>JAQPPZ010016974.1:1200000-2400000 GCA_028583015.1 Wollemia nobilis | reverse complement strand
AATATCTTGGGAATCCTTTCTCTATTACAATGTTTATGGACCTCTGTCCAAAGGAGACACCAATCCCCTAATCAATTTCATGGATTTATATCCACATGAGAATGATTTATCCTTAGATCTAGCTGGTGATCTTCTATAATAACTTATGCCTCCACTACAATGGCTTATGGATCTCTATCCACTGAAGACTCTTGCCCTCACACAGAAGACCTATCTTAACTTCCCTAGATAATGGACCTCTATCTACTGGATACTATTATCCTCTATACTCTATCACCTCCAAAGCTTGCTCTCAGCTTAGTCATAAATCTATACTAAATGTAGTCCTTCGATCTAGCATAAATCTGCTTAATATTTATAATAAAATTTGCACTAAACACAGTCCTTCAGTCTAGCAAAAATCTATTTAATCTTTGTCCTTAAATATGCACTAAAAATAGTCCTTTGATATAGCACAAATTTGCTCGATCTCGGTCCTCAAATATGCACTAAACATAATCCTTTGGTCTAGCACAAATATACTCAATATTTGACCTCAAATTTGCACTAAACACAGTCCTTCTGTCTAGCATAAATCTGCTCAATCTTTGTCCTCTGATCTACACTAAACACAGTACTTAGGTATAGCACAAATCTACTCAATATCTATCTTGAAATCTGTCCTCAAGACTTAACACAAAGCTTGACTCAATCACAAATAAAATTTGCTATATTTAAGCCAAAACTTAACCCAAGGTTTGAACAAATCAATCAATCAACTCTGCTCACAATTCTTCCAAAATACTTGTCTTAAATCTGCCTTGTAAGCTTCCACAAAAATCTCACACTAATATTATTCAATCAAATAAGATTCACATAGAAACTTGTTCAATATCACAGAAACATATAGAGAATTGTTAGATACTCAGTATGCTTCATACTCATCACAATGCTTAACCACTTTCAATATCTTTCTCAAATAAAATAACAATATAGAATAATTTTTTTTACAAAATTAGAACTATCACTTCAACACTTCCACTTGACTAGGCTCAATCAACTCTACTCAATCAATCACTCAATAAAATACTCCTTTCTTACAAACCCTAGTCCAAGCATATGAACACTCACTCAATTATTTACAACAATGTTTATCAACCAATCTCACATAATAATGATACTCATGTTCTTTCACAAACCCTAGTTCAAGATAGTTTACAACTTCACATAACAATGATACTCATGTTCTTGCACAAACCCTAATCATGCATATGAAGGTTCATTCAATATTTCCAAAAATGCTTATCAAACAATATTTCTATCTTCAACCTTTATTCTAGAAAAACCTTTAACAATCAAACTCAACAATGCTTATCAAACAACCCTTTTGACTCCAACTTAGCATTCACAACATCCAACAATCACTCATAAGGAAGATGCACCCATAACTTTTGTTTGATGAAGAAGTGCCACTAAAAACTTATCTCAATCACAATTATTCTCTTTGCCAATTTTAATGGTTAGGTAGTAAAAACCTTCTTAGAATTTAATCAATAATTTTCTCAAAATTTATTTTCACCATTCACAACATGAGAACTCAATTAACCTTATTACTCCTTTCAAATATTAAAAAAAATAAAATTTATTTTGAAATAACATTCAAAACCATATAATGCCTTATCACTCCATTCAATATTCTAATCACCAAAAATCACAATATAAAAATCAATTTTCATAGCCCTTATATCTCCCTAAAAACCTTATGCCAAACAACCTTAGGACAAAATTAAATTTGAAAAATTTAAATACCTTTTGCCCTTGGTGGGAATCGAACCCACACTACACTTCCACCAGCTCCCTAGCCACGGATCCAACCACCACGTGAGCTAGGCACTCACCTTGGGAGCAAATAGCACCATGTGCTCTATATCCTCCCCTCTTGGCACCTAAACAAAAATGCACTGATTCCTTTGGTGCCCAAACAAAACACTCACGAATACTGCCATCGGGATTCAATTGCGGGTCCTCCTACTTACCAAAGCACTAAGTCACAACCGTTTGACACTAGGTCAACATAACGAATGGATATGAGGCTTAAAGCCTCGCTGAACTTATTCCTTCACTGACGCACACAAGAAAAGAATTTTTTGTCTTCTTCCTCGCACAAAATCGCATAAATCACATTAATCACGAGCCTTTTAGAATTCAAACGAAGGTAAGTTTCTTGCCACTAAGGCATATGGTATTTATACCATTATGCCACCATAGTTTTTAGACGTCGACAGAGGGATTTTATTTATGATGTCGGTGCATTTATTTTTTCCTTGCAACCCTAACTTTAGGGTTAATTAAATTATATTATAATTTAATTAATAATAAAATTATTACAATTAACTTATAATTAATTTAATAACCATAGGGTTAATTAAATTAAATTACAAATTAATTTATAATGAAATTATTATAATTAATTTATAATTAATTTAATTGCTTTGGGTATTTCCATTAGACCTTTAATATTATAATAAAATATTATAATATTATTTTTCTTGGGCCTTCTAACTTCTCCTATAGACACCTTATTTCTGAAACTGACTCTTGAAGTCCTTCCTCTTGCACTGCTCACTAAAACTGACTTTTGACATCAATGACAACAAATATTTCTCAAATTTTCAATAGAGCCTTGGTGCTCCATTGTATATAGCCTTTGGGTATTCATTGTACATGCAATATATATATATATATTACATGTATAAATGGTTTTTACTTTTGTTTGAATGCATATAGGTATGTGTAATGGATGATAATGCAATTCTAATGTGTATGAATGCCAATGAATTAATACAGTAAGATCATTGATAGTTTAGATTGTACTTGATAGTTTTGTTTAGACTCAGACATACTAGTGATATCAAACAAACTCACTAAATACTCCCTAATTTATCTAAGACCAAATGTGTGTGCAATGAATTCATTTATTGAATCATGAGTATGGTAATGACCTAAGTCAATCAAGAACCAATGTGTGTGCAAGTGAGTTCTTTAAATCATATTGAGTAAATTGAGATGAAATCTACCATGGATGATGCCAAGAAGCTAGTTTGTCCTCATGTGCGGTTAGAGGTCTCTTCAAGAGAGATGTGTTGCCACGCATGAGAGTACTCTACTACCATTCAAGTGTTTATACTTTGATGGATATTAACTCCATAGTCCAATAATATGATCTCTAAGATTTAGATATTCGGACTACCTAACTGTCTAGCTAGAAATATAGTTCTATCCTTACAACTTGAGAATCTTTAGTCTGTGATGTGTGAAATATTTAGAGATTTTGGGAGTCAGATTCTCAACCGAAGTTTTATGAGAATTTTACCCTATCCTTACTACTCTGTATTTTGTATTTGGAATTTAATTATGATAGTGGTGAAGACCACTATTTTTTATTTTTGGACTATGTGCATGATGGGACAAGCAAGGATTACCATTTTCGCTTTGAGGTTCAACCCAATTATGGTGTTATCCCTATTTGACACAAGATTTTTTTAAGATGTGTGATTGTGTTTAATTCAAGAGTGTTAGAGTCAATTCCCATAACTCAATATTTTCTTAGTGAAAGTATGACTTGGTCCTAGAGAAAACTCAACATGTATTAGAGGTTGCTTAAAACACTAGGAGTGGCTGAGTGACCGAAAACAGTTGTAAAATAGAAGAATTAATTTTATTAACTTGAAATGATCTTTCTTAAATAGCAAATGCTTACATTCTGATCCATTTTATCCTAACTAACTGACTAATCTCAACCATACAACTTATCCTAATAACAACTTAGGATATAATTTATTATTCTAACACCCCCCTTAAGTGGTACTAGGATATACTAACACCCCCCTTAAGTGATACTAGGAGGTAGTAAAAAATAAAAAAACTAAATAAGTGGCATATCCACAAGTATGAGTTCTGGTAACAAGGCCTGATAAGGTACTCATGTATAATATATGCATAAGAAAACTCTGGTGGAGAGATGAATAAAAAACCACAAGGGAGAAAACCACCTGCCATAATAGAAGAAGAATAAGAAGAAGAAGAAATATGTGCATGGAGGATGGAGAGGAAGTAAGATGTCCTATTCAACCCCCCCTAGGATAACTTCCATCAAGAAGCATACAAAGGATCCATAATAAGTCTCAAAAAAATAGAGACTCATCATCAAAATTACTGAAATCATACTCCTAGACTTGTGCTTTTGACACAGATCAAGGTTGTGAACCATGAAAAATGGTCACTAAAGAAAACTCCCTAAAACCAAAGTGTCTCAAAATAAATAATAGTGTCAAGATAGTATGGAAAGAAACACAAGAATCACAAGGGATATCCAAAATTGACTCCACAAGCATAAGTATGTGGTTTCCACCTATATGAACACAATGGGCTGATAACAGGGTCCAAAAATATCTGGACAAACAACAAAAAGAAAGGAAAAAATGAAAAAGGGCACCAATGTAGTTGTCAAATGTGTCTTTATGGAGACCTCCTCATCCTACTAAAATGCATGGGTAACCAGCTACTACATCTTCTAGGTGATATAGAGTAGATGACTAGATACTAGGATCACTTAAGAAAATGCTTGGGAGTGTCAAGTTCAACCGAGAATGCACTCCATGATACAATATATTGAGGCCATAAACAAGTATGGGAAAATAGTTTTAAAATTGAAAATGGACACCACCATTGTGTCTGTCCTAAAAAAACCTTTTCGATGACTATAAACACCCCTATATAGGTTTTCAAAAAATATTTCATCTGTAGGAAAAACATCAACCTTCTTACCATACAAAAAAATTCTTCCGAAAATGACTCTTGGAATAAAGCAGGTTACAAATTTTCTTTCACAAGAGAAAATACAAGGGCCATCATTAAATACAAGAAAAATTTCAAATAATATAAAAAAAAAACCTATGGGCCCATTTTTGCCACCACATAATAAAGTTATATATAGAAAAAACTTTATTTAAGCCCATGCAAATAAAAGAAAGTGGGCCCACAACTTTTAATTAAGAGTTATAAAAATGTTTCAAGCATTATTTTTTTTTGGCCCACTAATTTTTATCAAAAAAAAAATATAATAGGGCTATGGAGTTGTGAGCGTGTGATGGAGGAGCAGGCAGTGCTGCATTTATGGGGCCCACTACCACCTTTGAGCCTGCTAAGCACTAGAATTTCTAGAATATTCATCAAGGAAATAAAAAATTCTTTGTGGTCGCTGATGTCTATCAAATTATGCAAGAAGATTTTACTCAAAAAATAGCGTGACCTTTGACTATTTCAGCTTCACGATGTCGTTATCACACGTAGGCGTGCCATGATTCGACGCTCCCAAAACATGGCCAAATCTGACCAATACCAGCAAGCAGTTCATTTCCTTCATTTTTTATACGTTTCTATGCAAAATGGAAACTCCTTGAACTTCAAATGTTGTACCACTACTCTTCATCCCCAGCATGAACACTTGTCTCCGTATACAAGCCAATCATCTGCATTAGTTTACAAATGGGCTCAAGGGTACCATCCAATGACTTGAATTTTGTTATCATGAAATCTGGCTATTAACACTTCAAAAAATAAAGTAGTCTCACCGTGGTCTATGGTAATTGTTGACAATTTTGTCACATTTCTCAAGGGGTAGAAAAGAAACAAGTTTTGTATAGTGTTGTGTAAAGTCTTTTTGCTTTGTTATTTTTATTTTGAAAAGTTGCAGCAATTTTGGCTTTCAAAGCCACCCCTTTGTATAAAAAGTAGAAAGGAAAGAGCTTCGCTACCAAACAAGCTAGAGAAAAGAGCTTCGTCAAAGAAAATGAAACTGCTTCGCGCCCGAAGTATTTCTAGCGCTACTTCGGGTGAAAACTTTGCGAAGTAGTTTTGGCCGAAGAAGAGCTTCACACCCGAAGCGCTTCCAGCATTGCTTCGGGTAGGATTTGTTGCGAAGTAGTTTTGCTGAAGAAAAATGCAAGAAGGCCGATGAAAAGGGCTTCGGGCCCGAAAAATTTCAAAACACTGCTTCGGCTGGAGGACCAGCAAAGCAGAACCCAAAGAAACATTGAAGAATCCTTCGCCAGAAAGTTATCGAAACATCTACTTCGGGCCTCTTCACGCCCGAACCATTTCTACTTCGGCGGAAAACATAGCGAAGCATTCACTTCGACGAGTTTTCACCCGAAGCATTTTCGACCGAAGTTCTGGCAGCCAAGAGAAGCGAAGCATTTTGAAGGCAGGAATGTGTTTTGGCTGAAATCTCTCCGAACCACAATTTTGAAGAGGATCGCGATGAAGTACTTCTCCAAACCATCCCCGAAGCAGTTTTGCGAAGCTCAATTTTGCGAAGTATCATTCAAGGAGGAGGTTTTTGCTTCGGCCCAGAACCATTGCGAAGCGAAGTGGTGAATGAAAACTTAGCGAAGCGCTTCACGGGCACACGTTCCAAGCCGGGTATCTTCCCGAGGTGATCAAGTGCCTCATAAATGCAATTTTTCATGCCCAGCAAGCCCGCTGCTCATTTTTGGCAATCAAAAGTGAAGTATCAAGCCATGATGGAGAATCCGACGAGCATGGCGGCCACTCGAGCACTACACCCAGAGGCCAAGGACGTCCAGACGACTCATCAATGCACCTTTCCATGGTTGACCCGGTCATAGTTGCCAGTTTTGGTAACAGATTTGAAAGCTCAGTCGCGAGAGCCGAGGAAGGCCGAATTCTCAGAGCTCGAGGGCGTACTCTTCCTTGCTATGTAATTATGATTCAAAGGCCCGGGTCCTCTATAAAAACCTAGGTATTGTAATGGAAAAAGGGGGGGAACTATCTGCTAGAAAGCTGCTGTAACTTGATGTCCTACGATTAATACTAAGAGACTTTGAGCTCAATTCTTCTCTTTTATGCTGCCTTCTGTGCTTGATTCTTCTATCTCTCCTCGTTTGTATGCTGGATTTTGAACTCTACGTCCGGTGTGCGATTGGGGACAGTGTCCTGAAACTCGTTCGAAAGGATACATAGGAGTAGAAAAGTGTTGTATTGGCTTTCTTTTATGCTGCCTGCCTTGCTTGATTCTTCTATCTCTCCTCATTTGTATGTTGGATGTTGAACTCTACGTCCGGTGTGCGATCGGGGACAGTGTCCTGAAACTCGTTCGGGAGGATACATAGGAAGGTCGATACTACTTTTCTTTCATTTTACTCTTGGTGTTCCTTGCTGCTATTCAAGTTGTCTATTAGCGATCGTGCTTCCTGTTCTCTCCCACCTAAAATCACCAATCTCTCTTCCCTTACCCCTTTTTTATTTTTATTTCTCTAACCCTTATCCCTTTTATCTCTTTCCTGCACTCTTGTCTTCAAAACACCCAAGTAGTTTAGCATAGGAGCCGGCCTTTCTTCGGAGATTGGCACGAGGGGCATCTCTTCCCTTCGGCCTTTCAATGTTGGTCCAGGTCTAGGGCACGTACACTTACACAAAAATCCTTACCTAGGCGGATTTGATGACCAAAATTTTCTGGCACGCCCGGTGGGACCCGACTGTATGTCTCAGAAAAATCCATAACCAGTCAAGGTCCCATGTTTTTAACGCAAAACCCATCTTCACCAGGACCACTAGTTCTAACCAGTTCCGGTGTGACCCGGTCAGTCTCACCTGATTAGTGGTAGTGAGGACCGATGCCCTCATTACTAAAAGACTCTTAGCATCTGGCGACTCTGTTTACCCAAGAATCTTTAAGTCGTAAAGACCAGTACCAAAAGTCTGTGCCTTCATGCAAACAAGATGGAGAGTTAAGAATAGAGGAGAGGAAACCGAGTTCTTTGAGCTAGATATTGACGCCTTCGGGGAACAATCAAGGTTGGTCACCCCCGAGTCACTATTACAAGGAACATCCTCTGTTGGCAGACAAGGTTCAACTTCTGATAGTACAACATCCAGTTTTCCTCCCAATCCTCCCAACTCTCCGAAGCATCCTAGTCCCTCCATTCCTATTAGTTGTCCTATTAGCAGTCAAGGGGGAGCTTCGAGAATTCCTATTTCTCAAAATCCAGGAGCAAGTATGGCACAACAACAACAACAACAACAACAACAAATGCAGCAGCCACAGCCACCCAGATTGTCTCCAGCATGGGATTCTTTGTCACCTCTAAATCTAGTGGGACAAGGACAAGTGCCGCCTGCTACCGTAAAGAAAATCCCAACGTTCGATGGAACTGGGAAGACCGCTCTGGAGCACATCCAGGATATAATATCTCTGGCGACGATCCATGACATTACCAAAGAGCCGATTATGGTAAAGCTTCTGGTCCTTTCCCTTAGAGGGAAACTCCTCTATTGGTATAGATCTCTACCACCCGGTAGTATTACGAGATGGGATCAGTTAGCTGATCAACTGATGGGAAACTTCAATGAATCCTGTGATCCTACCTCTCTGTTGCACCAGTTCACTTCAATCAAGAGACATCCACAAGAGGAGATCATGGATTTCAATGTGAGGTTCGCTCGAACATGGCAGAGAGTGCCAGTTGGACTTCGGCCAACCGACGAAGCTGTAGCGCTCTATTTCCTTCGGGCTTTCAACCCCGATATCGGTCTCATGGTAAGATATTCTAACATTAATACTTTTCCCGAGTTGTATGAGTTAGCTAAGAGAGCAGAGATGGATTTAATAGCTATGGGTAAGCTCCCCCAAAGGATGTCGACGCCCATACTTCCCAAATTCTTACAACTCCAGTATGCAAGCGCAACCGCTTCGCAAATCTCCACCACCCCCGCACTCCCGATTTCATCTTGGAATCCGAATCCTGTCGTGTCTCAAATCACCGCTCCATAGATCCATTTCCCTACATTTTCAACTCCATAGCCCACGGTCACTTTGGCTTTTCCTGTGCTGCCAGCACCACCTCAACTCCCCGCCCTACCTCCAATATCGACGATGGCTTCCTTGCCAATCGTTCCGAAAGCCGATGATATATAGACCAAAATTCTATAGGAAATGTAGTCTCTAAACTCTATAGTTCAGATGTTGTCTAATGACATGACTATTGTAAAAAAGAAGCAAGCGCAACAGGAGTTCCTACCAAGAAGATCTTATCCTGCACCTGCGCTTACCAAAGACCAAGCAGTCCAGCAAGGGAAGGCTTCGGCAAGAAATGCCGCAATTGATGAAGCTCCGAGCACTTTCGATTATGTATATTGGTGCTCTACGTGCAACGATCCACATGAAGAGAATACCTGCACCCTGCACCAACACTATGTACAAACGCTGGCGAACAGTAGTCACAGCGGTCAAGTGAACGTCATTAGGAAGATGAGTCGAAACCTGGCAATTGGCGAGGAGGAGCCCATTGCAGTACTTACCAGAGGAGGAAGGAAGGCAATAGGAGTGGATGCCACTCAGACGGCTCCTGCAAAAGAACAAGTTCAGCTCAAGAAAGGACAATCATCTACTTCAGCCCCGAGCGAAGCTTCTTCGCCTGCACCAGTCAAAGAAAAGACTCAAAAGGCCTCTACCGAACCACCTCAGGCAGAAACCAAGGAGCAGGCTAAGGAAAAGCTCAAGTTTCCTTCCATCACAAAGTGGCAAAGAGTTGAAGCTACAGAGCAATATCATACCCGGTACGAACCCAGAAAGGAACCCGAAGTGCTCAAATCTCCGACATACAACATCATAGAGGAATTGAAGAAGATCCCAGCCAAGATCAGCTTGTACGATGCACTGCAACTACCTAGACAGGTGGACTTGCTGCAAGAATCATTGAAGACAATTAAATCAAAAGGGGCAGCACCGCTTGCTCTTGTGCAGACCCTATCCACATCTATCATGGGGAAGAACAGACCACCCCCGTTCTACTTAACCCTACAAATGGAAGGGTATATTGTACATAATTGCATGATCGACTCTAGGGCCGCCACAACAGTCATGCCAAGGGCATTCTACGAAGAAATAGGAATGGAGTATACACAAAGCAGCCAGGGCGTACTCCAATTGGATGGTACTCCAGTGAAGACCATGGGAGTGATCAAGGACATTCCTATCCGGCTACATAAGATGCCTCAGATTACAGTCATACAAGAGGTAGTTGTAGTCGACTTGGAGCCATATTTCAGTATGTGCTTGTCAAGGGAATTCATGGCTAAACTGGGTGGGTATCTATCTATGGATTACTCTCACCTAGAGGTTCCATTCAAAGGAAAGAAGGTAAATATTTACAATGAAAAGCCTTCTTCCTTTCTTGTGTAGAGGATGTCCGAAGAAGAAAGTAGCGAACCAGTGAATGCACTAGTGGAGGAGATAGAGCAGGTGGACCTGATCGAGGAGTCTCTTGCGCAATTGAGCTATGAAGATGAGTTCTCATTGGCAGACTTCAATGCCATGGTGGAAACCGAAATAGGGTGTTATGTGATCGCCAAGCCTAATAAACACTCCCAACCAGGGAATAGAACAAGTGCCCAGGAAGAACTATGGAAGTTGTTCTTCGACGGTGCCCGATGTAAAAATGGCACTGGGGCAGGGATTCTTCTAGTTTCACCCTATGGGGAGCAAAAAGAGTATTGCTACCGGTTGACATGGAGCTGCACTAACAATGCAATGGAATACGAAGCATTATGCCTAGGACTTAAGAAAGCTGACAAGTTAGGCATAAAGCACCTCCAAATTTTTGGAGATTCCAAACTGGTTTGCAACCAGGTCACAAATAAGTGTACTTCAAAGAAGCATTACCTAAAATCATACCGCAATAGGGTATGGGACCTATTCGATCAGTTTGAATCTCTCAATCTGCAGTCAATCCCATGAGAGGTGAACCGACATGCCGATGTTCTGGCATCCATCATAGCCAGGTACTCTCCAGCAGAAGACATGGTGCACAAGCCTAGAGCTGTGAGAATGATCTATAGGCCTTCTATCCCAGACAAGGAGCTGCATTGGCAAGTGTTTGATAGCGATGAGCAGATTATAAATTTCATGATCCAAGAAGCCGCCACAGTCGAAGACCGAAGCTCTGACGAAGGAGAATATGAAGGACTGATTCAATTGAAGAATAACCATGTTCCCAAGGGACTAATCACCCTCGAAAGTCTCTTTGATTGGAACGATCGAGCTCTCTCTCACATGATCAAAGTCCATGAGAAACAGTATCAGGATTTGGAGCTCAAACCTGGGAAAGCAATAAAGGTGGGAACCGACTGCACTTCGAAGGAGATAGAACAGATACAGAATCTGTGCAGAAAGTTTTCTAACATAATTGCTTGGTCTTATCAAGATCTCAAGGGATACAATCGATAGCTGGTTCAACACACAATCGAATTGCAGGAAGGGGTCAAACCCTTCCAACAAAAGCAGAGACCGATGAATCCCAAGATCGAGGTCTTAATGAAGGCCAAACTCTTGAAGATGCTCGAGGCAAAGATCATATATCCCATCAAGCACTCTTCATGGGTAGCAAACCTAGTCCCAGTCAGAAAGAAAAATGGAGATATCAGGTTATGCGTAGACTTTCGCAATCTAAACCAGGCGTCGCTCAAGGATCACTATCCTCTCCCACAAATCGATCAAATTTTGCACTCGGTGGCTAGAGCTCAACGCTTCTCTCTGCTCGATGGTTTTTCTGGATACAATCAGATTTGGGTCAGGGATGAAGACCAACACAAGATGACATTCACCACCAAGTGGGGGACATTTGCCTACCAGCGAATGTCGTTTGGCCTTTCGAATGTTGGGGCCACTTTCTAGAGAGCAATGGATCTTGCTTTTGGCGAGCTTCTAAATAAGGTTATCGTCATCTATCTGGATGACATGACTATTTTCTCCCAAAGAAGGGAAGACCACCCCACACATATACAACAAGTTTTCAAAAAATGTCGAGAGTTCAGCATCTCAATTAATCCAAAGAAGTCCATATTCGCAGTCAGCGAAGGAAAGTTGTTGGGACACGCGATATCAGAAAAAGGCCTCACTGTAGATCCTGACAGAGCCGAGGCTCTAATGAAGCTTCCACTTCCCGCAGACAAGAAAGGACTTCAATATTTCTTTGGCCAGATTAACTTCGTGAGGAAGTTTGTCCCCGACTTCGCCCAAGTCATCAAGCCAATGTCCCAACTCCTAAAGAAGGGCGCCGAATTTAGCTGGACCAAAGAAAGAAAAGAAGCTTTTGAAGAAATTAAAAATTGAATTGCTCAGGCACCGGTCTTGATCAATCCGGACTACAGTCGGGATTTCATCATGTATGTCATAGGAGAGCCCGAGAGCTACGCTGCTGTCCTGACGCAAAAGGGAGAAGATGGCGAGGAGCGTCCCATCACGTTTTTGAGTCAGGTGATCAATTCCCATGAAGAAAGATATAATTTCATAGAGCGTCAGGTACATGCGGTAATGAAATCTCTAAGGAAGTTCAAGTAGTTCATCTCCTAGAGCCGAGTCATAGTTTATGTCATTCACCCCGATGTGCATAACTTCATTATCCAAGGAGAATTGGGAAGTAAAAGAGCTGGTTGGGTGAATAAAATACAGGAGTTTGACATTGAGATCAAGCCCACAAAATTGGTTTGCGGCCATGCATTGTGTCAAGAGTTGGCAAAGAGCACGGCGGCCAAAGTGACAGAACCTCGGAGGGATGACTTACCAGCCGAAGAATGCTTCGCTAACTACGAAGAAGACGAGAAGGATTGGGTCGATGAGATAATCTACTATTTCAACATCGGCAAGTGTCCTTCGCATCTAAATGCATCACAACGAAGACATTTTAGGATGCGGTCCTCCAGATACACTCTGTGCCCCGAAGGCCTATTTTTCAGGAACATTGATGGTGTCCTTCTTAAGTGCATCAAGGATGATGATAAAAGGAGAATCCTGGGAGAGTTCCATTCAGGACTATCGGGAGGTCACTTTGCAGGAAGAACCACAACATTAAAGATCATTAGGGTGGGTTATTATTGGCCCACACTCTTTGTCGATGCCTTCGCAGTTTGTCGTAAATGCGAGCAGTGTCAGAGGTTCATCGACCGAAACAAAAATGCTGCAATGCCCCTTCGTCCAATACAAGTAGAGGCACCCTTTCAACAATGGGGGTTGGATTTTATAGGAGTCATATCACCAAATTCCTCCGCGGGACATAGGTTCATCCTGACAGCGATAGACTACTTCACCAGGTGGGCCGAAGCGATTCCTACCAAACATGCAGATCAAGAGACTGTAGTCACCTTCTTGGAAGGATTGATCACCAGATTCGGCATCCCCGAAGCAATCATCACAGACAATGGCCCTGGCTTCACAGGTGCTAAAATCAATGATTTCCTCTATAGGTATGGGATATATCATAAAGTATCTTCCAATTATTATCCACAAGGCAACGGCTTGGCAGAATCCACCAACAAGACTCTGTTGAGAATGCTAAGGAAGCTCATAGAGACGAACAAAAGGACTTGGCATCTCCTTCTAGATCGGGCCTTGTGGGCCGATCGGATTTCTGTCAAAAGGTCAATCAAAACTTTGCCTTATGCTCTGGTCTATGGCAAGGAGGCCATCTTACCCATCCATGTTGAGATCCCTACACTGCGGCTGTTGGAAGCAGAAGATGGAGTTAGTCCAATGGAGAATAGGTTAGCTCAGCTACTACGACTGGAGGAGGATCACGAAGAAGCATACCAGGACTTCGCTAAGCATACTCAGGTCATCCGAGACTGGTTCAAGAAAAAATCATCCGATCGCACATTCAATGTGGGAGACCTGGTATTGAAGTGGGATTCTTGGAAGGCCAAGCCTGGAAATCATGACAAGATGGACACCTTTTGGGATGGACCGTTTGAAATTCTGAAGGTAAACTCGGCCAATTCATTCATCCTCAAAGATGCAGATGGACAAGTTCTGCCGATCTCTGTCAATGGTCTTCACCTGAAGACTTTTCATCGTTAAAATTAGTTCATTTCAAAAAAAAAAAAAATTGTGTATATAATTTGCATTTGTATGTACATTCTCTTCCAAGATCACAAAGCCAAGTAACACTTCCAAATCTTCTTCGGAGACTTCTGATGTGAAGTAGCAAGTACAAAAGGTTCGCTGCGAAGAAGGTAACCAAAGGCAAAATTCTGCGAAGCAGTTTTCAAAAGGAGAGCTTCGCACCCGAAGTATTTTCAGCAGCTACTTTGGGCAGCATTCTTGCGAAGTGGATTATAAGGGGCTCCTTGCGAAGCATGTTACCCGAAAGGAGGCTGAACCAAAATCCGCGATCACCTTATCCCATCACCACAGTAGAAGGCCACACCAATAGATGAAGGAGCAGAGGAGGAAGAAGAAGCAGAGGAAGAAGGAGGAGAAAGATCGAGAAAAGACTCTAGCCCAATGGATCAAGACTAAGGGTCCTCCCATCGAGACGAGCTCGTTGCCCCGCGAGCCACCAAGAATGTTGACAATTTTGTCACATTTCTCAAGGGGTAGAAAAGAAACAAGTTTTGTATAGTGTTGTGTAAAGTCTTTTTGCTTTGTTATTTTTATTTTGAAAAGTTGCAGCAATTTTGGCTTTCAAAGCCACCCCTTTGTATAAAAAGTAGAAAGGAAAGAGCTTCGCTACCGAACAAGCTAGAGAAAAGAGCTTCGTCAAAGAAAATGAAACTGCTTCGTGCCTGAAGTATTTCCAGCGCTACTTCGGGTGAAAACTTTGCGAAGTAGTTTTGGTCGAAGAAGAGCTTCGCACCTGAAGCGCTTCCAGCATTGCTTCGGGTAGGATTTGTTGCAAAGTAGTTTTGCCGAAGAAAAATGCAAGAAGGCCGATGAAAAGGGCTTCGGGCCCAAAAAATTTCAAAACACTGCTTCGGCTGGAGGACCAGCGAAGCAGAACCCAAAGAAGCATTGAAGAATCCTTCGCCAGAAAGTTATCAAAACATCTACTTCGGGCCTCTTCATGCCCGAACCATTTCTACTTCGATGGAAAACATAGCGAAGCATTCACTTCGGCAAGTTTTCACCCGAAGCATTTTCGACCGAAGTTCTGGCAGCCAAGAGAAGCGAAGCATTTTGAAGGTAAGAATGTGTTTCGGCCGAAATCTCTCCGAACCACAATTTTGAAAGAAGATCGCATCGAAGTATTTCTCCAAGGCATCGGAGGGTTGCGAGAGACGAAGACCATTTCAAGGAGATATGCGGCACAAACCATCCCCAAAGCAGTTTTGCGAAGCTCAATTTTGTGAAGTATCATTCAAGGAGGAGTTTTTGCTTCAGCCCAAAACCATTGCGAAGACCTAGCGAAGCGCTTCACGGGCACACGTTCCAAGCCAGGTATCTTCCCGAGGTGATCAAGTGCCTCATAAATGCAATTTTTCATGCCCAACAAGCCCGTTGCTCATTTTTGGCAATCAAAAGCGAAGTATCAAGCCATGATGGAGAATCCGGCGAGCATGGCGACCACTCGAGCACTACACCCGGAGGCCAAGGACGTCCAGACGGCTCATCAATGCACCTTTCCATGGTTGACCCGGTCACAGTTGCCAGTTTTGGTAACATATTTGAAAGCTCAGTCACGAGAGCCGAGGAAGGCCAAATTCTCAGAGCTCGAGGGCGTACTCTTCCTTGCTATGTAATTATGATTCAGAGGCCCGAGTCCTCTATAAAAACCTAGGTATTGTAATGGAAAAGGGGGGGAACTATCTGCTAGAAAGTTGTTGTAACTTGATGTCCTACGATTAATACTAAGAGACTTTGAGCTCAATTCTTCTCTTTTATGCTGCCTTCTGTGCTTGATTCTTCTATCTCTCCTCGTTTGTATGCTGGATGCTGAACTCTGCGTCCGATGTGCGATTGGGGACAATGTCCTGAAACTCGTTCGAAAGGATACATAGGAGTAGAAAAGTGTTGTATTGGCTTTCTTTTATGTTGCCTGCCTTGCTTGATTCTTCTATCTCTCCTCGTTTGTATGCTGGATGCTGAACTCTGCGTTCGGTGTGTGATCGGGGACAGTGTCCTGAAACTCATTCGGGAGGATACATAGGAAGGTCGATACTACTTTTCTTTCATTTTACTCTTGGTACTCTTTGCTGCTATTCAAGTTGTCTGTTGGCGATCGTGCTTCCTGTTCTCTCCCACCTAAAATCACCAATCTCTCTTCCCTTACTCCTTTTTTATTTATTTCTCTAACCCTTATCCCTTTTATCTCTTTCCTGCACTCTTGTCTTCAAAACACCCAAGTAGTTTAGCATAGGAGCCGGCCTTTCTCCGGAGATTGGCACGAGGGGCATCTCTTCCCTTCGGCCTTTCAATGTTGGTCCAGGTCTAGGGCGCGTACACTTACACAAAAATCCTTACCTAGGCGGATTTGATGACCAACAGTAATTACTACAAAATGAATCTCCAAATGACCCTAGTGCCATTGTGAGCTCATCCACGATCGCACACATAGGATCAAACACCTTGTCTCTGACACACCTATCATCTACAACTTCGTTAGCCTATTTTCCATGATTATCACCTATGACCTATCAAGCTAGTTTTCTAGAATATTCATCGAGGCCTCCAAGTTTGCATGATTATCTTCAAAAATTTATCCATTCTACCATCCACTTTCCCTTTGACCCAACATCAAATTTTGAACCCATGACCATTACTCTCACAACCACCATGAAATATCATCGATGGATGAAAAAACAAGCCAAAAATAACCATTATAGAAAACACGTCTTTGAATGACATTTCCTCTATATCTCCCTCAACACTAGCAGAAAAGCTATGCGTCGCATTGCAGAGAATCTATGAAATTGATGTGGGATTCCCACAGTGGAAATGTGGGTTGATAGCAGCTGTAAATTTTGATCAAAAATATAGGTGAACATCAATTAAAAGCTAGGGCAATGGTGTTATCTCATCTCTGCCGCATCGTGGGAGATAACGGCTGAATTTGCAAGCTTGCACTCACCCATCACTTGATATTAGATCTCATAATTAAAGTTGAAGTTTTTTGTTTGTCGTGACATCCAATAGAAGTTACGTGATGACCTAGGTAGCGTGTTGGCATGGGAATTTTAGTTTGTGGGTGTTTTGACGTGTCCCATTTTTTTTACTATCCCAAAGTACATGGATCCCTAATTGCCAATACCACTGAAAGAACCCGATGAAGTGTTGATCATCATTCATAGATTTGGTGTGTAACTACTAGCGTGTAGCCTGATGGTCATGCATATGGATTATATGTGGAACATGATTAGAGCACATGGAGCCTGTGGTCTAGAAATTGCTATGGAGAAGTAGCCAAAGAATTGTGGAAACCTTTTTTTTTTTTGTCAGTTTTGAAGAGGGGTGGAGTAGCTAAATTTCAAAGTATTTTGGTAGACGAAAAAGGAGCTCCATAACCCTATTGCTGCTATGGTGGCTGGGGGCTGAGCATTTTCAATGATGTCCCTGTAATTTGTGTTGCCTGTTTTCATCCATATATGTCACAAAAACTCCCCGTGATATGCTATAGAAAATTTTTGCTAGCTCGATAAGACCCCCACTGTGATATTTTGACTCTAAAATTTCAAAAGGAATTTTTTTTGGTTTGTGCCAAGCGGTTGAAGAAAGCTCGAATGTATGAATGTTCAGAGTTTGAGTGATGTCATGTTTTTTGGCTTCTGTAATTTTTGACCACCTGTAAAAAATTGGGTGGTGTGTTTTTGATGACAGTGGTGGCAGGTGATACAGTAGAGCTCATGATGCTGGAATGTTGCAATGGACCCCATCATGTGCTGTGATTTCCAGTGATGATGGTGGTGTTCGGTAGTTCTGACAAATCACGTGCCTCATTGAAGAATTTTAATGGTTAATGTACACTCTCACATGCTTTGAAGTATTTTCTATTTGGCATTTGGAAGGTGCCCTCCTATTGATGAGAAATGCATAATGAAGTTCGTTCATGTGAAGTTTATGGCTTATTCGGTAAACGATGGTGATGCCATTTTTCTCTACCATCATTGATGGTGTTGGGTTCTTTCATGTCATGCCACTGGCTCAACTGATTTAACTGCAAAAGGAACATCCCATTCCATGAGCCGATTGGGCCGTTAGGTGCGATAGTAAACATGGCACCATTTCAAGTGGACCTAAGTATTTTTTCCAACATTCATATGTGCTCTATTGCACTTAAATTATGCATTTTATTTCCACTATAGAGATTTTTTATAAGTGGAAGTGGACGACCACATGGTCTATGTAAGGGAGGGAACATTTTTTTTTTTTTGCAATAGAATGATGTTTTATTTTTCCTCCTTAGATGGCTTGCTATTTTTTTGCAAATGAGACCCCATTGAGAGAACATAGGGGTATTTATAGTCATTAGAAACATATTTTCGAGTCAAAAACATTGTTGACATCCTTTTTTTAGTTTTGGGACTATTTTCCAAACTTTTGTATGGCTTTAATATTGTTGTATAATGGAGTGCATTCTCGATTGAACCCGACACTCCCAGACATTTGTTAATATGATCCTAGTATCTTGTCATCTCCTCTATATACCTAGCGATTGCAGCGACTGGTTACCCATGCATTTTAGTAGGATGAGAAGGTCATAATAAGGACACATTCAAACACTACATTAGTGCCATTTTATTTTTAGATTCCCTTGAAGTAAGCTATTTGTCCACTTTTTTTGGACCTTGTTATCAGCTCATTGTGTTCATATAGGTGGAAACCACTACTTATGCTTGTGGAGTCGATTTAGACATCCCTTGTGATTCTTGTGGTTATTTCCACACTATCTTCAAAATATTTGTTATTGTAATACACTTTGATTTTAGGAGGTTTTTTCTTTAGTGACATTTTTTCATGGTTTACAACCTTGATCTATGTCACAAGCACCAGGCCGTTTAAGAGCACCAAAAAATTCTCTTGTACATCATAGTCAGTCGAATTGGAAAGAATGTCTATCGTTCATAGCTCATTTCTTTTGCTATCTATTGTGTGCCACACCAGGGTAGAATCGGGAGGAGCTACTTATCTTGAACTTCGCTATGAAGGTCCAGGGACAAGCAAAAATTTCAAGAATCATGACCAGCTATGCATTATGCAGTATTTATGTCATTTAACCATCATAAAACAAGGAGTTGAATGGCTTTTGAATAGAGTGGTGGGGGAAACAAAGTTGCACATGGAGAGAGTATGGACTGATGTCGTGTGAGCAAATTGTCTTCCTCCACATTGTAAACCCATAATATTGATTGCTTGCTACCTTTTTTTATCGTTATCACACTAAAAAAAGTATGCACATCCACCACATCTACCACACTCGAGATCACTACATCTCGTATCCAAGCTGAACGAGGGGAGCGGAAAAAATATCAAGAAGTTCCAGGATATTCCATTCATTTTCCATGTGGAAAAATATCCTTTGAATTATCTCCATGGTCATTATAGAAAAAACTCCCTAGTCAACGTGTGAATGCAAAGTAACATATTTTGATATAATAATGTTAACATCATCGCTGAGAGCACTATTTCTGGTCCTCAATTTTTTGCAGTATGTGGCCTAGCACAACAATCTACACTGCACTCAGGTAGTAGCCAACAATTTAGATGATTTAAAATAAAACCACCATGAAACCTATAAAAAATTAAACCAGGAACCTACAAAGGGCTCTTTCTGGTGTGCAGGGAGGCCATGAAGAGGCTTGTGCAGTGGGCATATCATCAACATTTTTGACACATGTCACAGTCAAATGGTTCTTTTGATGGCAGTAATTAGGTTTTTCCATAAAAATACGAAATCGCCCTAAACACCTTCCAATCTACCAAACTCCCAATATAAATGGGATGGAACACGCACTGCACCAACAATCAAAAAGACCCCACAAAAAATCATCCGCTGTCACCAATCCACAACTAGGAATAAAGAAATCACTAAAAAAACACATATTTTTCCGCCATTAATCTTTCTCAAGCTTATGGTTTCTGATCCATCAACGATGGAGAGCATACTCCCTCGCTTGAAGAAAAACAAATTGGAGGAAAAAAAACGGGGGGATTTCCCTTGGAAAAGATCCTCAGGATCATAGGACAAGGAAATCCCGCTCTGATACCATGTTGTAAAATACAATACTTCATCTTATTTAATGAAATGAGCCTTGCTTAAATAACAAAGGCATACAATCTGATCCATTGGATCATAACCAACTGAGCTAATCTCAGCCACACAAATTATCTTAGTAACAACTTAGGATATAATTTATTATTCTAAAAAAAACACCTAGGGATTGTTAATATGTGTTTTACAAATGATAATTTGACTTTATGGAATGGTGTAATGAAATGGATGAGGATTTGGAAGGTTCCCTTGATTAAATCAACATAAATTTAATGGACCAATTATTATCTAAACTTGAAAAATGTGAAATGATGATAGTTGTGAATGAACTGCATGAAATGTAGTTTGTGGAATGAAATGTGTGCAATGTAATGTGTGAAATGTAAGGTAAAAAATGTAATGTGTTAAATGCAATGTTTGAAATGCAATGTGTGAAATGTAATGTTGTTTTTGTGTATTAGCCATGTATATATATATATATATATATATATATATATATATATATATATATATATATATATATATATATATATATATTTATAAATCACATTAAGCATAGAATGCTCTCAAGTGGATAATGTTAAGTGGTTCAAGCTCTTCAACTCCCTCTATACTAGCAAGCCTATAAGTTCCTTTACCCACTTTTTAAGTGATAATATATGGACCTAACCAATTAGCCATGAATTTATCATGAAGATGTGGTAATGCATTGGTGTTTTGTTTATTCTCTTTAAGAAAAATATCTCCTACTTGGAATTCACGTAGATGAACTTTGGCATTATAAGCATGCTTGAGGTGATCTTTATAAAATCATAAATGCTTTAAAGCATTCACCCACCTTTCATCAAGAAGCATGATTTGGTCAAAATATGCTTGTCTAGCAGCATCATCATCTATGAATTCCTACAATGAAATTCACAATGAGAGGATATCAAGCTTAAGAGGCATAATTGCTTCAGCTCCATAGACCAATGAAAATGGCATTGCCCCAGTAGGTATGTGAATGCTTTTTTTATAAGTCCATAATGCCAAGGGGATTTGAGTATGCCAATATCAATGATTTTATTTGACTAGTTTCTTGATAATAGCAATTAATGTCTTGTTGGTAGCCTCATTTTATCCATTTGCTTATGGGTAGTAAGGAGTCAATAAATTGTGTTGGATATTATATTTATCACAAATTTCTTGAACATCCTTGTTTTTGAAAGACTTCCCCATTGTCAAATATAATTTTCAAGGCAATACCAAAATGATAAATGATATGATGAAGTATAAATTCCACAATTCGAGGTTCTATCATACTGGTTAGAGGAATTTCCTCAACCCACTTTATGAAGTATTCAGTAGCTGTGATGATGAATTTATGTTGTCCCAAGGAAGGAGGAAATATTTTTCCAATCAAATCAAGACCCCATTGTGAAAAGGTCCAAAGGATTTTAATAGGCTATAATGCTTGAGATGGTACATGAGTTAAAATAGCATGCTCTTGACATTGCTTAAAATGCTTGACATAAGTGCAACAATCATGTTCCATGGTGGGCCAATAGTAACCCATGCATAGAATATGCTTTGCAATGACCATTCCAATAAAATGACCACCACAAGTACCATCATGAGATTCAACTATAGATATTTGTACTTCTATAGGCTTGAGACAACAAAGGAGGACTCCATCATAACCATGTCTATACAACACATCCTCCAATAGAGTAAAATGAGTTGTATTTTTCTTGAAAGTGCATTTAGTAGTTCATGACATATCTAATGGGAGTGTTCTAAACTTGAGAAAGGCTACTATTTGGCTTGACCAAGGCTCATATGGCTCTAAATGGATAAAAAAAACATCATTTTCATCCTTAGATTCAGCACAAACAATTACAGATTTAGATATCGTTGTAACAATGACTGGTTGTACCTCTCCCTCAAAGTTCTTTGGAATCAATG
Organism: Wollemia nobilis; assembly: GCA_028583015.1. Lineage (NCBI taxonomy): Eukaryota > Viridiplantae > Streptophyta > Pinopsida > Araucariales > Araucariaceae > Wollemia > Wollemia nobilis. The sequence continues at coordinate 2,378,017 of JAQPPZ010016974.1, read as the reverse complement.
ATCCTAGAGATGCCATATACAAATCTATTAGTCAAATGTGATAAACTATAGATTTCATACCAATCAAATTTGGTGAGAAATTTCATTGCTACTTCATGGTAAAGCTTTATGGTATTTTCTTTGCTTTGGTATTCTCTGTTGATTTGTCTAACAAGTTGAGAATCACCAAATATCTTGATACACTTTATGCTCATAGCTATGGCTACTTAAAGACCTAATATTAAGGCTTCATACTCTACATTGTTTTTTGTGCATTTCAAGTCAAGTTTGAATGATAACGGAATAGGTATTCCCTATGGTGTATGAAAAATGACTTCAGTACATTAACCTTTTTTGTACTTATAACCATCAAAGAATAATGTGATATTGACATATTCCTCTATAATGACATATTTTTGTTCAATGGCAGTAAATACCAAATCATATGGGAGCTCAATAATCAAGGTTTGATCACTAGGAAGTGGAGCTTTCGTAAGGTGAATGACTATGACCTGAACTTTAATGGATTTTTGGCTAATGAACTCAAGATTGAATTTAGTGAGAAGCATTATCCATTTTGTGGTGTGGGTGTTATTTTATGCGATACATAATATAACGTAGAGGATTTTCATGAGCTGTGACATATGTGGTGTGACTAAGAATGTAATATCTAAGTTTCTTAGTGGCAAAAACCACTACTAAGTACAATTTTTCCATGTAAGCATATCTAGTTTCATAGCTTACCAATGTTTGACTAATGTAATAGATAGCTTGTTATCGATTGTTTTCATTCTTTTGTGCAAGCATTGTCCATAATGTAAATTTGGTTGGTGAAACATAAATATGGAAAGGGACCACTGAATGAGGATGAGTTAAGACTGGTGGAGATGCCAGGTATTGCTTGATGTCATCAAAATATTTTTGATATTCATCTGTACATGAAAATGTCACCCCCTTTTATAGTAGGTGATTGAATGACCTAAATTTCTTAGAAAGTTGTGGAATGAAATGACAGATTGATTGGATATTTCCTTGTAAACTATCCAATTACTTCAAGTTTGTTTGAGGAGGCATCTCCATGATGGCCTTGACTTTGTTTGGGTTCACTTAAATACCTCTTTTGGAGATAATGAATCCTAGTAGTTTGCTTGAGGTAACACCAAAGACACATTTCTTTGGGTTCAACCTTACATTAAGCTCTAGAAATTGATCAAAGACTTTTTCTAGGACACCAATGTGCTCTTGTCGAGTTTTGGATTTAGGCAAGAGATCATCCACATAATATTCTATGATCTTATACATGTAATCATGGAAGTTGTATGTCATGGCACGTTTATAAGTGGCACATACATTTTTTAGGCCAAAGGACATCACCTTGTAACAAAAATTCCCCCAAGGTGTAGTAAATATTGTTTTATGTTGGTTATCAGGATTGATTCGAATTTGGTGATATCCTAAAAAACTATTCATTAGAGAAAGCATTTCATGGCTAGCACAAGTGTCGATAAGAGTATTAATGTTTGGTAGAGGAAAATCATCCTTAGGACACACTTTGTTAAGATCCTGAAAGTTAGTGCAAATGTGTATTGCCCTGTTAGGATTGCAAATGGGTACCATGTTTGAAAGCCACTCAGGATAATCAATGGGGACAATGAAACTGATATCTAATAGCTTTTGAAGCTCTTCTTTGACCATGATGGAAATGGTAGGATGTATACTTCTCAATTTTTGTTTGACAAACTTAGCATAAGAATGCAAGGTGATATTATGGACAACCAAATTAGGGTCAAGACCAAGCATGTCTTTGTAGAACCATGAAAAAAATTATTTCTTCTTCTTGAGGAGAGCAATAATTTACTCTTGTTCATCTATGGATAAAATATTATCAAGTTTGATAATTTGGGAATTTTATGTGTCTAAACTAAGGTTCACATTGATGGTATATTAAATAGATATGTGATAATCTTCCTCAAATTTATGGGACATTGGGATCAGATGAATGTCATCTATGATATTATACACACCTAAAATGTGTCATTTTTAGGAGACTACTCATATGGGCAAATTCACAGACCATATGACCAATCTTGGACCTTTCCAAGAGCAAGCAGTGGTCCTAACCACTCAAAATGGTAGTTCTAGCCCATTTAGGCTTGGTAGCTGTAGACTAGAGTGGCCAGTTGGTAGCTGTAGACTAGAGTAGCCAAAAATATTAGTTGCTATAGGCTAGAGCAACCACACCTAGCCACTACTAATGACAGTGGCTAGCTCTAAAAAATGAACTACTATGAGGGATTGCCCAAATCATGGGCGATAATAGTAGTTTGCATGTATTTCAAAGGGATATCGATGAGGAACTCCCAGAGTTCCTCCTAACTACCCCTTCCATGCCAAGTCAATACTGAACCTTCCCTCTATGATAGTCAGTTAGCATACAAATCTAGAGTTTGGCTTCCCCAGAAAGCCAAGCCCTAGATATAGACCTAAAACCTAGAATTCTATATATGCAGATTTCCAGTAAGGCAAAAGATCCATGAATGTTCAAATCTTGTGCAACAAAGCCCTACCAAATCAGGGACATATAGAAGTTCAAATTTTGTGCAATGAAGCCCTATTGAAATAGAGAGCAAATCTATGCCCCTTTGAGGAGCATTGGAGCACCATCCGGTTGAGCCACATCCACACACGTGCATTCATATCCATCATTCTTAACCACCAATCAGTGTAGGAGACACAACAGGTGACCCTTGAACATCAATTTGAGTAAGGGATCAACTACCACAACCCATAAGACCTGAGGTAACATTTAATCCAGAGGCTGCTATCTTTGACAGTGGCCCATAGTCATAGACAGGTTTTAAAATGGTCGATTCCTTTGTTCTAAGTAATAGATATTTATTTAGCATTATTTCATTTACATGGCTTTAGCATAGATCTGAATCTTTCATTGCATTTAGATTAATATTTCTTATTTTCGTATGCATACTACTTAGATCTGGTATATTTCAATGCACATTATGCTTATTTATCTGGATTATCATATTTTCTAATAAGAGCCTCTTTTGGAGAGGTGGCCCGTACTACTAAGCATGCTTTGTTGTTTCCATGTATGCATATCTATAGGTTTACAGGACCAGATCAAGACATTCAGAGCACGGGATCCCTCCTGGATGAGAGAAGGAGAAGGAGGCATCTGTGAGCCCTCAAAAAAGTTCATGTGCGAGATCGAGAAGCCTGTGAAAGTGCACCACCCCTTTGTGAGGGGACATTTTATTCACTTGTAATTCATTGTATCGAAATGGGTATCCCTCAGAGGGATCAACATGTAACTGGGTTTTAATATAAATAAAAGGATATTTCTTTGTTATTTCTATGTTATATGCATTTCATGGTATTTCATTTCATTTCGGTATAATATTGCAAGTAGAGTAAGGGTGCACGGTTCTTGGGGCCGTGCAGATGGCGATCATGGTGGGACCCCCACCAGGTTTTTATTTTTGGTCATTTTACTAATTTTTTAGGTGTGTTTTTATGTGTAGGTTTGACTGCTCTAGCCGATAGTGGTCATTAGATCTTAGTAGCTATAGTTGATAGCAGCCAACTTAGTAGTTGTAGCTATCAATAGCCAGCTTAGTAGTTGTAGCTATCAGTGTCCAACTTAGAAGTTGTAGCTATCAGCAACCAATAGATTGTAGTCGCTCTTGCAGTTAGCAGCCAGTAGTAGCCGCTCTGGTCAATAGTGGCCAGGAGAAAAGTGCCATAGAGGTCAGCCTAGGCTTCATCAAACATGGATTTCAGGTTGGGGTAACTCTCTACATTTTTGTCTTTCTCTGTATATTTTTTTCTACCAGAATACAGTAGGGAAAACTTACATTTAATTAGGAAAATTTAAGAAAAATGGAACAAAAGTGCATTTCAAGTTTCCTAGATTTTTTTAGATTTTCTCTAGGTGCTGCTAGGAACAGTGGGCCTCTGCTTGTAAGGTCTGCCCTAGTCTCCAGTGTGCTAGGCCTTTTGTGTGTTTAAATTTTGCTTGCATGTGGCCCAACCAGTGGCCTAAATTCACAAAGTAGGAAGTGCATTATATGAAAAATAATTTATATTAAATTAGATATGCATATTTTTGAAGACAAAATTTCTTTTTAGGCATGTAGTGATGTAAAGCATGAATGTTGGTTGATGCATCATTTTATATTTCAGAATATAAAAATAACCCCACACACTTGCACGTATCACAATAACATTGGTAAGGTTGGATTTCATCACCAACCCCCAATTTAGACCGGTGACGTTGGAATTCACCTCCTTCCACTAGCTTTCCCCCTAGATATCCTTAGATAGAATAGGGAACTCCTTAAGTTGGTATAGGTCACATGTGTTCAATATGTCTCCCACTATTGGAACGATTGTTGAATCATAGTGGAAGAGCTAGGTGAACCCCCCACTAGGATTTAAGCGGTGTACCCTAGACTCTTTTGAGAAATCATGCTTGGCACTAGTGTTCCTAGTCACCACTTTGGGTGAGTTCCCTCATTCTAATTCCAAAATACAAACAAGAAAGCAATATCAACAACACATCTGAAACACACTAAACAAGTTTTAGGACACACATTTAATCCATAAAAGAGATAATCATATTGTCTGCTTTGTGTGTTTCTTTATTGCTGGGGTAATCAACCTAACCCTAATTTTTCAAGGAAATTTATTGAAAAAAAATCTACTTTTTGATTCTGCATCCAATAGATCGAGAATCATCCAAATCAGAGCTATAACAAAAAAGTTAGTTTGGTTTTATGATTACTCTACTTTTGAAGCCGAAAAAGGGGAAAAACTGTGCTAGACAAATTCAAAAATTGCCAAATTTGTTTTGTTGTCTTAGTTAGACCATTTTCCACCTCTCCCAAAAATTTTGAGTCCTAAATCATCATGCTTCAAATTTTCCTAAAAATTCCTAAAAGTGGGCATTTCCCCACGAGCCTCGGTTGGCCAATTATTTCAAAAATTCAAATTTTTGACCCGAAAGTCACTTTTCGAAGTCATAGCCCATTGTGAACAGCTCATCGCACTTATTTTTTTTATGTATAACACTTACAACCTTTTTTCAGAAGTCAAAACTTTTTATAACAAAATTTATGGCTAGGAGACCTCCCATGGTGAGCAAGACCTCCAATCTAGAGAGGGAATCAGGTTCCATAACCACTGAACATATCCAAATCAGTCCAAAGGACATGGCCATCCCTAAATGGCATCCCAAATATTATCATAACATAAATACCATCCATAGGGAGTCAAACCTTTGAGATATCCCTATTAGGGAGGCACCCACAGGTCCTCCAAGAAACCTTCCTAACTTGAACACCTTGATAGAATTCTATATGAGGAATAATCCACCCACTGAGGGGCCTAGCAGGTCAATGTCATAGGTTCACATCCTAGCTTGCTCTATACATCAATCAAAAAATAAAAATGAGAGCACACCATGGCCTAGCTTGGGTGAGTAAACCACACCATATGGTCAAGCAAGTCATCCCCCTACTCCTCACAGAGAGCATTCTGCATATACACATTGTGCTTTCATGCATTCTGAATGTATAGGGATTATATCTAATACTGAATATGCATAATTCCTCATAGATGAGGAAGAGGACCCAAGTCATCCTCCTACTCCTCATGAAGAGTACATGGGGCAGCCATGTTGCATATCTGCATCATCAGACTATATAGATTCAATTCATAAACTAGAGTATTAGGTCAATGCAACCTCTAGGGAGTGTGGAAAACAAGCAATAGATCCTACTAGGGGAAAAGACATGACAAACCCATTCATATTTCCAATACAAGGGTACATAGCCCCCATACAAATCAACAATGGGATCATACACATCAGGCACTGAGGCCACAGCTTAACCAACAACAACATACGGATCAACTCCAGTTGGATCAACAACAATTAACTCAACAAGGGGTGGACTCGCAAGGAGAACACCTACAAAGGTTGTATCAACGAAAGATACAAGAACAACAAAAGATACAACAAGAGCAAGTGCAAAATGCATTACATAAAGTGGTGCTTACACCTAGAACCCATAAGATGCAACAATGCATAAGGCATCCAGTGAAATCTCGAGGTCCTTCCTCTTGGACATGCCAAAATCACATGCAACATCAAAGGCCATTATCTGGTTATCATCAAGAACCTCATACTCCTCAATAGTACCAATATCAATACGATGAGGAATCATATGAAGAGTCCCAATGGGAACATCAGGAAGAAGTGGATGCTTACCCTAAATCCATTTATGATGAGGTACCTAATATTACATTTATCGGCAACCTCAACATCAAAAGCAGCCTCCTCTACCTAATCAAGGGCCACAATAGGAAGATCATATCATTTTTTTAGGGCCATACAAAGCGCTAGCTGATCGGATAAATTCATTCAAAAAACATAAAAAAAAAGTTGGTTTATCAAAAACCTACACTAAAGCAGCTTAGCAAGCAGCCTTTGCATCCATCAGTGTCATCATCGACATATCCATCAAATTTCAAGATGCCTCAACTTGAAAAGTTCAAAGATGATGAAGATGCACAAGAGCATGTGACAACCTTCATCAATATGTGCTTCCATTTTCAAGACAATGACCCCTTGATGTTAAGAATATTTCTTACTACACTATCTGGGGATGCTTTAGAATGGTATAATCATCTACCACATCAAAGCATACACAACTTTGAGCAATTGGTTGATGCATTCCTACAACGTTTTGCCTCTAGTGCTAAGAAAATGATAAACTTGACTGACTTGGCAAGCCTTCGTCAACTTGATGATGAGCCAGTCATTGAGTATGGCAATAAATGGAGGAAGGTGATGTTAAAATTACCTTTCACCTTACCAACAACAGAGCTCATTCGAATGTTTACGAGAAGTTATTCAAAACAAATATTGCTTCTCTTACAATTGCAATAGTATCAAACATTTGAGGAAGCCTTAGAATGGGCTAAGTGCATTAAGGCAATCAAGATAGAGGAGGGTGATATTCAACTCCACAAAAGAGAATGGCCAAACAATAATATTATAGGTGGCAACATACAATAAAAAGTGGCCCCAATCAATCAAGTTGTTTTGAGTATCCTTGAATCCTCAAACCAGGTCATACCACCTCTACCAATGTGACATAATTACCAAGATCAACCTCCTCTAGCCCAAAATCATATGCAACATAATCAGATACAGGGCCAACAACATCGGCCACAACGAAAATATACTGATTTTCTAGAGACATTAGCATCACTCTTTGATTGATTATATGAGGTATGAAGAATCAATATTCTAGAGGTCCATCCATGGAAGCCTAACAAGCGTAGATCAAAGGCACACAGAGAAAATCTATATTGTGTGTACCATCGACAAAGGGGTCATGACATTCAGACATGTCATCCCTTTAGAGACTTAGTGCAAGATATGATAGAGAGGCAAGAGCTTTAGATAGGAGTCTTCCAAGACCCCTTGCCTACACATGAAGAAAACATAGCACCCAACAATCAAGTTGAGCATGTCAATGAGGTGCACATAGCCCCACATGATGAGGGTTTTATCGGTATGATCAATACTACAACAGGAAGAAAAATATACCTTGATCAACCCAACATACCAAAAAATTCAACTAAAGATAATAATCTATCATGGTCCACACCAACAATGAATTCAATTCACTTACAAAAGGACCCTATGATTACCTTTTGCAGACAGAGATTAAGCCAATCTCTACGGATGAACATGATCCTCCATTGCACATCATAGCAAGCATCAATCAAATTTCATACAAGAGAGTCTTGATTGACACTAGGTCAACTATCAACATCATCATAGCTGCAACTTTGAAGTATTTAAATTTTCTGCCTTCATGCATTAAGGACTCAACATTCACATTGAGAGCCTTCAATGATGCCACTTCCCCAATAATTGACATAGTAATCCTACCTATACAGGTTGGGATAAAGACGATACCTACATTGTGCCATATCCTGGGAGGTGAGAGGCAGTATAACATATTTCTAGGTAGACCATGGATAAGGGATATGGAATGTGTGCCTTTCATAGTGCACCAAAATCTAAAATTCATACACCAAGGACAAGTGTACGTGGTCCCCCAAACTGAGCCATTCAAGTATTACAAGGAGTTTGATGAGCCACAAGAAACTCTGGTGGCATGCAACCCTCCAAACATTCAATCAGATAAAATCACCAAACATTCGACTGAGGCTTGCATCAAGAAGTCTCTACCTTTTCCCATCACCAAAAATCATGGTACCATATTACCTGATGAGGAGAAGAAAACATCAATTAACATGATTAAAGCACCTTCAACTAGTCCAAAAGCTAAAGTGCCTTCTCAAGAGTTCGTGGTAATGGTTAACATTAAGTTAGAAGACCAAGTGACTCTAAGGTAGATAAAACAAGATATAGTGCAATAAGACATTGCTACCACATGGAAGGGGTCAAAACCATTAGCATTAGTCACCCTTGACTCACTTCTCATGGTGCCTCCTTAAGAAAAATAACATGTGTTTCCCCCACATCATACTGGGGGTACCAAAGCTGACACAGTTCAACACCACAAAGTAGAAAAAAAATATGAACTAAGTCATAAACATGAGCATGTGGATACCACTATCAAAGTGGATCATCATGAAGCCTCCACATCGACTCAAATGAGGGAAATGAGTGATTTATAATTACCTAGTGGATATTTAGCACCCACTCTTTCACCTCCTTCAGTAGAAAATGGTATTTTGAACAAATCACTAGAAATACACATGGGAGCCTTATCAATATTGGAGCATATGGAAAATCACCTCTATAATATAGAGGCACAAATGGATCAACAAAATGAGGCATTGCACTTTATCATGAACCAGATTGAGAACCTAAAATTATAGAATCAACCCTCATTTGATATTAAACTATCTCTTGTGCAGCCACATGAAAAGTCTTAACTAGAGCAAGTGCCAACTCATCCACCTCAGCAACTTGGAAAGCATCCCTCATTACTTGAGCCTACAAAATTGGTTTTCAATCAATTGTGTGCTACAAATGCTATCCGATTACCTGAGATTCACTAGTTGAATCTAAATCATCCAAAAACCCAAGGGTATGAGAAAGATTTACATTGTCTATATCATAGACAAAATGGTCATGATATTCAATCATGTCAAATATTTTGAGCCATAGTATATAGCATTCTTGAAAAGAAGCAACTTCAGGTTGTCAACCAAAAAGTGACCATAGTCAACAATCCATACCTTACATAAAAAATGCAAGGGGAGCCCCCTAAGAAATAAAGTGATATACCTAGGGCTCAACCTGGTCCTCAAACTAGGCCAAAGCATGCTGCACGCTCGAAGCATCCGCAACGCATATGGACTCCTTTAAATGAGCCTATGTCTATCATCTTCCAGAAGCTACAAGAATCTAAGTTCATCACCTTACCCAACATAAAACCTCTAGACCCAAAAAAAGCTAAACCTAAGGGTTATAGGGAGGACCATTACCATCTCTACCATCGAATAGAGGGCCATGGCATTCGCAATTGTTATGGGTTCATGAATGTGGTTCAAGATCTCATAGATAGTGGGGCTTTTCCCATAGATGGTTCATCCATAGAACCCCAACCTACCAAAATAGAGGCTACATCATCCCAACAGATACCCCAAGGTTATTCGTAGCCTCATAGGCCAAACAAGCCACCTCAGTGAGTGGTCACATTTGAAATGACTACTGCAACTTTATTTCAAAAGTTGTATGAGGCAAATGCATTTGTACTACCAAAAGTCAAACAAAGAGAGCCCAAACATGGGTCCATTTATGAAAGCCTCTTTTGTATGTATCATCATATACATGGGCATGACATCCATAGTTGTCAGTCATTTTAGAAGGTGATATACAGGGGCATGAAATCATGAGCTCCGTGAAGACGGTTCACTCATTCCTCCCCACCAAGACATGGTCACCCTGCAGAGGTCCATGCCCCAATTAGGAGAGTTTATTTCTGTCACTCTTCCTAAGCAATATGACTACATTACAGTAGGCAACATGCACACTAGGGGTACCTAAGGTATCATACCTTCCCCTTGTAAAAACAACAAAACACCAAAAACATTCAAATAAACCAAAAAAATATCAAAAACATTCATAAATTTCAAAATCACCAAAAACAATAGAAAATCTTAAAAACAAAAGGCTCCAAAGGCATCTTAAATCCCTTTGGTCAAATCACAAAAAGCTCCAAAGGCATCATAATCCCTTTGGTCAAATCACAAAATTCCCCAAAGGCATCATAAGCCCTTTGGTCAAATCACAAAAGGCTCCAAAGGTATCATAAGCCCTTTGGTCAAATCACAAAAGGCTCCAAAGGCATCATAAGCCCTTTGGTCAAATCACAAAAGGCTCCAAAGGCATCATAAGCCCTTTGGTCAAAACACAAAAGGATCCAAAGGCATCATAAGCCCTTTTGTCAAATCACAAAAGGATCCAAAGGCATCTTAAAGCCCTTTGGTCAAATCACAAAAGGCTCCAAAGGCATCTTAAAGCCCTTTGGTCAATCCACAAAATCCCCAAAGGCACCATAGGCCCTTTGGTCAAAAACACAACACTAAAACACAAAAACAATTCAAAGACAAAAATATCAAAAACATCCAAAAATAATCAAAAGCTCAAAAACAATTGAAAGCATCAAAAATACAAAAACATTTGCATTTCGACATTTGCATTCACATAGTTGCATTGCACTTAGGCATGTCTATCTAGGGTACTTGCATTAGTGTAAATTGTGTTTGCAATCTTACAAATGACACCATGTTTGTGTCTCAATCATGCATCTTCAAAATCCATCATCATCCATAACCCATGTGTGTAATTGTGTTTTTCAACACAACCCCTCCTGTTGCTATGAGGAATATACTAGGGTTTTTCAATCACTCAGCCATACCTAGTGGTTTTATCAAACTTTGTAGAAAGTTATCTTAGCTTTTTATAGGTAAGGTTTGGTTTTGATAGCACCTGGTATATTTCAAAATCCCATCACTAATCACAACACTAAAATCCTAGTTGAAACAAGGGAAATATGAATGCTACGAAGTGGTATTAGGTATCCTAAGGTGAAAATTTTATCTTGCTCATCCCCCTATGCGACCGGTTTGAGAATGCTGAGAATTGGAAAAAGGACAAGTTCACCCCTACCCAAAGAAATCCCTTGCTTTAATCAAAACAAGCAAAAATCATGAAACAAAGGAAAATTCCAACTTCAAAAGAGGTAAAAAAAAAAAGAAATAGTGATAATCATCACTACATAAATCCCTTCTTAAAAGGAAAACAAAAAATTCAAAATAAATAGTGATTTTCATCACTAAATCATGAGCAAGTATCCCAAATAAATATGAAGAAAATAAGGGAGTATGAACTTGAATCCTTGGAATTCTTAGCATGAATGAGCCTTACGCACGATGATATGTCTGTCACATTAGCATCTCACTTTTGTATAGACCAATGTTTTCATGTGGAAGAGCTAGCCTTAGGTGTCATGTACCGCCTAGCGGTCTAATCCAACTAAGTCCAACTTAGGATTAGGATAAACATTTGAGGATCCCCAATACAACAATGGGCTGAATTAATCCTACCTGGCACTAGGGTATGCTTATGTTATATCTAATATATTCATTTGCACACACAGGGATAATGAGTATCTAGGTCTTCATAACAAGAACTTTATCCTTCAGAAGCTCTGTATGGTCAGTATACAACTTTTGATCGAGTAACTAGGGTGTTTGAGTCTCATGGAAAACTTCAAAAATCCCTTCATAGCAACAATTCATATCATCACTCACATCATAAACTTTCAACAATTCATATCATCATGCATACGTATCACATCATCTCACCTCACATTTGGATGTTTAAATGATTAATTCTTATTATAAGAATTATCATTTATTCATGATTTTTATACATTCTATGGTGTCACCCATTAGATTGTTGAACTCATATCACATGCATTCCTTATGTTTGAAGTAATTAAAGCATACAGGTTCATTTACATTAGATCACCATCATGTAAATAATGCATTGCACACATTACATTCATCATATCATAACAACATAAATTGAATGCATACAATTAAATCAAAATTAAACATGCATTTAACAATAAGCACTACATCCATAAATGCATACATCATAAGTAGTCCATCTACATCTAAGTCACATCATCTAAGCATGCATCCTTCATCTATCTAATGCATATCACTAGTACATTACATACATATAGCATAATCACATCATTATCTAGGTATAGCATCCATCATTGCATCCATCACATAAAATCAAAACAAAAATATTTGCTAAACATCAACTAGGGCATTATTGGTATCATACCTCCCCTAATCAGCAATCAACCTCAAAACACTCCAAAGGTATCCATAAACCCTTTGGTCAACCTAAAAAGTTCCAAAGGTATCCATAAACCCTTTGGTCAATCCAAAAGGTTCCAAAGGTATCCATAAACCCTTTGGTCAATCCAAGATGCTCCAAAGGTATCCAAAACCCTTTGGTCACCCAAAAGGCTCCAAAGGTGTCCATAAACCCTTTGGTCAATCCAAAATGTTCCAAAGGTATCCAAAATCCTTTGGTCACCCAAAATGTTCCAAAGGTATCCAAAAAACTTTGGTCACCCAAAAGGCTCCAAATATATCCATAAAACCTTTGGTCAATCCAAAATATTCCAAAGGTATCCAAAACCCTTTGGTCACCCAAAACGCTCCAAAGGTATCCATAAACCCTTTGGTCAATCTAAAAAGTTCCAAAGGTATTCATAAACCCTTTGGTCGAATCCATAAGGTTCCAAAGGTATCCATAAACCCTTTGGTCAATCCAAGATGCTCCAAAAGTATCCAAAACCCTTTGGTCACCCAAAAGTCTCCAAAGGTGTCCATAAACCCTTTGGTCAATCCAAAATGTTTCTAAGGTATCCAAAACCCTTTGGTCACCCAAAATGTTCCAAAGGTATCCAAAACCCTTTGGCCACACAAAAGGCTCCAAAGGTATTCATAAACCCTTTGGTCAATCCAAAATGTAGGTATCCAAAACACTTTGGTCACCCAAAATGCTCCAAAGGTATCCATAAACCTTTTGTCAATCCAAAATGTTCCAAAGGTATCCAAAACCCTTTGGTCACCCAAAAGGCTCCAAAGGTATCCATAAACCCTTTGGTCAATCCAAAATGTTCCAAAGGTATCCAAAACCCTTTGGTCACCCAAAAGGCTCCAAAGGTATCCATAAACCCTTTGGTCAATCCAAAATGTTCCAAAGGTATCCAAAACCCTTTGGTCACCCAAAATGTTCCAAAGGTATCCAAAACCCTTTGGTCACCCAAAAGGATCCAAAGGTATCCATAAACCCTTTGGTCAATCCAAAAGGCTCCAAAGGTATCCATAAACTCTTTGGTCAATCCAAAAGGCTCCAAAGGTATCCATAAAACCTTTGGTCACCCAAAAAGACCCAAATGTATCCAAAACCCTTTGGTCACCCAATATGTTCCAATGGCATCCACTAAGCCCATTGGTCATAATAACAACATAACAAAAATTCAATGCTTAATCAAAGCTAAGTGCATTCATTCAAGAAGCATTACCAAAGACAATAATGCACCCTTCTTGCTTGGGGAAAATAAGAAAAATATCATAAGTAAATTCAAGCAAGACTTAAGCTTATCTCCTAATTGCCGCCCAAGTCCAAGATTTGACTTAATATTATCTCCTAATTGCCGCCCAAGGTTAGGATTAGACTTAATCTTTTCTCCTAATTTCCATCCAAAGTTAGGATTAGACTTAAGCTTGTCTCCTAATTGCTTCCAAGGCTAGGATTAGACTTAAGCTTATCTCCTAATTTCTGCCAAAGCTAGGATTTGACTTAAGCTTGTATCCTAATTGCTACCCAAGGCCAGGATTAGACTTAAGATTGTCTCCTAATTGCCGCCCAAGGATAGGATTAGACTTAAGCTTGTCTCCTAATTGCTGCCAAGGCTAGGATTTGACTTAATCTTATCTCCTAGTTGTCGCCCAAGGCCAAGATTAGAATTAAGATTATCTCCTAATTGCCGCCCAAGGCTAGGATTAGACTTAAGCTTATCTCCTAATTTCCACAAAGGCTAGGATTAGACTTAAGCTTATCTCCTAATTTCTGCCAAGGCTAGGATTCAACTTAATATTATCTCCTAATTGTCGGCCAAGGCTAGGATTATACTTAAGCTTATCTCCTAATTTTTGTCCAAGGCTAGGATTAGACTTAAGCTTGTCTCCTAATTTCCACAAAGGCTAGGATTAGACTTAAGCTTATCTCCTAATTGCCACCAAGGCTAGGATTTGACTTAAGCTTGTCTCCTAATTGCCACCCAAGGCCAAGATTAGACTTAAGCTTATCTCATAATTGCCACCCAAGTCTAGGATTAGACTTAAGCATATCTCCTAATTAACACCAATGCTAGGATTAGACTTAAGCTTATCTCCTAATTACCACCAAGGCTAGGATTAAACTTAAGCTTATCTCCTAATTATTGCCAAGTCTAGGATTTTACTTAAGCTTGTCTTCTAATTTCCACCCAAGGCTAGGATTAAACTCAAGCTTATCTCCTAATTATTGCCAAGGCTAGGATTAGAATTAAGCTTGTCTCCTAATTGCCTCCAAGGCTAGGATTTAACTTAATTTTATCTCCTAATTTCCGCCAAGGCTAGGATTTTGACTTAAGCTTACCAAAATTGAGTTCTTCAACTCACAAAATGTTCCAAAGGTATCCATAAACCCTTTGGTCAACCCAAAATGTTCCAAAGGTATCCATAAAACCTTTGGTCACCCAAAATGTTTGAAAGGTATCCATAAACCCTTGGGTCAATATAAAATGTTCCAAAGGTAGCCATAAACCCTTTGGTCACCCAAAATGTTCCAAAAGTATCCATAAACCCTTTTGTCACCCAAAATTTTCCAAATGTATCCATAAAATCTTTGGTCAATCCAAAATATTCCAAAGGTATCTACAAACTCTTTGGTCACCCAAAATGTTCTAAAGGTGTCAATAAACCCTTTGTCAACACAAAAATATCCAAAGATAGCCATAAACCCTTTGGTCACTCCATATTTTTCAAGTGACCCATTTCTTCATTCATTGTCCTTTCCTCATCGACTCATCACTTGAGGGGGTAGTCAAATTTGTTTTCAACAATCCTAATAAAAATTGACAAAAGATCATCTCAATCATGTCAGAGTTGCATTAATCTTACGAATCATTGTAAAAAACTATCATAATCTTACCCTTTTTTGGGAAAAATCAAAAAGTAAATATGACAATTAATTTTTAGCTCTTCTCATTTCATATATATAGTAGTATTGAAGCTACCTAATCGTCGATGGATGAGTACAAACTTCCACAAATTTAAGCATTTCATTCTGTTGGAAGCAATGATTCTAGGATTTATGCCCTCTTGCATGACTGGGGCATCCTATGTTGATCAAATCAATGATCATCATCCAACCTACAATATGGCACTAGGTGGTCTACTTTTTTTTCTTTGCACTATATTTTTCTCATAGGGCATCCCAAAAAAGGGCATCTGTAGACACCTAAAATGTGTCATGTTTAGGAGACTACTCATATGTGCACATTCACAGACCATATGACCAATATTGGACCTTTCCAAGAGTAAGCAATGGTCCTAACCACTAAAAATAGTAGTTCTAGTCCATTTAGGCTTGGAAGTTGTAGACTAGAGTGGCTAGTCGATAACTATAGACTAGAGCAGCTAGTTGGTAGTTGTAGACTAGAGCAGTCAGCTAGTAGTTGTAGACTAGAGCGACCAATAATCTTAGATGCTATAGGCTAGAGCGGCCATAGCTAGCCGCTACTAATGACAATGGTTAACCCTAAAACATGAACTGCCATGAGGGATTGCCCAAATCATGGGTGGTAACGGTAGTTTACATGTATTTTGAAGGGATCTCAGTGAGGACTCATAGATTTCCTCCTAACTGCCCCTTCCATGCCAAGTCAAGACTGAACCTTCCCTCTATGACAGTCAGTTAGCATACAGATCTGGAGCTTGGCTTCCCTAGAAATCCAAGCCCTATATGTAGACCTAAAATAAGAATTCTATATATATAAATTTCCAGTAAGGCAAAAAATCCATAAATGCTCAAATCTTGTGTAGCGAAGCCTTGCCAAATTAGGTAGATAGATTTCAAATTATGTGTAGTGAATCCCTGTTGAAATAGGAAGAAAATATATACCCCTTTGAGGAGCATTGGAGCACCTTCCAGTTGAGCCATGTCCACACACGTGCATTTAGATCCATTATTCTTAGCCGCCAATCAGTGTAGGAGACACAATAGGAAACCCTTGAACATCAATCCAATCAAGGGATCGACTGCCATAGCCCATAATACCTTAGGTAAGCCAGAGGTTGCTATCTTTGATAGAGTCCCATAGTCATAGCCAAGTTTTAAAATGGTCTATTCATTTATTCTAAATAATAAATATTTTTTTAGCATTATTTCATTTACATGACTTTAGCATAGATCTAAATATTTCATTGCATTTAGAATAATATTTTTTATTTTTGTATGCATACTACTTAGGTCTGGTATATTTCAATGCACATTATGCTTACTTATTTGGATTATCATATTTTCTAATAAGAGCCTCTTCTAGATAGGTGGCCCTTACAACTAAGCGTGCTTTTTTATTTCCATGTATGCAGCTATTTAGGTTTATAGGACTAGATAAACACATTTGGAGCATGGGATCCTTCCTAGACGAGAGGAGGCATCTATGAGCCCTCAAAAAAGTTTGTGTTTGAGATCAGAAAGCTTTTGAAAGTGCACCATCCCTTTGTGAGGCGATATTTTATTCACTTTTAATTCATTGTATCGAAATGGGTATCCCTCAGAGGGACCGACATGTAACTGGGTTTCAATATAAATAAAAGGATATTTCTTTTTTATTTTTGTATTATATGCATTTCATGGTATTTCATTTCATTTTGGTATAATATTGCAAGTAGAATAAGGGTGCACGCTTCTCGGGGTTGCACAGATATTATCAAACTCTTTTGACTCAACCTCTTCTATGTCTGCTTAGAAAACCTTAGGATCTAAATGTGAATATGAAGGTGAAGGTAGAAGCGATAGAGGAATGTAGTAGGCTTAAGCCCTTAACAATTCCTCAAAAAGTACAAATTCAAAAAAGGATGGAGGTAAGGAAATCCGATCCATATCAATAAGGCTCATGTCAATTGAAATTGGCTTTGCCAAATCGTATGGATTAAAGAGTGGGGTGAATAAGTCAATAGGATTCATTTTAACTTAAAGGGGAAAATGGTGGTTGGAAATGTGGAGGATGAATGGATCCTTTCTTCTAGATACGATTCTAGAACTTTGGGAACTTGAACAATAATAGACAACACAAATAAATGTAATAGGTAAAAAGCCATATACATGCAATTCAATGATTTTGTATTTGAATTTTTGTGTGTTTTTGATTTTTGATTTTATTTTATTGTTATGAATTATGTACATATGTTATTAAATTGGCTGGTGATATGGATAAATGAAGTGGAGGTGGTGGTTCACTTATTGTCTCAGCTCGCTCTTGTGGAAGAAGAAAGTGAATGATGGGTTGAGGGATGGGGAACATTATGAGGTAAAAATCATATTATTTAGTTAATGGAATAATTGGTTCCAATTCCTCATTAGATTTATCAGAAGCTATTGATATAACATCAAATTATTCATATATTTTATCTTCAGAGTCATCAGGATGATGGGTATCTTCTTCTGAACTCAAATGTAAACTTTGAAAATCTTGTTCAAAAGAAGTGGAAGAAAGTGGATGATAGCCTAAACTTGAATGTTCATGCAGTTCTTGATATGAAACATAGATGATCTCATGCATTCCATGTTCATGTCATCCTATTCCATGTCCTTACCAATTAACTATATGAAATGTAGACACCCAAAAGTCACACATTGCTATTTTTGCATATCTATAGGTGATTCCAGACATCCCTAGGATATTGTAGACTATTGTAGTCATGCGTAGACATGCGTAGACATGCGTAGACATGCGTAGACTTCCATAAGTTCACCATAGTAATGTGTAGACTTCCACAAATGGCTTTCAGGTCCAAAACCCTAATAAGCCCTCAAAACTACATTTTATGCATCGAGATACCTTCAGACGACAACCCGAGGTGATGCATAGCCCATTTACACTCAATTGACACCCCCACGGGGTATTAATTGGCAAAATCAATTAAAATTCAATTATCAAATTCTAATTTAATGTTGACTTCACTTAAGCCCCTTTTTAGGGCAAAATTGGATTAATTAACTCTTAATTCATAATTAGTGTTAATCAAATCCTCCCACATGTGCCAATTTAGGGTTTCCTAGGGTTTTCTTTTAATCCTCCCCTAAACATGCTTAAGGCCTAATTAGGATTAGCACTAATCCTTCCTCACACATGTGTGAGGATAGGATATTTCCTACTTAGAATGAGATGTTGCCACATAGCATCTATTAACCTAACCCTAGTCAGAATCAAACCTAGGTTTAGTCTATCTAACCCCCCTGCACCTTGCATTTGCCTATAAATAATGGGTCCTAAACCCCTAATTAAGTCTGATTCCCAAATTCAACAAAGTACTATTACTCTACAAAAATGGAAAGCCAATAGCACACAGTCCATTCTCGAAGCATACAGATGGATTCTGATAGCATACAGAGGCACCCTAGCTACCTTAGGATCGATTCACCAAAGAGATTTCACCAGAAGATCATCACAACTCAATTCATAGCCTGCCCTATGAATCCAGCCCCAATTAGCGACCCGGGTCATGAATTGCATCTGTAGGCCCCAAATCACTCCAGATTTGGGAGGTAAGCTCTATTTCAGTATGTTATTATCTTCTGCATATTTCATTTTAGTTTTTGTTACAATTTTATAGTCATTTTTGTCTTCCTAAATATGGGGCCTGACTAAGGCAAGCCCCCCATCACACTAACCCCCTTTTGCAGGTCTTTCACAGGTTATCTGACAGATCTAAGGAAGAGGAACAACATACAAACAACAACCCTATGGTGGCCTGCATACATCGAAGCCCACCTACACTGAGGGATGCTAGAAGAAAGCATCAAATTGATTGTAACCTTGTTAGGAATAGAGATGGATAAAGGGCATCAAGACCCTCTTGTAACACATGCTCATTAATATCAATGGAATACAATTTCTCTATTTAATGCATCATTTATGTTTATGTGTTAAATTATCAAATGTCATTTTCTACCCATTTCATTCTGGCATGCCCGGTGGGACCCCCACAATGGATAGTGCTAGATTCACTTTTCTTGTAAATCTGACATTATCTTCTATTTCTATGTTTTGTAGGTACCAAAACTATGTTTCACTAAAACCTCCAAAGTCCTAGGAATCATCCTAGGCTAGCAAATTCCTGATTTGAAGCCTCTACACCTGATTCATGACCCACCCTATGATTTAGGTCAAATTCATGACTCGGGTCATGATTTGAGCACAGACACCTCAAAAACCCCCAAATCAGCTGGGGTGATCTTTTCAGGGGCCAAGCAAACCCCCCTTAGCATCAGAATGTAGGTATTTTCACTTTTTCTGCCTCTGTTGCAAATTTTTGGAAGTATAAATGCATTAATTAGTTGAATGACCATTACTAGGCCTAGTTTTGGGTTCATTGCAAAGTAGTTAAAGCATTAGGGTTTCTAAAATTTTTAGGACCTGCAACTTTCCAGCAAGTGTATAAAATTTATTTCTCAAGTAAATTTGCATTTGTCTTTTGTCTTTACATATAGCATAAGCCTAAGTTGTTCTTCCTTCGTTCATAGCTTACATTGCTAAAAGGAATTTTACATTCCAAAGTGAAATCAGGGTTTCTAATCCCCTCTTATATTTTTGAAAGTATTTTTACATTCTGAAAGTGCAAGTTAAGGTTTCATAATCCCTTTTACTCCATACACATTTGGATTGCATGTTTCTATGTTTTGCAAAGTAGATTAGTTTGCTTCACAAAGGCATTTAGACTAGCTCATTTCTTTACAAAGATTGTAATCTATCTAATCATTTGCTTTCGAAAAGGCATTAGGATTAGTTTTCTTTTGAAAAGGCAAGTAGTTAGCTTCTTATCTTGTAAACATCGTTAGTAAAACACAAACCCACACACACTCACGTGGTACCTTAAACAAGTGGTGAGATTGGACTTCATCCCCAATCCATCACTCGAGACTGGTGTGGATGGAGTTTTACCCTCCATCAGCTCACCCCCTAGACACCTAGTAGCCCCATAGGAGTGGTTTTCTAGATTTCATCACCAAAAAATCCCCCACTTTTGTGATTGGGCCCTGGATTTCATCACCAGTGGTTACCTACGGAGTGGGATAGGATTAGCGCCTTCATCCACAAGGCTTGTATAATTTATGGAATTGGTAACTATCGTTCTTGACTAAGCCCACCCGAGGGTGAAGCGAAAGCATGGGTATGCCGATAGCAGGTCTCAGATAGTGCCACCTCTTCTCATGAGAGGATATTGTGAACTCGCTTCAGCATAGTGAGTTCCACCCCTTTAGGATACCATTTTACTACACCTTCCATACAGGTCACCATTCGCACGTTGCGGTACCATTCTATCCTGTGCATCTTTGGGTGTTGCAGGAGGTTTGTTATTGATGACATTCCTAATTTTCTAGAGTATTCACTCCATTACCCATGATTCTACATAGGGAGTATCAACATTATAACACACAAAATGAACATAACACTTTTATTTTCTCAACATTTAGAATTGATTCCGGTCTACCATTGTTTGCATGATCACAGACCGGTCTCAACACACCACACTATATATTATTTTGCTACACACAACATGTCACTTATTTTACACTCATAGTAGACACACTTGAGTCTACATCACACAAGGTTTATTCTTAAAAACCCCCTTTGACACATGCCACTATGCCTGTGGTCACCCGTAGTAGAGCGCATGAGAAATCATGCTCTATGGAGGAATGGCCTCCCCCTTCCTCTAGTCAGTCTACTCTTACTCCTTCGATCATGAAGGAGAGGATTATAGATACATCTGATTCATGCATAGAATCTGATGCACAATTCACACACATGATGCCTCATGCTGAGATATCAACTTTGAGTGAAATTCTCGCTACTTCACTCGTAGAGGATTACCCGCTCTTTGCAGCCCCATCCTCACCTAATCCCTCGACCACATTCTATGACCATGTAATCTACACTACACCAGGATAGTCTCCTCCAGCCTTCATCATAGATGAGGAGGTCATGCCTACGTCACCCACCTTTGCACACCCCTTTTTCTAGAATCTATCTCAATCCCTATTTGAGAATGATTCCTCCCTTCTAAACCATACCCATCCTGAGGTCACATCATTCACCCCTACCATAGGAATGGTGTCGGACCCATCCTCATCCACTATAGGAAGCCAGAATCCATCCTTCCAAACTACACAATAGATCCCTATCCAACAGGAACCACAAACATTCCCTCAAACCTCACGCCCGTACTCCTCACAAGAGTACCAACCATCCTCTTCTCAAGAGCCATTCTTCACCATATCTGAGGGTACCTCCCAATAACCTCTTCAGGAGCAAGAGATACAAACCCAAGTGGGAGTATACACTTACACTTTCCCCTCAACCCAAGCTCCTACCTCGATAGCTTATCCCACCTTTTCAGTAGCATTCTCGCCTATCTCACAGGTATCCAGAGTGCATGACACCCAACCCTTGGAGCCACCTTTGCCTACGATGACCTTTAGGATACCACCACCTATGCCCTTTTAGGCTCCCACTACCCATATCCATCCTACCTATGGATCGACACCAGCAATGTATGTACCTACTCAACCAAATTATTCCACATAGTTTAGCTTTCCTACTTCCTACCCTCTAGGGCAGAGATAGATCTCATATTTTGATACCTCATCTCGACCACCCCTAGCACCAGTAGCACCGACACCTACACCACCACCAGCTACACCTAGCTTCTTTACACCTCCTCTAGTTTGGTCATCACCACCCATGGTCCAACCAGTATAGTAGGCTCCAAACCAACAAGTACCCATGCCACAACCACATGTTGCTCAGTCATAGTATTATTATCCTCAATAGATGCCTACCCCACAACCTAGTGTGCCTGTAGACATGACAACACATGTCACCCAATACCCACCTTATCATGATCAGGCACAATAGTATTCCCCATAGTATTGTGAAGAACAACAATACCAATACCCACCACATCCACAAGGTCAGCCTATCATAGCCCAACCTTCAACTCCTATGACACCCGAACTTCAACTCTTGCGAGATGAAGTCAAAATGTTGAACCTATGCACCTCTAGCTATGGGCCACAAAAGCCTTGCTATGATGAACTATGCAATGAGCCAGTACATCCATCAGTCCCTATCCCTCCTTATCCCTATCACTTCGAAATACCAAAATTTGACAAGTATAGAGGTAAGGAAGATCCCAGAGAACATGTGAGCAACTACCACTCGTCCTGTTACCAACTGCATAGTAGTAACCCTCTTATGTTGCGTACCTTCTCCCTATCCCTCGCTAGGCTAACATTGGATTGGTACAACATGCTACCGCGCCATAGCCTATACACCTTTGAACAGTTGGCCAATTCCTTCTTAGAGCACTTTTCCATCAACATCAAGAAAAAGACCACATTTTTTGATGTCTACACCTTACGATAGGCGGACGACGAACCCATCACTAAGTTTGTTGCCATATGGAGAGTGATTATTCATGATCTCACCCATAGCCTCCCCACCTCGGAGCTTGTGACACTCTTTTCCAAGAGTTGCCACAAACACATTTCCACATCCCTCCAACTTCATCAGAGTCATACTTTTGAAGATGCTATATCACAAGCAAAAGTGATCGAAGATATCAAGGTGCAATCTAGAAAGATTAAGTTGAGAGCTAAAACCAACTATAACTCCAACTTTCACTTCAATAGACCCACACCGAATCAACCTTACCCATGACCACAACAAACCAATCAAGTCACAACTACTACCCTAGCATTAGTACCGACTCCTCCACCCTATACACCACAACCGCAAGCACTCCAAGCTAATGCACCTGCCCCACCTCGACCACAAAAATACCATGGAATGCACCCATAGGGTCCACCATGCAACTTTACACCCTTATCGAAACCATTACCAGCCCTATTCCATAGATTGTATGAGGGTAACCATCTTTTTCTACCCAACATTCACCCATTGGATCCAAATGCACCTAAATATCATGACTACAATGAGCAGTTCTTTTGTCCCTTTCATAGGCAATATGGCCATAATATCGATTCGTGTCGCTCCTTTCGAGGGCAAGTTCAAGACCTAATCGATAGGGGCATTATTCAGGTAGCAAACCCTTTAGCCCCATAGAACCAAAACCTAGGGATTTTCCAAAACCCTCTACCAGATCATAGAGGACCCAATCCCCCTAGACCTCCAAACAATCCTCCAATGCCCCCTCGCCAAGTCAACAATGTCTAACGTGATCCTCCATCATGTGGAGTAGTAGGCATGATCAACCTTACTACGAGAAACCAATGGTACCCATCACCCTAGACAACACCTATTGTTTCTCCCCCTATCTAGTTTATATCCTCATAAGCATCCCAAAGGCCTAACATCATACCACCACCACCTCAAAATGTGATTACCATCCATGGTAGTCTAACCCATCAGCTATGCAATGCCCCCATGCGACTATCCATATTCGACCTCCTACAATAGTCTCAACCCCATCATGAGGCATTGAATGACATCCTACATTCCATTGACTTAGAGACACATGACACAAATGCTTTTGTCAATTTCATAGGGAACATCCCATGATGCCTTCAACCATCAATTAGCTTTCATGACCATGAGATAACGAAACTCGTTGGTGAAGGAGTCAATATGCCCCTCCATATACAAGCTAATATCAATGATATTACCTACAAGTGGGTACTCATTGACATGGGCTCATCCATCAGTATCATATCCATAGTAGCCCTACATCACCTACACCTCCCTCCAACGCATTTCACCACACCTTCCCTAGACCTACATGCTTTTGATGGTTCCATGAGACCTACCGTAGGATCCGTAGTTCTGCCCATTCACGTAGGCATCCATACGATTCCCATCCTCTTCCACATCATTCAAGGAGAAATGCAATACAATATTCTCCTTGGTCACCCTTGGATCAGAGACATGCAGTGTGTCCCATCCACATTGCATCATTGCCTCAAGTATGTCCACAATGGACTTGTTCATTATGTCCCAACCGATGGAGACCCCTTTAAGTTTTGTAATGTCGTAGACCTTCCCCCTGTGCCTTCATTCTCATCTTCCCAATTGTTCCCTGTATCTTCTCACCAGTCAGTAGGAGCATCGGTATCCTCTCCAATTTCCACCCCAACACCCTAGTGTTCATCAACAACACAAGCCTCGATATTCACACCATTAGCATCACATACTAGGGGACCTAAAACTGATACTATGCCTTCCCCACCACCATTCTCATGGCCTCCACAACCCTCTCAACCTCTACCATTCTAGTTTCCACCCATGGTGTCACAACCACCATTGCCACCCATTACACAACCAACTACATTACCTCCTTCACCCTCGCATATGGAAGCCCCTATCCTTCCTACACCATAGACACCACCTCTTCCCTTCTAACCAAAACCTAAGACATTCATATCTCCATGCATCCCTACACCTACACCGATGCCATCCCCTACATAGAACAAATAACCTATTCAACCCACAACAACCAAACATCATGAACCTAAACAACCAACACCTAGCTCGGATGAACCTTCACACCCTTCAGCTACCACCATCAGGGAATCCCAACTTTCTCCTTCCTCATCTGACTCGGATATGCCACCCTAGTCTCCAGAGCGTGCCACACCATGCATATCCATCTTCATGACAAACAATGGCCTAGGAGACTATAACGTATATGACGCCCATGTATGTGACACCCCTATCCAATCTACCCAAGATTTTGGTCATCCCTCAGCCTCGATATTGACTATTGGAACTGTCATACAGTTAGGAAGTCCCAAAAACCATACCAACTTTGTGTATGCGGGAGTAGACTCTTCAATCCCCTCACCAACTTCTTCACCACCATAATCTAGCTCTGGTGATGCAATTACACACCTAGCCAACCCTCAATTTTCCTTGTGCTACCTACAACACTTTCATTGGCATGGGTTTGGGTTAGGTCATTATGAGCAAGGGCTGCGTACACCCATTAACCCTCGTGTCCACTCACCTACCGACAAAATTGGTCTAGGTTATCACCCAACCACCACCTATACATTAGAATATGAGATACAAGATCTATCCTTACATCCTCCCCCACGCCCAACACACACCTTGGAAGAGTATATTGACATGGACATGCTAGAAGACATGCCTTCACCCACATCAACCATCACCATCCCCTATGATTTCTTCCAAGAATCTCCTATGCCCGATACCTCCTTGTTCTATGATGTTCAGATATTGGTAGAACACTTTGCTACTTTATCTCTGGCTACACCACCAATAGAGTTGGATGCACTCCCGCATGATCCACCACCTATAGAGCCGAACCCGATGCCACCTGACCCACCATCGATATGCCTACTAGTATTCTCGCCTATACATAGATAGTTACAGAGAGTAGCCTCTCATCCTCATTCACCACCAGTCATCCTACGGCCTCCCTTGAGCCTTTTAGGATGCGCACAACCTATCCAAATTCCATCACCAGATTCTACCCCACCTACTTCACCTACAACATCGATTAACATGGTTGAGGTAGATTTACGTTCTCCCCTCCATTACAGCCACCAACGAATTTGAGACGACACCCCAAACCCAAACTTTATCGATCTCGCACACATTTCACACATACCAGCACCTGGAGACTTTCTTCTCTCTCCTCACATCTTACGAATAGCAAATACCCCTTCCTCATCCACATCACACCAAATCCCTCAAGTCCATCACATGGGCATTTACGTAGATGATGAATTCGAGTTTAGTGAGGCCATCGATGACTTCAATCTCATCCCTATCCCTGAATAGTTGCATGATGGATCTCGCATGCTCATCGAAGACACGATCGACGTAGACATCGGTGATGATCCAAAAAATCCACACATCCTCAAATTAGCCGCTAGCCTCTCACCCGAGGAGCGCATCACCTTTACGAACTTCCTACGCAAGTATATAAAAGTGTTTGCATGGTCTTACAAAGACATGTCGGGACTTGACCCTATCGTGGTAGTGCATAATCTTATACTAGATCCCAATGCCAAACCAGTAAGACAAAAGTTGCGATGCATGCATCCAACTATCACATTGATAGTAAAATCTGAGCTTCAAAAGCTCCTAGACATTGATTTTATAATACCCATCGACTATCCCGAGTGGGTATCCAGCATGGTCCCTGTCCCCAAACCATCTGGTGATGTTCGCGTGTGCACAGAATTTCATGACCTAAACAAAGCTTGTCCCAAAGACAACTTCCCTCTACCCAACATTGACTCCCTTGTTGACTCCATCGTAGGTCATGAGATGATTTCCCTCATGGATGGATTTTTTGGATACAATCAAATTCGGATCAACCCAGCTGATCAACACAAAACTTCCTTCACAACACCCTGGGGGACTTTTTGCTACAAGGTCATGCCCTTTGGCCTTAAAAATGTTGGGGCAACCTATCAATGAGCCATGACCTACATATTTCATGACCTAATGCACAAAAATATGGAAGACTATGTAGATGACCTCATAGCCAAATCAAAGAAACATGTTGATCATCTCGAAGATCTCCGCTAGATTTTTGATCGACTACTAGAACACAATGTGCGCCTCAATCCAAAAAAGTGTGTGTTCGGTGTTACATCTAGAAAGATACTAGGATTCATTGTCTCCCAATGAGGCATTGAAGTAGATCCTAGTAAGGTGAAAGCCATCATCGAGATGCCTCCTCCTACCACCTTAAAGCAATTACGTAGCCTATAGGGCAAGATTACCTCTATTCATAGATTTATAGCACAATTATCAGACAAATGCCAACCATTCAATCATCTCCTACAAAAAGGAGTACACTTTAAATGGGATGAAAACTATCAAGCCACATTCGATGCCATCAAAACCTACCTCACATCACCACCGGTTATGTCACCACCACATCCACAATTACCACTGACTCTATACATCTCAGCCATAGAGCTTGCGCTAGGTACACTCCTAGCTCAAAAGAATGCTCTCGACAAAGAGCAGGCTATCTACTACATCAGTCACACTAGTTAGTTACGAAATGAGATACGGGTACATGGAGAAGCTATGCCTAGCAGTAGTATTCACCACCCAGAAGCTAAGACATTACATGTTAAACCACACAACTTTTGTCATAGCTCGAGACAATCCCCTATGGTATATGATGAACAAAAGTTATCACAACTCCCACACAGCTAAATGGATTATGCTCCTAACCGAGTTTGACCTAGAATTCGTATCTCAAAAGTCCATCAAAGGGCAGGTCATTGCTGACCAACTGGCTGAAGCCCCTATAATTGACAACCAACCCCTACTCATCCAACTCCCCGATGACTCTATCTTTCACATAACCGAAGATGAGGAGTACGTCGAACCAAAATTCATGGCTGACCTCACCATGTTCTTTGATGGGTCCAGGTGTCTCCACGCTAGGGGTGCAGGCATTGTTTTCTTTACACCAGAAGGAGAACCACTCCCATTTTCATTCAAACTTGATTTTCCTTGTACCAATAACAATGTAGAATACGAAGCCTTAATCCTAGGATTGAAACAAGCACACGCTATGCACATCAAATGCCTCCACATCATAGGCGATTCACTTTTGATTGTCAATCAAGTGCAGGAACTTTGGCTATGCAATTGCCCAGTCCTCCAACAAGTACAAGAAGATCTCCCAACAACTCCTATCCCAATTTGAATGGTATTACCTCGAAGCCATGTCGCGCTCATCTAACCATTTTGTAGACACCATGGCCTCCTTAGGGTCCCTTATCCCACAAAATCCAATGTCTAGCACAACATCTATAACCATTCATACACTTACACAATCTGCTATATCACCCACACCTCCCATAGATGATGGTGGTGTATATGTGGTAAACACCGAACCTCATGACCCATGGTTCTCATAGATCAAGGAATACATCAAACTAGGCTTCCTACCATGTGATTTACCCCACGCTCAGTGCCGAACCTTTAAACAAAGAGTGATCCGCTACACCTTGTTGGGGGACATCCTTTACCACCGTAGCTATGATGGTATACTCTTGCGTTGCCTAGAACCACAAGAATCACAATGGGTTGTACAAGAAACCCATGATGGCACTTGTGGTGGCCATTTTAGTGGCATGGCGATTACCAAACACATTCTCCGTATGGGCTACTACTGGCCTAAAATGGAGCAAGACTATTGTGAGTATGTCAAACATTGCATCAAATGCCAACAACATGCCAACTTAACACATTTGCCATCCCAAGCACTTCAACCAATCCAATCCATGTGGCCCTTCTCCCAATGGGGCCTGGATCTAATTGGAAAAATTACACCTGCATCCTCTAGCAATCATAAATTTATCATTACAGCAACAAAATATTTTACAAAGTGGGTCAAAGCCATCCCACTGGTCCAAACTACAGGAGCCAAAATTGCAACATTCATCATGGAGCATATCATATGCTGCTTTGGAATTCCCTCCCAAATTATTTTAGATAATGGGAAATATTTCAAAAACAAAATTGTCCGAGCCCTGTGCAACATATTTCACATACATCATAGCTTTTCAACCCCATATTACCCTCAAGGAAATGGCCAGGCCGAAGCTACTAATAAAACCATCTATTCTATCCTCCATAAAACTATAGTAGAATCTCACCGGGACTGGCATAATCAAATGCCCCTAGCCTTGTGGGCCTATCGTACGAGCATTCATACTCCCACTAGGGCAACACCTTTTTCACTTGTCTATGGGGTAGAAGCTATCATGCCCCTTGAGCTGGAGATACCCTCTTTATGGATATCCATGAAATATTTCATTGACGATGACACTGCTCGCCAAGCTCGTCTAGATCAACTAACACTCCTCGATGAACGTCGCATCCATGCCATCGAGCACACACGAGTATATCAAGATCACCTTCGTCATGCCTACAATAGTAAGGTACATCAGCATGAATATCAGATTGGCAACTTGGTTCTCAAAGAGAACCAACAAATCACAAGTCAGCCTCACCAGTAGCACGATAAATTCACCCCAAACTGGTTGGGTCCATTTATTATCACACACAAATACGGTTCAGGAGCATATCATTTGGCAAATATTGAAGGCCTTAATGATCCTGAACCCATCAACATCCTGCATCTTCGTGCTTTCAATGCATGATTCATAAACACAATCACCATCACAAGTGTCACATAGTATTAGAAATAAATCATTAAGCACATCACTGAGTGAATCTATTATTTTTGCTTTATTATTTTTGTATACATGTACATTTCACCTTTCTACCATTTTTATGCTCGGGGTATTTGTTTTTCCTTTTGTAGGACTCACACCATCAGCAGGAGAGCTCTACAACGGCCTCACCTACCACCATGCAGGACCATCTACAGCCATAGCAAAAACCCATTACATCGGCCGATCTCACCCGACCACCAACCGCCCTTCATACCAGGCGCTCCTCGCACTCATCCCGTTTAGGTCACCACACTTCACCTTGACACCATTCCCCTCGCTAGCGAGGTTCATCCTATTCACCACACTCTGGTGACAGCCAGATTACCATGTCCTCTTTCGATGATAAAGAGGAATCCACCCAACCGCAAGCACAAGGATCATCCTCCCATCTGTCTGATGATCTCAGACATCACTATTCACCTCCAAGTCATCCACAACATCCCATAGGATCTTACCACCCACCTAATAGGGAATACATACCTCATCAACCTCACCCTACATTTCTACCTACTCCCCTTCCCAATGGTGAGTCTACCTACGCCCAGGCTCTACAAGCCCGCGTGGCCCAAGCTACTCAAGATGGTCGTACAAACATCCCTCTTTCTCATTCGCATCGCCACCCAGGGCCATCGCCTATGCCACCGGTCCTCAAGACACCACCTTCACCACTGTGAGGCTTATCGCCCCAACAAATCTTACAATCACCACAGTCATTCCATGCTGCTACTTCCTCATCGCAACCCTATCCTTTTTCCACCACACATCGAGCCATTCCATTCACCTTGGAATCTCGATCGCCCCCTTCCCCAATACCATCACCACCACACCACGAGATACAACATCTCATCTCTCGTATCGAAGCTCTGGAGTTGCAGATGAGCCACTATCATTGCCATGTTCACCCATGATAGTCTTCCATGACCCATCCATCTTCACCACCATGTAGATCCCTTCCCTAACCCCAGACTCGACCCATGCTGAAACCCAGACCCATGCCTCCATTACCAGATCATCTTTCACCTAGACCTCGCTCACCTCCAGTAGAGCCATACGTCTATCCTATGCCTATTCCACATACGCCACTTTTCAAAATGTTCCATCATCTCATGCACCAGGGTCTTATTGACCTACCCAAGATTTGACCTACTAACCCCTCATGTCCTAAACCATGCAATTACAATGAGAATCAATTTTGCATCTACCATCGCAAGCCAGGTCATGATATCAAAGAGTGTAGATCATTCAAAACCCTAGTGCACAACATGTTGCATGGCGAGCATACCCCATTAGGATTCATTATCTCCCAATGAGGCATTGAAATATATCCTAGTAAGGTGAAATCCATCATCTAGATGCCTCCTCATACCACCTTAAAGCAATTACACAGCCTACAGGGAAATATTACCTCTATTCGTAAATTTATAGCATAATTATCAGACAAATACCAACCATTCAATCATCTCCTACAAAAAGGAGTACACTTTAAATGGGATGAAAACTGTCAAGTCACATTTGATGCCATTAAAACCTACCTCAAATCTTTGCCAGTTATGTCACCGTTGCACCCACAATTACCATTGAATATATACATCTCAGCCATAGAACTTGCACTAGGTACACTCCTAGCTCAAAAGAACACTCTCGACCAAGAGTAGGCTATCTACTACATCATTCCCATGCTATTTAGTTATGAAACAAGATACGATTACATGTAGAAGCTATGCCTAGCAGTAGTATTCACCACCCAAAAGCTAATACATTACATGTTAAACCACACAACATTTGTCATAGCCTGAGATAATCCCCTATGATATATGATGAACAAAAGTTATCACAACCCCTGCACAGCTAAATGGATTATGCTCCTAACCAAGTTTGACCTAGAATTCATATATAAAAAATCCATCAAAGGGTAGGTCATTACTGACCAATTGGATGAAGCCCCTATAACCAACCACTGCTCATCCAACTCCCCGATGAATCTATCTTTCACATAACTGAAGATGAGGAGTACGTCGAACCATAATTCATGGCTAACCTCACTATGTTCTTTGATGGGTCTAGGTGTCTCCACACTGGAGGTGCAGACATTGTTTCTTTACACTAGAAGGAGAACCACTCCCATTTTCATTCAAACTTGATTTTCCCTATACCAATAACAATGTATAATATGAAGCCTTAATACTAGGATTGAAACAAGCACACGCTATGCACATAAAATGCCTCCACATCATATGTGATTCACTTTTGATTGTCAATCAAGTGTAGGAACTTTAGCTATGTAATTTCCCATTCCTCTAGCAGTACAAGAAGATCACCCAACAAATCCTATCCCAATTCGAATGGTATTACCTCGAAGTCACACCACGCTCATCTAACCATTTCATAGACACCATAGCCTCCTTAGGGTTCCTTATCCCATAAAATCTAATGTCTAGTACAACCTCTATATCCATTCATACACTTACACAATCTGCTATATCACCTACACCTCCCATAGATGATGGTGGTGTATATGTGTTAAACACCGAACCTCATGACCCATGGTTCTCACAGATCAAGGAATACATCAAACTAGGCTTCCTACCGTGTGATTTACCCCATGCTCAACACCAAATATTTAAACAAAGAGTGATCCACTACACCTTGCGGGGGGACATACTTTACTGCCATAGTTATGACGGTATACTCTTGCATTGCCTAGAACCGTAAGAATCACATCGGGTTGTACAAGAAACCCATGATGGCACTTATGGTGGTCATTTCAGTGGCATGGTGATTACCAAATGCATTATTTGTATGGGCTACTATTGGCCTAAAATGGAGAAAGACTACTATGAGTATGTCAAACATTGTATCAAATGCCAACAACATGCCAACTTAACACATTTTCCATCCCAATAACTTCAACCAATCCAGTCCATGTGGCCCTTATCCCAATGGGACCTAGATCTAATTGTACAAATTACACCTACATCCTCTAGCAATCATAAATTTATCATTACAACAACAAAATATTTTACAAAGTGGGTTGAAGCCATCCCACTGGTCCAAACTATAGGATCCAAACTTATAACATTCATCATGAAGCATATCATATGCCACTTTGGAATTCCCTCCCAAATTATTTTAGATAATGGGATATCTTTTAAAAACAAAACTATCTGAGCTCTATGCAACAGACATCATAGCTTTTCAACACCATATTACTCTTAAGCAAATTTCCAGACCGAAGCCACTAACAAAACCATATGACCAGACCGAAGCCACTAACAACAGTAAGGTACATCAGTGCAAATATCATATTGGTGACTTGGTTTTTAAGGAAAACCAGTTAATCATAAGCCAGGCTCGCCAGAAGCACAATAAATTCACCCCAAACTGGTTGGGTCCATTTATTATCACACACAAATATGGTTCAAGAGCATATCATTTGGCAAATATGGAAGACCTTAACGATCATGAACCCATAAACATCCTGCATATTTGTGCTTTCAATGCATCATTCATAAACACAGTCACCATCACAAGTGTCACATGGTATTAGAAATAAATCATTACATACATCACCGTATGAATCTTTTATTTCAACTTTATTATTTTTGTATACATGTAAATTTCACCTTTCTACCATTTTTATGCTTGGGGTATTTGTTTTTCCTTTTTGCAAGACTCACGCCATCAACAGGAGAGCTCTCCAATGGCCTCACCTACCACCATGCAAGACCATCTGCAACCATAGAAAAAATCCATTACATCGGCCGTATCACCCGACCACCAACCGCCCTTCATACCAAGCACTCCTTGCACTCATCCCATTTAGGTCACCACACTTCACCACGAAACCATTCCCATCACTAGCAAGGTTCGTCCTATTCACCACACTCTAGCAATAGCTAGATTACCATGTCCTCTTTCGATGAGAAAGAGGAATCCACCCAACCACAAGCACAAGGATCATCCCCCCATATGTCTGATGATCTTAGACATCACTATTCACCTCTAAGTCATCCATAGCATCCCATAGGATCTTACCACCCACCTAATAGGGAATACATATCTCATCATCCTCACCCTACATTTCTACCTACTCCCCTTCCCAATGGTGAGTCTACCTATACCCAGGCTCTACAAGCCCACACGGCCCAAGCTACTCAAGCCGATCATGCAAACATCCCTCTTTCTCATTCACATTGCCACCTAGGGCCATCGCCTATGCCATCAATCCTCAAGATACCACCTTCACCACTACGAGGCTTGCCACCCTAGAAAATCTTACAATCACCACAGCCATTCCATATTGTTGCTTCCTCATCGCAACCCTATCCTTTTTCCACCACACATCAAGTCATTCCATTCACCTTAGAATCTTGATCACCCCCCTCACCAATACAATCATTGCCACACCACGAGATACAACATCTCATCTTCCATATTTAATCTTTGGAGTTACAGATGAGCCACCGCCATTGCCAAGTTCACCCATGACAATATTCCATGACCCATCCATCTTTGCCACCATGCAGATCCTTTTCCCGACCCTAGACTTGACCCATACCAGAACCTAGACCCATGCCTCCATTACCAAATCATCTTTCACCCAAACCTTGCTCACCTCCAACAGAGACATATATCTATCCTATGCCTATTCCACATATGCCACTTTCTAAAATGTTCCATCATCTCATGCACTAGGGTATTATTGACCTACCTGAGATTCGACCTACTGACTCCTCACATCCTAAACCACGCAATTACAATGAGAATAAATTTTGCATCTAACATCACCAACCAGGTCATGATATCAAAGAGTGCAGATCATTCAAAAAATTGGTACACAACATGTTGCACGACGAGCGTACCCCATCACTAGAGAATTATTTTCCATTTAGCTGACTTGTCAATCCTTCGTGCCACGTCACTCCCAAGACTTTACCACCCTGTAGTACCCTAATAGCACTCATCCGTTATATTCATAATATCGCCAACTATGGCTATAGATGCAACTCTAGCCATGTCATCACTTCACCATCCCACTCTTGCCCAGATATACGCCATTTCACATGATAGTAGTGTTAGTTACTTGTCTTCTTCTATCTCATTATTCTACTTCTTACATACATTGATTACATCTTCTCTTCTCTCATTACCAGTTGTTGGTGATCCACTTACTTTGATTGGTCACCAAAGCCCGTTTCTTCTCACTTATTCCACTTTTACATTCCACTTTTACATCTTGTTTCTGATTGGAGACTATTACATACACTTATACAACCCACAACTTATACATATACTACACACAAACACCCCACACGTTGGAGAAACCATGATCATAGCATTGTGATTTTTGCCATCATTACACACCTTACTTATCTGTAAATAGGTTTTTCTAAAATCTTCTCTTCCTAAACAACATAACTTTCTTCTTGTAAATATTGCATTCTTCCACTTGCATCACTTACAATTACATGCATTTCATATATCCATATGCTTTATAGTTCAAATTTTAATTCATGTTTGCAGATTCTTCCCCAAAATGCGCCTCAGCAGGAATAATACATGTGCTTGTTAGCATTACCACCTAGATGTCCATTACCCCTTTTCAATATCAGGGTATACATAGGTATCGTGTTCAATTTTGACTACTCTATAGTTGAGGAAATCAAGTGTCACCCATAGCTACTAAGTTTTGTACATTCTTCTTATGGTCTTTTAGGCTGGTTCAAATTATCTCATGAATCGCTCACAACAGGTTACACTTTAATAATTTTGATCCTAGGAAAGAGGACATCTTGAGTAGATATCGCCATCTAGTGAATGGTATCCCCTGCTCATCCTATCACTTGCATGGTCAACATACGACCTGGGGATAAAAAAAGGGATCAAGCATAAGCAAAAGGAAATAACAGAGCATAAAACAAACACCAATGCTCTTAGAATAGATAAAAAAAATCATAGAATAGAAAAGGAAAAAAGAAAATAAATGAAAAGAGCACTACCACAATAAGATAGGTCAACACTAGAACAGGGGCAAAAAACAAAAGGAAATGCCTCTTGATATCACACATGTTATGCTTATCGCCTTTGGTCCTTAGGTTCAACATAACACTATGGGATAATTCCAAAAAACCTACCTACCAATGGAATAATATTACACATGACAACACATATCTTACATGTTATACTCACAGTGACACTGAGAGGGGGGGTGAATCAGTGTGTTCTTTTAAAACTTTAAATTTGCAACTCTTAATGCTGAAATAAAGCAAACTCAAAACAGATACAACAAGTTAACAAGAGAGCATCACACAACACAAGATTTAACGAGGTTCACCAATGTGGCTACTCCTCAAAAAATGACTGCTTGGACTACCATCCAAATCCAGCCTTTGCAAAGCAACAACTTTACAATCTATTTACCAGCACCAACTGGAAGGAGCACCAACCCCTCAATTTTTTTGTACCAACAGAAAGGAGCAACAACCCCTAATTTACCAGCACCTACTGGAAGGAGCACCAACCCCTGATGCCAAGCTACAACTTGGACTTCAAGTGAATCTATGAAATTTACAAAAAAATACCTTCACCCTTTTTGCACACAGTCTGTTGTTTCTGTGCACTCTGCTTCTTCTATGCAATCGCTTCGCACAATCTATTTTAGAATAGTCTGCTTCTACGCAAATGCCTCGCACACTCTGCTTCGATACAATCGAACGATCGCTTCTGCCCCTTTGCACTTTTTTGCTCTCTGTGCGCTCTTGCTTCGCACTTAGCTCGATTCGACACGACTCG
Organism: Wollemia nobilis; assembly: GCA_028583015.1. NCBI lineage: Eukaryota > Viridiplantae > Streptophyta > Pinopsida > Araucariales > Araucariaceae > Wollemia > Wollemia nobilis. The sequence continues at coordinate 2,341,554 of JAQPPZ010016974.1, read as the reverse complement.
CTCTCTGCACTACGGGCTTAATTCATGCAAATTCGATACATCTCAAATCTCCAAACAACCCTCCTTTTATAACAAAATTTTCATGATAAAATTCTAACTTTAGTCGGCTGATTATGCAAGTGCAAAGCCTAATCATCGTCGGCTGTAAACCCTAGCTTTCGTCGGTTGTAAACCCTAATTCTCATCGGCTGTCATCGGTCTTCGTCGGCTTCAACTTACCTAACTCTGTAGCTTCTTTTGTTCCTGTTGCCGCGAAACCACAACATGTCACGATATCGTGACACTTTTGCCTCCGTACACTTTCTTTCTTCTTTTGTCATGATATCGTGACACTTCTTCCTTCGTATGCTTCGCCTTAACTTTTGTCACGATATCGTGACACTTCTCCCTCTGTAAACTTCATCTTTAGCTCTTTGTCATGATATCATGACACTTCTACTTGAAGTCTTCTATTCTGTATTTGTCATGAAATCATGACACTTCTCTCGTTGAAGACCTGCTTTCTATTTCTGTCACGATATCGTGACACTTTCTGCAACCGTACACTATTTTGTTAATTAGTCATGAAATCATGACACTTTCTGCATCCATTTGCTTTCTTTTTAACCTGTCATGAAATCGTGACACTTTTTGCATCCGTACGCTTTCTCTACAACTTGTCATGAAATCGTGACATTTCTTATTTTGAACACTTTCGTCTACAGCATGTCACAAAATCGTGACAGTTCTCACTTCGAACTCTTTCCTTTGCTGCATGTCATGAAATCATGACAGTTCTCACTTGGAACATTTTCATCTAGCATGTCATGAAATCATGACGGTTCTCACTTTGTATTCTTTCTTTATCAAATCCATGACACTTTTCATTTTACTTTCTCTCTCCTTGAACTTGTCATGAAATCATGACCGTTCTTACTTCGGACTCTCTCTTCTGCAGCATGTCGCAAAATCGTGACACTTTTATCCTGCTTTCATTTTATCTTCTGACTTGTCATGAAATCATGATAGTTATTCCTGCTTGTGCTTTCTCTTCGAACATGTCATGAAATCATGATAGTTTTCCTTCCTTGCACTTTTTCTTTCAACATGTCACGAAATCGTGATAGTTTAACATTTTCTCTCTCTTCCAACATGTCATGAAAATGAGATAGTTTTTCAACTTGCCTTCTTCTCTTCCAACATGTCACGAAATCATGAAGTTTTACCTTGGCCTCTCTTGAACATGTCGTGAAATCATGACAGTTTTCAACTTGCCTTCTTCTCTTCCAACATGTCATGAAATCGTGACAGTTTTCCCTTGCCTCTGTTTGAACATGTCATGAAATCGTGATAGTTTTCTCTGTTGTTTCTCTCTCCTCTAGTATGTCATGAAATCGTGATAGTTTTTCCTTGTACTTTCTCTCTCCTCCAATATGTCATGAAATCATGACATTTTTCTTTGCACTTTCTCTCTCCTCCAATATGTCATGAAATCGTGACAGTTTTCCTATTTTCTGAATATGTCACGATATCGCGACACTTTCCTTACTTGTCTTTTTCTTTGAATTTTTGCATGTGGGCCACTTAGGTCTTTTTGGAAAAACATTGTACATATTCTGAGAGATCTCTGAACTTCCTATTTGCTGCATCTGAACTTCTTGTTGCTGCACTGAATCAAATGATCTAGCTGATTGTGTTGACAACAATGACAATCTTGTTGCTGCACTTTGCTCAACAATCTCCCCCTTTGGAATTGTTGGCAACACATGTGCAGCTTCCTGTAGCTCTTCTCCCCCTTTGACAATAATACCAAAGGGCTACTGCAGACTCCCCCTGAGTCCAAGCACAACATTCTCAGGCAAAATTTATTACACTTAGTAATAAACAAGAACATGAGCAAGAAGATAAACAAATACTTCAATGCTCCCCCTGAGAATGTGATCCCTGTAGCTAGTCACTTCTTGGGAAGGGTCACCACTCCCAATTTATTGCGAAGGTATTCAAAAACATCCTTGGGCAATGGTTTTGTGAAGATATCTGCTACTTGCTCTGTAGTTGGAACAAAATCCAGCTTAACCTCACCTTCAACAACTTTCTCTTTCAAAAAATGATATCTGATAGCAATGTGTTTTGTCCGTGAATGCATTACCAGATTCTTGGAGATGTTAATTGCACTGGTGTTATCACACTTAACTGATATTGGCTCACTAAAATTAATACCAAGATCTTTCAGAGTTTGTTTCATCCACAAAACTTGTGTACAACATGTTGTTGCTGCAATATATTCTGCCTCAGCTGTTGATAAAGAAATTGACTCTTGTTTCTTGTTGTGCCAAGCAACCAACTTGTCACCAAGATAGAATGCACCTCCACTGGTACTCTTCCTGTCATCAACACATCCTGCCCAATCTGCATCTGAATATGAAATAAGGGTGAAGTCTTTACCTTTCGGATACCATAACCCATACTCCATAGTACCCTTGAGATACCTAAGAATCCTTTTTACTGTTGTCACATGAGTCTCTTTGGGACTGGCCTGAAATCTTGCTACCATGCAGACTGCCTACAGAATATCTGGTCTGGTAGCTGTTAAATATAGTAAGCTTCCAATCATTGATCTGTACATGGTTTGATCAACAGGTGGAGATTTGTCATCTTTGCTCAACTTGCAGCCTGTCATCATGGGAGTGCTAACTGGCTTACAGTCCTCCATTGTGAACCTTTTTAGCATCTCTTTCACATATTTGACTTGGGAAATAAATATGCCTTTCTCATTTTGATTAACTTGTAACCCAAGAAAGTAAGATAGTTCACCAATCATAGACATTTCAAATTCTTTCTGCATCTTATTTGCTAAGTCTTTACATGATTCATCTTTGTTACTGCCAAATATGATATCATCTACATATACAACAAGAACAATGAGATGCCCACCTTCTGTTTTGACATACAGATTACTGTCCACCATACCTTTCTTAAACCCCTATTGAGAGAGATAGTTGTCTAGCCTTGCATACCATGCTCGGGGTGCCTATTTTAAGCCATATAAAGCTTTCTTTAATTTGCAGACAAGGTTGGGATCTTCACCAATTTGGAAACCATCTGGTTGTTCAATATAAACCTCTTCTTCAAGTTTCCCATTTAAAAAAGCTGATTTTACATCCATCTGATAAACTCTAAAATTCTTATAGACTGCTAAGGCCAGAAACATTCTGATTGCTTCTAGTCTGGCCACTGGTGCAAAAGTCTCCTCAAAATCAATGCCTTCAACTTGTGCATAACCTTTACAAACCAGTCTTGCTTTATTCCTAACGACCTGTCCGTCTTCATTCAATTTGTTTCGAAATATCCATTTGGTGCCGATTACATTCTTATTTGCAGGTCTAGGTACTAATTCCCAAGTTTTGTTCTTTTCAATCTGATCTAATTCTTCATTTATTGCCTTCATCCAGCTATCATCTTTGCTTGCCTCAGCTATATTTTTGGGCTCAATGCTGGATAAAAGAGAGTAATTACTTACTACTTTCCTTCTTGTCTGAACACCAGCTGTGGGATCTCCAATTATTTGATCTCTAGGATGATTTTTCTGCCAGCTGCCTATTTTGAATTTCTTATTTTCTTCCACCTCTGAGTCATCAATTAAGTCATCTGAGTCAAGTGTTGGTTTTTTTTCTGTTTCATTTTCCTCATCTCCTTCAATGACTTCTTCATAAATTGGGTAGTTTTCTTCAAAGTTAACTATTCGTTCCCTACCTTCATCAAATTTAACATCGACACTATCCACAATTTTCTTGAGTCTCTTGTTGTAGCATTTGTAAGCTTTGCTTTTTGATGAATAGCCAACGAAGACACCTTCATCTGCTCTATTTTCAAACTTCCCAAGATTATCTTCAGTTTTTCTGATGTAACACTTACAGCCAAAAACTTTGAGGTGTTTTGTTGTTGCCTTTCTACCGAACCACAACTCATAAGGAGTTTTGCTTTCATGTGTTCTCAGCATGTACCTATTTTGGATGTACACTGCAGTGTGGATTGCTTCTTTCCAAAATCTGTCTGCTATTTTGTTCTCAACCAGCATAGTGCGTGCCATTTCCTGTACTATTCTGTTCTTTCTTTCTACCACACCATTCTATTGGGGTGTTCTAGCTGTTGAATATTGTCTCTTGATACCATGTTTTTCACAGTATTCTGTAAACTCATCTGAAATGAATTCTCCTCCTCTATCTGATCTTAAACATTTGATCCTTTTTCCTGTTTCATTCTCAACTAGATGTTTGAAAGATCTGAACATTTCAAAAGCTTCTATTTTATTCTTTAAGAAAAATATCCATGTCATTCTGGAATAATCATCAATACACAACATAAAGTATTTGTCACCATTTATGCTTTGTGTTCTCATGGGTCCACATAAATCTGTATGTATAAGTTCCAAAGGTTTGCTAGTGTGGTACTCTTTTGTTTTGAATGAGACTCTGGTTTGCTTTCCCTTTTGACATGAAGCACAAATGCTATTTGAAGGTTTTCTAATGGTTGGAATATCTCTCACTACCTGTTTCGAGCTGATTTTCACCAGATTATCAAAACTGATGTGTCCAAGCCTCTTGTGCCACAACCAGTTTTCTTCTTCCTATCCAATGAAACAAGTACCTTCTAAAGTTTTTGAGAGTGTGTACAGGTTGCCAGACGTCCTTGATCCAGTTGCTATCAATTTTCCATTGTTTGTTTTTTTGACTTCACAACCCTGCTTCTTGAATACTACTTCATGTCCTTTATCACAGATCTGACTGACACTTAACAGGTTGTGTTTCAAACCATCCACAAACAAAACTTCTTCTGACTTGATTTTCCCATCACTAATTTTAACTGATCCTTTTCCGATTATCTTAGCTCCATCATTATTCCCAAACTTTACAGAACCACCCTCATATTTCTATAATTTTTCAAATTTTTGTTTATCACCTGTCATATGACTTGAGCATCCACTGTCAAGTATCCATGGTACACATTTATTCTGTGCCTTGAAAGTTGTTTGTACTATTAGGGATTCCTTTTCTTCCTTAAGCTGCTCTTTCTGTTTCCACTCTGTTTTGACTACCGTATTGGGCTCTAGTTTGAACTTTCCCTTTTCAGTATCTTGTGCATATCTTTCAGGAAGTTTTCTATTTTGTCTTGTCCTATTTGGTTGAAATTTTCTTTTCTGAGGTTGATTTGAAACAGAAGTACTACGACAGTTTCTTGCAATATGCCCAAAGTTATGACAGTTAAAACATTCTACTGCATAATTTATTAGCGGTGAAAAAGCATTTCTACTAGTGAAATTTCTTGGTCCTACATTATACTTGCAGTCTGCAATTTTATGCCCATAACCATTACATTTGAAACAGAAACCAGAAAAGAAATGATTGAACCTGAAAGATGGTCTTTGCCAGGTTGTTGTAGGAGCCATAGGTCTTCTTCTCCTTTGATGTGTGACCTTGGTAAATCCATCATTGTCAGTTCTCCTTTCGGGCCTGGCATTACTGCTTTCTTTTGCATGAGTTGTTTTTCTTTCATCAGCCTGTTTCTTATCTTCATTCCTTACAGTTTCTACATTTTTGGCTTTTGGTCCATTTGACGATTCTCCTTCAACGAAGCCCAGACCAAATTTGATGCCTGCAGGTCTTTGATCACTTAAAATTTTATCCAGCTTCATCGAACTTTCTTCACGTTTGTGATGGCAGCTAATTTTTTGATCCAGCTCTTGTATCTGCATTCGTAGACCAACATTCTCTTCTTCTAGTTTACAGCAGTAATCTATCTTCATGGTTATCTGAACTTCGAGATCTTCAGACATTTTCTTGTATTCTTCTATCTGTATTTTTAAGTTGGTTATGATGTCGTTCGCATCCTCAAGCTTTCTTGAAAGTTTATTATTCTTTCTTTTCTCAGATTTCCATTCTACAAGTGCAGAGACCAGCTCACCTTCTAGATCTACTTCAGCCTCAGGTTTTTCAATAGATACTTTAGAGTTCATTCCTTCCCTCTTTTCTGATTTTTCTACCTCTTCTGATTTTTCTACTTCAAATGCCATGAATAGAGCTTCACCTGTTTCTTCTTCAGAATCCTCACTAGAGCTGTCCTCTGAAGAATTTGCATTCCTGGAGATGAAACTTTTCTTTTTGAAGTTGCCTTTTCTGAAGTTTGTTTTCTTCTTCCAGTCACTTCTTTCTTGGTGCGATGCTTCCTCACCCTTGTTCTTCTCATTGAGTGGACATTTGGTCGCAAAGTGCCCAATGCCTCCACAGTTGAAACATTTAAATGGTAGCTTTCCTCTGTATTTTCCTTTTCCCTTTCTCAGTTTTTTGACAAAATTTGCTTCCATTTCATCAAATGTCTCTTCTTCTTCAAGACTCTTGTTTTGTGTCTTTACCTTTTAGGGCTTTAAATGCTGCTTCTCTATCTGTGGGATTAGACCTTCCTATTCTCATTTCATAAGCAGTCAAAGAACCATGCATCTCATCCATACTAAAGTGATTTAGATCTTTAGCTTCTTCTATGGTTGAGACTTTAGAATCAAACCTTTGAGGAAGCGATCTTAATACCTTTTTCATGATAGTAGCATCATCCATATCTTCGTCGAGACCTCTGATCGAATTAGTGATTCCATTAACTCTCAGCATAAAAGCCTCTATGTTCTCATCGTTGGTCATCTTTAATGATTCGAATTGAGCTCGATGTGTTTGAAGCTTGGCTTCCTTGATCTTATCGTCTCCCTCATGAATATTCTCTAGTTTGTCCCATACATCTTTTGCCGATTCACAACTTATGATCTTGACCAGCTCACTGTCCACTAATCCACACATGATGGCATTTTTTGCTTTTGAGTCATTTTCAAATGCCTTTTTATCGGTGTTGTCGGTTGGAGCAGTGGCGGGAGCTATGTAACCATTAACTACTACATTCCAGATATCAAATCCCAAAGCACGGAGATATGTCTGCATCCTGATTTTCTAGAATGCATAATTAGTTTCGTCAAACAATGGTGCTTTGTTTGAGGAGAAACCTTCACCACCTGCCATTGCGTCACTTCCAAGATCACCCTAGCTGATTGAGCCTATTCAGGAACCTTGCTCTGATACCAATTGTTATACTCACAGTGACACTGAGAGGGGGGGTGAATCAGTGTGTTCTTTTAAAACTTTAAATTTGCAACTCTTAATGCTGAAATAAAGCAAACTCAAAATAGATACAACAAGTTAACAAGAGAGCATCACACAACACAAGATTTAACGAGGTTCACCAATGTGGCTACTCCTCAAAAAATGATTGCTTGGACTACCATCCAAATCCAGCCTTTGCAAAGCAACAACTTTACAATCTATTTACTAGCACCAACTGGAAGGAGCACCAACCCCTCAATTTTTTTGTACCAACAGAAAGGAGCAACAACCCCTAATTTACTAGCACCTACTGGAAGGAGCACCAACCCCTGATGCCAAGCTGCAACTTGGACTTCAAGTGAATCTATGAAATTTATAAAAAAATACCTTCACCCTTTTTGCACACAGTCTGCTGATTCTATGCACTCTGCTTCTTCTGCAATCACTTCGCACAATCTATTTTAGAATAGTCTGCTTCTATGCAAATGCCTCACACACTCTACTTCGATACAATCGAATGATCGCTTCTGCCCCTTTGCACTTTTTTGCTCTCTGTGCGCTCTTGCTTCGCACTTAGCTCGATTCGACATGACTCGCTCTCTGTGCACTATGGGCTTAATTCATACAAATTCGATACATTTCAAATCTCCAAACAACCCTCCTTTTATAACAAAATTTTCATGATAAAATTCTAACTTTAGTCGGTTGATTATGCAAGTGCAAAGCCTAATCATCGTCGGTTATAAACCCTAGCTTTCATCGATTGTAAACCCTAATTCTCATCGATATCATCGGTCTTCATCGGCTTCAACTTACCTGACTCTGTAGCTTCTTTTGTTCCTATTGCTGTGAAACCACAACATGTCATGATATCATGACACTTTTGCCTCCGTACACTTTCTTTCTTCTTTTGTCATGATATCGTGACACTTCTTCCTTCGTATGCTTCGCCTTAACTTTTGTCATGATATCGTGACACTTCTCCCTCTGTAAACTTCATCTTTAGCTCTTTGTCATGATATCGTGACACTTCTATCTTCAAAGTCTTCTATTCTGCATTTGTCATGAAATCATGACACTTCTCCCGTTGAAGACCTGCTTTCTATTTTTGTCATGATATCGTGACACTTTCTGCAACCGTACACTATTTTGTTAATCAGTCATAAAATCGTGACACTTTCTGCATCCATTTGCTTTCTTTTTAACCTATCATGAGATCGTGACACTTTTTGCATCCGTATGCTTTCTCTACAACCTGTCATAAAATCATGACATTTCTTATTTCAAACACTTTCGTCTAGCATGTCATGAAATCATGACAGTTCTCACTTCGAACTCTTTCCTTTGCTGCATGTCATGAAATCGTGACAGTTCTCACTTGGAACATTTTCATCTGCAGCATGTCATGAAATCATGACGGTTCTCACTTTGTATTCTTTCTTCTTGCAGCATTTCGCGAAATCATGACACTTTTCATTTTACTTTCTCTCTCCTCAAACTTGTCACGAAATCATGACCGTTCTTACTTCGGACTCTCTCTTCTGTAGCATGTCATAAAATCATGACACTTTTATCCTACTTTCATTTTATCTTCTGACTTGTCATGAAATCGCGATAGTTATTCCTGCTTGTGCTTTCTCTTCGAACATGTCACGAAATCGTGACAGTTTTCCTTCCTTGCACTTTTTCTTTCAACATGTCATGAAATCATGACAGTTTAACCTGCTTGCGCCTCTGCTTCGAACATGTCATGAAATCATGACAGTTTTTCAACTTGCCTTCTTCTCTTCCAACATGTCATGAAATCGTATAGTTTTACCTTTCCTCGAACATGTCATGAAATCATGATTTTCAACTTGCCTTCTTCTCTTCCAACATGTGAAATAGTTTTCTCTTAACATGTCACGAAATCGTGATAGTTTTCTCTATTGTTTCTCTCTCCTCCAGTATGTCACGAAATCATGATAGTTTTCTTACTTTCTCTCTCCTCCAATATGTCGTGAAATCGCAACATTTTTCTTTGCACTTTCTCTCTCCTCCAATATGTCACGAAATCGCGACAGTTTTCCTATTTTCTGAATATGTCGCGATATCGCGACACTTTCCTTGTCTTTTTCTTTGAATTTTTGCATGTGGGCCACTTAGGTCTTTTTGGAAAAACATTGTACATATTCTGAGAGATCTCTGAACTTTCTGTTTGCTGCATCTGAACTTCCTGTTGCTACACTGAATCAAATGATCTAGCTGATTGTGTTGACAACAATGACAATCCTGTTGCTGCACTTTGCTCAACATTACATTAGCATCTCGCTTCTATAGAAATCACTATTGTGGATGGATGAGCTAGCTATTACGGTAGCATCTACAACGGGTTAATCCTACCTCCCTAAAAATGGATAAACGAACATTACACATTCACACACATAGGTACAAGATAGACTTTCAACCAGCCCGATCATGTTATAAGTTACCATAAAACCTGTATAGCTAAGGGTTTGATATTTGATTGTCATAACTATGTTAGTCAAAACCATTACACATGCCTTACATTATCGACTGACCTTGAAATCATGGAATGGATGGAATCCATACAAGTAAATGCAACGATACAAGTTCTTACTTGGTGCATTTCACTAAGTTCATACATGCATACATGCATCTATTTCAGATACATTTGATACACATTATAGTATTGCATTCATTCTACATGAATTTCATATCAAATTACATTTATTACATTGATTCCATATGCATTTCAAAATCACATCATAGTATCACCATTACTATACATACATTCATTACAAAATCATATTTGATATCACATCATATCGCATTAGAAATACAATAATAACACTACTCTACAATCCATTTATACCACAACACGGTAATAGATCTAAACCATGTCATACATGTATATCTATTCATCAGACATATCTACAAATTATGTTAGCTAATCCATGCAAACATAAACAAGAACACATTTCAAACCATCATAATAACACATGTATATAATATCCAAAATAAAAAAGGTATATATATATATATACCTTATTAATTTTGGCTATTATCATCCATACAAAATTCCCAAAGGCTACAACTTGGGATCATGCCTATCATCATATATCATCAAAACAAAATGCTCGTAGGCTACAATCAGTAACAACTATCCTAGCTCCCACTAGGAGTCTCCCCGTAGCCCTCATGGCTCACTCACATCCCTATAGCCCAGATCAACTCCCCTCTAAACTCCTAAACTGGAACTAGAGTAGGCTGATCCTGAACCTCAGCCCTAGCACCTCTCTGTCCCACATTAGTCATACTATGCTAACTCTGATTTGATGTTTCCTGCACCTATGACTGTGATCCAGACTGCACCACAATCTTACCATAATTGGGTAGAGGGATCCCGTGCACCAACAAGGTAGTCTCACACATCATCTTCATAGCAGCCTCGGCCGCCAACTGAATAGTTAGAGTATTGATCACCTAATCCTACCTAGACATAGTAGCCCTCATATTTGTCATGTCTACCTCTAACTATTGAATCTGATCATGCAACCCCTATACATCCTTTGTATTTGGCCTCTCCAAAATATCACTAGGAATTTTCTGTGCTATATCATCAAATATCCCAATATCAATGGTATCATTGATACCACCCATACCGGCCACCCCACCTTCCTCAGCCTATGCTCCAATAGACTGCTCCATCCCAACCTCTACACTCACATCCACCTCCTCTATCCTCATGCCTTGGGTGCTCATTGAGGCACCTACATGATGTTGTGACCGTCGTAGAGGAACATCCTCCTCAATAGCAGTCATACTTGCTCCCCCAGCCTAAGTCCTCTTGGTCGTCCTCCTCCATGGCAGATATGCCCTAGCAACATGTTCCACCCACCCATCCACCACACCTCTCTCAGGCTCCCAAGACTATAGCATCCACCAGGCATCAAACTGTGATGTCATCCCTACATCCCCTACATCCGAGATATCCATAGGAGGGTCTCTCTTCCCAACCCAAGGAGGTACAATAAGATGCTCTCCCCTGTCTTTCTATCACCTAAAATATATAATAGGAGTTCTTGGAACATCTTTTCATAATCCAAACTAGCACTGTACTTGATCAAACTATAAATACTCAGTATGCCAAGTATATCTCCCAACCAACTATTTGCCTCGTCGTATAGCCTGCAACTGCTCATCATCTTCTCTCCAACTCACTCCACCCATCGATGGTATCCATATAATGTCATCTACCATCAACTTGCTGAACTTAATCCTCCACAAAACTAGATCACCCTCATGAGGCCTCTTCATACCCTACTCTACCTTTGTACTCCACCTCAAGGCATAAGGAAGTTCCTTATCCTTCATGTGTATAGGCTGAGGTACCAAATATGGCCTCTCAATGGCTATGCGTTCCCATGACCATACCTGCAGTAAGGGAATCTAACTCAATCCTGTTAGTCTACCCTAAATCACCTCATATAACTCACAATATAATTAGGCCAAAAGTGCAGGCACCCAAGAAAACACAACCTTGTGCTCCACCAGGTCACTAACTATGTCCAACATGTTCCAGGTAAACATAAACCCAGAACTATTAGGAAGGGCATAGGTAGATATCATCATCATAGCCACACACTGACTATCAAAAATCTTCTTCTGACACCATAGCCACTCATAGTCCATCTTGGTAGCATCTATCTCTCTCCACCCAACCCCAAAGAATCTCTCCAACACCTCGTCCTTCCTCCCATATTCGACTGCCCTCATAGGAACACCCTCAATCGACAACTGATAGATGTGATACACATCCTCCAATGTCATGGTCATTTCCCCCATAGGAAAATGAAAAGTGTTCTGGTCTACATCCCACCACTCACACAAGGCAGACACAAATGCCCTATTAGTAAATATGCTCTTACACTCCCACACACCATGAAAGTGTATGTCATCTAACCACTACAATTCCTCCTCAATATTCATTAGTTTTTCAAAAACTTGCTTAAAATTTCTCACTTGATGACGGGGTTCAAGCAACTTCACCTGTTCAACACACAACACAACACCCATCAGTAACCCATTTAACAAATCAATCACATATAACATCATCACTTAGAATTTACAAATTAAAAACATTTAATTTGACATGCATCTTGAGACAAAATAACATACAAATAAAATTACAAAATGCATCAACAACACAATCACATATTTGGATACCCATTTTATCCTTTTATGGAAATAATCCAAACACATACGACATACAGTACACATTGGTCACCCCAACAACCAATAACAAACTCAAATGTACAACTAGTATGGCACACAATCTAAAACATGATCAATTAATACGATATACAAAAAATAAATCACATTTCTAGATACCCATTTGCCCACTTAATGGTAAATGTGTCAGCAATATTTAGAAACACAACACCAATCAACACAGATCTAACAATCAAATTTATCCTAAAAAACCAAAATTGAACACATATCTAGGCACACAATCTAAAAATAACAGTCACATTTTTAGATACCCATTTTTCTATTTAGTGGTGGAAATTCAAACTGACATCAAGTACAGTCTACATCGGGCTCCCTATAGCTCATTTTCAGTTTACTACTATCTACACCATGGCACACAAATCAAAGGCATGTCAAATGAAATCAACTACCAAAACAACTAATATTTTTGGACACCCATTTTGCCATTCTACGGTGAAAGTGTTATCAGTTTTTAAATATTCTACCTCTAACATGGAAAATCTAACACCCTAGAGTTCATACATTACACCTCAAACCATCGAATACCGAAATCACATCAAATGAAGTCATAAAAATAAAACAATCACATAACAGGATACCCATTTCCTACTTTAGTGTACAAAGTGCAAAAGCATATCAATGTCAGTACATCGTTACCTCACAAACTAATAGTAAAACTCTACACCGACTCTACTCATTACCCAATCAAATTGGTGATAAAACAAATCCAATTGAAAAATTGACCACACATTTGGGTACCCATTTGGCCTGTTTATCACTATTTATTCAAATTTTACTTAAAAGTTACAATTTTTTTAAATCAGGATGAAAACCTCCCCCCCACATTCATATTTTCTTGAAAAAATAAAATACAAATAAAACAAAGTCAAAGATCACTTACCGGTGGATCCCCGCACATGATGCGAGCTGGTCTGCATCCCTTCGTCATCTTGTCTCTCACAATTGCTAATCATGCTCCTTGCATGCCATCAAATGCTCTCCCAAGTTGCTTTCCACACATGTGTGTTGTCCAAATGAGCCCCCACCATGCATATTTGGGATAAAATACTACTTAATTACCGTTTTGTGACCCAGGTCCCGAGTTAGGTCAGAATCACGACCCAGGTCACGAATGAGGTCAAAACTACAACCTGAGTCATAAATTTAATCAGAAGACACCAAAGCATCCCCTAAACCCTAGGAAAGCATGGAAATGCCCTCTAAACTCCTAGGAGCCTCAAAAACTTACCTTTTAACACCACTTGCAAACACACGTTGCCTTTTACCAACAAACTTGTCACATTCATACTTTTGGACCACATTGATCTGGTCACAAAAGCACAATAGACAAATGTTGCCATTCTTAAGCAACTAGTATGGCATCGTAAATGTCATACAGATGCAGCAAAAACATAGCATTGCATTCACAATCATCCATTTCATTTTATTAGAATTACTTTTTTTTTTCCTCTTCTTCTCCTTCCCTTCTTTTCTCTTCTCCTTCTTGGCTATCTAGTCAATGTTGTATGGTCATGCTTCAAGCGGCTACATACCTTTGATTAGATCCCATTATTTTCCTTCTATTTCTTGGCTATCCAGTCAATATTGTATGGTCACACTTCAAGCAAATACATACATTTGATTAGATCTCATTCTTTTCCTTCTCCTTCTTAGCTATCCATTCAATGTTGTATGGTCACACTTAGAGCGGCTACATACATTTGATTAGATCCCATTATTTTCATTCTTCTTCTTGGCTATCCAGTCAATACTATATGGTCACGCTTTGAGTGGCTACATACCTTTGATTAGATCCCATTATTTTTCTTCTTTCTTGGCTATCCAGTCAATGTTGTATGGTCACGCTTCGAGCGACTACATACATTTGATTAGATCCCATTATTTTCCCTTCTTCCCCTTGGATATCCAATCAATGTTGTATGGTCATGCTTCGAGTGGCTACATACCTTTGATTAGATCCCATTATTTTTTTTTCATACTAAGCTATCATATTCATCATGCATTGGTATCTTTATCAATGTTTCTCTAAAATCCTAGGAGCCTCAAAAACTTACCTTTTAACACCACTTGCAAACACACATTGTATTTTACTGATAAACTTGTCACATTCATACGTTTGGACTACGTTGATCTGGTAACAAAAGTATAGTAGACAACTGTTGTCATTCTTAAGCAACTAGTATGGCATCGTAAATGTCATACAAATGCAGCAAAAACACAACATTGCATTTGTAATTATCCATTTCATTTTGTTAGAATTACTTTTTATTTCTTTCCTCTTCTTCTCCTTCCCTTCTTTTCTCTTCTCCTTATTGGCTATCCAGTCAATGTTGTATGGTCATGCTTCGAACGACTACATACCTTTGATTAGATCCCATTATTTTCCTTCTCTTTCTTGGCTATCTAGTCAATGTTGTATGGTCATGCTTTGAACGACTACTGTAGGTCTAAAATTTTTGCACCCTTACCTTCAGGTAGATGGATCAACACCCGAAAGGGGATGGGAAAAGGATAGGTCTACATCTCGAATGAAGAGACACTTTGAATCGTGTCCTCTTTGGTGATTTGTTAAAATATGGTGGGTTCACTAGGAAGCATTTTGGGATAGCTTCTGAGCCTAGGCTAGGAATGAATTGGATGTGTTCATTTTACTTTAAAAACACTCAAATACCTAGGTTGGCCAGAATGAAGCTAAACTATTCTATATGCAAATTATGATTTATATGCAGATAAAAAATAGAAATAAACTCTAAATGCAATACTTGAAAGGAAAAGGAAAGATCTTACCCGATTTTAGATGTCTTATGAAGGTTCGACTTTTTGAAGCAGTCTAGATCATCTCTAATTCTACAAATTCATCTGCAATTGGACAGAATCACCTGCAATTTTGCAGGTTCATTTGTAATTATGCAGATTCATCTGAAATAAGACAAAATCATCTGAAATCAGATGAAGTCACCTGACCTATTTCATTAGAAACCTGCAACAGAACAAATAGATGCCAAAACAAAGGAAAATACAATGTAAAATACTATTTAAAAGGATAAAAACATTAATTGAATGCTTAATTGATCCTAAAAAATTCGATAAAATCTGAAATAATGAAATGCCCTTATGTTTTAAGTGGAATTGATCCTAAATGTAAAATTTCATTAAGAATGAGGTGAACACCAGATGCAATACAGAAAAAAGATCTAAACTAATGTAAATTGATTAATTGAATCACTAGGAAATGCAAACCTCAAATCTTGATTGCCCCCAAGAGGAGTATAGTCAATATCGCCTGAAATGGTACCGGATCATCTCCAATAGAGATGAAATCATCTCTAATTTGAACATGATCACCTACGAAAATCCAAGCTTCCTATGACTGATGCAAAATGAAAACTTGCAAATGGATCTGGAAAACTTATGTGAATAATCAAATTTCAAGATGTTCTAACAAGGTATGGAGATTGGTTTGCAGGAAATCGATCAGCCAGGGTGGGTTTAATGGAAATAAAGGTTTAAATAGGATTGAGGGAGGATTTAGGAGGTTAGGAGTCATCCCAATCTGGGAGATCTCCAGTGGAATGTCCTCCAATAGCGTAGACACGCTTCTGCTAATATGGGAATGGGAGTTGGAACTATTTCCAATTATGAAAATTCAGTTTTTGAACAAAATTGTCTAGACGTTTGGGTCCATATGATCTCATCCAATTAGGGATGATATCGTCAAATCAATGATGATATCATCCAACTACCATAACTTCCTCTATATTTGGAAAAAAAAATAGGGCGGGTGGTTAAAAGGTGGTTTTACGGTTGATTTTCGAATTATTACCTTAGCGTAAATTAAATTACGTCAATTTTAGGGTGTTACATTTTGTCCCCTCTTTAGAATTTTTTTTGCATAAAATGCGTTAAAGAAGATATTGGCACACTTTACAAAAAATCAAAAATTTATTCCAATTTTTAGGTGACGATTCTAAGTCAAATCGTACAACTAATGACTATGGTGCCCCCTCCGGGTTTTTAACCAAATTGAACATTTGGTAAAAACGCGAAAGAGTTAAAAAAAGTGCATTTTTAATATATATATTTTTAGAAAATAGGGTAAAACCTAATTTCATTTTTATTTTCACTGTTACCATTCCAAAGCTCTAAGGCCGGAGAAATGGTGGAGACCGAGCATCGAGCGATGGTAGTGCGACGAGGGATGCGGATAAGGTTTTTAATATTTTCTAAAAAAAATTAGCTTTAAATTTTTATGTTTAGATTGATTTTTTTTTAATTTTAGGGCATCGCGATCGTATTTCACCGCATTGACAAAGTCGAGACGAGATCGTCTCAATTTCAACAAAATCATCCCAATTTTAGCAAGATCATACCAAATGATCTTGATGAATTCGGGACAGTTACATCCAATTTGGTATGATTCGACTATTAGGGTCGAATCGTATAGGGTGATATGATTTCATCAAAAAAAGGATGATCTCATGAAATTAGGAATGATATCGTCCAATAATGTATGATATCATAAAATTGTTAGGCAATTTTTAATTTGTTGATGTTATTGATTATTTTATGATGTACTGATTATTGATTTTTTTTGTTTATTTTGTAAAAGAAATTGCTAAAAAGTCAAGAGTGGAAATATGGTAGGTTAAGAGATAATTTGGCTACACTGACCTTGGAAAAGAGGGATACTTTAGGGGCAATGGGACTACAACATGTGGTAGAGATACCACAGGTGCCTACAGATATGGGGCTATTGACAGCCCTAGCAAAGAGATGGTATCCGAGGTCATCTTGCTTCTGGCTATTGATAGGGGATATGACTCCCACTTTGGAGGATGTATGGAGGATTTTGCAAATCCCCATCAAGGGCAAATTTATTGCTGCCTCAACCAGTTGTGGTCGAGCGATACTGAGATTGACTGGCGATGCTAGCTTCATCCTAGAGAAGGGTAGAGTGAACATTGAGACTTTGAGACATACATATGGAGTATACACCTTGACTAAGGTGTTGGTTGGGGTGGTAGGTGGCTTATTGCTATGCCACCAGAGAAGATGCAGAGTACTATGGCTTCTTAAATATGTCATCTATGACATGAGAGAGAACAAATACTGATTTTCTTGGGGCCATATGTTTTATGTCGTTTGTACAGGATCCTCCATGGGATTGTGTACAAGAGAGGAAAATGTGTGGTGTTGACTTCACTCCTCCAGGTCTAGTGCAAGGAGCACATCATAGTGAGGCAACCTATGGGGCTACCATTGATAGGTATTGACTAAGATAGGCCCAGGGTGTTCTACTGGTGGCTGTGGAGAGGCTCACAGAGGAGAGCCAATTTACCTACCTCTCGTAGGTTGATAGATGATTTGACTCCAGACCAGATTATCTAGAGGCCATGGAGAGAGCTTCTAGGGTGGTTAGAGGATAGGTATGAGCTATCTTGCATTACGTGAGTCATTTGGATGAGATTGAATTGGGGCAAGGTAGAGCTCCATCAATATGATCGAGTCCTCCATAAGTTTGGGCTCTAGTAGGGGATCTCGGTGATGAGGAATTATGAGTTTTTGAGGATGGTGTGGGATGCCACAACATTGAGTGGGGACCTAGACATGCGGTGTTTTATGAGTCACAATGAGGATGATGCCCCAATCTATCCAGTATATGGGGACGACGTAGGGGTTGCCATGGGTTATGACGTATGGTATACCACTATTTACCCTCCATGTTTGACGAGGGAGAGGGGACTTGTACATGCGGTTGTGTGGTAGATTGTACAGCAATGATAGGTTACATCTCAAGGAGAGATCATTTAGAGAGGACAATCACCTTCTACATAGAGGATGTGTTAGGGTAAAATAGGTAGTATATTGCATTATACTACATAGATAGATTATTACATTTACTTTTCTACTTTCTACCATGTAGATATTTATTGTCTTAAATATCTAATGGTAATTCCTAAATATCCTAGGTTAAGAGTTCTAAACCTAACACTCTACCTTCGTTAGCGTGTTAGTTAGCGTGGATATAGGAGTATTAGTTTCTAAACCTATTTTGTAACCTATTTAATCTAGGCATTGTTCCTAAGTTATGTTTAATGCAAATTATTATTTTATTAATCAAACTCGATCTCCTGGTCACATTGGCATCAGAGCCATTTTTTTTGGCTTCACCCGGAGGATGAGTTGGTGCCATTTGGTAGCCATCGAACCCACCTCAACAGGTGAGCCCAATGGCCAGACTGTTGGACAGGTCAACTTGACCTGCCAGGGCCCAACCACTATGGGGTCGATCGATAGGCATGATCATCGAGGCGATCATGATCCGATCACCCGCACGGCCAGGCCATCGACCTTTATAGGTCGAAGCCTATCATCCATGATCCCATGGCCATTTTTTGCCCAATCGAGACAACGCTGACCAGCCACCCATAGACCATAGACCACCCATAGGATCGGCCTGAGCAGCCTCCGACCGACCACACGTGGGCTCGGCCTATACTGTCTCTCGCAGTCGCACGTGGGATCATCAGGAGGGTAGGAGCACCCTCTCGATCCCATGTGGACGTGGCCCCCATAGGCTGGGAGAGCCGAGAGGGCAGGCGAGCCCTCCCCTCCCAGCTGGATGCGATGATCCAGACCCGATCGGGATCTGAGAGGGTAGGAGCGCCCTTCGATCCTCGACCACCTCAGGATCCATGAGGGTAGGCATGCCCTCCGATCCCAGACAACCTCAGAATCCATGAGGGTAGGAGGCCCTCCGATCTGAGTAGACCCAACACGTGGCGAGATCCGGCCTACTCTAGACTACATGCACCTCGAGGTGCTGACCTGGATGCTAACTAGGCGACACGTGGCACACTGGCCATGCGCCACCTAGACGCTGACTGGACCGACCACCTGACATGGACCTGACACGTGGCGGACAGCCACAGGACGACCTGACTCGACACGATGCGTGGCGGACCGCCACTGGACACTCGACACGTCACACCCTTGGTGCCACGTGGTGGCGTCCAAAAGGGTAGTGACTTGGACTATGATTTCCCATAGGCAATCACATCCCAAGGGGTGTGCTATGAACTTTGAAGCCTTCAGCATCCCCTGTGGGATGCATGTGGGATAAAACCCACTAACATCCAGAGGACGCCCAAAGGCTTCCTCAATTACTAAGGGGGGGTGTTGTTCCAAGCCCTCCGATCGCTTAGTTGGCCAAGGCGGACGCCTTAGGCCCCAGCGGGTCGCGTGTTCGAGCCCGCGCATCGCCGACCGCCAGTTTTGAAGGTTTTTAAAATATTCTCCACAATTTTTTATTTGCTCCTAAAGTTTTTTTTTTATGTTGATTTAAATATTTTTTTAGTTTTTTTTTTATAATTAAGTTTTTCTTTGGATTTAATCATCAATTAAAGCAATCAAGTTGATTTTTTTTCCAAAATAAAGCTTTATTATAAAAATTATTAAACTTTAA
This sequence comes from Wollemia nobilis, assembly GCA_028583015.1. NCBI lineage: Eukaryota > Viridiplantae > Streptophyta > Pinopsida > Araucariales > Araucariaceae > Wollemia > Wollemia nobilis. The sequence goes on along the minus strand of JAQPPZ010016974.1, from coordinate 2,321,676 downwards.
AAGATATTTTTTTTAGCATTTTAAAGAACTAGGACATTTTTGAAAGGAGACAAACAAACCCTTCAATTTTATTTTTTGCAATAAATTCCTCTAAAGTTCTATTGTTTTCTTCACAAATTTTTTGGAGATACAAGACATAGAAACTCACAAATTCTATTGCAAAACCAAGAAATTGAACACATTGGCAAGGACAAAGGTCATTTTTTCTTTGCAACATAATCAAAATTTGCTTTTGTTTTCTCCTTCACATTGGAGATATAAGACATAAAATTGCAGATTTTTTGTTGTAACACTTGAAAAATATTTTTTTGAACCTATTTGATCCTCATGCTTGAGTGTTGAAGACAAACACCAAAGTCATGTGTCGACTGGTCTGGAAGCCTTTCAAACGCGGGTCGTGTGTCGACTTGTCTTGAAAGGAGTGCTCAATTTTTTTTTCAATTTTGTAAAAATTAAGGAGGGATAGAAGTCATATTTTGTGATTCTATTTTTTGCAAAATTGTAAAGAGAAAGGGGGGATATTTCAAAACAAGAAAGGTGCATTCTCGATTGTACTCGACACCTTTTCTTAAAAATTGACTATACTAGGTGCATTTTTGGTTGCATCCGACACCTAGAGTGATAATAATTTGGGTTGCTCTCTTGTTTTGATTATTGCACTAACAATCATGCTTTTCATGTGCAATTAAACAATCAGATAAGAACATTGAAGAAGCATTTCACAAAACCCAAACTTCACTCAAAATCGTGCTACACCTTGCACAGGTTAAAACAAAGTCAATTTTTACTCCCCATCAAAGGTCAAAATTTAAACACCTTGATTCACTCTCTTTGTTTGGCTTAATTTCCTCAAAATTTCCATCCTTCTTGAAGGGTGTTAAGGCAGGTGCCATTAAATATCCTAGAGAGCAAAATCAGAAGTCTTTCAAAACCTACCCCTTTAATTTGCTCTATTTGTTTGGCTTAAAATCCTCAAACTTTTCATCCCTTGTTAAGGGTGTTAAGGCAGGTGCCATTAAATATCTTAAAGAGCAAATTAAAATCTTCCATATACTCTTTTGAGGGTATACTAAAAGATAAAGTCATCTTAGTCATATAAATTTGAAACCTTCACCATGGCCATGATCAACAAGTATCTCAATGAGAGCCAACTGCTCAAAGGTTCAAATTATTCTGCATGGAAAACTAAGATGAAAGCCATTTTAACTATAGAGGAGATGTGGGGAATAGTGGATGGCACTGATTCTAGACCCACATCAGCAGGAGCAGATCAGACAACATATGATAAAAAGGATAAAAGACTTTCCTTATTGATCTTGCTAGCTATTTTTGATGACATACAACCTCATATAAGTGAAGCTAAAAATGGTAAGGAGGCATGGAATGCCTTAGCAACCATTTTTGAAGGAAAGAATCAATCAACAATTCTTAACCTTCAAACACAACTTCATACTCTTCATATGAAATCTGGAGAGACAGTAGAGCTATTCCTCTGCAGAGTCGCAGATATAAAAACAAAACTACAAGCCTTAGGAGAAAAAGTGGAAGACAATGTCCTGACCTCAATCATTTTAAGGGCTCTTCCAGACTCCTATAGAATGTTGATCACTTCACTACAAGTCTCTGGAAGGACAGTGACTTTTGTAGAGTTGGTAAATTTGCTTCAAACTGAAGAAGCTAATCAACTCCAAAGAGATGAGGCATCCAACAATGCACTCTTCTCAAACAAGCAAAGTGGAAAGAAAAAGTGGAATCAACAGAAAGGATCTTCTTCTAACAAAGACAAGGGTAAAGGCAAAGAGATTCAGAAGAAGAAGCAATATTGTAAAATTTGTGATAAAGACACTCATGAAACCAAAATATGTTGGTTTAAGAACAAACCACCCAATGAACAAGGTCAAAATAAGGGCAAAGGTAAACCAAAGAACAAGAATAAATAGCAACAGGGACACATTGCCATTGAAGATTCTAGTTCGGACTCTGAACGAGCACACAAAGTGCTCATGACACATACAGAATCCTCTCACAAGGATACTATTTGGTACATAGATTCAGGTGCTAGTAAACATATGACTGGCGATAAGTCCTGGTTTGAGACATTTGAGGCTCGAGAAGGTAGACCGGTAACCATTGCTGATGATCAGACCTATCGAGTTCAGGGAGAAGGAAGTGTTTATGTCTCCCTTCTAGATGGAGAATGTAAAATTCAAAAAGTTCTTTATGTACCAGGATTGAAAAATAATCTCTTGTCAGTTCCACAAATCCTGGACAATAACATGAATGTCAATTTCAAAGTGGACAAAGAAAAGAAACGTTGCTTTATCACCCAGAAAGGAAAATAGATAGCAACGAGGTTCATACAAACATGGTTTGTTTATCTTAGATGCAATTACCTCTACACATACTGCAATGGCAGTAACCACAAAAGAGGCCACTTCTCTATGGCATAAGAGATTTGGGCATCTAAGTTTAGGGTATTTACTAGAACTCAGTAAATATCAAATGGTGAAAGGATTGCCTACTCTTTCATCTACTTTGCTAGTGTGCTCAGATTGCTTGTCAGGAAAGCAACATAGAGTACCTTTTGAACCTAGCTCCTATCGAGCTAAGGTACCTTTGGAGTTAGTTCACACAGATTTGTGTGGTCCTATGTCTACTAGTTGTGGAGGAAAAAGGTATTTTCAATTGTTTGTAGATGATCACTCACGAAAAATGTGGGTCTTCTTCTTGTAGTTGAAGTCTGAAGCATTTGACTATTTTTAGCAGTTCAAGAATCTTGTTGAGAAAGAATCAGGATGTTTCATAAAGACCCTCCATTCAGATCGAGGGGGAATACACATCAAAATACTTTTCCTCATTTTTGTAGAAACATGGGATAAAAATACAGTTAACAACAACCTATTCTCCTCAGTCAAATGGAGTTGTTGAGAGAAGAAATCATTCCATTATGGAAATGGTTCGATGTATGCTTAAGGGAGCCAATATTGAGCACATTTACTAGGCTGAAGCTATAACAACTATAGTATATCTTCTAAATAGGGCACCCACACGGGCTCTTGAAGGTATGACTCCTCAGGAAGCATGGAGTGGAAGGAAACCCTCCATATCTCATCTACGAGTATTTGGGTGTAAGGCTTTTATGCATATACCTAAGGAGAAAAGAAAGAAGTTAGATGAGAAGACCCTACAATGTGTTTTTCTTGGATATGATGAATACTCAAAAGGCTATCGGTTGATAGATCCATTCACCAAGAAAATACATGTTAGTAGAGATGTAGTGTTTGATGAAGCTTTCACATCTAACACTACATCAATATACTGGAAGATGAGGAGCAACAACCACTTCCTCCTCCACAATAGAAAAAGCCTCCAAAATGGTATACAAGTACTATGAAAGATTCCAAACTCACTTCACCACCAGATCTCACTCTCAATCATCCAAAGACATGAAGCATGTCTCGATAGAGAACGATAGAAGCATCTACTTCAGTTGATGATCTTTGTGTAGATTTTCAAGAGCTTTCTGTTGATAGAGATTTAGAAAGTGGAAATGATATGGAAATTGATGAGGAGAGGGTTTACATGTCTTCATATGATGAAAATGAACCTTCTACAGTTGATGAAGCACTTAGTCAGCCTCAGTGGAAGGCAGCTATGGATGCTGAACATAAATCCCTCATTAAAAACAAAACATGGAAGCTGGTCAATTTGCCTAAAGGAAAGAAGCCCATAGGCTACAAATGGGTTTACAAAGTCAAATATAAGGCAGATGGTACCATAGACAAGCATAAGGCCCATCTTGTGGCAAAGGGCTATGCTCAAAAGGAAGGCCTTGATTATGAGGAAACCTTTGCTCCCACAACAAGGATGACCACCATTCGAGTTCTTTGTGCTATGGCAGCACAGTTCGGATGGAAATTACATCAGATGGATGTAAAAAGTGCCTTTCTAAATGGTGACTTAAAAGAAGAGGTATACATGACTCAACCTCCAGGATTTTTTGAGGAAGGCCATGAGCAACAGGTTTGCAAGTTGGTCAAATCATTATATGGGCTAAAACAAGCCCCAAGAGCATGGTACATCAAAATGGATAGTCACCTACTATAGCACGGATTTAAGAGAAGTCCATCAGATGCAAATCTCTATATCAAGAACACAGGTTCTAAAATAGTGATTCTTGTATTGTATGTAGATGATCTGATCATCACTAGAAATTCAGAGAAATTGATTAACGTCATGAAAGATGACTTGAAAGAGTCATTTGATATGACAGATCTTGGACTTCTCCACTACTGTCTTGGCCTTGAGATAGAATAGAAGAAGAATCATCTTAGGGTGACTCAGAAAAAGTATGCCAAGACTTTAGTAGAAAAATATCGTATGACTGATTGTAAGCCCAAAGCAACACCGATGGAATCAGGGCTTCAGTTATCATGGTATGATGACTCACCATAGGTAGATGGCACGCTATATCAACAGATGATTGGAAGCCTCATCTATCTGACCAATACTAGACCAGACATTACTTATGCTGTAAACTATCTTTCTCGGTTCATGCAGGAACCAAAGGTCTCTCACTGGAAAGCAGCTAAGAGGGTTCTTCACTACATTCAGGGTAGTGTAGATTATGGTCTAGAGTATAAGAAGAATAACTCATTCTTCTTACAGAGTTACACTGACTCTAACTACGTTGGATCCCTAGATGATAGAAAATCAACATCAGGATATGTATTTCATCTTGGATCTGGTCCTGTCTCATGGCATAGTAAAAAGCAATAGGTGGTTGCTTTATCTTCAACAGAGGTAGAGTATCACGTTGCATGAGAAGTTGTGTGTGAAGCGATATGGTTAAGTCACATCTTGGCTACCATGGGCCTACCAAAGAAACTTCCTATTCACATGTTTTGTGACAACTCAGGTGTTTTGAACTTGGTCAAGAATCCAGTCCATCATGAATGCACAAAGCATATTGACACAGATTGTCATTTCATTCGTGATGAAGTTCCTAAACATAGAATCAAGCTCCAATACATTCCCACCGACGAACAGGTTGCTGACATCTTCACCAAGGCACTTGGACGTGTCAAATTTGAGTTGTTCCGAAGTAAACTTTGTATATCAAAGTAATGTAATAAAGGGGGGATGTTAGGGTAAAATAGGTAGTATATTGCATTATACTACATAGATAGATTATTACATTTACTTTTCTACTTTCTACCATGTAGATATTTACTGTCTTAAATATCTAATGGTAATTCCTAAATATCCTAGGTTAAGAGTTCTAAACCTAACACTCTACCTTCGTTAGCATGTTAGTTAGCGTGGATATAGGAGTATTAGTTTCTAAACCTATTTTGTAACCTATTTAATCTAGGCATTGTTCCTAAGTTATGTTTAATGCAAATTATTATTTTATTAATCAAACTCGATCTCCTAGTCACAGGAGGGTTAGGATGCGGGGTGGACATGTGGTGTCCACGAGTTCTCGATAGACATAGTCTAGGGAGAGACAGAGGTGAGAGCAGAGGAGGGAGATATCTTCTCCTCCATAGGAAGATAAGTCTCCTTAGCTCGATAAGGTCAAGGGTGTAGAGGTAGGAGAGAGTAGAGAGATGGCAGCTCTCCGGGTAGATAATGCCACACTACAAAGACAGGTTTAGGGTCTCCAAGCAATGGACACTACACTATGAGGACAAATACAGAGTCTATAGGTAGAGTTCCTATGGCTCAGGGAGAGAGGAGGAGGATCTAGGACCTATAAGTTGGCATGGTCGATGGCACAAACCACATTTTATCATGGGATGTACTATGTGTTGGCTCCCGAGGGTCGTAGAGTGGAGTTTCCTATAGACATAGCAATACCTATTCAGGTTGGATCATCATCCAGGACTTCATCGAGGATGAATTTGAGGACACAGACTGCAAATGCATTTATGGGACCACCTCCTCCAGCTTCTAGAGGTGGAGGATATGAGGTGGATATCTCGAGAGGCTCTAGGAGATAGATAGATGAGATGTATATATATATTTGTAGATTTTGTACGATGATTGAATATGTCGAGTCATGTATTGTGGCATACCAATCGATATGATGGATGTATATACTTTGATGATGATATATATGTAGATATATGTTTTTTTCATGTGACTTATGTTCATAATGATGCTTTGTGAATTTATGTTTTCATATGATTGCATGTCATGAAATGTTTATGGTTTTCTCATGCTATAAAATTAAATGAAAAATGTGTTTGTGACAAAAAATGTGTGGATGAAAATGAAAATAGAAAAAAAATACTTTTAACAATAAACCACAAAGGATGTAGATGCTATGACATGATCATTTGATGGATTCGTCGCTTGCTAGGTCATTAAGTTGATCATGTTATGGGTAGTATTACAAAAGTAGTTGGTTTTGCTTAAGAGTAATTCTTAAGGCTTTTGGTGATGAAAAAGTAATGATGTTTTCATGTTGTTTTAGAACAAGATTTCAAATAACTTTAAGCAGGAAAACATGAGAGAATTATTTGTGTGTAAGTATAGAATTCCTAAGTATGATGGGCAATTTAATGTGTACTTAGGAATCAAAAATCGAAATGATAAAATGGTATGAAAATTTAATTTTTTGATGTAGCATGTGTTTGCAAAGAATAATTAAGTCACATATTTTATTAATTTATAAAATGCTTGTGGACACACAAAAATTAAAATGATGACTTGCACTAGGCATAGAATTCCAAAGTGCGGAATTATACCATCATCGCAAAAAATCATGATGGAAGAAAATATTATGTTTGATTTGATAATTTTTACGATGGGTATAAAATTATGTAAATATGACTTGTGCTAGGCATAAAATTTCAAATTGGTTAGGAATTATACCATCATCACAAAAGTAAAGATTTTGATTGTAATATTTTATTGCAAGATTTTGAAATATTTTGATAAAAAATAAAATTAAAGTTTAAGAGATCACGAAAATGACTTACACTAGGCAAAATCCGCAAGTATGAAAATTTTGAATTTATAATTTCTTGAAAATGATGCCATCATAATGAAGTCAATGTTTTTGTAAGCAATAACTATTTTGCAAAAAATAATGGATACCTTTTTTTTTTTTTTTTTATAAATTTCAAAATCATATTTTAATTTATTTTAAAGAGAAATTTAAATTTATCCAAAACCAGTGTGTGCAAATGTGAGTTCATTACCCATTTAGATTTAACATAATGACACAAAATCTCTCAAAGATCAACTATGTGTGCTTTGTAGTGTTCATTTACCTATTTTGAGTAGGGTATTTGGATGCAAGCAATTTGAATGAACCAATGTGTGTGCGATTGAAGATTCATTAACCATGATTTTTGTGCATGTAACCGTACCAAACTACTATGTAAGTTAGGTCATAAAAAGTTAGCTAATACAGACACAGGTATGTACAAAAGAAGGTCGCTAATGTGATAAACGTGTCGCCACGTGAGAAGGAGTTACCCAAGGCCAAGAAAGTTGGGCACAAATCACCTGTTATGGGGTTTACCTCATAGTGTTCGAATAATTGAGAATTCCAGGGATTCAAGCTCATTCACCCTTAGTTTCTTTTCAAAGGGTATGGGGGGATTTTATTGCTTTTCTTTTTCTCTTTTCTTGCTTTTTTTTTATTTTTTGGAATTTTGACTTTGATATTTCTTGGATATTGCTTAGATTTCTTTTTGTATTTTGAACATTGCTCTTTTATTTTATTTTTTCTTCTTCTTTTTCTTTCTATTCTAGGGATACTTGCTTAGCTTATATGTGGAGCAAGGGATTTTTTTTCAGGGCAGGGGTGAGCTTTTCCTTTTGCCAATTCTCAAATATTCTAGACCATGCACATGATAGGATAGTAAGGGAAACTTTTCACTTGAGATACCACAACTACTGTGTAGTATTGTTTTTCGAATTTGCAACAAATCATTTTACTATGTAAAAGTGGATTTGATTCAAATAAATAGCAATATCAGTTCCCAAAACTCAAAATATTAGTTATTGCAATAGTGCTTCAATATAAGAGATATTTATAGTCATAATGCTAAGATCAAAAATATTTATTCATGTGAATTTAAAATGCATGGTCCAAGATAACTTTTAAATTCATCCGAAACAAAGGAAAATATAACTGTAAAATTTCAACTTTGGTAATGTAAGTTAACATGCTTTTAATAGTTTTAATGATTTTTTATTTTTGTTTGATTTTGAATTATTTTGTAAATTTCTTGAAATGAGAAAAGCTATGCAATGTAAATGTTTTTGATGGTTTTGAAGTTTTTATATGAATTTCTGAAATGAGAAAACATATACAATTATGTACAATGATGATTCATTTTGTTTTTAAGCATAATATCATTTAAGATGCATAATGTTCATGGGTTTCTTGAGATATTTTCCATCCAAGGTTGCCAATTGATATGCACCCGATCCAAATTTAGCAGTGATAATGTATGGTCCAAGCCAATTGGGCTGAAATTTGCCTTTATTATCTTTAGTTGCATTAGTATTCTTTTGATTTTATTTTAAGATTAGATCACCAAATTCAAAAGATCGGTTATGCACTTTCTTTGAATATTCTCTTTTGAGCTTGTTTTGATAGGCATGAAGATATTCCAGAGCATTGATGTGTTTCTCATCTAGAAGCTCCAGCTGACTGAATCTGCCAGCACGATATTCATCTCCTACTTCAGTATCTTGAAGTAGTAGAGCCAAATAAGGAACTTCTAGCTCAAAAGGAAAGACAACTTCAGCACCGTAAACCAAAACAAAAGGTGAAGCGCCTGTGGGAGTATGAACACTGGTGCAATTAGCCCACAAGGTAGGATATAATTGCATATGCTAGTCATGGCCTGATTTGTTAACTAATATTTTGAGAATTTTAATTAAGGTTTTATTTGATGCTTTAGCTTGGCCATTACCCTAAGGATAATAGGGAGTGGACCAATGATGTTGAATTTTATATTTTTGACATAATTTTTTAACATATTTATTTTTGAAACAAGTTCTATTATCTGAGATGAGATTTGAAGGAATACCAAACCTACAAATGATTTGATTGAAAATAAATTTTGAAACTTGTGTTCTCGTGCAAGAAGCTAAAGGTATAGCTTCTACCCACTTTGTGAAGTATTCAGTTGTTGTTATGATGAATTTGTGACCATTAGATGATATAGGATTGATTTATCCAATAATGTCTAAACCCCATTTAGAGAAGGACCAAGGAGATGAAATAGCTTGGAGTTCTTGAGCAGGAGCATGGACAATGTCAGCATGCTTCTAGCACCTATCACAATGGTGCATGTAATCATGTGCATCCTTTTCCATGGTAGACCAAAAATATCCTATTCTAAGGAGTTTCTTAGCCATGGCACTACCACTAAAGTTTCCTCCACAAGATCCATCATGGGCTTCACTTAAAGCTCTTCTAGATTCGTCTAGATTTAAACATCGTAATAAGATACCTTCAAAGTATCTCCTATACAAAGTATTTCTAACTATTATGAAGTGAACTGCTTGCTTGGGTAATAATCGGTGTTGGTTTCTATTGAAGGTTTCGAGGAAAGTTCCCTTCTAGAGAAAATTAAGGATGTCGATGTACCATGGTTCAGGAGTAATTTCATTGATTATAAATATATCCAATGGATCTAAATAGGATTTGGAGGAATCAGGTTCCTAGATTTGACGAATAATGATAGTAGCATAATCGTCATCCAACTCCAAGGGTAATAAGGAGGCGGCTGCAGCCATAGCATCAGCAGCACAGTTACTAGTTCTATGAATAACTTATAAGGTGGCCTTATAAAACAAGGACAACAACTGTAATACATAGACTTTATATGGGTGAATTTTATCATGTCGGGTCTGATAAACATCATTAATTTGATTTATCACTAATTGAGAATCACCAAAAACTAATAAGTCTTTAATTTTTAGTGCTAAAGCAGCTTGCAATCCAAGGATTAGAGCCTCATATTTGGCAGTATTATTTGTGCAAGCAAATATTAATTTAAAATATAATGGTATAAGGTGCTTCTCAAGGGATATTAAAATAATACCTGCACCAGTCCCACTCATGCATTGGGCTCCATAAAAATATAAATACCATTGTTCCGAATGATCCTCCTCTAGGTTGAGGCATTCATCATGAAACTCAATGATGAGGGGATGAGTAGCTTCTAAGGGTGTAGCAGCTAATTGGTCTGCTATGATTTGACCCTTAATGGATTTTTGACCTATGAATGTGATCTCAAACTCACTCAGAGCAAGAACCCACTTAGCTATGCGATCAGATAGATAATGTCGGCTGATGAGATACCTCAGGGGATCATATTTGGTAATGACATATGTCTTTTGACTAAGCATATAATGGTGCAATTTTTGCGTAGAAAATACAACTGCCAATCATAAATTTTCTAGTGATGTATAACGAGTTTTGTAACTTATTAATGTTCTACTAATATAATAATTTTCTCGTTCTTTCTTCTCATTATCAAGTTGAGCTAACATAGCTCCTAAGGCATATTCTAAAGCAAAAATATACAATATTAAAGGACGATCAATTTTAGGAGGCGCAAGCACAAGAGGACTTAAAATATATTGTTTTATTTGTTCAAAGGATTCTTTACATTCATCATCCCATTGAAAGAGGATATTTTTCTTAAGAAATTTGAGAAAAGGTCCAGTTTTGTCCGCCAACTTATCAATGAAATGATGAATAGCTTGAATTTTACCTTGTAAACTTCATAACTCAAATATGTTTTTAGGAGTTCGCATATCAATGATAGCCTAAATTTTAAGAGGGTCAATTTCTATTTCATGCAAATAAACAATAACCCCCAACAATTTACCTGACTTAACTCCAATATACATTTTGCTGGGTTTAAACGGATATTGTATTCTCTTAACCGATCAAATAATTTTCTCAAATCATCTAAATGTTCATCTTATTCAGCGGAACGGGCTATAATATCATCCACATAATCATACAAAATATCATACATCATATCATGAAAAATGTAATTCATAGCTCATTGATAGGTTGCACCTGCATTCTTTAATCCGAATGGCATTACTTTCCAACAAAATGTTCCCCAGTGATAAAAGATGTTTTAGCTAGGTCTTCAAGAGCTATCCTGATCTGATTATAACATGAGAATCCATCCATAAGGGATAGCATCCCACTTCCATTAGTAAAATCAATGATCTGATCCATATTAGGAAGAGGGAAGTCATCTTTAGGACATGCAGCGCTGATGTCTCTAAAGTCTGTACAAACCCTAATCTTGGTTTCTTCTTTTTTAGTTACAGGGAAAACATTAGAAATCCAATCAACATAATCAATGGCTTGAATGAATGTAACATTTAGGAGTTTTTCTAACTCACCTTTGACTAGTAGGGCAACCTTAGGATGCATTTTTCTAAGTTTTTTTTTAACTGGTTTTGCATCCGGTCGTACTACTAGATGATGCATAACTACAGAAGAGTCTAAACCAGGCATATCTATGTATGTCCAAGCAAAAACATCACTATATTCTATAAGAAATGCAGTGTATTTGTTTTGTTTTTATTCATTTAATTCTGATCCAATGTTGACTATGTGAGAATTCTCTTTTGTTCCAATATTAACTTTTATGACACTTTCCACTTCCATATGTAAGTCTCTTTCAAAATTAGGAGGGGCAAGTGACACACCTAGTTCTTGTAATTATTCTAAGGTCAAATTAGGTAATTCCACTTGAGGGGTTGTGGCCTCAAGATGAGCTATAGGTGGTATAGACCCATCAAAATAAAATCCATTATGCAATAATTCTCCAATGGAAATATCATGGAAAATGTCACCCTCTAATTGTTCGTCCGACTCAACAATCATTTTGGGGTAAGCTATAGACAACATATTACAAGAAAATAACTTACCCATAGACTTAAGGATCTCTTGTTCATCTAAATAATATTGATAGGGTATTAAGTGATCATCATCCTCAAATGGAAATGGTTGACACTTACTAGAAAATAGGACTATACCACATTGGGCAGGCCATGCTTCGACCTCAAAAGGGTCTTTCATGCCATTCTAGAAAGGACCCAAACATTTCCCTTCATATCCTAATTTAAGCATTATAGGTTTAACTTTGATTATATTTATCGAAAAAATAACATTGAGCATATCCATCATAATTGGTTTTAATATTTCTAGGTATTCTACCCCAATCATATCCCTTATAAATTAAGGCACAGCTCCCGACTTGGTAAATACTTCCCATAGGTTGTGGCAAGCCCAAAGTGTGAGGATACGGTGGTAATTTGTTTAAGGCAAGGGAATATTGTATGGAAAAAGATGTTTCTTCTGATGTTATGAGGATTTTGGACAAATCAGGTAATATTTCATCAGACAAAGCATATGAGGTAGAAGGAGCCTCTTCCACGGATTTAGATGTAGAAAACACAAATTTGGTAGATGTGGATGGAATAGAGGTTGTAATAGGTGGAATTACTGTAGATTCAGATGGTGTAGGGGTAGAACAAAGAGGATTTATCGTGGGACTAGTATTAGATGTAGATTTTGGTGGAGATTCCTTAGGAGAAGGCTGAGGAAATGGAGATTTCATAGGTGTATATGGAGGAGATGATATCTTAGGTGTAAGTTTCACACGTTTAGAAGGAAATGCAGAATTAGGATGAGTAGAAGATAATGTGGGGAAAAATTGAATCCCAATAGGTTTTGCCAAAGCGCACATATCAAATGGTCTAGGATCACCATGAATGGTGACCAATTGATTCTTGAATTTGAATTTGACACATTGGTGTAAGGTAGAGGATAAATCTTGCATTGCATTGATCTAAGGGTGACCTAAAAGTATATTGTATGATGCAGGGCAATGTACAATAGACATGATTGTATCCAAATTTCTTGGACCAACCTGCAATTGAATTGTAATAACTCCACATGTTTCTTGTATTTCATCATTACAGGCTTTTATGATCATATATGTTCTCTTCATCTCATAACTTCTAAATCCAAATATCTGGTAAAAGTCAAAAGTACAAATATATAGGGATGAACCATTATCAATTAAAACTCTTTTGATAGCTACATCTCTGATTAATGCAGTAATGTATAAGGGATTGTCTTTATGTAAACTATGAAGTGGGATATCTTTATCACGAAAGTCAATACAATCAATTTCACAAGGTATAATAGTATTTGCCATAGCTACAGGTTGTATGTCTTGTGGTACCATCATTTGACTTAATGTACACATTAAGTCTTCCCTATGTGTGGGAGATGATCTTAGAAGGTCTAAGAGAAATACTTGCTGTAATATTATAAAGGTATTCATTCATATCATAAGGGGGTTTGGGTTGAGCTTTTGATGCATTATTTCCTCTAGTAGGAACCTTTAGAACAAACAGGGCTAACTTATCATTATTATTTTGATATTATTGAGAATTTTGGGCCTCTTGTCTAGTAACGGCTTCGATGGTACCCAAAATATTATTGTGTGCATGGTGAATGGGTCATGGTCTAGCATTTATGGCTTGATCATTAAGGAGGATTTATTGTAAGGATAGTTGTGTCGTGATCCTTCTTGGAAATGGTTCCTCTGGAACCATCTGAGTTGTGATAGGAAGAATAGGTTCTGACTCATCTTCAAAGCTATTTGATTTTATAGATGTAATATCTAGGTCACTTTCTATTTCATAATCCGTATCACTTGGATATGTTGTTGGAATGTTATGTATGGGTCTAGTGGTGACCATAGATAATGTTGTCCCAAATATCTCAAATTATTTAGAAGGTACATGTCCACTAATGGTTCCCATATATCGGGTTGGATGGGGAACATTATGATGCTCAGCTTGATTAGCCACTTCTTTACCATATTTGGGTAAAGGATGTTGAAAAATGTCCAATGTTTGATTTGCATTCTGATTCTGATTTTGTTGTGTATCTTTCTGAGAATTGTTTGGAGCATTTTGTTTTGGTTGGAAATTTTGTACTTCCATTTCGTTGTTATCAATCAAGTATTGTATTTTATGTTTTAATCTCTTGCAAGAATTTGTTGAATGTCTAGGTCCTCTATGGAAATCACAATGTAGGTCAGCTCTATATCCAAGTATGGTTGTATCAGGTTCTTGAATATTAGGTAATTGTATTAAACCTCTTTCTAATAATTGTGGAAATATAGTGGATAAAGGTTGATTTAACCTAGTAGATTCTCTCAGAGCTCTATCAGGAGCCTTCAATACAAACTTCTTTACATTTTTCATAGCATTAACATTCATAGTATTTCTATTGTCGGTGACTCCATCACCCATAACCTGCTTATTATTATATTGATTTTTAGATGCCTTATCATCATCCTTCTTCTTAAATTGGCCTCTTCTAATGAGGGCATCTTCAACTCTTCATGCTAAGTTTATAGCCTGATCGAAGGTTGTCAATGTAGCAGTTGAAAGCTCATAGGACAATTGTTCTTGCAAGTTATTGATAAAAATGTCCAACATCTCTCTATGGGGTAATGCAAAGTGTGATTTCCCTAGCATCTGTCTCCATCTTGCTAGTAAATCAGCAAAGCATTCATCTTTGCCCTATTTCAAGTTGTACAAATCCTTAATTGTCACATGCCCTCTATGTAGGCATTAAATTGGTGGACAAATGATTCAGCAGTTTCTTCAAAATTTCTCAAAGAATTGGTAGGCAATTGATAATACCATTCCAATGCCATGCCTCCCAAGATTTTTTAGGAATATCTTTACAAATAGCAAATTGTCATGAGATATATCATGACATGCTATTATAAACATACGAAGATGTTTTATGGGATCTTCGGTTCCTTTATATATAGGGAGAACAAGCATAGGAAAATGCTTAGGATAATGTTGAGCAACCACTATGTGATCTAAAGGTCGACTACACATCTCTTGATAGTTATATGAGAGACGGTAGGGGTCTATCTGGTCCATGCGGGAAAATAATTGTTTCACTATGGTTTCAATATTACTAGATTGTCCACCATACTTATTCGGTTGCATTATGGTATTGGTTCTTTGAGTGTATGAAGGGGTGACATAAGGATTCAATGCCAAATTACTATTATGCAAAGCATTACTAGGAAGGGTGTTATGAAGTGGATGTGGGATAGTGTTCTGTTGAATATTTTGATGTTGATAGTTGGTATTTGGTTTCGATTTAAGTTTCTATTATTTTGAAATTTTTTGATTAATAGCTTGAGAAAATAAAGTGATAAATTATGGTCTCTGAGGTGGAGGATTTTTCTTTGGTTTATTGATAGGCATTTTAGAATTTTGGGTTTTCTGATGTTGTTGCATGTTTTGAATCAAGGATGCCATATTTACATTTGATGGTCCTGCTTGGTCACTTTATTGATCTACGAATGAAAGAGGGTTTGTATGCATTTGAAATGCATTTTCTAAAGTGGCATGTATTTCACTAATTCTAGCTTTATCTGCTAATACTGCTAGGTTTAAATCCTCAATGTTGGTTTTTACAAATTTTAGAAGGTGTTCCATAGATTTAAAGTTAACAGTTCCTTCTGGAGTCACCTTAGGTGATCCAATTTCATCTTCTCTATTGATTTCTTCTTTTTCATAGTCTTCAACAAGACTCCCATCACGGTGGTCACGAGCACCTTCCTCTTGATCTTGTTCTTCAAGAGGGGGATTTTGAGTAGGTGGTGGTTACACCCACTCATCATCTATTTGTTTACCACTCCTTAGTTTAGGCATTATGGTTGATTTGAATTTTTGAAAATATATATGTTCTTATATATATATATACGATGGAAATTAAGGAGGTATATATTTTATATATATACCTAATTAATATAATGTATATATGTATGTTTTTTTATATATAGATTTTTTTATATTTTTATGATTTTAATTTGCAAAAATTAAAGGAAAACAAGAAATACAAAATATTATAATATAAGTATTATAAATATTATAACCTAGCTCTCTAGAAACAACTTATAAATATCATTGATGGGATCAAGTTCATCAGGTGTCATGTAATGCTCTTATTCAAATTGAAATTTGTCTTTCAAAAATTGGATAAAATGTGCTACAGTGATATGATCAACTTCAGAATTAGACACATAAAAATAGAGTTTGTGACAATATTCTCAGTATAATACTACCCTAGAAACTATGTTGAATCTTCTTCTATTAGTCAAGACAACCTTTTGGTCTTCTATACGGGATAGAAATTTATGTACTACCACAACATTTTCAAGATAATATTCAAAGGTATATATGTTAGAGGAAATGATTGCTCGTTTATCTACTAGCCATCTATGACAATCTCTCTAAAGTTCATGATAGAAGGATAAGTTATCGAAATCTAGGATTATGTCTAAATCAAACCTCTTAATTTATCTAATTTCAGGTGCTCTGGACTCAATAATGGTTAACCTTCTATCCAATTCATCCCAATGTGCTTGAGATCTAAATCTAGGACCTTTAACTAGAGTAGAAATTTCTATGGCTACTAGTTGAACAACAACATTAATCAAAACACCACGTCTTCTATTGTAACCTACCATATAATGGATTGATAAACCAAATGATTTAAAATTTTAAGTTCTCTATATATTTTTTTGTTTTCAAAATATTTTTAATGTGTTTCATGTCGGGTTCACCAAAGAATGTAGGTCTAAAATTTTTGCACCCTTACCTTTGGGCAGATGGATCCATGCCTAAAAGGGGGGTGGGAAAAGGATAGGTCTACATCTCGAATAGAGAGACACTTTGAATCATGCCCTCTTTGGTGATTTGTCGATGGATGGTGGGTTCACCAAGAAGTGTTTTGGGGTAGCTTCCGAGCCTAGGCTAGGAATGAATTGGATGTGTTCGTTTTAGTTTAAAAACACTCAAATACCTAGGTTGGCTAGAATGAAGCTAAACTATTCTATATGCAAATTGTGATTTATATGTAGACAAAAAATAGAAATAAACTCTAAATTCAATACTTGAAAGTAAAAGGAAATATCTTACCTGATTTTGGATGTCTGATGAAGGTTCAACTTTTTGAAGCAGTCCAGATCATCTCTAATTCTGTAAATTCATCTACAATTAGACATAATCATCTACAATTTTGTAGGTTCATCTGTAATTACGTAGATTCATTCGAAATTAGATGAAATCATCTAAAATTAGATGAAGTCACCTGATCGATTTCATCAAAAACCTACAACATAATAGATAGATGCCAAAACAAAGGAAAATACAGTGCAAAATACTATTTAAAAGGATAAAAACATTAACTGAATGCTTAATTGATCCTAGAAAATATGATAAAATCTAAAATAATGAAATGCCCTTATGTTTTAAGTGGAATTGATCCTAAATGCAAAATATCATTAAGAATGAGGTGAACACCAGATGCAATATAGAATAAATATCTAAACTAATGTAAATTGATTAATTGAATCACTAGGAAATGCAAACCTCAGATCTTGATTGCCCTCAAGAGGAGTACATTCAAGATCACCTAAAATGGTACTGGATCATCTCCAATAGAGAGGATATCGTCTCTAATTTGAATGCCTGCGATGATCCAAGCTTCCTATGACTGATGTAAAATGAAAACCTACAAATGGATCTATAAAACTTATGCGAATTATCGAATTTCAATATGTTCTAATAGGGTATGGAGCCTGGTTTGTAGGAAATCGATCATCCAGGGTGGGTTTAATGGAAATAAATGTTTAAATAGGATTGAGGAGGGAGTTAGGAGGTTAGGAGTCATCCCAATATTGGATATCTCCAGTGGAATGTCCTCCAACAGTGCAAAAATGCTTCTGCTAAGCTAGGAATGGGAGTTGGAATTATTTCCAATTATGAAAATTTGGTTTTTGAATGAAATAATCTGGACATTTGGGTCCAGATGATCTCATCCAATTAGGGATGATATCGTCAAATCAATGATGATATCATCCAACTACCATAACTGCCTCTATATTTGGTGTAAAAATTGAGGTCGGTGGTTAAAATATGGTTTTACAGTTGATTTTCAAATTATTACCTTAGGGTAAATTAAATTATGTCAATTTTAGGGTATTATAGCTACATACCATTGATTAGATCCCATTATTTTCCTTCTCCTTCTTGGCTATCCAATCAATGTTTTATGGTCACGCTTCAAGCGGCTACATACATTTTATTAGATCCCATTCTTTTGCTTATCCTTCTTGGATATCCAGTCAATGTTGTATGGTCACGCTTCGAGCGACTACATACCTTTGATTAGATCCCATTATTTTCCTTCTCTTTCTTGGCTATCCAGTCAATGTTGTATGGTCATGCTTCAAGTAGATATATACCTTTTATTAGATCCCATTCTTTTCCCTTGTCCCCCCTAGCTATCTATTCAATGTTGTGTGGCCACACTTTGAATGGATACATACCTTTGATTAGATCCCATTCTTTTCTTTTTGTACTAAGCAATCATATTCATCATGCATTGGTATCTTTATCAATGTTTCTCTAAAATCCTAGGAGCCTCAAAAACTTAATTTTAACACCACTTGCAAACACACATTGCATTTTACTGATAAAATTGTCACATTCATACTTTTGGACCACGTTGATCTTGTTGCAAAAGCACAACAGAAAACTGTTGCCATTCTTAAGAAACTAGTATGGCATCGTAAATTTCATACAGATGTAGCAAAAACAGAACATTGCATTCGCACTAATCCATTTCATTTTATTAGAATTACTTTTTATTTCTTTCCTCTTCTTCTCCTTACCTTCTTTTCTCTTCTCCTTCCTGGCTATCCAGTCAATGTTGTATGGACATGCTTTGAGCGGCTAAATACCTTTTATTAGATTCCATTAGTTTCCTTCTCTTTCTTGGCTATCCAGTCAATTTTGTATGGTCACGCTTCGAGCGGCTACATACCTTTTATTAAATCCCATTATTTTCCTTCTCCTTCTTGGCTATCCAGTCAATGTTGTATGGTCACACTTCGATCAGCTACATACCTTTGATTAGATCCCATTCTTTTCCTTCTCCTTCTTGGCTATCCAGTCAATGTTGTATGGTCACGCTTCGAGAGACTACATACCTTTTATTAGATCCCATTATTTTCCTTCTCTTTCTTGGCTATCCAGTCAATGTTGTATGGTCACGCTTCGAGCGGCTACATACCTTTTATTAGATCCCATTATTTTTCCTTATCCCCCCTGGCTATCTTATCAATGTTGTATGGTCATGCTTCGAGTGGCTACATACCTTTGATTAGATACCATTCTTTTATTTTCATACTAAGCAATCATAGTCATCGTGCATTAGTATCTTTATCAATATCTGCATCATCAAATCACCATATTCCATTCGCCTCATTGTTGATTCCTCATTTGAGGGGGTATTCATATCCAAAGTCATATTTTCATGCAACCACAACTTCGAAAATATAAAAGCATGGTTAGCGCATTTATCTATAAAAAAATTGTTGAATATTATCATACGATTATAATCTCAATCCCAAATAGACATTGGTTATATTAGGAGAGTTACACATTACTATGGATAATTCAATATAGCATTCATGTACGTAGAGTACACAATGTATGATACATTTGATCAATCCTAGCACAACATTTGGAAATGGACTTTGCTACCATGTTGATATGGTCACGACTTGACGATCCGAATATTAAACTAGCTCAAATGGTTTGACACTTGTCACCATGTTCTCATCAATCAATCAACAATAAAAATTTAGCTAGGCTTTTTTCCTAATCATACTTTTGGACCACATTGATCTGGTCATAAAATCAAAGCAATCAAAAGTTGTCATTCTCAAGCAACTAGTATGGCATCGTAAATGTCATACGAACTTAGAAAAATCACATCATTGCATTCATAATCATTCATTTTCCCTTACCAACATTGTTTTTATCTCTTTCCTCTTTTCCTTCTTTCCTTCCTCTCTTCTTCCCTTGTGGACATCCAATTGAGGTTGTATGGTCATGCTTCGAGCGGTTACATACCTTCGATTAGATTCCATTCTTTCTCTTATTTTCTATGGATACCCTATTGATTTGTATGGTCACGCTTCGAGTGGCTACATACCCTTTTATTGGATTCCATTCCCATTCTATCCCTTTTCCTTCTCCACAAACCCTTCATATTTTTGTATTAAACTGTGTTCTACACAGTATAGTAAAAAAAGGGGTAAAATGTAGACATCCAAAAGTCACACATTTCTATTTTTGCATATCTATAGGTGATTCCAGACATCCCCAAGATACTATAGAATATTGTAGTCATGCATAGACATGCGTAGACACACGTAGACATGAGTAGACATGCGTAGACTTCCATAAGTTCACCATAGTAACGTGTAGACTTCCATAAATGGCTTTCAGGTCCAAAATCCTAATAAGCCCTCAAAATTATATTTTAGGTATCGATATACCTTTATACGGCAACCCGAGGTGATGCATAGCCCATTTAAACTCAATTGACACCCCCATGGGGTATTAATTGACAAAATCAATTAAAAGTCAATTATCAAATTCTAATTTAATGTTGACTTCACTTAAGCACCTTTTTAGGGTATAATTGGATTAATTAACTCTTGATTCATAATTTGTGTTAATCAAATCCTCCCACATGTTCCAATTTAGGGTTTCATAGGGTTTTATTTTAATACTCCCCTAAAAATGCTTAAGGCCTAATTAGGATTATCACTAATCCTTCCTCACACGTGTGAGGATAGGATATTTCCTACTTAGAATGAGATGTTGCCATATAGCATCTATTAACCTAACCCTAGTCAGAATCAAACCTAGGTTTAGTCTATCTAACCCCCCCTGCACCTTGCATTTGCCTATAAATAATGGGTCCTAAACCCCTAATTAGGTCTGATTTCCAAATTCAACAAAGTATTGTTACTCTGCAAAAATGAAAATCCAATAGCACACAATCCATTTCCAAAGCATACAGATAGATTATGATAGCATACAGAGGCACCCCAGCTACCTTAGGATTGATTCACCAAATATATTTCACCAAAATATCATCACAGCTCAATTCGTAGCCTGCCCTATGAATTTGGTCCCAATTAGTGACCCGGGTCACGAATTGCATCTGCAAGCCCCAAATCACTCCAGATTTGGGAGGTAAGCTCTATTTCAATATGTTATTATCTTCTACATATTTCATTTCAGTTTTTGTTATAGTTTTATAGTCATTTTTGTCTTTCTAAACATGGGGCCTAACTAAGGCAAGCCCCCCATCACACTAACCCCCTTTTGCAGGTCTTTCATAGGTTATCTAACAGATCTAAGGAAGAGGAACAACATACAAACAACAACCCTGCGATGGCTTGCATACATCAAAGCCCACCTACACTGAGGGATGCTAGAAGAAAGCATCAAATTGATTGTAACCTTATTAAGAATAGATATGGATAAAGGGCATTAAGACCCTCTTGTAACACATGCTCATTAATATCAATGGAATACAATTTCTCTGTTTAATGCATCATTTATGTTTGTGTTAAATTATCAAATGTCATTTTCTACACGTTTCATGAAAATATCAAGATGGAAAACCTGACATGCATTGTACATTGGTAGGAGTTGGTTTTTTAGGTTCATATAGGGAAGATATATTGGATGATGAACCAATCCCCCATACACAAAATTAAAGCTATTGGGCATTGAAAACATGTTGTACACCACTTCTATAGATAAGGGTGGGTCATGTAGGAAACCATAATCCTTAGTAGTTTGGATACTAAGTGGTATGATGTTGATATCTTGGACCATGTATTCACCAATGATAGGATTGGTGAGGTGGAATGTAACTTGGGATGATGTGGATGTGGATGTGGAAGTGGATGACTCAGGACTAGCTTGGGGGATTTGATAATGGGAGAGGTATTGACTAGAATGACATCTTATAATATATTAATTCAACTTGTGAGACATAGACTAATGTGGATCAAGGTGGATTTGGCTAAGGTGGTTTTTGAAGGGGTGATGATGTGGAAGGAATGATGGTGGATGATATTGAAGGTGATGATGTGGCTGAAATGGATTGAATTTGACCACATGTACATATAGTCAAAGATGGGGGTATGGAGGTGGAATATTTATGTGTGGTGGTGATGGGGAGCTCCTTAAGAATAGGATATTTTGATGAAGAAGTGGATTTTGTGGTGGATTTTATGGTTCTAGATATGGTGGTGATGGTATAAAAAATTGAATTTTTTGATTGATTATCTATCTTAGAGATGGCTTCTGGTTCATCATACCAGGAGTATGTTGCATCAAGATGTCAATCTACTATTGCATGGCTTGAATTCTAGAGTCTTCCCCAGGTATGTGGAAGCCCTGAATTACTTGGTGATTCTATGAATGTGGAGTGGTGAGATGCTAGAGTGTGATGATATGGTGATGATTTGGAGTGAATTTAATTTAGTTATGTTGATTTTGATGAAGAAATAATTGTGAATGTTGAAAAGGAGATGATGTGTGAGGACTATGAATGTGATGACTTGTGGGAATGGCATGGGTGTAAGTTAATGGTGGTGTGGGGATGGAAACCATAGAATATTGTGGTACCCATGATGGATTTGGGGTGAAGTATATGGGTTGGGTGAAAACAATCTGAGGCTTAATATCTACCCTCTATAATTGTTGCTGGGAAAAGGGGTTGAACATCTTGTTGATACATATATAATGTATTGAGATGTTTCTATGCTTTCTGTATGGCCACCTCTGAGGTATATGGTGTGGATGTGGAGGGAATGGATGAGGTAGGTGGAGGGTAGGTTGCAATGGGAATTACAAATAGATGGGAGACATTGTATGGGGTAGAGACTGGTATTTGTGAAGTAGTATTAACATGTGTTTCATACAAAGGATTGTTATAGGTGGTGGTGTATGAATGTGGAATGGAAGTGCTTGAATCATATGACTATTATGGAATGGACCAATACTGGTAAGGTGCACATGATACCTCAAAAATAGGGTTAGTGTACACTTGGGTAAAGTTTGAATGTTGGAAATGGGTAAGTTCCTACTGAAAAGAAGGATTATGCCTGGTTGGACTATGTATTTGTTCTAGAACATAGTTAGAAGATCTTTTAAGATCTTATGCTTAGGCTATGTCTATGTGGGTTATGTTATGGTCTATGGTGGGGGATGATGGTTCTATTTCTAGAATGGATGTATGGATGGATTTGTGCAAAATTTGTGGATGATAAGCGAAACTCATATGAAGTTGAGTACCTTGGATTTTAAACAATTCTTTCCAAAAGTTACTAGTGAAGGTGGGATCATGATAACTGACTATAGTAGAAGGCATGCCATGTAGTTTGAAAATATTATCAAGAAATATTTGGGCGATGGTATTATCTGTGTAAGTGTGAGCCAAGGGGAAAAAATAAGTGTATTTAGATAAGCGATCCACTACAACTATAATATTCAGTTTACCAACAAAATTTGGAAGACCTTTAATAAAATCCATGGAAATATCAACCCATGTTTTAGTTGGGATAGGAAGAGGTTGTAGACGTCTAGGAGTACTTATTGTTTCTCCTTTTTGTCTTTGGCATATTCATCCAAAAATTTCTTGATATCTTTATTCATACCTACCCAATAAAAATATCTAGTCACTCTTCTATAAGTTTTGAGGAATCTAGAGTGTCTTGTAGTGGGTGTGGTGAAGAACACAAGCTTATACTGAGAGGGGGGTGAATAGTATAAGATCACTTTTTACTTTTTCTTCCAATTCAATATTATGTTTTGTATATATAGCAATATCAATAGCAGTAATCCAAGCAATGCACAAAATACCATACAAAATAGAGACACCACAATTTATGTGGTTCACCCAATGTGGGCTACTCCATGGATAAAATATTTTACTAAAAATTTCTCAATCAATATCTTTGGGAATCACTCCCAATTACAATATTTATGGATCTCTATCCAAAGGAGATGTTGATCCCCTAATCTCAAGTTTGTGGATCTCTTCCACAGGAGAACTCTTTCCCCTTCTACTCTGGCTATGTGATCTTCTAGAAGACTTTGTATCTCTACTGCACTGACTGGTGGACCTATTTCCACTTGAAGACTCCTCACTCAGATTTGTCTTTAATTGTACTAGCTGCTATATCTCTATCCACTAAGAATTTATCCTCTATACTCTATCACCTCTAGAGCTCTGTCAATAGGCTCACTAAGAACCTGCTCAATAGGCTCATATAGAACTTGCTTAATAAGATCACATAGAATTTGTCAAATATACTCAAGCAAGCTCACCAATAACTTACCCAAATATGCTCTAGCAATCTCACCAAGAACTTGATCAAATCTACTCTAGCAATCTCACCAAGAACTTGCCCAAATCTGCTCCAACAAGCTCAATAAGAACTTGTCCAAATATGCTCTAGCAAGCTCACCAAGAACTTGCCCAAAATATGTCCATAAATCTGTCCACAAATCTATCCACAAATATGTCCACAAATCTATCTGCAAATTTATCCACAAAGCTATCCACAAAGATGTCCCAAAGCTATCCACAAGGGCCTTTCCAAAGGCTCAATAAATCATACACAAACTGCCACAAATATATCCAAAAATCTATCCCAAATATTTTCTCAAAGACTCAACCAATCATGCTTAAGTAGCACTCAAAACTCATCCACAAATATATCAAGGAAAATCTCAAATATGAACTCAACAATGAATGGCAATGTACTCTTCAATGGATAAAAATAATGATCCACAATGATATCAACTCAAATCAACTCAACTCAAATGAACTCATAGAAGCATAAAGAGAATTTTTAGAGACTCAATATATTCTAGGCTCAATCTCAACTCAACTCAACTCAGAATAATGGAATAGTTTGTTTCATAGGACTTGAACAATCACTTCACACATCACTTGACTAGGCTCAATCAACTCAACTCAACCAATCATCACAAGGGACAACTCTCTTTCACACAACCCTAGTCCAAGTATGTATCAACCAGCTCAAAATTTTCCAACAATGCTCAACCACACATCTCACATAACAATGATACTCATATTATTTTCTAACTCATGTTCTTTCACAACCAATGGGCTTCAACAACTATGCTTATAAAACAAGTTTTAAACACAACTCTCAATTTAGAAAACCTTGAAGCATTCAATCAACCACTTTCGAAAAGGAAACCACAAACAATCCTTTTCCCTCCAATGATATTTCAGAAATCAACCACCATAGAAAATCAATAGGAGAATGTACCCATACCTTTTATGAAGATGAAGAAACCCCTTTGGAAAATCTGCCACACTCAACACACTTTGAAAATAACAAAACAACCTTCACTTGAACCCTTTTACAAAAATGGAAATATCTCTTTATGTACACCTTATATCTCCTTCTAAAAATAATAATAAAATAGCCCTCGAAATAAGTTTTCCAACGATATATAAGATGATATACTTCTAAAAGGAAAATCACCAAAAATCTTTCCTTTTCACAACATGCACCACAAACCTTATCTCTCCTAGGGCAACCTTAGAAAAATAAAATATTTGGAAAAATTAATAACTTGCCTCTAACCTCAGTAAGATTCGATCCCCTGTTGTTGCCCCTGCACCACTCAAACTACAGCACTAACAACCATGTGAGTCAACCACTCACATAAATACAAAGAGCGTAAGACCTCCTTCTTGCTTCCTCCAAAATTGCCCTCAAAAACCACATACACAAAAGGTTCTCCCTTTTTACCTTGCAAAACCAGTGCCAGTGGGATTTGAACTTTGGATCTATTGGTGCTTAAACACCTTATGCGCCTTCCTCTTGCCGCTAGCCACAAGTTCCTATGGTGATAGGTAAGGAACCTCCCTTAGCTTTGTTCCCTCTTCTCTTTGCTGGTTTTCGAATGAATACAACACTTCTACTCCCTTAGCACTTCGAATAGATG
Source organism: Wollemia nobilis (assembly GCA_028583015.1). Lineage (NCBI taxonomy): Eukaryota > Viridiplantae > Streptophyta > Pinopsida > Araucariales > Araucariaceae > Wollemia > Wollemia nobilis. The sequence continues at coordinate 2,295,687 of JAQPPZ010016974.1, read as the reverse complement.
ATATTCATCGAGGACTTAGGGAAAATAAAAGTTTAGTGGCATATTTATATAAGCCCACATTTTTCTTTTGACGTCAACTATAACTTAATATTATTTTCCTCCTCCTTTTTGACGTCGGCAATAATAAAATATTAATTTAATTTTAATTTTAAATTTTAATTTTAAATTTAAATTTTAATTTTAAATTTAAATTTTAATTTTAAATTTAAATTTTAAATGATTAAAATTTAAACTTAAATGTTTAAAATTAATTATCTCCTTCATCGGGGAACATTTTTCGATGAAACAAAAAGCCAATCTGGGTTTTAATAAAAACCCATTTCAAATATGCCATCCCTAGTTTTAAATAAAACCTTTTATTTTGCCTGCCTTGGTTTTCACAAAAAACCCTATAAATAGCCATGCTTTCGAAAATATCATAAATGCTTATTTATGAAATATTTTGGCCACCAAAACTCAATGTGATCCATGTGACATCAATGAAAACATAAAATACCTCAAATTACCTCAAATTTCCTACATGTGGCATGTAACTCATGGAGAAGTTTTGCATGATATGAGGATGTGGGGGATAGGACAATATGCCCTTTGTACCTAAGTATGTTATTACTCCAAGAGTAGTGGGGATTACTAGTGGGGTATTTTTGAAGTTATTGAACTAATGTTTGTGTTGTAGGACCATTAAACCATTCTTAATTTACTTGGTATATCCATTTGGGAATAGGAGAGGAAAGGGTGTGTAATTGTGGTATTTCTTCAAAATTCCATGAAAGGGCGTCGGTAGCCATGTTATCCTTTCCTTTTCTATATATGATCTCATAATCATATCCTAGTAGTTTAGTAACCAACTTTTGTTGCTTAGGGATGGATATGCGCTACTCAAGAAAGTACTTTAAACTATGGTGGTCAGTTTGAATAATAAAATGTTGGTCGATAAGGTAAGGTCTCCAATGTTGAATAGCATGAATAATAGCTAACATCTATTTTTCATATGTGGAGTGGGCCAAATTCATTTTTGAAAATACTTTGCTAGTAAATACCATGGATATTTTATTTTGCATGAGCACTACTCCTATTCCTACTCCTGAAGCATCACTTTCAATAATAAATGGTTTGGAAAAATCTAGCATGGCTAATATAGGAGTGGTACACATGGAATTTTTTAAGGTGATGAAAGCATCATCAACATTTGAAGACCAAAGGAAAGCATTATTTTTTATTAGAGTTGTCAAGGGGGTTGTGATCTTGCCATAATTTTTGACAAATTTACGATAGTACCCTGTTTATCCTAAAAAACCATGCAAGCCTTTCAAGGTTTTTGGAATAGGCCAATTTTTTACATCTTCAATCTTATGGGGATCCACTTTAACTCCTTCTTTAGAGACAATATGTCTAAGATATTCAATTTATTGTTGTCCGAAGGAACATTTTGATTTTTTGGCATATAATTGGTTGTCCTCCAAGGTTTTCAATGCTTGGTCTAAATGGTGCAAGTGATCTTCCCATGTTTTACTATAAATAAAAATGTCATTAGCGAAAATTAAAATAATGTTTTTAAGGAAAGGGTAGAATACCTTGTTCATTAGAATCTGAAATGTAGAAGGGGCGTTGGTAAGGCCAAATGGCATAACCATGAATTCATAATGCCCTTCATGAGTGCAAAAGGTATTTTTTGGAATATCACATTTCTTTACTCGAATTTGATGGTAACCTGATCGTAAATCTAATTTTGAGAAGTATGTAGCCCCATGAAGTTCATCTAATAATCCTTCGATGATAGGGATGGGAAATTTATATTTTATGGTTAGTCTGTTAAGGGCACAGATACATAGGTGCCATGACCCATCCTTATTTTGAACTAATAAAAGAGGAGAAGAGTAAGGACTCACACTAGGTCTAATAGCACCCTACTTTAATTAATTCTTGTACTAGGTCTTTGATTTTTGTCTTTTGTAGATAAGGCTATCAGTAAGGTCAGATTTTAGGGGGTTGATACCCTAAAATACGTTTAATGGTACGATCATGGCTTCATTGAGGAGCTAATCCTTTTGGTTCATTAAATACTTGATCATGGTGTTCTAGGAGTTGTTGTAGTTTAGGTGCCACTTGTTGTTCTTCATTTGCTAGTTGGATGGAAATTAATTGTGCAATCATACCTTTGCCTCCTTTTCAAATAAGCTTCTCCATTCTATGATAACTTACTATTTGATAAGGGTCTAATTTTAATCCCTTAATAGTATATGTTTGACCTTTTTATGTGAATTCATCCATAGATCTTCAAAATCCCATTGGATGGTATCGATTTTTTGCAACCATTGTACTCCTAGGATGATACCACATCCTCCTAGTGGGAGTGAATACATATCTGATTTCATATTATAATCACCCATAGTGAGTTTAATATTTTGAAATTTTTCTTTGCATGCAATTCTTCCTCCATTTCCAATTATGACTTCAAAATTAGTGTAAGTATGTATAAAGCAATCAACTTGTTTTGCCACCCTTGGGTCAATAAAATTGTGTGTGCTGTCAAAGTCTAGAAGTAGAATGGGATTTTGTTTTTAAAGTATCCTTTGACCTTCATGGTTTGTAGGGAGGAGAATCCAAAAAGGGCATTAAAGGAGATTTATGGTGCATATTTTGTGTTAATATTTGGAGTATCTCTCACCACTTCCACTTCAATATTATCTTCTTCGTTTTAATTACCATGGTCAAGTGTATCTAAAATATAGAGTTTGGGGTAATACATTTGTGGTTGGGGATAAATTTCTCATCACAATAGAAAAAAAGGTCCTTTTCTCTTATTTCCTTCATTTCTTTAGGGCTTATATGCTTAATAGGTAAGACCCTATTAGGTTTCATGGTGGTGTAAGTATTCTGTGATTTTCCTATAGGAGGTCTTCCTAATCGATGTTGGTTATTTAATTTTTCTTCTACCAATTGGGCTAATCCAACCGTTTGCATCATATTTTTTGGGTTAAACATTTGCACTTCTAATTGTATTTCTTCTTTTAAGCCACTAGCAAAACAAATTTGGAAGAGTGAGGCATCTAGCATTGATGTAATATTTTTCAATTTTTCAAATTGGGCTTGGTATTCTCTCACCATAGTGGTTTGTCGAAGTTTAGTAAGGGTGCCTGTAAAGTCATGAAATTTATTGGACCAAATATTACCATTATATTTTTGGTGAATTCTAACCACGTAGGTGTACCATTAGTCTTCTCATACCACTGGTACCATTGTGTGGTGATATTTTCCAAATGGAAGGAAGCAATGCGAACCTTTTGTGTCTCCAGGATTTGGTATAGGGAGAAATATTTTTTGGCTCTATAAATTGAGTTGGTAGGGTCACCTCCTTCGAATTTTGGAAAATATAACTTAGTGGTTCTAGGTAGAATGGCAGTTTATGGTCTCCCAAGTAGTGCTTTATTTATTGGTTCTCTAGTGGATGGGCTAGCTTGGACTATGGCCATATTTTGTTGTAGCATAGTGATAGAGTGGCAATAGGTGTCAACTTTTATATCCAATGTTGCCATGTCATTTTTGATGTCCTCCCTCCACTGACGAACCTCTTGTATGAATTCCTTAAGGTTGGGCTCCTACGATTGAGATCTCCTACCATCAGTCATTTATGGTTGATTTATAATTTATAAGCCTTTCTTGGTAGAAGGAATTAGATTTGAAAGAATTTTTGCAAAAAAATTATAGGTTTGGTTATAAAATTTTGCAAAATTTTTTGTAAAATTCTACCAAAAATTTGGTTTTCAACTAATTAGGCCTTAACGGTCTAATTATTTTGAATTTGAATTTTTGAATTTGGTGCGGCGAGAAGCAATGGTCACAATTTAAATTTCAAATTTGAATTTTGGTAAAAGTGGTAGGGATTGGGTAGTAGCAGTAGGTGGCACAAAGGGTAGTGAGAGGTAGGTGGTAGTCGTAAGTGGTGCGGTAGCAGTACGTGTTGCAAAGGATAGTAAGAGGTAGGTGGTAGTCGTAAGTGGTACGAAGGGCATGAAAAGTGAGTGTGGAGCAGGGAGAAGGACACGAAGAGTGAAGGCATATTTTTGATGTCAGTGAGCAAGAACAATCCACAAAGGACATGTGGCTAGAAAAAAATGAGATAGGGTGGTGGCTTCGGTCACATGAGGGGTGGCTAGAGTGTGACCAAATTCATGACTAGCTATGCACCCTTAATTTCTTTTAAATACCTCTTGTCCCTCTTTCTAATGAATGTTGGATATATTATATCAAAACTTTTTTAAACCTTCTTCTATCTCTCTTTTACGATGTCGAAATGTTAGAATGTCATCAGAGTTTTAATTTCTAGTGTTGGAAAAAATTACAAAATTTATATTATAATATTTATTTTATAATTAGTCATCGTTTTTCTTTAGAACTCATCGAAAGTTGCAGATCTCGCGTTGCAGGCTTGTTTTGTTTGTGAATTCGATTTCCTATTTGATCAGATTGTTGCTCTAGGGCTAGAATGAATTGAAGGTGTCTCTTTCAAGTATTTTAGATAAGTTTTTGAGAATTTTTTTCACTTGTGTATGCCTTTGAAGTTACATTTTTTCCTACACCAATTTGCTATTACCATTTGCTATTGTTGTTTGCTCCTTTTTAACAAGTGGCTCCATTGTTGATAATTGGTTATCCTTATTGGTATACATTGGAAATGCATTGAGATTTAGCTTTTACTATGGTGTGGTTGGTGAATAATGGTGCATTTTGGAAATGAATGACAAATATGAATGGGGTGGGGGACAAAATTGGTGAAAATGGCTATGAATGGTTCCTTTAGATCACTATTCTGATACCAGTTGGTAGGAACTTTATTCCTAGCAATGATAAAAAATGGAAAAATAATGGAGTGAATGCAAAATAAAAAGAAAATATGTTAAATCATCTTGGAATGATCATTGTTTCACTAGAGGAATTCCTGCCAATGCTCTCAAAGAGATATAAATTATTATGTTCTTGGATGCCTAATGATACCCTTGTGAATGCATATAAATACCTATCTAGAGTTATGAGGCTAAAGGACACAATGGTCCATAGTAAAATAGATTAATTAATTATATATAATAAGGTTTGGGATTTGGATCCTAACATTATTATACTTCAACCATACTTGCCACAAGGAATGATGTAGACAAGTGGACCAAAGGAACTTTAGTTGGGGATTGAAAAAGGGATTTGGCCATTATTCTAACAATTAAAGGGATGATGGTTGAACCCACACAATTCTAAAAATATCAAATATGGATTTCAATATGCCAATGGAGAACCGACATTCCAAGAACAAATGAAAGGTTGATTCCCAATTAGACTTATAGAGAACACAATAATTGGTGATGTACATACCTCTTTTAATGAGATTATCAATAGTTAAAATTTTATTTTGAGAGGTAAGCCAAGAAAGTAAACTCACCTTTGGAATTAAGTTTTTAATCTAGACAAGCTTTGTGTAGTCCCATGACTCTATTGGAGGATATTGAATGTGATATGTAGTTTTGACTGTGAATTGACCATCCTCGCAAAGTTTCTAGACTGGATGTTTGGAATGACACAAACCCTTAGAAGTTTTGTTATTTCTATTGTAGCATTTTTAAGTTCATTGCTAAGGTTATTGGTAGAAAAAAAATTCCAATACTTGTAGTTGGAAATTTGAGATATAAAATTAGCCACTTTATCTCCAAACAGTTGGTCTACGATAGGTTTCAAAATGGCAAGACTTGGCTTGTTGATTAGAGGATGGTCCTTCAACCAAGAGTCTTCCCAAAATTTAATATTGCCAGATCCAATTTTCCACCTTTGTCCTTTTTTGATAATTTCTCTAGTATGGATGACCGAGTTCCATAAGTGAGATCCACTGGGAATGGAAAATTCTTCCAAGAAGGAATTATGCTGGAGATATTTACCTCTAATTATATCCATCCATGAGGCTTGAACATCTTTAGAAATTTTCCATCCCTGTTTGGCCAAGAGAGTTAGCTTCATTTGGTGAAATTTTGTGAAGCCTAGTTCACCTTTATCATTCTTAGAGCAAACTTTATCCCAAGCTACCAACGACAGTCTATTGCAATTTTCATTCCTGGACCAAAGAAATTTTCTTTGTATTTGCTCAATATTCTGACATATTGAGGCTTGTACTTTGAAGATAGACATGAAGAATACCATAATGTTCTGGAGGCTTGCTTGGACAAGAGTTTCTTTGGTAGCTTGACTCAATAGAGCTTCTTTATAGCTATCAAATTTCTTAATAATTCTATCAATAACATTGTTCCACATCACATCTATCATATTGCTGTGAAACAAGATCATTCGAAGATATATAGAAGGAAGACTTGAAATGTTGCATCCCAATATTCTTGCTATATTTTGTTGCTTGTAAATAAGGGTGTTTAGGAAAAATATTTTACTCTTGTCAAAATTGACCTTCTGGCCAATAACTTCTTCGTAAAATTTTAATATTGTTTTAAATATTTTTGCTTTTGGAATAGAATAAATGGTGGCCAAAATCATATTGTCTACAAATTGATGATGTGTAACAACCCTAGATCTTGAATACGACTTGATTCTAGAGAGGAGACCAAGAGAGCTCACTTGTTTGAGGGATATTCCAAGGGCTTCAACCATAATGATGAAGAGGAAGGGAGAGAGTGGGTCCCCTTGCCTTAAACCTCTGGAGCTCTTGAAAAAACCTATAGCAAAACCATTAACAAGGATAGAAAACTAGGAAAAAGTTAAATATTATTTAATTAGGGTAATCCACTCATCATGGAATCCAAATTTGTCAAGGAAAACAAAGAGAAATTCCTAGGATACCTAATCAAAAGCTTTTTTTATATCAAGTTTCAATAAAAGATAAAGTTTCTTTCTCTTGGCAACTGAGTGGATGGGTTCATGAATTGTTATTATGCCATCAGTGATATCTCCCTCAGATAAAGCTCCCTTGGCAATGATCTATAATGGTTGGGATTGCTTCTTTGAGCCTATTAGAAATGACCTTTAAAATTATCTTATAAAATATATTGCAGAGACTTATTGGTCTAAAATCAGACATGGATTTACTATTATGGGATTTGGGAATGAGTGCCAATAACATTGAGTTAATGTCCTTGGGTAATGATTTTTTTCGTTGAAAATCTAGAATACCTGTAGAAATATCTTGGTCCACTATATCCCAAAAGTGCTAGAAGAATCTAGGAGGAAATCCATCAGGTCCAGGAGCTTTATCAAGTTGCATAAAAAACATTGCATCTCTGATTTCATCATTGGTGAAAGCTTTTAGGAGGCTATCATTGAACTCTAGGGATACGAAAGTTGGAATTTTTTGCATAGGATAAATTTGATCTTGAGGTCGATAAGGATGGCAAGGCCCTAAAATATTTTTAAAGTGTGACATAGCCTCTTCCCTAATATCATGAATGTTGGAGGTTATTGTCCCATCACTTCTAGAAAATTGTTCAATTTTATTATTGCTTCTATGTCTGAGTGTGGATGTGTGAAATAATTTGGTGTTGGAATCACCTTCCTTTAGCAATAGGGCACATGATTTTTGCCTCTAGAAAACCTCTTCCTTGGCAATGATGTTATGATACTATGACATAAGTTCTTTTTATATTTACCTCAGATCAGGTTCCAAACTCCCATTTTGAATATTGCTTTCTACAACATTCAACCGATCAAAAATCTCTTGTTTAGCTTGGAAAATATTCCCAAAGACTTCAATGTTCCATAAATTCAAGTTATTTTTGATAAAGCACAATTTTTTACCAATTTGAGCTATGGGTGTGTTAGAATATATTATATCATTTGGTTATGTTAGATTACTTTAGGGGGAAGTTATCTAGTTGCTTCATGCAATGTAGTAAATGCACAAGTGTCAATGTGCAAGTTGTAAATATGCAAGGTGTCCCTTGTACAACTAGATAGAGTGTTGGCCACAAAATCCATCTTCCTATATAAAGGGCCTCACATTTTTACTCTAATGTATTAGTTTTTAATTCTCAATTATATACATTTTCTTTCTCTCTCTCTATGATGGAATGGTGCTAAAGCTATCAGTGGTATCAGAGCGAGGTTGACTCTAGAGAGAAAGCTACCATTATTACTGTTTGTCTATGTATTTGCAAACATTGCTAGCATAGAAGCCTCTAATAGTGAAGTACTTGGGATAATTGTCGTCATTTGACAACAAGCCCAAGAAAAGGAGAATTTGCTAAGGAATGCCAAATTCGAGAAGAAGAATTTAGCAAGGAGTGTAAAATCCCAAAAGAAGAATCCATTGAAAGACCTCAAGACATTAAAAATATTGAGAAGAAGATCCTACTTAAAGTTAGAATTCAACAAGAAGACTTGAAGACAGAAGAATCTCACCAAATCTATGAGATTTGAATATTACCTCTCATAGCAAGAAGGCACCGATTCAGAGACAAATACTTCTCCAAATCTATAGTAGAATGTGGAGAACAAGAGAATAAAAGCCACCAAATATTAGGCTCGTGAAAGAAAGTTTGAGATCATATTTTGGTGAAGAAGGAGTTATTCAAGACAGTCTACAAAAAGTTGCAAGATCCTACTCGAAGTAGCAACTTGGTGATATTAGACACCAAGATCCACATCCTCTACATAAGTTGTAAAAAAGCTAAAGAAGATTTTAAAAAGGTATGCAACTATTGGTACTAGCTAGATAATTAATTGGATTACTTATAAGATTCATTGGAGCACCTTATTTGGATTAAAGTTGTAAGAAGGGAAAGCAGAATTACAGTATTCAAAAGTGCAAAAAAAAAAGGTTCATTTTAAGGTTCATTTGCACATTAGGGGTTGATTAGATTTTAGAGTTATCTATCAACTACCTATCTTCTACTTTGAAAAAAAATAAAAATAAGACTTGATCCTACAACTGTGTTTGTAGTGAAATATGCATGGGTTCATTCCAAATTATGCTTGAAAGGTTGCAATGAAATTATTAAGTGCATTTTTAAGAAATTAGTGGAGCAATAAGGTGAGATTATTGTTACCATTAAAAGGTGCATTGTTAAAAATTATACTAGTTGATTTATTAAATAGTTATCTCAATTAATTTATGTTGTTGAAAGCATAAAAATTAGCACCAAATATACAACACTTTCGTGGCCTATAGAATCCACATTTGGAAGAAAAATGTGAAGAATAAAATCACCATTGAAGTCCTTGAAGGAAGCCTCAAATAAAAGCCTTAGAAGTCTCAAGATTCAAAGAAATTATAAGGGGTTCATTTCAATGTAAAGAACAGGAATTCCTATTCAAAATCAACATTAGCTTGGATCATCTATTATCCAAGGAAAGGAAAAAAAAATGATTACATAAAAACTCTTCATTTTGGTTCAAAAACTATATATTACAAAAGCACTATTTTTTTCCTTTTGAATGACAAACGTATTATCTACAGGGGCAGCAAGGACATTTTATCCAACAAACAATAGGAGTCATCGAAGAGCCCATACGTCCAAGGAGTCAAGGTGTTTACAAACACCAGTTTTCAATCTTCAAATCAAGCCCTAGAAGAGTATGTATCACCTGCAATATTGGAAGCATAACAAGGAGCCAAAAATCAATTGAAAATTACATATAAGGGCAGCCTACAAGAAAGAAATTACCTACGTAAGAGGAGCATTATAAAAATCAAGAAAAAGGGAAGCATTCAACTATTTTAAAAATAAACTAGTAGCATATTACAAAGGAAAAGTAAGTGTTATATCCAAGGAAAGCGTATTCCATTGAAGACTACAAGGAGCTACCATAGGACCATCGTGGAGGAGCACCAAATATCCAAGAGCCAATACGTAGAAGTAGCTAAGAATTTTGGGAGATTACTTGCATTTTAAGAAACAAGACAAGTTTATATAGAAAGGTAAGATAAAGGGCTCCAAGAAACGTTACAAGGGAGGCTTACATGCATAAGCCTTGAGTGCCACTTGGCACAAATTCTCTACACTCTCCAATGTACGTGAAGACTCAAGCACTCACCAAAAATACATTACACATGCTTGGAAGGAGTTATAAATCTTGGGAGGTTACCACTAACCTCATCATTGCAAGGTTTACATTGAAGGAATCTCATCCTATTTAAGTCACCAAGGAGGTCAAACAAGTAATATGAAAGGCAATACGTAGCTCATTTGGAAGGAGAAGACTATTTTACATCCATACACCATTCAAATGTGTAAGAAGTGCATTTAAAGAATTTTCATAAACCAGTGCCTAAATTTACAAGGGAGAGAAAGCACATTTCAAGGAGGAGTGCCATACAAGGGAGAAGAAAGTACATGTCAAAGGATACTTTGACTCCCATAAGTACCTATGTTCCAGCATTGAAGACAAGGAATTCCAAAGCATCTTCATTGATTCTAGCGCCAAAGGTAACCTTAATATTGTTGTTATATCCAACCATAAAAACTACCGAACAGTGAGGAGATTTAGCATCCAAAGGTAAGGTTTAATCCCATTTTATTATTACTTTGATTTTTGGAGATATAAGAGTTATAATCTAAGGTTAAATCTTAGATTTTGAAAGCAAAAACTATAAGGGATGACTTATCAAATTGAAATAATATTTGTAATTCAACCTAGGAGAAATAAGGAATTCTACTTGGATTAAATTCTTTAATATTTTGTAAATATTATTAATTTTCTAATTTTCCAAATTTGGGAGTGATAAGGGTTACAACATCAAACTAGGTTATTGGAAATTAGAAACATTTGAATAAAATACTAAGGGTTACAAAAGAGGTTATTAAATATTTTTTGTTAAGGTTGGAAATTTATAATTGTATTGTCTCAAAATTTCTAAAAAGGGACAAAATAAATCCAATATTAAAACCTCTTCAAAATTGAAAAAGTGCTTAGTTCAATTAGGAGTAATAAGGTGTTAGAAAAGTTAATTTTTGATCTTTACAAAACTGTAAAAAATCAACCAAAATTGAACTATATATTACATCATATTTCAAAACATTAGGGAGGCATAAGGTATTCTACTAATCCTGATAAGAACAACATCATGGATTATTGGTATATAGATTCAGGTGCAAGTAAGCATATGATAGGAAACATACATTGGTTCAATTCTTTGAAGAAGATAAATGAAAAACCAATTGTTGTAGTAGATAGAAAAACATATGAAGTGAAAGGAATAGAAAATATTCCAGTAAATCTTAAGGATGGAAGAGGAATAATAAAAAATGTATTGTATATTCCAGGACTACCAATCTCATTTCTATTTCTCAACTCATGGATCAAGACTTAACTATTGAATTCAAGGTCTTCACTGGTAGAAAATAATGTCACATTTCTAGACAGGGAAAAATGATAGCATTAGGTTCATATAAAAATGGTCTATTTGTCCTAGACACTACTATTCACTTAGCTCTTTCAGTCAACGATTCATAATTATGGTAAAAATTACTAGGACATACCAGTGAAACATAAATGAAGGAATTATTCAGATATCAAATGGTAGAAGGACTACCCGACTTATCTTCAAAAAATACTATGTCTATAATGCTTAGAAAGTAAACAACATAGAATTCCTTTCAAACTTTGCCAACATAGAGCTCAACATCCTCTAGAAATTATATATACATATTTATGTGGACCAATGAGAGTTGATAGTGTTGGAGGACATAAATACTTTTAGTTATTTGTTGATGATCACACTACAAAAATGTGGGTATATTTCATGAAGTACAAATGAGAAGCATTTATTTATTTCAAATAGTTCAAACTTGAAGTTGAAAAATAATTAGGAAAGACAATAAAAGCACTTCATTCAGATAGAGGAGGAAAATTTATTTCCAAAGAATTTGACTCATTTCTTGAATAAAATGAGATTAAAAGACAACTTACTACAACATATTCGCCTCAACAAAATGGAATTGCAGAAATAAGAAATAGATCAATAACAAGAATGGTAATATGTATGCTAAAAGAAGCTCAACTTGATCATAAATACTGGATAGAAGCAGTAAAAACAACAATCTACATATAAAATAGACTACCAACAAGAATACTCAAGCATATTACACCAAAAGAAGCATGGTCGAGATAAAATTCCAACATAGAAAAACTAAAGATCTTCATATGTAAGACCTACATGCATGTTCCAAAAAAATAGAGGACTAAACTCGATGACAGAACTATGAAAGGGATATTTGTTGGTTATGACAATGAATATATATGATACATAATACTAGATCCATATAGAAAGAAAATCTACATTAGCAGAGATGTAATATTTGATAAAAAGGTCAAAATTGACATAGATAAATCTAGTGGCAATACAAAATTTATCCTAAATATACCAGGAGAAGATACAATGAGTATAGAGTTAGAGTTAGTATATCAAGACACGAAAGTGTTAATAGAAATTCTTAGAAAAGAACCAATATAGCTTAGAGACACTCTCAAAGAATCAAATATAGAAAGAATGCTATTTCTTACTTCTATAAGACCTCAAACTCATAGCATGATCATAATAAATAGAGGAATGCTAAGTAACACAATGGATCCAACATCAACACCTCAAGCACTAAAAGACTCACATTGGAAAGCAGCCATGGAATCTGAATATGCATCACTCAAGAAGAATAAGACATGGGATCTAGTAAACCTACCTCCATGAAAGAAAATAGTGGGATGCAAGTGGGTTTACAAAATTAAATACAAAGTATATAAAACACTTGATAAATACAAAGCTCGACTAGTAGCCAAAGGGTATACTCAGATAGAGGGAATTGACTATCAAGAAAAATTTGCACCAATAGCTTGAATGACTACTATTCTAAATTTTTGCGCACTAGCAGCACATCTAGGGTGGAAACTTCATCAGATGGATGTAAAAAGTGCATTCCTTAATGGTGACTTAGAAGAAGTATATATGACACAACCTAAGGGTTTTGTCATTCAAGGGCAGGAAAGTAAGGTATGTAAATTAAATAAATCACTATATGACCTAAAAAAGCTCCCAGAGCATGGAACATCAAGATCAACAATCACCTATTACATCATAATTTCCAAAGGAGTACATCAGATCCTAGTATATATACCATGAAGATTAGAAATGATATTTTGATACTCATAGTATATGTTGATGACATAGTAATTATTGGAAGTTCAAAAATGTTAATAAGCGATATCAAAAAAGGATCTAGAAAAGGCATTTGAAATGACATATTTGGAACTAATGAACTACTGCCTTGGTTTAGAGATCTATCAAGGAAAATATAAAATAGTTATCACTCAATAAAAATATGCAAAATCTCTTCTTGAAAAATATAGAATGATAGAATGTAAGCCCAAAGATACATCAATGGAACAAGGGATTCAACTATCCAAAAATGATAAAATAACATTGGTTTCAACAACAATGTATCATCAGTTGATTGGAAGTCTTCTATACTTAACAACGACCATACATAGAATTTGAAGTAAATTATATTTCATGGTTCATGCAAGAACCAAGAGAAAATCATTGGAAAGCTACCAAGAGAATATTACAATATATCAAGAATACTACAAACTATGCATTAACTTGTGTGAATAATGTTGAATATTTTTTTCTACAAGGATACTCAGATTTAGATTATGTTGGATCTATTGATGATAGGAAATATACCTCAAGTTATGTCTTCTATCTCAAATTAGAACCCATATCCTGGCATAGTAAGAAAAAACATACAATAGCACAATCATCAACTAAATCAGAATATCGAGCGAAAAGGGATACAACCTATGAAGCTCTATGGTTACAATACATGCTATCTGACATGGGAATAAAAGAAGCCCCCACTATGATATTCTATTATAATCAAGGAGTATTAAATCTAATCAATAATCCTATAATACATGAAAGAACAAAACATATTGAAGCTCAATGTCATTTCATTAGAGAGCATTTTTAGAAAAAGCACATCATCCTTAAGTATATTCCTACAGAAGATCAAATAGCAGACATACTTACAAAAGCACTTGGAAAAATCAAGTTTCAAACATTTAGAGATCATCTATGTGATTCCAGAAAACTTCACACCAAATAATGTAATATAGAGGGGTGTTAGAATATATTACATCATTTGGTTATGTTAGATTACTTTAGGGGGAAGTTATCTAGTTGTTTCATGCTATTGGATATTTTGAGTCCCTAAGCTAAAAGTTGTCATTGATGTCAAAGGGACCTATGTAAGTAAGCACTATGATTTTTCTCCACAAAGAGCTTCATGAGAAGCAAAGGTTTTGATCAAAGGTTCAAGAAGGGATGCATGGCATTTGGTTCCAAAAGGAGCTTCAAGGAAATCTTAGCAAAATATTTTTATGAAAAGGCAAGGAAAGGTTTTATTTAAAACCATGGATGGCAGATTTGAAATGGATTTTTCTTAAAACCCAAGTTGGATTTTTGTTTCATCAAAAAAGGACCTCCGGTGATAAAGTTATTAAAGTTTGAAATTTAGGTTTAAATTTTAATTTTATTAAAATTTAAATTTTAATTTAAAACATTTTAAAAGGTTTTTTCCTCCTTTCTTATTGGCACTGCCGACATCATGAGGGAAATTTTAAAAGGGCCGACGTATTCGCATTGAAGGATGGCTTATATAAATAAGCCAAAGGTTTTTCATTTAATTTACCAAGTCCAATCGCATGATTTTCGAAAACCCAAAGTATCTTTGCATCCGAATATTGTGCAGCAAATTTTGTGGAGTGTGACGTGGGCAGTCAAGTCGTCGGTGGTAAATTTTGGTGCCTTGTGAGTAAAGTGCATGTAGCTTAAGGAAGAGAGTGCCCAAGGTACTCATGTGGGCAGTCTTAGCTCACATGTCTAAGTTGTTGCTTGGCAGCACGGTGGGTAGAGGTTCGAAATGCCAAAGCCTTTCAAGGGCTACTTTAAGGTATGCTCTCTGAGTCCGATATTTGTGGGGGTCAATATTTTAATTAAAATATTTGCTTGATAAGGTTTGATTATAATTTTTGTGGGAGATATAAGGTTGAGCAAGTTTTAATATTTTAATAAATATTTTTTTGATTAAATTTGGCAATGGAGTAATAAGGGAGTATATATCATATATTATTCTTGCATTAAATCAATGTTATGCAAATGTTAAAGGAGGATGCCCTAAGTTACCTTGATATTATTTTAAAGTGTTTCTAAATGCTATGGTGATAATTTCTTCTTGAGATGTGGTTATTACTTTCATGTGTTGATGAGCTTCTTTCTTGAGATTGGAGTTGATAAGGTGTATGTGGAACATGCTTTGTATTGTTGAGTGGAAGAATAAAATAAAGTATTGTTGAGATATTTCAAGGGAATATTATTGTGAAAATTTGTGCAATATTCTTTGTCCACTAACCCTCTCTAGTTTGGCAAAGAAGTGGTTATGATCTTGATAGAATTGAGAGATCTTCTTCATCATCAAAAAGGTATGGGCAATATTCTCCATTGACTTGATTGGGTGATTGATTTCTGAAATATCATTGGAGAGAAAAGGATTGATTGTGGTTTCCTTTTTGAAAGTGATTGGTTTAATGCTTCAAGGTTTTCTGAATTGAGAGTTGTTATTAAACCTTGTTTTATAAGCATTGTTGTTGAAGCCCATTGGTTGTGCAAAGAACTTGAACTTGAGTTAGAAAATAACATGAGTATCATTGTTATGTGAGATTTGTGGTTGAGCATTTTTGGAAACATTTTGATATGTTTGATACATTCTTGGACTAGGATTTGTGAGAAAGGGTTGTTCATTGAGGTGATTGGTTGAGTAGAGTTGATTGAGCCTAGTCAAGTGGATGCATGTGGTTGTTCAAGTTCCATGAAAAAAACTATTCTATATTCTGGATTTGAGTTGAGATTGAGATTTGAGAATAGAACATATTGAGTCTCTAAAAATTCTCTTTATGCTTCTATGATATTGATTTGAGTTAATATTGGGATTTGAGTATAGAATATATTTAGCTTCTATGAGATTGACTTGAGTTGAGATTGGTATTTGGGTATAGAACATATTGAGTCTCTAACAATTCTCTTTATGCTTCTATGATATTGATTTGAGTTGAGATTGGGATTTGAGTATAGAACATATTGAGTCTCTAATAATTCTCTTTATGCTTCTATGATATTGATTTGAGTTGAGATTGGGATTTGAGTATAGAACATATTGAGTCTCTAAAAATTCTCTTTATGCTTCTATGAGATTGAATTGAGATATTGATTAAGCATTGAGTATAGAAAATATTGAGTCTCTAAAAATTATCTTTATGATTCTATGAGATTGGATAAGTTCTGTGTGAGCTTGTTAAGAATATTTGAGACAAGTCTTTGAGAAGGCTTGTGGACTGATTTTGAGTAAGATTTTGTGGAAGCTTGCTATGCATATTTGAGCAAGTCCTAGAGAGGACTTATTGAGTAAATTTGGACAAGTTCTGAGTGAGCTTGTTGAGAATATTTGGACAAGTTCTAAGTGAGCTTGTTGAGCAAATTTGGACAAGTTTTGAGTGAGCTTGTTGAGCATATTTGAGCAGGTTCTGAGTGGACCTATTGAGCATATTTGAGTAAGTTTTGTGTGGCTTGTTGAGCATATTTGAGTAGGTTCTATGTGGACCTATTGAGCAGATTTGAGTAGGTTCTATGTGGACCTATTGAGAAAATTTGAGCAAGTTATAAGTGGACCTATTGAGCATATTTGAGAAGGTTCTATGTGGATCTATTGAGCATAATTGTACTAGACTAAATATATTGTGTTTAGTGCAAGAGATTGAGCAGAGTTGTGCTAGACCTATTGAACTATGTTTAGTACAGTATTGAGATAGATCTTTGGAGGTGACAGAGTATGGATGAGAGAGTCTCAATGGATAGAGATCTAGTAGCCAATATAATTGAAGATAGATCTAAGTGAGGAGTCTTCAAGTGGAGAGAGATCCACCAGTCAGTGCAATAGAGATACAGAGTCTTCTAGAAGATCACTAGCCATAGCAAAAGGGGAAAGAGTTCTCTTATGGAAGAGATCCATGAACTTGATATTAATGGGATCAACATCTCCTTTGGACAAAGGTCCATAAACATTGTAATTGGGAAGGATTCCCAAGAGATTGATTGAGAAAGTTTTAGTAAAATATTTTCTTCGTGGAGTATCCCACATTGGGTGAACCACGTAAATTGTGGTGTCTCTATTGTGTGTGATGATTTGTGAATTAATTTGGTTATTGCTATTGATATTTCCATTGATTATATTGATTAATAATGTTTGAGAAAGAAAAATAAAAAATGATCTTATAATTTTCACCCTCCCCTCTCAGTATAATCTTGTGTTCTTCAATTGGTATCAGAGTCGGTTCCTTAAAAATAATTTTAACAGCTTGAAGGAAGATCCTACAAGAACACAAATGACAAAGAAATGCAAGATTAGAAGCATGAGATACAAGAAGAAAAGAACACCTATGGTCATAAAAGAAAAAGAAGATGAGTTTAATATTGTTGTGTTGGGAGGACAAATGGAAATAGATTCAAGAGATGAATCAAATAATGGAGAAATATCTAGACTAATAAAGTTTTGTACCAGATGTGGGAACATAGGTCACCATGCAGCTTATTGTCCATAAGAATTTTTTTTTTGTGGTCAACTACGTCATGATGCAATTTATTGCAATGGGTTTGATAGCAGTGAAGATGAAGATGATTCTATCATATTTGAAGTTCTAAAGAATGAGTGAGAAAAAGGTAATAGGAATAGTCGAAGCAGGTATCAAGAATAAAATCCACTTTGGACAATGGAATAAATTGAAGAAGAGGAAGATTCAAAAAAATAAAAGGAGGAATCCACTCTTAAGGAACTTGGTTAATTTAAAAGAGAGAATTTAGAATTGAAGGCTCAAATACAAGAAGATGAGAAATGTAAGACAAAGCTTCTATAGGATATCTCTAACTTGAGAGATAAGGTTGAAAAAGCAAGAAGAGTTGAAGAAGGTATGATTAAACAGTCAAAGGTAAAAGAGATAGAATGTGAAAGGCTTATGATTACTCTTGAAGAATTAAAAAATGAGAACTCAGGATTAAGGGTTCAATCTCAAGAAGATGAGAAAGCACAAGCAAGGTTTCTATAGGAACTCACCAACTTCAAAACTATGGCTTAAGAAACAAGAAGGATTGAAGAAGGTATGGCTAAAAATTTAAAGACAAAAGAGCTAGAGTGTGAAAGATTAGAGAATGAGATAGTTTCACTAAGGATGGAAGTAAAAGGTTACAAGGACAAGCTACACAAGTGTGAGGAAAATTCAAAGACTTTGGACATGATTATCAATGCACAAATGTCATCAGTCACCATGACAGGACTTAGTTCTAAATAAGAACAAGGGAAATAGGAAACAAAAAAAGGAGAGTCAAGCTCAAACACCAAAAAAGAAGAAGAGTCAAAAGAAGTAAGTAAAAGAGAGAGTGATACTTCTAAGGAGAAGTTGGACAATAGGAAGTTCAACAAGGAAAGGAACAATGCACAAGTAAGGAACATATGGAACATGAAATAGGTAGAAGAGACTAAGAGACCAATGGGGTCTAGGCAAGGGTTCTTCAATGGAAGATGTTTTTTATGTCACAGGTTTGGGCACATGGCTTCACAGTAAGGATACATGAAAGACATGAATATGGGAAAGGACAAATTTTCCATGGTTATTACTACTCATGTAATGATTTTGATCACAAGGCAATGAACTACAGGGGTCATGAAAAAAGAGGATATGGCTTCACTAGAAGAAATCCTAAGACATTTGCATCTCTAAGGAATAATAACATTAAGTGTTATAAGTGCAACAATGATGGTCACATAGTAAGATGGTGTAGAGTAAATATTCCATGATTAAGCATGAACAAGAACAGGAACAGGAATAGGAACATGGATGAGAACATGAATAGAAACAGGAATATGAATAGGAACATGGATGAGAACATGAAGAGAAATAGGAACATGGATGAGAACATGAATAGGAACATAAACAAGAACATGGACGAGAACAAGAATGGGAACAAGAACATAAGTAATGACAGGAACTGGGATGATGACTTAGAAATAAATAGTGAGAGGATTCAGAAGACTCGAAGAATAAGAGAGAAAGATAAAGGTAAAGAACAATGCTTTCGGGGAGCAGAAATACTCCCACCCCAAAATTAACCACCTCATGTGGAGGTGGGGGAGGGGCTAAGCTAAGAGGCTCATTCTTAGCCTCGAGCCCCAAAGATGGCCCTTTTCCATTGATTTCAAAGGGGAAGAGATTTGTATATTGGAGATATTTGATATTTGAGAGAGCATTGAGCCATGGGGGAGAAAAGTCCCAGGGGGAGTAGAAAATAAGGCCAGGTTTCAGTAAAAGGATATGGGTTGCCATCAATGATAAAGGGGGAGATTGTTGGACATTTTGATCCCCTAAGCTAAAAGTTGTCATTGATGTCAAAAGGACCTATGTAAGTAAGCACTATGATTTTTCTCCACAAAGAGCTTCATGAGAAGCAAAGGTTTTGATCAAATTTTCTAGAAGGGATGCATGGCATTTGGTTCCAAAAGGAGCTTCAAGGAAAGCTTAGCAAAAATTTTTTATGAAAAGGCAAGGAAAGGTTTTATTTAAAATTATGGATGGCAGATTTGAAATGGGTTTTTCTTAAAACCCAAGTTGTTTTTTTGTTTCATCGAAAAAGGACCTCCGGTGATAAAGTTATTAAAGTTTGAAATTTAGGTTTAAATTTTAATTTTATTAAAATTAAAATTAAAATTTAAAACCTTTTAAAATGTTTTTCTCTCCTTTCTTATTTGCGTCGTCGACGTCATGAGGGAAATTTGAAAAGTGCCAACGTATTCACATTGAATTATGGCTTATATAAATAAGCCAAAGGTTTTTCATTTAATTTACAAAGTCTAGTCGTATGATTTTTGAAAACCCAAAGTATTTTGCATCCAAATATTGCACAACAAATTTCATGGAGTGTGATGTGGGCAGTCAAGTCATGGGTGGTCAAGTTTGGCGCCTTGTGAGGAAAGTGCATGCGGCTTAAGGAAGAGAGTGCCCAAGGCACTCACGTGGGCAGTCTTAGCTTATGTGGCTTAGCTATCGCTTGGCAACATGGTGGGCAGAGGTTCGAAATGTCAAAGCATTTCGAGGGCCCATTTGAGGTATGCGCTTTGACTCCGATATTTGTGGGGGTCAATATTTTAATTAAAATATTTTCTTTCTAAGGTTTGATTATAATTTTTGTGGGAGATATAAGGTTGAGCAAGTTTTAATATTTTAATAAAGGTTTTTTGATTAAATTTGGCAATGGAGTAATAAGGGAGTATATGTCATATATTATTTTTGCATTAAATCAAAGTTGTGCAAATGTTAATGGAGGATGCCCTAAGTTACCTTGATATTATTTTAAAGTGTTTCTAAATGCTATGGTGGTAATTTCTTCTTGAGAGGTGGTTATTGCTTTCATGTGTTGATGAGCTTCTTTCTTGAGATTGGAGTTGATAAGGTGTATGTGGAACATGCTTTGTATTGTTGAGTGGAAGAATAAAATAAAGTATTGTTGAGATATTTCAAGGGAATATTATTGTGAAAATTTGTGCAATATTCTTTGTCCACTAACCCTCTCTAGTTTGGCAAAGAAGTGGTTATGATCTTGACAGAATTGAGAGATCTTATTCATCATAAAAAAGGTATGGGAAATACTCTCCATTGACTTGATTGGATTATTGATTTCTGAAATATCATTGGAGAGAAAAATATTGATTGTGGTTTCCTTGTTTGAAAGTAATTGGTTTAATGCTTCAAGGTTTTCTGAATTTATAGTTGTTATTAAACCTTGTTTTATAATCATTGTTGTTGAAGCCCATTGGTTGTGCAAAGAACTTGAACTTGAGTTAGAAAAGAACATGAGTATCATTGTTATGTAATATTTGTGGTTGAGCATTGTTGGAAATATTTTGAGTTGGTTGATACATGCTTGGACTAGGGTTTGTGAGAAAGGGTTGTTCATTGATGTGATTGGTCAAGTTGAGTTTATTGAGCCTAGTCAAGTGGATGCATGTGGTTGTTCAAGTTCCATAAAACAAACTATTCTATATTCGGATTTGAGTTGAGATTGAGATTTGATAATAGAACATATTGAGTCTCTAAAAATCCTATTTATGCTTCTAGAGATTGATTTGAGTTGAGATTGGGATTTGAGTATAGAACATATTGAGTCTCTAATAATTCTCTTTATGATTCTATGAGATTGATTTGAGTTGAGATTGGGATTTGAGTATAGAACATATTGAGTCTCTAACAATTATCTTTATGCTTCTATGAGATTGATTTGAGTTGATATTGGGATTTGAGTATAGAACATATTGAGTCTCTAACAATTCTCTTTATGCTTATAGGAGATTGAATTGAGATATTGATTAAACATTGAGTGTAAGACATATTGAGTCTCTAAAAATTCTCTTTATGATTCTATGAGATTGGATAAGTTCTGTGTGAGCCTATTAATCAGATTTGAGACAAGTCTTTGAGAAGGCTTGTGGACTAATTTTGAGTAAGCTTTTGTGGAAGCTTGCTATGCATATTTGAGCAAGTCCTAGAGAGGACTTATTGAGCAGATTTGGACAAGTTCTGAGTGAGCTTATTGAGAATATTTGGACAAGTTCTAAGTGAGCTTGTTAAGCAGATTTGGATAAGTTATGAGTGATATTGTTGAGCAGATTTGAGCAGGTTCTGAGTGGACCTGTTGGACATATTTGAGCAGGTTTTGTGTGGACCTGTTGAGCAGATTTGAGCAGGTTTTTTATGGACCTATTGAGCATATTTGAGTAGGTTCTGTGTGGACCTATTGAGAAGATTTGAGCAGGTTCTGAGTAGACCTATTGAGCAAATTTGAGAAGGTTCTATGTGGACCTATTGAGCATAATTGTACTAGACCGAATGTACTATGTTTAGTGCAAGAGATTGAGCAGAGCTATGCTAGACCGACTGAACTATGTTTAGTACAATATTGAGAAAAAGCTTTGGAGGTGACAGAGTACAGAGGATAGAGTCTCAGTGGATAGAGATTCAGCAGCCAGGACAATTTAAGATAGATCTAAGTGAGGAGTCTTCAAGTGGAGAGAGATCCACCAGTTAGTGCAGTAGAGAGACATAGTCTTCTAGAAGATCACTAGCCAGAGCAGAAGGGGAAAGAGTTCTCCTATGGAAGAGATCCATGAACTTGATATTAAGGGGATCAACATATCCTTTGGACAAAGTTCCATAAACATTGTAATTGGGAAGGATTCCCAAGAGATTGATTGAGAAAGTTTTAGTAAAATATTTTCTCCGTGGAGTAGCCCGCATTGGGTGAACCACGTAAATTGTGGTGTCTCTATTGTGTGTGATGATTTGTGCATTGCTTTGGTTATTGCTATTGACATTGCAATTGATTATATTGATTAATACTTTTTGGGAAAGAAAAGTAAAAAGTGGTCTTATATTTTTCACCCTCCCTCTCAGTATAAGCTTGTGTTCTTCACATGCAATGTAGTAAATGCACAAGTATCAATGTGCAAGTTGTAAATGTGCAAAGTGTCCCTTATATAGCTAGAAAGAGTGTTGGCCAAGGAATCCATCTTCCTATATAAATGTCCTCTCACCCTTACTCAAATGTATTAGTTTTTTATTCTCAATAATATATATTTTCTTTCTCTTTCTCTCTCTATGATGGAATGGTGATAAAGCTATCAGGGTGACCCTAAAAAAGACTTACTCCACCATTTAAAAATGTAGTTCCTAAGCCCCTCATGTTGTAATCACATTGATTCAAATTTGAAGGGTGTTTTGAAGGCTAAGCCTTGCCTATTTTTTTCCAAGACTAAAGGAATGTGATATGATCTAACTTTTGGAAGAGAGTGGAGGATGGCATCACCAAAAAAATTGGATTGCTTCCTTGGATACTAATAATATGTCAAGCCTCATTTGGATGAGTTGGTTTCTTGTTCTTCCGTTTCTCCAAGTATATTTTACCCCTTTTAACTGAATATCCATGTGTTCATTTTTTTCCACAAACTTTGCAAATTCTTCAAAGCACATAAATGTGATCGGGTTCCCTCATTTCTTATATGAAGGATAGAGTGGGCTGTTGAAATCACCTGTGAGCATCCAAGGATGGTTCTAGATATTGCTTCTCATTTGGCTTAAAGTGTCCCATAAGGACCTACAACCTCTTGAATCATTGGGAACATAGATGTTTGACATGATCCATTGAGCTTGAGTATCTTTGTTATAAAATAGAATATTGAGTATTCTTTCTAAATTGGAGATGAGTTTGCCTTCTATAATATCTAAGTTCCATAAACACATGAGGTCGTCGGACGACCCACGGGCTGGACTATAAATGAAAGCACTATATTTCCACATAGACTTAGTAATTTTATCACTATTATCCATACCAATATAGTTTCCTACAGTAAAATGATACTGGGTTTATTTTATTTCCTTGTGGACCTAACCAATATTTGTTTGAACTGCCCATTGAGGCCACTCACATTCCATGAGAGTATCTTTATCTATGGTTCCTTGAAAAATATTTTCCCCCCTCCCCCTGCCAGAGGTTGGAGGAGGTTTGTATCATTTTTCATCATCTACCAGAAATTTAGTATTTTACTATTCTGTAAGAGATGATATGATAGTAGGCTGAACACCATTAGCGATATCATTCTCAGTTTCCTTGCATCTTATTTCTTAACTAGTTGGCATTCCTTTCTTTTTGTCACTGCCTACATCAAAAACTGGTTTCTTTTGGCTCCTTGTCACTTTTTTTGGGGAACATAGCAATTCTTGAAGAACAAGGGAATGGGGGGAATCATTGATGATTTCCAAAGACTTGTTGGACAACAGAATACTTGATGGTCTTGACCTAGTAGGTGACTGATTTCTATTAAGGGTGGCATCCATTTTTTGAATAGGATTAGGAGGGGCTTCATCGTCTACTCTAGAAGGATTAAAAATTTATGTTTAAACCTCAACAATATAATACATTAAAAATTATTTACTTAATTTTTTTTTTTGTAGATTAAAAGTGGGTTTTTTCAAGGATCCCAAAACCTGATTACAATGGAACAGATTGCATCAAAGTACATCAGATTAAATCAAGGCAAGGACAACCAAAAGGAACAAATAAGGAGCACACAATAGGACCAAAAAGGAAGGTGCCATCCTTTGCACTAGAGGAAGGCACTTTCCTTTGCACCAAAGGAAAATGTCTTCCATTGTGCCAAAGGAAAAACGAGCAGGAAGGGAAGGCCCACCAGAAACCAAATTTGAATCAAAAGGTGCCAAACAATATTTTGAAGCTCACAAAGGGTGGGAGAAAGTGCTAGACCGCCCCAACCACTAAATGACAATTTGAACCTTTCCCAAAGGCGAGAAAATAAACAAAGCCATAAATTTAAAAATTGAAACAACCCAAGGGTGGGAAAACTAGAAAGCACCCTTGGGAAACAAAGAACTGAAGGAAAACAAGCATCCCATGTAGGGGAGCCCTAGCAAAAACATAGAAGGAACAAAAGCCTGTAAAATTGAATTATAGTGGTTCAGTAGCAAAGGAACACCCTAGGCCATAGGGTCATTTATCAGAAAAGGAAGCCTTCGAGAACACCTACCCAACAAAGGAAGCAACAACAACAGAACAACACTTCTGAAGGAAAGGACGAGAAAGTGCCACAGGAATTCAAGAGAAAGGAGTCTCGAAGATGCATGACTACAGGCGTTAAAGCACAAAATAGAAAACAACAGCCATGCATCCTAGACAACCTTCAACAAATTCAGGGCCACAAAATAGGAAGTCCCGCAAGGAATCAGTGACAAGAAAAACAAAGACCCCTGCCAGCCATGAAAGGAACTAAAATCCTACAAGAACCACCACCTCAAACCCAAAGAGCAGAGTCATATTAGAAATCACATGGGCAACCATCAAAACCTAAAAAGATGTGTAAAACTGCTCATGAAGCCAGAATTCCTCAGATTCGCCAAAAGTAGCTTCAAGGAAACAAGGAGGAGAACCTGCAAGGATTCAACAACAAAAAGACCAGAGGCTGCAAAGCCACAAAATAAACTAAAATCCTACAAGACCCACCACCTCGAATCCAAAGAGCAGAGTCACAGTACGTGGTCCCTCCTCTAACCAAAATGATGTTGTGCAAAACTACTCAAGAAGTCAGAATTCTTCAGACCTAGCCATTCACCACTGAATATCCTCAACGAGCAGATGTCAAGAAGACTTCCAAAAACAACCTAAGAAAACCCAGAAAGAGTCCCAGGAAAAAAATCCTAACCCCAACCTAGAACCCAGACACTAGAGGAAAATGCAGGACAGTGGAGCAAAGGTGGAACATAGGTTTTCCCACCGTAGGGCAAGGAAAGGGGCAGAACAATGGAACAGTGATCTCCCCCCCAAAAAGAGATCGTCTACAACACCTTCCAGCCTAAAAGGATAGGAAAAGGAGGTACCAGGAAAACTAGAAAAGGATCAGGGACCTGGGACAGGGCCGAGGAAGGGATGTAGGAAAGTGGAATAGGACTTCCATAGGAAGTCACCTGCAGAGCCCCTCCTCCTTCCATTTCCCAAAATTATTTACTTAATTATTATTTAATAACTTGTAGCATTAATAATTGTTTCCTCTTAAAATGCTAAAAATAATTATTACAATATTTTACATTGTTTGTATTTTTTTAAATTGGTTATATGGGATTCAACTATATTTATTGTAAATTAATTGTTGATTCCAATTAAAAAAAATGATCCACTAGTATTACATCAATAATTTATCAATTATGCAAGTATCACTTAACAAGATTTGAATTTGGATCTACTCCTTGGCACTTGTACTTAGTCATACAACTATTTAATATTTTATTTAAAACATAATTACTCCTTTCAAGTTTATATTCTCATTGATTTTTTGGCTCAACAGTTGGAGCAAATAGTTGATGTAGCCCACACCAAGGTTCAAATCAGGTCTGTGACTAAATTGATGTAAAAGGGAATGGACAACCCTTTCAAAACCCTACTAAAAAACAAAATATATTCTCATTTATAATATAATTTACTTTTTAAACATACACTCTATTACTTATACTCCTATTATATTTAATTTTCAATATATTTAATATATTTTTATTTTATGTAAGAGTAAAATTAACAAAAACATAGAAGACATGATAAACAACCCTTATAAAAGAAGTTATCCAATATATTTTTATCTAACCTGTGCTTCTGACCTTATACTCTATTACTTGTACTGCCATTATATTTAATTTTCAATATATTTAATATATTTTTATTTTATGTAAGAGTAAAACTAACAAGCATAGAAGATATAAGACAACCCTTATAAAAAAAAAGTTATCCAATATATTTTTAACTAACCTGTGCTGCTGACTTAAAACCTTTATTCAAAGTTTCCCAATCTTACCATTAAACTTAATTATATATACATATATTTTTCTTGTTTTACAGCTCTTATTTTTTTAAAATATTTTTTAAGATTATCGGACTCAAACACAAGTACATATAAATACCATCTTAAAAACGTAAACACCCACCAACATTAGTAGGTGGCTGCTGAGACAGGAGAATGACTGGTAGAAGTCGTGGCGCTTTTTTTGACCTTCGGATTTGAAGGATGGTTTTCGTTATCAAAGCTGGAATCTTGGTCTTATTATGATGTCAGGACCGGTAGTTGTGGAAGAAGAGCAGATATAGAGTCTCTCTTTCTATCTGATATAAATCATAAATGGCAATAGTTATGTCAATGGAGTGAACGATACGTAACAATAATAAGAAAAGGCCAGAAGAAACAAGAGATGTAGAATACATGTGTCATGGTTTGCATGTGAATGTTGTATTCTTCTTATTATTAAATGTGTACTTTTCATTGGCAGAAGTTGAGACCGACATCCAGACAGACAAACAAACAAGGAAAGGAAATGCCAAAAGCAATAACTTGCTCTCAATCACAAAAAGTTCATAACTGATGATGCACCCCCTCAGCTACCACCCAAAGATTCTCATTCAAACGTTAACGTCGAACCAAAAGCTCAAGCATAAAATGCATATTTTGGGCTTACTTGTGAGTTAAGTATTAAATAAAAGTGTAATTTTTTTTTTCAATGCGTATATACAGGTATTTATGAGGGGTATATACAGGTATTTATGAGGGGTTTGGTTCTCTTGTTTGAAATTTGAATGTTTTAAAGAAAGCCCAAAGCTTTACTAGGTTTGCAGTTTAAAAAGCTTATAACAATGTTTTTTTTTTTTTAATTCATTATATGAGATTGAAACGATGGTTTTTTTTTTCAATTGATTATATGAGATTGAAATGGTTTTACTTGATTATATGGGATTGAAACTGTTTTACTTGTATTATATCGTCATTATGTAATGACATGATACCTTGTATTTCATCATCATCATGTAATGGCATCATACGAGTTTAGATATGTATCTTTTGACAAGATTTAAACTTGGGTCTCCTCCTTAAATGTTTGAAAAATCTAGCCAATTAAACTAATAAGTACTGCCAAAAGGTCCAAGATTTGGTTGCTCATGTATTGTTGATAAAATTTAATAATATTACTACAGTTGATAAGATTTGAACTTAAATTTTCTCCTTAAACATTTAAAAAATTTAACCAACCAATTAAACTAATACCATTTAAAAAAATTTAAGTTCCTTAGATAATATATTTTTTAATACATCTAACACAAAGTAAATAAATGATTAAACTTTATCTCCAAGGATATTTTGTTCTTTCTATTGAAATGAGCAAAACCATGCTAGGATGTCCAACTTCACATTTACAATTATATAAAAGCATCTTTTTGAGAATGATGTTATAAAATTAAAAATAAATTAATTAAATTAGATATGTTTATCTCTTTAATATTTTTAAACTATTTATTTTATGTAACATCATATAATTTATCTTAAAACAATTTTTATGGGGTGAAGATAATCTTATAATGAAAATATTAATAAACTAATTTTGAAGGGAGAATATCAAAGTGTGGGCTTTTATTATTTTTAATTAAGATAATTAAAAACATATTTTTTAAGGTATTTCATGTATAATAGTTTTTTTACTATATATATATATATATATATATATATATATATATATATATATATATATATATATTTTGATTGATGGGAAAGGGTTTTAAAAGGGACCCTAAACCTTTTACAAAGCATAAAAATGAAACTGGGTAAATCAACAAGATTAACCCAAGAAGAAACAAAAAATGGAGCAACTAAAACAACATCTCAAACCAAATAGAGAGAGGAAAGAAACCCAAATAAACCTAAGTGCAACCAATTCCAAGAACTGCAAAAATATCGAAAGGAAATTTAGAGTAAACAAATGTTATCATCTTAATTGGCAGACCTAAGGTTTTGAGGGAAATCAGCATGCCAAACCCGAAGGGTCTCTTCCACAATGCCTTTATTAGCAAGTGAGTCAGCAACTTTATTTCCTTCTCTTAACACGTGTTGGATAATGACATTAGAGTACCTTCTACAAAGCCTCCTGCATTCATAAATGATATTGAAAAGGCTCCACGAAGGGGATTGAGAAGCTTTGAGACAGTTGATGATGAGCAAGGAATCTCCTTCAATGTTTAAGTTGCTAGAGCCAAAGCCTTCTAGGACAAGCAGAACTTGATAAAGATCTCTTGCTTCAACCAAGTTATTGGTTTGAAATCTGATATTCTTCGCATAGGCTATATTGATTTTTCCTTTGTCATCCCTGATTATGCTTCCACTCCTAGCCCTTCCAAGATTTCCTTTAGTCGCTCCATCGAAGTTGAGCTTTATCCACCCTATAGGAGGAGGGGTCCAAGTAATACCTAATCTATCAACAACAAGCTAAGGATTTATTGCAACACAATTTTTTAGATTGAAACTTGCAAACAAGTGAGATTCAAGACCAAGTTTGGGGGTCCCATTCGGCAAGACAAGGCAAGCATTTTTATAGGTAAAGGTGGTGATACGAAGAAATATGAATTGAGAGTCTTTGGAAACTCCTTTAAAAACTTTGTTGTTACGTTCCAGCCAAATCTGCTAAAGGAAATGGTGTAGGCATGTGGACCACAGGAATTTTAACTGAGAATTAAAAAATGGTTAGGCTATTGCTCAAACAAAAGGATGATGGAAGATTGTTGAACCCAAACAATGTTGATCAAATCAAATAGGAAATTTAGAATGAAAAAAGAAAAAGGGTGTTGTGGTAAAATATGGATAGTTGATTCCCAATTGGACTTGCAAAGAGGGAAACAATTGGGGATAAAAAGGTCTCTGATGATTAAAATATCTATAGTTAAAATTTGATTTTGAGAAGCAAGCTAGGAGAAGTTGATTTTCAAAATTAGTTTTTTAATCCAGATATACTTAGTAGGGGTCTAGCTAGGTGAGGGGGTATCTTGAATATAGTAAGCAGATTTAACTGTGAACTTACCATCCTCACTAAGCTTCCATATGAGGCTATATTTTGACTAGGAGTTTGGAATAGCAAAGACTCGCAAAAAATTTTGAAGGATTCTAGCAGCAAAGATGAAATTGAAATCCAGATCATTAATGGGAATGAATTTCTAGAGACGTCGTTTAGGATACTGATAAATGAAGTTAATCACTCTGCTTTTAAAGGTTTGGTTTGTGAAGGGCTTGAGAATTGCCAAATTTGTCTCAGATATGAGGGGGTGATCCTTAAGCCAAACATCTTCCCATAACCTGATAAAATAACCATAGCCAAGTTTCCATCACATTCCCTTCTTGATGATGTCCCTACATTGAATGATAGAATTCCAAAAGCACGAACCTTGAGGAAGAGGTTGGTTATCCATGAAAGGTATTTCTTTTTCACTTTATCAATCCAAGTAGATTGAGCCTCAGTGACAATTATCCAGGCTTACTTTACCATGAGTTTTAGATTCATTTCATGGATTTCCCTAAAGCTTAACTCTTAGTATTTTTTTCTTGCATATTTTGTCCCAAGAAACTAAAGAGAATCTACTTCGATTTTCATTTCCAGTCCAAAGGAACCTCCTTTGAATTTGTTCAATCTTATGGAAAATGAAAATAGGAAGTTCAAATATTGACATGAAAAAAACTAGAATACTTTGGAGGCACACTTGCACAAGAGTAGCCTTAGAGGCTTGGCTTAAAATTGTTTTTTTCCCCCTGCTAACTCCTTGTTGATTTGCTCAATGATATTGCTCCATAATAATTTTGAAGGATTGTCATAAAAAAGAGGGAGCCCAAGGTAAGTAGAAGGAAGTTGAGAAATAATACAACCTAGAATCCTAGAAATCTTAAGATATCTACGAATGGGAGTATTTAGAAAATAGATTCTACTCTTCAAAAATTTAATTTTTTTCTTAATAGCTTCTTCAAAAAAAATTAGAATAGATTTGATTATTTTGGCTTTAGGAACTGAGGACAAAGTTGCTAGGATAGTCTCATCCACAAATTGTTGATGATTAATGGTCTTGGAACCAGATGAGGACTTGATACCAGAAAGAAGACCCAAAGAACAATCATGTTTAAGGGATCTATTAAGTGATTCAGCCGTGATGATGAAGAGGAAGGGTGATAAAGGGTCGTCCTCCCTGAGTCCTCTAAAACTTTTAAACTATCTCGTTGCTGAACCATTAACAATGACTAAGAACCAAAAATATGTTAAGCATTCCTTGATTAAATTAACACACTCCTCATGAAGACTAATTTCTTTAAAACTGTAAAGAGGAAGTCCTAAGAAACCCTATCAAAGGCTTTGCTAATATCAAGTTTTAGGAAGAGGCCATATTTCGTGCTCTTGGAAACATAATAAATAAGTTCATGTATAGTAATTATACCATCTATTATGATTCTGCCTCTGATAGAGCTCCCTTGGTAGTGATTTATTATGTCTATAAGGATAACCTTGAGTCTATTGGCCAGAACCTTGGATATGAGCTTGTAAATCACATTATAAAGACTTATTAGTCTAAATTTAGAGATGAACTTACTTACTTGGGACTTAGGGATAAGAGCCAAGAATGTTAAATTAACATCTCTCAAAATGGATTTTGATTGTTGAAAGTCTTGGAAAACATTGGTTACATCATTCTCAACA
Source organism: Wollemia nobilis (assembly GCA_028583015.1). NCBI lineage: Eukaryota > Viridiplantae > Streptophyta > Pinopsida > Araucariales > Araucariaceae > Wollemia > Wollemia nobilis. Next base: position 2,264,508 of record JAQPPZ010016974.1, on the reverse strand, counting down.
ATATCACAAAAGTGTTGGAAAAACCGAGGGAATCCTTTAGGTTCGAGAGCCTTATCGGGGTGCATAGAGAACAATGCATCTTTGATTTCTTCTTTTGTGAACTTCTCAAGAAGATCAACATTTGATTCTTGGGAAACAAGGCAAGAAATGTTTTGAAGAAGAGCATTACAAGATTTTAGGAATCTAGTTCCTAACAATTATTTTAGATGGAGAAAACAATGAAATGATGCAAATAAAAATGAAAAATGTTAGATCACTTTGGAGAATCGTTGTTTCAAAGGAGGTTTCCCTGCCAATGCTCTCTAAGAGATATATAAAATAATGTTTCTTGGATGCCTAATGACACCCTCTATGAATGCATATATATACCTATCTAATGGTTATGATGTGAAAGGACACGATGGTCCATAATCAAATGAGAGGAATTAATTATATAATATGAGTTAGGATTAGGATCCTAACAAGCCACCCCCTTAAAAATAGCTTTGTCCTCAAAGCTCAAAGTGAGATGCTTCATTCCGTATTTTCCAAGTAGTATTTGCCCATGTTCTTGTATTATCTTAATGTCATCTTCCCGTAAGTAGGGATATTTTGAAGGTGAAAGTGTTGGTGGGAGATAGGTAGGAAGAATATTAGGAGTCGAACAATGATAGGGGGCAGCCCTTTTTGTGCATTTTTAGTGGCTTGGATAGAGAATAAGTGGGCAACCATTTCCTTGCCTCTGTTACAAATAATTTTCTCCATGCGATGAAAGCTTGCTATTGGAGAAAGGTTTGATTTTAATCCTTTAATAGTATACATTTGATTATTTATTGTGAATTTCATCCATAATTCTACAAAATCTCATTGGATTTTCTCGAGTGTTCGTAACCATTGTACTCCTAATACAATATCACATCCTCTTAAGGGAATTGCATACATGTCATGTTTCATGGTGTAATCACCCAAGGTGAGCTTAATATTATGTTATTTCCCCTTACAAGTGATCCTTCCCCCATTACCAATCATGAATTTCAAAATTATTGCAAGGATGGATAAAGCAGTCAGCTTGTTTTGCCACATGTAGGTCAATAAAATTATGGGTACTATCGAAGTCAATAAGCACAATAAGGTTTTATTGTTTGAAGGATTCGGGTACTTTCATAGTTTGGGGAGAAGAATTACCGGTGAGGGCATTGAAAGAAATTTCTAGTGGACCTTGAGTGCTATCATCGGGTGTATCTGTCATGACTTCTACCTCGATCACCTCTTTGTCATTGGTTGATTGACAAGGAATAACTGCATCCAAAATATATAATTTGGATGTAATGTATTTATGATTGGGTACAAATTTCTCATTACAATGGAAACAAAGGCCTTTTTATCTTATTTTTTCATTTCCTTGGGGTTAATGCATTTAATTGGTAGAATTTGGTTTAGTTTTATGGGAGTAAGTAATTTTTTATTTATTTTTAGATGGGTTTCCTAGTCAATGCTAGTTATAGAATTTCTTTTTTGTAATTTGGGCTAGCGTGATAGTCTGCATCATGTCAGTGGGGTTGAGCATTTGTACTTATAATAGAATGTCTTCCTTTAAGCCACTGATGAAACAAATTTAGAATAATGAGGTATTTAGCCCTAATGTAAGATTTGCCAATTTTTCAAATTGAGCTTGGTATTCTCGCATTGTAGTAGTTTGGCAGAGTTTGGTAAGGGCTCCCATGAAATCTTCGAACTTAGTAGGGCCGAATCGTACCATTTTTTTTTGTAAATTCTAGCCATGTAGGGGGCCATTTGTCTTTTCGTATCATTGATACCATTTGATAGTGATATTTTTAAGGTGGAAGGATGAAATGCAAACCTTCTATGCCTTAGGGACCTGGTAGAGGGAGAAGTATTGGTCAGACTGATAGATCCAATTTTTGGGGTCATCTCCTTCAAAATTTGGAAAATCTAATTTAGTGGTTTGAGGTAGAATCGATGTTTGTGGGCCCCTAGTAATGCTTGGTGTGTTGGTGCACCAGTAGGTTGGCCAATTTGGATTAATGCCAAGTTTTTTTGTACCATATCGACAGAGTGGTTGGTGGCATCAATTTTCAAGTCTAGGTTTGCTATCTTGTTTTCATTGTCTTCCTTCCATAGGCAAAAATCCTCCTTTGTCATGATTTTTTTTTCAAGCTCATATTTCCAACGATTCATTTCTTGTAGGTAGTCTTTGATAGAATCTTGCGATCTCCTATCATCGATCATTGTGTTGTGATTTATAATTTGCAAATATTTTTTATATTAACTCCTTTTTGGCACAGTAATTGGTTTAAAAAAATATATATAAATTTGCAATGGTTTTTGTTAACAAATGATAAAAATTTATCAAATCTTTGACAAAAATTATAAAATTAAAAATATTGTAAAATTTATCAAATCAAATCTATGTCTTGCAATTTGTAACCGAACATTCAATTATGATTTGAATTTTTGAAATTTCCTTTTGATGGTAAATTTTGAATTTTGAAAAAAAATTGTGTTTCAATGGCTTGTGTGAGGGCGCCAAGGTGAACGAGCGGTAGGCAAAGCGGAGAAGCAATGGTGGCTAACAAGAATGAAGTAGAGTGGAGAGTAGTGACTGGTGAGGACAGAGTGGAGTGGAGGGGTAACAGTGGCTAGTGAGTGGTGATCGGATGAGAGGTCAATTCAAAGTCAAGAAACACTGCTCGAGACACGTGTTATGCAAATATTTGGTACGCCGGGTGGCTTCGATCGTGCGAAGGGAATAGCAAGCATGACCAAAGTCATGATTTACTATGTACGTCATGGATATTTTAAACCCCAAGCACTTTAATCCCCTTTTGAATGTGGGATTTTAAAAAGACAAAAAATATTAAACCTTTATACGATGCTTTCCTCCTCAATGTCGAAAAAAGTTTATTGATCACCAATAATTATTAAAACTTTAGGTTAGGTTAAGCAATTTATAATTTTTGTTTTCCTCAAAAAGTCCAGAACGTCACCTAAAAACATTATAGCGCACTCAGAATGAAATTTTTTCATTGATTTCTTTGATCTGGAATGATTTTCGACATCCACTCGATTTTGGTAATCATTTTTGACATCCAAATATTGAATTTTTGGCATCAAATTGATTGTATTATTTCACTAGATCACGAATGATAGTGATTTGGTTTCTTTATCACTTATTTCTCTGGTGTTGTGTTACTGGGTGAATGATATAGGTTAAACGATTCCTTGTGCAGTCATCGGTTAACCACAGATGTAAAAAGGATTTCTCTTCTTGTTGTATATTACTTTCACACTAGTTTAGACAACTTGAAATGTGAGAATGATGATGTATCTATGAATAGTAAACAAAATATTTTGAAGATAGCATAAAACATTGAGTGGGATGGCAACGGAGTGCATGAACGAGAGGCTCTGATACCAGTTGTTAGGAACCTAGTTCCTAATAATTGTTTCAGATGGAGAAAAATAATGAAATGATGCAAATAAAAATGAAAAATGTTATATCACTTTGGAAAATCATTATTCAAATGAGTTTCTCTATCAATGCTCTCTAAACAATATATAAAATAATGTTTCTTGGATACCTAATGACACCCTCTATGAATGCTTATATATACCTATCTAATGGTTATGTGAAAGGACATGATGATGTTGGAAATTTGAGGTATTTTATGTTGTCATTGATGTCACATGGATCATTGATGTCACATGGATCACATTGAGTTTTGGTGGCCAAAGTATTTCATAAATAAGCATTTATGATATTTTGGAAAGCATGAATATATACAGGGTTTTTGTGAAAACCAAGGCAGGCAAAATAAAAGGTTTTATTTAAAACCATGGATGGCAGATTTGAAATGGGTTTTTCTTAAAACCCAGGTTGGATTTTCGTTTCATCGAAAAAGGTGCCCCGGTGATGGAGATATTTAATTTTAAATATTTAATTATTTAAAATTAAAATTTAAATTTAAAATTAAAAGTTAATTTATAGCGCCGACGTCAAAAGAAAGGAGGAAGGCATATATAAATATGCCACCAAATGTTTTGATTTATTTCCATGTCCTCGATGATGGTGATGCATTCGAATTGCTAAGGGAGTGAAAGGTGCCAGCATGTTAAAGAGTGTGCAAAGGGTGTTCGTTCGAAGAGGGAGCAAAGGCGTCGCAGCTCGTTCGAATCTAGCAGAGAAAGGAGGCAATAAAAGTAAGGGAGGTCCCTTACCAAGCATCGTAGGCGCTTGTGGCCTAGCGGCAAGAGGAAGGCGCGTAAGGTGTTGAAGCGCCAGTAGATCCAAAGTTCGAATCCCACCGGTGTTGGTTTTGCAAAGTGAAAGGGAGGACTCTTTTGGCGCACGTGGTGTTTGAGGACACGCTCGGAGCAAACAAATAGAAGGTTTGCGCTCACTGTTCTATGTGAGCGGTTGGCTCACGTGGTTGTTGGCACCATGGTTAGAGTGGTGTAGGGGCAGCGACCGGGGATCGAATCCCACTGAGGACAAAGGCAAGTTAATAATTTTTCCTAATATTTTATTTTTCTAAGGTTGCCCTAGGAGAGATAAGGGTTGTGATGCATGTTGAGAAAAAGAGAGATTTCTGGTGATTTTCCTTTTAGAAGTATATCATATTATATATCGTTGGAAAGCTTATTTCGAGGGCTATTTGATTAACTTGCTTAGAGGGAGAAATAAGGTGTATGTAAAGAGATATTTCTATTTTTGTAAAGGGGTTCAAAAGTGAAGGTTGTTTTGTTCTTTTTCAAAAGTGATTAATTCTTTCATAAGGGGACATGATGCATTTTGTTGAGTAGGAGTGATAAGGTGTTATTTGGATATTGTTGTTGTGATATTAATCATGATCTCTAACCCTTGTTGAAAGTTGAAAAAGAAGTTTGTTGAGTGTGGCAGATTTCCAAAGAGGTTTCTTCATCTTCATAAAAGGTATGGGCACATTCTCCTATTGATTGATTATGGTGGTTGATTTCTGAAATATCATTGGAGAGAAAAGGATTGATTGTGGTTTCCTTTTCGAAAGTGGTTGGTTGAATGCTTCAAGGTTTTCTGGTTTGAGAGTTGTGTTTAAACCTTGTTTTATAAGCATAGTTGTTGAAGCCCATTGGTTATGCAAAGAACTTGAAAAGAACATGAGTATCATTGTTATGTGAGATTTGTGGTTGAGCATTGTTGGAAACATTTGAGTTGGTTGATACATGCTTGGACTAGGGTTTTGTGAGAAAGAGATGTCTCTTGTGATGATTGGTTGAGTTGAGTTGATTGAGCCTAGTCAAGTGATGTGTGAAGTGATTGTTCAAGTTCCATGAAACAAACTATTCTATAAATCTGATTTGAGTTGAGATTGAGCTTAGAACATATTGAGTCTCTAACAATTCTCTTTATGCTTCTATGAGTTGACTTGAGTTGAGTTGAGATTGATTTGAGTTGAGATCATTGTGGATCATTGTTGTCATCCATTGTAGAGTGCTTTGCCATTCATTGTTGAGTTCATCATTGAGCCTTGCCTTTGTAGATTTGTGGATGAGATTTGAATGCTACTTGAGCATGATTGGTTGAGCCTTTGAGAAGGTCTTTGGGATAGATTTATGGATATATTTGTGGTAGTTTTTGTGTATGATTGATTGAGCCTTGAGAAGGCTTTTGGGACAGTTTTGAGATAGATTTGGACAAGTTCTATGTGAGCTTGTTGAGCAGATTTGGACAAGTTCTTTGTGAGCTTGTTGAGCATATTTGGACAAGTTATGTGTGAGCTTGTTGAGTAGATTTGGACAAGTTCTATGTGAGCTTGTTGAGAATATTTGGACAAGTTCTGTGTGAGCTTGTTGAGAATATTTGGACAAGTTCTATGTGAGCTTGTTGAGCATATTTGGACAAGTTCTATGTGAGCTTGTTGAGCATATTTGGACAAGTTCTGTGTGAGCTTGTTGAGCAGATTTGGACAAGTTCTGTGTGACTTGTTGAGTAGATTTGGAAAGTTTGTATGAGTTGTTGAGTAGATCAGTGTATTGCCTAGCTGAGTAGATCAATGGATTGCCTACTTGAGTAGATTAGTGTGTTGCCTAGCTAAGAGATCAGTGGATTGCCTACCTAAGTAGATCAGTGTGTTGCCTAGCTGAGCAGATCAGTGGATTGCCTACCTGAGTAGATTAGTGTGTTGCCTAGTTGAGTAGATCAATGGATTGCCTACCTGAGTAGATCAGTGTGTTGCCTAGCTGAGCAGATCAGTGGATTGCCTACCTGAGTAGATCAGTGTATTGCCTAGCTTTGAGCAGATCAAAGTAATCATTGTATTGGATAAGGATCCTTATTTCTATGTGAAATATTATAAGGAGATTATCTTGTGGAGTACCCCACATTGGGGGAACCACGTTAAATCTTGTGTCTCAATTATGTGTGGTGACTTGTGCTCTTGCTTACTATTGCTATCTGAGTTATTAATGCACATTGCTATATTTGGTTATTGCAATTAAGGACATTAATTGATATTGGTTTGGAAAGAAAGTAAAAAGTGGGTGCTATATTGTTCACCCCCTCTCAGTATAAGCTTGTGTTCTTCAATTGGTATCAGAGCGGGTTCCTTCAGAAAGGCTAACAACTTGAGGGCAGATTCTACAAGAACATAGATGGCTTCATAGAATGGATCATCTACAAATAAGGCACCATTATTTGATGGTAACAATTATGCTTTCTAGAGCATGAGAATGAAGAACTACTTGATATCACAAGGATATGAGGTATGGCAGATGGTTGAAAAAGAGTATAAGGTTGAAGGTGATCCCGAGGCAGATAAGACTATCAGAAAATTGGTTGAGATCAATGCAAGGGCAATAAATTATATTTTGAGTGGGCTACGTGAGACAGATTTTGCAAAGGTCATGGTATGTAATTCAGCTAATGAAATGTGGACCAAGTTGCGGAATACTTATGAAGGAGATTCCAAGGTAAAGTTGTCAAAACTACAAACTCATAGAAAAATATTTGAGGAATTGAAAATGGAAGATTCTGAAGATATTGCAAAGTTTTTACTTCGAGTTGATGAGATTACTAACACCATGAGAGGCCTAGGATTTGAGATGAAAGAATCAAAAGTTACTCAAAAGGTTTTGAGATCACTTCCCATGAAGTATGATGCAAAGGTTTCAACAATAGAAGAAACAATGGATATCAACAAGCTAACAATGGAAGAACTACAAGGAACTCTCACAGATTATGAGATGAGGGTGAGTAAGCATCAGGTTCCAATAAAAGAGATTGCATTCAAGGCTTCAGAGAAAGAGAAAGGGAAGGTTCCAGAGATAGATAGAGATCCAGTTAATGATGAGGAAGCTAACTTCATCAAAAGGAATAAGGACTCAAGGAATTTTAGGGATATGAGGAAAGTCAGATGCTACAAGTGTGGTGATCTTGGTCACTATGCACACAAGTGTCCACATGAAGAAAATAGTGATGATGAAAAATAGGGTCACAAAAGAAAATAATATGGAAAGCATAAGCATGACAAAGATGATAGATACAAGCAAAACAGGTATGAGAAGAAGAAAAATTTTTGTAAGGTAAAGAAATCTTACTACATTGTAGAAGCAAGTGATAGCTCAGATCACAATGATAGAGACAAGTCAGATGATGAAAAGGAAGAACATCTATTCCTTGGAATAGAAGGTGAAAGAGAACAATGCTTTGTGTGTGGTCAAAGAGATCACAGATCAGGATATTGCAATGGATTCAGTGATAGTGAAGATGAGATGACACATCAAGGAAATATGCATGGTCAAAGAAATCATGAGAGTTTGTTTGCTATAGAAGATGATAATGATCTCAGTGATAGTGAATATGAAGAAGGGTTTTTCTATGGGATAATAGAAGTAGAAGAAGAACATTCACTCCAAATAGAAGAAGTTATACAAGAGAATATTGTAAGAAAGATAGATGTCTCAACTGATCTAAAGGAAGACTTCAATAATATCCATGAGCAACTACAAGAGGTTAAGGAGAATCTAAAATAATTGAGATGTTCCATACGTGAGAAGTTTGATCCATCACATGACTCAAAAGGTCAAGATATTTTCACTAAGAAGGAAACATGTATTTTAGAGACAATAAATATGGATGCCAATTTGCTACTTGACACAAATGAAGAGAAAGAAGAGGAAGATTCCAAAGCACCAAAGGTCTCATATTTCAGGTTTGGGGAATCACACTCAAAAGGAAAGGAAGTTCTAAAATATGAAAGCAAGGAAGCACCTAAGTTTTATGAAGAAAGTTCCAAAGTTCCTATGGCTCCAAATATTCAGTTTGGATCTTATTTTGAGATAGGTGAATCAAGTTCAAAAGGAAAAGAAATACTTGAAGAGGAAAGCAAGGAAGAAATTAAGGAAAAGGATTTAGATACTACAAAGAAGGTTCAAGGATGCAATGCACAAGTTGAAAATGATCATAGGGATAATGGTCAAGAAAGGTATGAGGAACCAAGGCATGAACAAAGGGCTTTTCAAGGACATTGTTTTTCTTGTAATGGATTTGGACACAGGGCTATACACTGTAGGGTCCATGGATCAAAGAAGTTTGATTTTTCTAGAAGAAACTTCAAAGGAAGAAGGTATGGTTTTTAGGGACATTGCTTCTTATGCAACAGGATTGGTCATAGAGCTTCTCAGTGCAAAGAAAATGAGCAAAATGGTTTTGGTTTTAGAGCTACACAATTTAGAAGTCATGGTCATAATGGTCATGAAAATAGAGCTTCACAATACAGGGTTCAAGAAAGGAATGGATATGGAAATTATTTCAAGAAAAAATTCAGGATTTGGGCACCATCCAAAGGCTACAATATCAAGTGTTTTAATTGCAATAACTTTGGACATATTGCAAAATGGTGTAGGACTCAATTCCAAATAGGTTCAAGGCAAGAAGGTCAAACAGGTTCTAGACAAGAAGATCAAGTAATTTATCAAGAGAAGGATATCAAGAAAATATGGAAGGAAGTTGATAGAGGAAAGAAACAATGTAATATGGGAGTAAAAGTACTCCCACCCCAAAATTAATCACCTCAAGAGAGAAGGTGGTGAGGGGGCTAAGCTTAAGAGTCATATATTTTAGCCCCATAGGTGTCCCTTTTTCCATTGATGTCAAAGGGGGAGAGATTTGAGTAAGGGGGAGAGATTTGAGTTAGGGGGAGCAGCCTCCAAAGAGAGCATTGAGTTAGGGGAGCAGCCTCCAAAGAGAGTATTGAGTCAGGGGAGCAACTTTGATTCTCAGAAATGGTTTTTGCAGTGACTGTGGTGATTTGCATTAGAGGTGTTGCCATCAATGACAAAGGGGGAGATTGTTGGAAATTTGAGGTATTTTATGTTGTCATTGATGTCACTGATGTCACATGGATCACATTGAGTTTTGGTGGCCAAAGTATTTCATAAATAAGCATTTATGATATTTTGGAAAGCATGGATATATACAGGGTTTTTGTGAAAACCAAGGTAGGCAAAATAAAAGGTTTTATTTAAAACCATGGATGGCAGATTTGAAATGGGTTTTTCTTAAAACCTAGGTTGGCTTTTCGTTTCATCGAAAAAGGTGCCCCAGTGATGGAGATATTTAATTTTAAATATTTAAGTTTAAATTTTAATTATTTAAAATTTAAATTTAAATTTAAAATTAAAAGTTAATTTATAGCGTCGACGTCAAAATAAAGGAGGAGGCATATAATATTAAAGTTTAATTTATAGCATCGACGTCAAAATAAAGGAGGAAGGCATATATAAATATGCCACCAAATGTTTTGATTTATCCTCATGTCCTCGATGATGGTGATGCATTCGAATTGCTAAGGAAGTGAAAGGTGCCAGCATGTTAAAGAGTGTGCAAAGGGTGTTCGTTCGAAGAGGGAGCAAAGGCGTCGCAGCTCATTCGAATCCAATGGAGAAAGGAGGCAATAAAAGTAAGGGAGGTCCCTTACCAAGCACCGTAGGCGCTTGTGGCCTAGCGACAAGAGGAAGGCGCGTAAGGTGTTGAAGCGCTAGTAGATCCGAAGTTTGAATCTCATCGGTGCTGGTTTTGCAAAGTGAAAGGGAGGACTCTTTTGGCGCACGTGGTGTTTGAGGACACGCTCGGAGCAAACAAATAGAAGGTTTGCGCTCACTGTTCTATGTGAGCGGTTGGCTCACGTGGTTGTTGGCACCATGGTTAGAGTGGTGCAGGGGCAATGACCGAGGATCGAATCCCACTGAGGACAAAGGCAAGTTAATAATTTTTCCTAATATTTTATTTTTCTAAGGTTGCCCTAGGAGAGATAAGGGTTGTGATGCATGTTGAGAAAAAGAGAGATTTCTGGTGATTTTCCTTTTAGAAGTATATCATATTATATATCGTTGGAAAGCTTATTTCGAGGGCTATTTGATTAACTTGCTTAGAGGGAGAAATAAGGTGTATGTAAAGAGATATTTCTATTTTTGTAAAGGGGTTCAAAAGTGAAGGTTGTTTTGTTCTTTTTCAAAAGTGATTAATTCTTTCATAAGGGGACATGATGCATTTTGTTGAGTAGGAGTGATAAGGTGTTATTTGGATATTGTTGTTGTGATATTAATCATGATCTCTAACCCTTGTTGAAAGTTGAAAAAGAAGTTTGTTGAGTGTGGCAGATTTCCAAAGAGGTTTCTTCATCTTCATAAAAGGTATGGGCACATTCTCCTATTGATTGATTATGGTGGTTGATTTCTGAAATATCATTGGAGAGAAAAGGATTGATTGTGGTTTCCTTTTCGAAAGTGGTTGGTTGAATGCTTCAAGGTTTTCTAGTTTGAGAGTTGTGTTTAAACCTTGTTTTATAAGCATAGTTGTTGAAGCCCATTGGTTATGCAAAGAACTTGAAAAGAACATGAGTATCATTGTTATGTGAGATTTGTGGTTGAGCATTGTTGGAAACATTTGAGTTGGTTGATACATGCTTGGACTAGGGTTTTGTGAGAAAGAGATGTCTCTTGTGATGATTGGTTGAGTTGAGTTGATTGAGCCTAGTCAAGTGATGTGTGAAGTGATTGTTCAAGTTCCATGAAACAAACTATTCTATAAATCTGATTTGAGTTGAGATTGAGCTTAGAACATATTGAGTCTCTAACAATTCTCTTTATGCTTCTATGAGTTGACTTGAGTTGAGTTGAGATTGATTTGAGTTGAGATCATTGTGGATCATTGTTGTCATCCATTGTAGAGTGCTTTGCCATTCATTGTTGAGTTCATCATTGAGCCTTGCCTTTGTAGATTTGTGGATGAGATTTGAATGCTACTTGAGCATGATTGGTTGAGCCTTTGAGAAGGTCTTTGGGATAGATTTTTGGATAGATTTGTGGTAGTTTTTGTGCATGATTGATTGAGCCTTGAGAAGGATTTTGGGATAGATTTGTGGATAGATTTGGACAAGTTCTGTGTGAGCTTGTTGAGCATATTTGGACAAGTTCTGTGTGAGCTTGTTGAGCATATTTGGACAAGTTCTGTGTGAGCTTGTTGAGCATATTTGGACAAGTTCTGTGTGAGCTTGTTGAGAAGATTTGGACAAGTTCTGTGTGAGCTTGTTGAGCATATTTGGACAAGTTCTATGTGAGCTTGTTGAGCATATTTGGACAAGTTCTGTGTGAGCTTGTTGAGATATTTGGACAAGTTCTGTGTGAGCTTGTTGAGCAGATCAGTGGAGTGCCTAGTTGAGTAGATCAATGGATTGCCTACCTGAGTAGATCAATGTGTTGCCTAGCTGAGTAGATTAGTGGATTGCCTACCTAAGTAGATCAGTGTGTTGCCTAGCTGAGCAGATCAGTGGATTGCCTACCTGAGTAGATCAGTGTGTTGCCTAGCTGAGTAGATCAATGGATTGCCTACCTAAGTAGATTAGTGTGTTGCCTAGTTGAGAGATCAGTGGATTGCCTACCTGAGTAGATTAGTGTATTGCCTAGCTTTGAGCAGATCAAAGTAATCATTGTATTGGATAAGGATCCTTATTTTTGTGTGAAATATTATAAGGATATTATCTTGTGGAGTACCCCACATTGGGGGAACCACGTTAAATCTTGTGTCTCAATTGTGTGTGGTGACTTGTGCTCTTGCTTACTATTGCTATCTGAGTTATTAATGCACACTTGCTATATTTGGTTATTGCAATTAAGGACATTAATTGATATTGGTTTGGAAAGAAAGTAAAAAGTGGGCGCTATACTGTTCACCCCCCCTCTCAGTATAAGCTTGTGTTCTTCAGATGGTTCATAATAAAATGAGAGGAATTAATTATATAATATGAGTTAGGATTAGGATCCTAACACAGGCATGAAGGGAGGATGGTGCGTTGGATCCCAAAATATTCTTAAAATGAAAAACAATTTCAAACCTGATTTCATGAATGTCATTGATGCTTGAACCATCACTCCATATGAGTTCCTGATTCTGTTAGAACTTCTATGTTTGAGTGTTGATGCATTAAAAATTTAGTGTTGGAGTCCCCTTATTTTAACCACAATGCTCTGGATTTTACCTCCAAAATATTTCTTCCTTAGATTGTAGATTATGGAATTTAGAAAAAATGTTATGTTCATCTTTCCTGAGACCTAGGTCTGGATGAATACTAGATTCAATATTTATTAGTTGTTTAGAGATATTATGTTTTTTATGGAAAATATTTCCAAAAATTTCTTTATTTTACTGATTTAACTTAAGCTTTATAAAGTGAATTTTCTTGGATAATTAGGTTAAGGGAGGCCTTGAGAAAATTTCTTTCCAACAATCAGAGATGCAGGTTCAAAGGTAAGGGTGTTGAAGCTGCATTGACTTGAATCTAAAAGGTGTTTTGAACTGGAGAGTTGGTTGCAAACCTTCAAATATTAGAGAATTATGATTTGACCCTATTTTAGGGAGAGAGGTTAGAGTAGCATCACCAAGAAATTGAATAGATTATTTAGACAATAAAAACCTATCAAGTCTCATTTGGATGATTTGACTGCCATATCTCCTATTGCTCAAAGTATACCTCAAACTTTAAAAGTGAACATCCATTAATTCGTTCAAATAAAAAAAAATTTGCAAATTCTTAAAAACATATAGAAGTGATTGGAGCTCCCCCTTGCTTGTTATAAGGATAGAAAGGGTTGTTAAAATCACAAGTAAGCATCCAAGGTTCATTTTGAAAATTGCTCCTCATTTGGTTTAGTGTGGTCCAAAGGGCACGATGACTAGTAATGCTATTAGGAGCATAAATATTTGAGAGAATCCACTGTGTTTGGAGTTTCTATTAAATAATAAAATGTTAATATTTTTTTTGAAATGGATATAATTTTTCCCTCAATAATATTTGGATCACACATGCACATGAGTCCACATGAAGAGCCATTGTCAGCATTGAAAATATAGTCACTGTCTTTCCATAATAATTTACCAATCCTTTCACTATTCTCAATATCAGTTTTTATTTCTTGGAGTAAAATGATGCTAGGATTTAGATTTTTCCTCATGGATCTAACCAACCTCTATTTGGTTACTCCATTGAGACCTCTCACATTCCATGAGAGGATCTTCATCTAGAATGTTTGGAATATTTCTTTCCCACCCCTTTGCCTTAATATGGAAGTGGTTTGGATATTTTTCCCTCCTCCTTGGGAAAATCAATGTATGTTTGATCTAATAGAGATGAAAAAATAGTAGGCTAAAATCCATTGGCAATTTCTAGATCAATTTATTTCTTCCTTCTCTCTTGATTCGATGGTATACCCTTTTTCTTATCACTGCCAACAATGATAGTATTTTTTTCCCTTGGTTTCTTGTAGCCTATTTAAGAGGAATTAAAAGTTGCTCTAGAATAGGGGAATGTGAATCAGAGGGAGGAGGAATTTGATAGGAAAGTAGAATATTCCTGGGCTAGAAGTATTGGGTTGGGTTTTGGCAACAAATTAGTCGAAGGTGGGAAATAAGGTCCAGACCTAGTGAGGGATTGAGGAGCATCACAAGGGTGAATAGATAAATCAGTGAGATTATTGTGAATAGTTTCATCTATGGTAATATATACAATTTTAAGGTTAGTAGGGGTATCTTCAAGATCTGGGTCTTGAACATTTAAGGGCATGAAAGGATCAGGCTTTGAGAAAAGAGAACTTACCTGGTATTCAGACTGTGAGTCCTAGGTTTGAGAGATAGGTTGATTGCCTTTGTCGATATGATTATTTTTCTAGAAGATTTGAATCAATTGAATATTCCACATTCCATTCTTGCCATGATTTGCATCCTTCTTTAAATCCTTCTTTAGAGTGGGGCACTGAGCACATATATGACCTTGTTTTTGATATTCAATATAAAAAGTAGGTTTTTTCTCATACTCGATAACCTAACACCTTTTGTAATATCCTGAAATGAGATCTACGTAAGTTGGTAGTTGGAAATATAGATTTGCAATGATGCAAATGCGGGTGTAATGAAGGTGAATTCTTGCTTTAGTTGATAAATCAATGGCAACAAGGTCACAAATGGTTTGAGCTATGCCTTTGATAATTCTAGGATTCTAGAACTATGATGGGAGGCTCAAAAGCTTGATACAAATGGGCACTGAGTTTATACTTTGTGTTTCTAGGTCAAAATCTTCACCCCATTTTCTCAAGAACAAACTTCTTTTGCCAAAGAACCATGGATCTCCAATGATTATTCTGCTTGAGTCTTGAGGATTATTTAATCTAATTAGGAAAAAACCCCTTGGTTAAGCTTCTAGATCCATGTTACCCATAGGTCACCACTTTGAGAAGGCCCATTTGTGAATGGACTCAATGTTCGGTCTGACATAAACAAATTTCCCAATTAGTGATAATTATTCTTGGAATACCAGGGGAGCCATAACCTCAGGAGGAATGATGACATCTCATCCCCAAATAGTGATATGAATGGAGTTTTGGATAATGGAAATAGAAGGCACCATCTCAAAGTAGAATTTGTTTGCAAAGGAGCCATAAATGGCATTTTGATATGGAGCTGTTGGGGCTTCCCCTCTGATGCCCGTGACTTCATATTTGTTCACATCATCATAAGCTCCATATTTGATATCCTTGATTTTGATTGAAAGCCCTCCCTAATATTTGCCTAAGCCTAGAGACCTTCCTGCAATCCCACCATGGTTCTTGCTCTATTCTTCCATGGTTCTTGCTCTACTGTAGTACTCCACTATTTCTTGCCTTTGTTTCCCTAGCAATTATCAGCCATTGCACTTTTCTACACTTCTCTACCCTAGCACTACTCAATTGTTGCACTTTACTACCCTAGCACTACTCAACCACTGCACCTTACTGCCCTAGCACTACTCAACCACTACACTTTGCTACCCTAACACTACTCATTTTTTGCACTCCACTCTTAAATATAAACTAATACACTTTTTTGCACTTCTCTACTCTAGCACTACTCAGTCATTGCACTTCACTACCCTAGCACTGCTCAACCACTACAATTTGTTGCCCTAGAACTGCTCATCCATTGCACTTCACTCTCAACTATTAGTTAATACACTTTACTATACTTCTTTGCCCTAGCACTACTCAATCACAGCACTTCGATGCCCTAGCACTGCTCAATTGCTACACTTTGCTTCCCTAGCATTGCTCAGCCACTACTCTTCACTGCCCTAGTGCTGCTCAACCATTTCACTAAAGTCATGTATAACCTTATTTCCATGATTTATATTAAATATAACTTCTTCTTTTTAATATATAGAACACAATTGGATATGACCTAATAAATTAGAACAAAAAGCATACCATATTTCAATATATAATTTTAACTCGAGGGTATTTTAAAAAAATGTTTCATCTTTTAGGAGTCATATTTTTGCAAAGGGTCATCTGATTCAGCTGATTTTTAGACCAATTTGTGCAAAATTTTAATAGTTTTAAAATGAGTGGTCATATTAAGGAATCCAATAAATATTAAAGGAGTTACAACCTTGTGAAGTCAGCCATATGAAACAAGGGCAGTGCCAATTTTTCAACTCTTAAAAAATAAAATTACAAATATCTATCAGCTAGGGTTCGAATGATGGAAGGAGCAATGGAGGTCTAAGGCTTTAGTGAGGCTAGAAATTCTCTCTAGGCATAGAATTTTTCAACTAAATTTATTTTTCTCTTGTTTTATCTTAATTTTTACATGCATATTATTATAATTTTTTTATCAAATATTATATTTTTTATAAGATATTCTAGAAAATTTTAGTATATTTTGTATTTTAATTTCCTTCCCATGGAATAATTTATAGCTAAATCCTTATAATAATATCTATTAGTAGAGGTTAGTAAGCACACCATAGAGGATTGGTCCTCATTACTCCAATATAGGGTAATTTTTGGTAAATTTAGTGGGTATTGACCAAGGGTTTTAATCTTGAAAAAATATATTGATAGAAGTTGGAATTCTCTAGGAGTGAGTCTATTGTTTATTTCCAAAGGATTTTTCATAGCCATTTTTTGTTCTAAGGAAGAAATATATAGAATCCTAAAATGGAGTACTTGGTTTATGGGAAGAGTAGGACTCTTCCTTACCTGTTGGTATGAAGTCTTTTCACCTAAAAATGTAAATCTATCTCTAGCACCAATATGGGTTAGGATGTATGGATTACCCATTGATTTTTAAAAAATGGATACCTTAAAGGCAATAGAAAAAACTCTAAGATAATTCCTTGACATTTCAAAAACTACAAAAAATGGATTCTTGACTATTTATGCTCGAATATTGGTTATGATTAATATGAGTAAAGCTTTACTAGAATAAATCATTCTTACGTATGGAGATAAGATGTGTATCCAAACCATATATTATGAAAATATATCATTTATATGTAGAATATGTCATGAGTTGGGGTATATTGAGATATCATGCAGTAAGAAGATCCCAACATAATCATATGTAGAAAACCATAAGAGAAACCTTACAATTGGATATGGATGAAGATCGTTTTCAACTTTCAAAAAATAGATCTAGAAAAATTGAAGCAAATAAATAATGAAGACCAATAAGGAAGGATATTTGAAGAAATACCAACTCTTTTTAGGCTTTAGCCTATTAAGAAAAAGTAGATTAAAGCTTAGAGGGCACAATACAACAGGTTCAACAACATATTAACAAGGAAATTTCTATTCAATATGATCCTAATTTAGGGACGAACATTATCAACAAACCTAAAGAATATGTCTCATCATATTTTGAATACTCTCTTGAAGTACCAAGAACCATTCAAGAGAAAAAATTGGTAAATAAAATGTAGTGTTAGATGTTAATACATCTATTATTAATAAGGAAATACTAAAATATGAGCAAGACAAGTCAAAATATTCTATAGTAGAACCAAGAGAGGATAAACCTGATGAAAAATAAATTTGTGAAAGAATATTAAGGAATATAATAATAAGACCTACTATTGATACAAGCAAGGCAAAAAGAGGAAAACCCTCAAATTATCAAGCGATATCCAGGGAAGCAAGAGCAAACATAAAGAAAGGAACACAAACTAAGTTGGTTGAACTTCTCTTTACCAAACAACAAAATGATATTGGTAATTCATAGGTGGGACCAGTATCCCCTAACGAGACATTATTATTATCTCATGGAATATAAGGGGTGCTAATGCCCTCTCAAAGCAGAGGTGTATTAGGAATTTTTGTTTAAGTAATAAACCTGATATTCTTTGTATCCAAGAAACTAAAATGACAAAAGAAGCAGTTTCTAAAACTATGAAAACAATATGGGGGAGATGTGAATAGGATGTTATGGATTATTAAGGAGCAAAAGAGGGAATTCTAACTTGTTTGAATCCTACTAGAACCTCCTGTGTAACCATTATTTAAACTAGGCATTGGATAACCTCTTTAGTCACATGCCACTTTACAAATATTCTTTTGATCCTTTTCAATGTCTATGGATCCATAACTCAATGAGGTAGATTAGAATTTTAGAGTGAGATTGAAGCCTTTATGATATGTAAAGACCAAGAAACCCGATTCATGATTATAGGAGATTTTAATACTATAACCAAGCTAGATGAAAAATTTGGAGGAATTATAAAATTAACCCAAAGTATGACAATATTCTTAGTGTTTATTCAAAAAAATAATCTATGGGAGGTTGATTTTGAAGAATATAACTATACATGGATCAACAACAAGAGAGGCCAAAACCTAATAGTAAAAAAATTAGACAGATGCATACTCTAAGATCATTGGCTAGATGAAGGAACTTGTACTAAAATTAATACCTTAACAAGGATGGGTTCAAATCACTAGCCAATAAGAATTAAAAATAGTGGTAAGTGAATTAAAAAAATATCACATTTTAAATATGAGTAGATGTGGGAAGACCTTCTTCAACTTGTTGATATGATAACACAAATATGAAATTATTCAATAAATGGTGGGCTATCGAAAATAAATTAAATCAATGACATCTAGATTAAAAGAATGCAACAAGAACACTTTTGGAAATATTTTTGAGAAGAAAGAATAACTAAAAGATAAAATTTTAAAATTCCAAAAAAGTTATCATAATAATCCAAGCTTGGAGAAAAAAGAGTTGCTTAGTGAATATCATAATATTTTGAGTAAGGAAGATAAATTTTTGAGATTAAAATCAAGACAAAATTGGTTAAAAGGAGATAAAAATACAATTTTTTTTTATAGGATGGCTATAGTACAAAGATCAACATCTAGAATTAGTAGAATTAAATTAGTAGAAGGGGTTTGGATTGAAGACCAAAGTGAAATTAGAAAGGAGACAAGGTATTTTTATCAGAATATTCTAGGATTAGAGGAGTCTAAAGTTCTTAATGATAAACTTCTACAAGAAGTACCTTTAGTTATAATAGATGAATACAATAGGAAACTAATGGAGCCTATTACTCTAAAAGAAGTTTATTTAGCTCTTTTCTATTTTAATAAGGATAAATCCCTAGGTCCGTATGTGAAGAACACAAGCTTATACTGAGAGGGACGGGTGAAAAGTATAAGATAAAACTTTTCTCTTTTATTTCCAAAGTAATAACTTCAAATAACATCAATGCAATAATGAAACAATGCACAAATCACCACACACATGAGAGACAAATATTTTACATGGAAACACCCTCTTGGGAGAAAACCATGGCAAAATATTGCTTATATTTTTCTTCAATAAATTTCATGGGCACCAACCCACAAGAGACACCAATCCCCTATACAAGTTCATGGAAACCAATCCATAGGAGACACCAATTACCTATACAAGTTTATGGATACCAATCAACATGAGACACCAATCCCCTTACTCAAGTTCATGGATATACCAATCCATAGGAGACACCAATATTCTTGCTCAAGTTCATGGACACCAATCCATAGGAGACACCAATCCCCTTGCTCATGTTTATGGACACCAATCCATAGGAGACATCAATACCCTTGCTCAAGTTCATGGATACCAATCCACAAGAGACACCAATCCCCTTGCTCAAGTTCATGGACACCAATCCACAGGAGACACCAATCCCCTTGCTCAAGAATCTAGTCCAAAACTCTGCTTAGGTTTGTCCTCAAATATTGGTCTCAAACACTGCTCTATATTTCTCCAAAATATGCTCATAAATATTTCTCAAATCTACTCCAAAACTTTCTTATAAACACTACTTAAATCTGCTCGTAAACACTACTTATATCTGGTCCAAAACCTACTCACAAAACCTGCTCAAATCTGCTCCAAAACTTTCTCAATAATGGCATCAAGTTCTTTACCTTTTCTTGAGTTTGCTTTTTTCAACTAAAATAAATTTAGACATATTATACCAAGAATTATTTTATCTTAATGAACATATAAATAATGATATGTACTAATGTAGTAAGCTTCAAATGGCCAAGATGTTCTTCACATTCATTAAGTTTTTCGCTTCCACATATCTCACATTTATTACATTTTAAAGGTAGCTCCAGTCTAGCTTAGATAACTTACTTGTGTGTTAACTTGGAGATGCTAATACCTTGCTCTTATTCTACTATCATGTGCACCTTTTCTTCTTCTTAAAATGTTTGAATTGTCCTTCCTTGTCACTTGGATGCTTGGGTGAAGTTATGCACTAATATTTATACTCTATCTTTGCTTTTTATAAAATTCCAATTGACCATGCAATAAATGGAAAATGTATGGAACAAAAAACTTCCAAAATATTCTCAATAATGGCATTAAGTTATATTCTCAAATCTAGCATATAATTTTGTTTTTTCTTATTTATTTAAATATCAAATCAAAACACTTCCATTATCCCTTATTACTCATAATAATTGCAAAATAAAACATTATAAAAATTACACCTTATAACTCCCTTAGTTATTTACTCAATTTTAATTAAAGAACTTTACCATAACTAAAATTTACTCACATACCTCTTAATATTGCATGCATTCTGTCTCTAGCTCTAATCATTTTAATCTTCAAAAATCATTGAACAAAAACTCAACATGCTGCCAAGGATATTTGAACCTTTGACTTGCAGCAACCTAGTGTCCTCAATGTTGGCTAGCAATTAATTGGGCTAGCCCAATGGTTGGGAGTTAAAAGGCAAGATGGTGTATTTTAATGTTACACATCCTCACTAAATGTCTTTCATTGACTAGTTTGTTGCCTTCCTTGATTATTTTTCATTGTTGGACCAATGCACCTTTCAGACTTGACAAGGCTTCAAATCTTTGTCATGGACAGTGAAATCTCTCTTTATTCGCTTGACTCTTACACCAAATGGAAGCATTTGTAATGGCTAGTGTCTGTGACCTCCTTATTTGTAACTATTATGATCCATCCCAAGAATTTACCAGTAAAGCTCCAAATTGTGCCCAAACGCTTTGCTTGAATGTTTATCCTTCCTTGATCTTCAACTACTCTATGATTGTTGAAACTACTGTAGCACCCTAAAATTGGCGCAGTCAAATTGGAATAATTACATTCACCTTAGTAAATAATTTTAAATTCAAATTTAACCTCCCAAACCGCCCGTTAACCATCGAGAAACCCGTTTCCCCTTTTTTCGTGCCATTTTTAGAGGTTGTTTTGACCGTTGGACGATATCGTCGCCGATCAGACGATATCGCCCCAGATTTGACGATTTCGTCTGGACTAGAACGTCCAGACGATTTTGTCGCAAAACTGAATTTGCATAGATAGACTCTGTTCCAACGGGTCTCCAATTCGGCGTGAAGCGTGTCTCGCGCCATTGGGACCCTTCCCCCGTTAGAGATCTCCCAAATTGGGATGATCTCCAACCTCCCAACAACTCCCCTATGCCTATTTAAACTCTAGGACATTCCCTCCCCAACCCCTCGGCTGAATTTTATCTCGCAAGTTGAATCCCTCTCGCACTAAAACACCTTAATCTTATTTTTGCACTAGTCCTATAGCAGTTTTTATGTAGGTACACCACTGATTTTCAATCGGAGCCAGCACCCATCGTCGCCGACGAACCTGTCAAGATCGGAGGCGATCCTGTCAAATTCGAGATGATTTCGTACTGATGCGAGATGATCTCGACTGCAGTTCACATCGAGGCAATCAGTGCCTGGAGTTTGCTTTTCTTAACTTTGCCTCAGTTATTTTGTTTTACAAATTAGATAATCTATTTAGTTTTTATCCTATTTTGCATCTGGAGTTCACCCATCTAATCTAGATTGCATGTTAAGCTCACAATCTGCCATTAAAGTACAACAATTTACTTTTATTTCTGTTTTTAAACTTTGTTCAGTATTCGATTTATTATTTGGCATATTTTGCCTCTGTTTGCACAGTAGGAATTCTTGTATTTTGCATCTGTTCTCTGTTTTGCAGGTCTCTGACGAATTCGTCAAATTTTAGATGATTCTGTCAGTCTCAGACGAATCTGTCAGATTCGGACGATTCTGTCAGATTACAGGCGATTACGTCGAATTCCAGACGATCCGGATCGCTTCAAGCATCGAAACTTCTTCAGACTTCCGGATCAGGTAATCTCCATTGGCCTCCTGCAAATTCTCTATTTTCTGCTTTCTACTCGTTTGTCTGTATTCATTTAAATTGCATTTTCATATAGATTAAGTTAGATTCATTCGGCCAAACCTAGGATGAATGCTTAAGGATAAAACGAACTCATCAAAACACATTCCAAAAACCTAGGCATGGAACCGCCGCCAAATGTTTCCTGGTGAACCCACCATCCATCGAAAAATCACCAAAACACACCTCCCTTGAGAGGCGGGACCTTCGTAAAGTCCTCTCGTCCGAGGTACCGCACCATCCTTTTCCCATCCTCCTTCCGGGCGCGGATCCAATAGCCTGAAGGTAGGGATGCGAAAAATTTGGAGCGATACATTTTGGTGAACCCGACGTGAATGCATCATAACCTTTTGAAAACCAAAAACAAAAACAAACAAAAAAAAAAAATTAGAACAACTAAAACTTAGATGCATTTTAAAACATTTAAGGTTCAAAATCATGTTTAGATGGTAGCTCCTAAAAAGAGGTTAGCAGTTACTATAAACGTAGAAAACCAATTGGCAGCTATAGAAGTTAATTATGTCCTTAGTATCCCTGAAACAAGTAGAAATCAATCCTTGTGGGACGAACTTGTCAGGAGACTTAGTCTCATCTCATCTAGGTCCACACAACTTAAACAGATCAAGAGGCTAGTCTTGGATAGAATCCCGGATCCTCATCAATTAGTGTTCTATCATGAACTTCAGAGAGCCTGCCATAGATGGTTAGCCTATAGGAGAGCTTTAGTATCTTCAGAGTTGTTCAGCTTTGAGGAATACCTCGAGAATGCAGACATTGTACATCGATTCTTAGGCCTTGTAGAAGACCAAGAAGTTGTTCTTACAGATAGGGAAATATGGAATAGAGTTCCTCGTGCTGTGTTATATCGAGAGTATTGCCATGAGCTTTACTTCTATCAACCAACATCTGAGACAGACAATATCACCATAGCCCTTTTCATCAAATTCTTAAAAGAAAACTTTCAATTTGAAGAAGAACATTTCATGACCCCTGAACAACTCGAACCTATTAATGATATTCATAAATTGTTCATAGAAGATTAGTTCATTTACTTTCAGCTTTATTATTATTGCGTGCATTTATTGTTTCATTTGCTGTCTTTATTATAAAATTTAAAGAAAACTAAAAAAAAAAAATAAAAAAAACTTAGTAAAAACTTAAACATTTCATTTCAAATATTGCATTAGGTATATATAAATATATACCTTTTAATTTGTTGCATATATATATATATATATATAAATATATATATATTTGCTGAAATCAAAACTTAGCACCATGACTAGACTTAGGAATGGTAAAGAAACTTTAGGGGAAGGAGAAGATTGGTTGCAAGATACAACTGAAAACCCAAATGTCCTTCTTGGAGATACAAATCCGAAAGGAGAAACTCTAGGTCAATCAGATGAAGACTTAGGTGAAGATAAGGAACAAGAAGGAAGTGTTAAAGAGAATGAATCCTCGTCCCCTAGAATAGCTCCCAATGGAGCCATCGCTTTTGATAACGCAGAACATTTTCAAAAATTTCTCAATCGGAATATCGACATCCTTAATGTAGCAGTCCGTATTGATAGAGGGGAAGTTAGTGACGCTCAAGAAGCTATAGAACGGGCGCTTGATATACACACTAATCCTTTATCTTTTGTTGATCAAGAGAGTGATAAGGGTGGACCATCCAATACGGATATGGTCACTATAGCCCAAGCCATGTCAAAACAACAGGTTACCCAACCTCCTAAGGAACCGGTTACTCAACCTAAAACCACTCCTCGCACAAAAGAAAATTCCCTTCACTACTTTGTTCCGCCAAACTATTGAGCAAAATGCTTTAAATAAACGGAAATCTAAAACAAAGCCAAATACAAATTTTCAACAATCTGGAACACAACATAATCCAACTTCAAAATTCCTCCATAACATTTTTCCTACTAATGTTTTACACAATAGTAACATGGCATCTAATCTACATGTTCCTCCATCCTATGCTCATAAAACTCATGTCAATGCCCTACCGAATCAATATGGGGGGCAAACTAGTAATCTGGAAGCTATGGTGAAACAATTGGCTTCACGTATGGACCAGATAGATCCCTACCGTCCCTCGTACAATTATCGAGAGATTTGTAGCCAACCATTGGATCCCATAGTCGTAGCTCAACCATACCCTAAACATTTTCCCATGCCCGTCCTGCCTATATATAAAGGAACCGAAGATCCCATAGAACATCTTCGCATGTTTAGGATAGCATGTCACGACATATCGCATGACGACTTGCTATTACTAAAAATGTTCCCCAAAAGTTTAGGTGGAATGGCATTAGAGTGGTACTATCAATTGCCCACTCACTCCTTAAGAAACTTTGAAGAAACAGCTGAATCATTTGTTCATCAATTTAGTGCCTACATCGAGAGACATGTAACTATTAAAGACCTATACAATTTAAAACAAGATAAAGATGAATGTTTTGCTGATTTCTTGGCTAGATGGAGGCAATTGATAGGAAAACTGCACTTTGTGCTACCCTATAGGGAAATGCTAGACATTTTCATCAATAATTTACAAGAACAACTTTCTTATGAGCTATCAACAACTACTTTGACTACCTTCGATCAAGCTATAGATTTAGCTCGAAGAGTAGAAGATGCCCTCATTAGGAGAGGCCAACTTAGGAAGAAGGATGATGAGAAAACATCTAGAAATCAATATAAAAACAAACAGGTTGTTGGTGATGGAGTCACTGACAGCAAAAATGTTGCTAATGTCAATGCAACAAAGACAACAGAAAAATTCATATTGAAACCTCCTGATAAGCCTCCTCGAGAATTCACTAGATTAAACCAACCCTTGTCAACCATTTTACCTCAACTGCTTGAAAGAGGTTTAATCCAATTACCAGCTATCCGGGAACCTGACCCAAGTATACCCGGATATAGAGCTGATTTGCACTGTGACTTTCATAGAGGACCTGGACATTCTACCAACGCTTGTAAGAGATTGAAACATAAAATACAAGATTTGATTGACAATAATGAAATGGAAGTGCAAGCCTTCCAACCTAGACAAAACCCTCCTAATAATGCCCAAAATACTGTTCCCCAAAATCAAAATCAGAATGCCAATCAAACTTTAGACATATTTCAACACCCTTTACCAAGACATGGTAAAGAGGTAGCCAATCAAATCGAACATCATAATGTTCCCCCTCCTACTCGATATGTAGGAACCATTAGCGGACAATTACCTGTTCAGGATTCTCAAACATTTGACACAACCTTATCCCTGGTTACAACCAGGCCCTTACATAATTTTCAAACTTCTGATTCTAGTGATATAGAGTCAGATAGTGAAAGTGAAGTAGACACTATTCAATCGAATAGTTCTGAAAACGAATCAGATCCTATTCAACCTATCACAGATGCTAATGTTCCAGAAGAACCATTTCCTAGAAGAGTCACTACTCGACCTTCTTCTAATGAAGTTCTTCCTTATGAACAAGCCATAAATTCTCAACCAAGACCGTTTCAACGTCGTCACTATAACATTGTAGGTACCATCGGAGTCGTTACTCGACAACAAGCTCAAAACTCCCAACACGAACCAACCCAGAACGATGGATCAGCTCCATTCATTTTGAAAAACCCAAATAAAGGGAATCATGCTCCTATTGTTCAACCTAAACCCCCTTACAGCATTAATGAACAATTGTCTAATACCACGGCTAGAATCTCCCTCTTGGATTTATTAAGATCCTCTCCCACACATAGGGATGAGTTGATGCTTACATTGAGCCAAATGATGGTACCTCAAAACATTCAACTTGAAGCTATGGCCAATACTATCATCACTCGAGAGATTGATTGTATTGACTTTCGGGATAAAGATATCCCACAACACAGTTTACACAAGGATAATCCCTTGTACATTACTGCTCTAATTGGAGATGTCGCTATCAAACGAGTCCTGATTGATAATGGCTCATCTCTAAACATTTGCACCTTTGACTTCTACCAACGATTTGGTTTTAGAAGTGATGAAATGAAGAAAACCGATATGATTATCAAAGCTTTTAATGACGAAACACAAGAAACGTGTGGAGTCATTACCCTCCCATTACAAGTTGGTCCTAGAACCCTAGAAACAACCGTGTTTATTGTACATTGCCCAACCATCGTACAATATACTTTTGGGTCGCCCTTGGATTAACGCCATGCGAGCAGTCCCGTCAACTTTACACCAATGTGTGAAATTTGAGTTTAAAAATCAGTTGGTCACTATTCATGGTGACCCTAGACCTTTTGATATGTGTGCTTTGGCAGAACCCGTTGGAGTGCAATTTTGCCCTGCTCTGTCATCCACACATTCTAGTTCTTCTTTTTCATCTAAAACTGTGAAACATAAACCCATAACTTCATCTATTCCTCTTCCATTAACTTCATCTTCCTATATAGACCAACAACCTTCTAAACAAATTTTAGAATCTCAAAAGGATCTCAAATCTACAACTAATCCTTCAACTATTATTCCTATAAATTCAAAACCTTTAGACACATCCATCATACCTTCCACATCTCAAGACATAAGTAATAAACCTTCTACATCTTATGCCCTTTCTGATGAACTTTTACCAGATTTATCTACAACCTTAATATCAGAAAAAATGAACGCTTTCATGCAAGATTCAAACCTTTTAAATAATTTGCCGCCCTCTCCTCGTACTTTGGGCCTCCCACAACCTTTGGGAAGTACTTACCAAGTCGGGAGTTGTGCCTTCATTTATAAAGGATATGACTGGGGAAGAATCCCTCGGAATATCAAAACTCATCATGAGGGATACGCTCACTGTTATTTTACCAATGATTATGTTAAAGCTAAACCCATGATGCTTAAAATGGGATATAAAGGGAAAGGCTTAGGACCTTTCCAAAATGGCATGAAAGAACCTTTCGAGGTAGAACCGTGGCCTGCCCACTGTGGTGTGGGCTTATTTCCTAGTAAGGGACAACCCTTTCCTTTTGAGGATGATGATCACCTCATATGCTATCAAGATTATTTGGATAGGCATGTTGATTTGCCTCTTAAAAATCAGTCATTTTCATGCAACATGCTATCCATAGCCTACCCTGAAATGATTGCTGACCCCGATGAAGAGTTGGAAGGAGATATCTTCCATGATGTCTCTGTTGAAGAGATGTTGCACAATGGATTCTATTTTGATGGTTCTATACCAACCATAGCTCAGCTTGAGACCACTAATCCTCAAGATGACTTATCTAAATTAACTTTACAAGAATTACAAGAACTGGGTGTTTCACCCGCCCCACCTAACTTTGAAAGAGATCTACACATGGAGGTAGAAAATGTCATTAAAATTAATATTGGAACTGAGGACAATCCTCACATGATCAATATTGGATCAGAACTAAGTCAACAAAAATAGGAACAATACATTGCATTCCTTAAAGAGTACGAAGATGTCTTCGCTTGGACATATGAAGATATGCCAGGTCTAGACCCTTCTGTCATCATGCACCATCTAGTGGTCCATCCGGATGCTAAACCGGTTAAACAAAAACTTAGAAAAATGCATCCCAAAGTGGCTCTGCTAGTCAAAGGGGAGTTAGAAAAACTCCTGAATGTTATCTTTATACAAGCTATTGATTATGTCTGAATGGATCTCAAATGTAGTTCCAATCACTAAGAAATAAGCTACCAAAGTTAGGGTTTGCACCGATTTTAGAGATATTAACGCTGCATGCCCTAAAGATGACTTTCCCCTTCCAAACATGGATCAAATTATCGACTTCACTGTCGGAAGTGGGATGATGTCCTTAATGGACGGATTCTCCGGTTATAATCAGATCAGGATAGCTCCTGAAGACCAGGCTAAAACAGCCTTTATTACCCCCTGGGGTACCTTTTGCTGGAAAGTGATGCCCTTTGGCTTAAAGAACGTCGGTGCAACTTATCAACGGGCTATGACCTACATTTTTCATGATATGATGCATGATATCTTACATGATTATGTAGATGATATTATAGCTCGCTCTCTTATTGAAAATAATCATTTAGATGATTTACGAAAAGTTTTTAATCGATTACGAGAATATCTCATTCGATTAAATCCAAAAAAATGCATATTCGGAGTTAAATCCGGCAAACTATTAGGGGTTTTAGTTTCTTTACGTGGTATCGAAATTGACCCTCTCAAAATTGCGGCCATCATAGATATGCCCGCACCCACTAATATATCTGAACTACGAAGTTTACAAGGTAAACTTCAAGCTATCCGTCGCTTCATTGATAAGTTGGCGGACAAAACTGGTCCCTTTCTTAAGCTCCTTAAGAAGGACGTCCCCTTTAATTGGGACACAGAATGTAGAGAAGCTTTTGAACTTCTCAAACAATATCTCCTTAACCCTCCGGTGCTTTCACCGCCTAAATCTGATCGCCCATTTCTTCTATATATTTTTGCTTCAGATTCTGCCTTAGGAGCAATGTTAGCTCAACTTGATGATGAAAAGCGAGAACGTGCTAATTATTACATTAGCCAAACTTTCGTCAGTTATGAAACCCGCTATACAGCGTTAGAGAAGTTATGTCTAGCAGTCATGTTTGCTACGCAAAAATTACGACATTACATGCTTAGCCAAAAAACGTATGTCATTGCCAAATATGATCCTTTAAGATATCTCATGAGTCGACCTTATTTATCGGGTCGCACAACCAAGTGGGTTCTCGCTCTAAGCGAGTTTGATCTCACATTCATAGGACAGAAGTCTGTTAAGGGTCAAATCATAGCAGATCAATTAGCTGCTGCACCCTTAGAGTCTACTCATCCTCTCATCATCGAGTTTCCCGATGAATGCCTTCAATTAGAGGCAGACCATCCCGAACAATGGTCCTTATACTTTGATGGAGCCCGATGTATGAGTGGGGCTGGTGCGGGTATTATTTTAATATCTCTGCAAAAACATCTTATTCCTCCGTCCTTCAAACTGACCTTTGCTTGCACCAACAATACTACTGAGTATGAAGCTCTAATCCTTGGATTACGAGCTGCTTTAGCCCTAAAAATCAAAAACCTCTTAGTTTTTGGGGATTCCCAATTGGTTATAAACCAAATTAATGAAGTTTATCAAACCCGAGATGATAAACTTCATCCATATAAGGCCTATGTTTTACAATTGATGTCTTTATTTGATCAAATTACTTTGGAAGCCATTCCTCGAACTAGCAACCGTGCAGCTGATGCTATGGCCGCAGCTGCATCCCTCTTGCCCTTGGAGTTAGACGACGAATATGCCACTATCATCATTCGTCGACTCCAGGAACCCGCTTCAAATAAGTCATGCTTAGAGCCTTTGGATGTGTTTCTAATCAATGAAACTACTCCTGAACCTTGGTATACAGACATATTTGATTTTCTCCAAAATGGGACTTTCCCTACTAATTCTAATAGAAACCAACATCGGTTATTACGTCGACGAGCAAGTCGATTTGTAATAATTGGCAATACTTTATATAGAAGATCTTTTGAAGGTATCCTATTAAGATGTCTAAATTTAGAAGAATCTAAATCAGCCTTGAGTGAAGCCCACGATGGATCTTGTGGAGGACACTTTAGTGGTAGTATCATTGCTAAAAAGCTCCTTCGGATAGGATACTTTTGGCCTACCATGGAAACGGATGCACACGAGTATGTGCGTCATTGCGACAAATGTCAAAAACATGCTGACCTTGTCCATGCGCCTGCACAAGAGCTGCAAGCTATTTCGTCTCCTTGGCCCTTTTCTAAATGGGGCTTGGATATTATTGGTAAAATCAATCCTGTGTCTTCTGATGGACATAAGTTCATCATAATCGCCATTGAGTATTTCACGAAGTGGGTTGAAGCTATGCCTTTAGCTTCTTGCACTGGTTCACAGGTCTCTAAATTCATTTTTAATCAAATCATTTGCAGGTTCGAAATTCCTGTGAATCTCATCTCTGACAATGGAACTCCTTTTAAAAATAAAGATGTTAAAAAATTATGCCAAAAATACAAGATTCAACACCGCTGGTCTACTCCCTATTATCCTCAGGGTAATGGTCAAGCAGAAGCTTCTAACAAAACTTTAATCAAAATTCTCAAAATATTGGTCAATAAAACTGGCCGTGACTGGCATATTCAATTATATCCAGCCTTGTGGGCTTATCGAACTAGTGTTCGGACTCCCACGGGCACTTCACCATTTGTTTTGGTTTACGGTGCTGAAGCAGTTTTTCCATTTGAATTGGAAGTTCCTTCTTTGGCTCTGCTACTTCAAGACACTGAAGTAGGAGATGAATATCGCACTGGCAGACTCAGTCAGCTGGAACTCCTAGATGAAAAATGCATCAATGCTTTGGAGCATCTCCGTGCATACCAAAACAAGCTTAAAAGAGCATATAATAAGAAAGTTCGTCATCGATCCTTTGAGATTGGCGACCTTGTTCTAAAAGAAAATCAAAAAAATACAAATGCAACCAAAGAACTTAAAGGTAAATTTGAGCCCAACTAGCTCGGACCATACATCATTACTGCAAAATTTGAATCAGGAGCATATAAATTATCTACCTTAGATGGCAAAGAACTTAAAGAACCCATGAATATTTTACATCTCAAACGTTACTATGCATAAATTTGGTCATTTCATCCATGTATATATTTGTTCAAAGTTACTCTCTTATATTTCTTTCAATTTATAAAAAAAATTCAAAAACATCAAAAACATTTATAAATCTCCAAAAATCTTCAAAACTATCTATTGCATTTATTTAAAGCACTTGTTAAGTTCTTTTTGCTCAAAAACAAAAATCTAAATAAAAATCTAAAAACAGCTATATGCTTGACTCTTTCGAAACCAAAACAATATACAGAAGAAAGAGAGAGTCAACATTCTCCCAACTTCTAAAAAAATCATGTATATATATTTTCTTACAATTATTGCAGTTATATGTTTCAACTTATTTTGGATACAATTAGCATTTATTTGGCATCCCTCACTTGCACACTCACAAAAAAATAAATATCTTGCTTTTATCTGGCATGATTACTAATCTCTCTTATATCAAAGTTCACAAAATTCAAATTAAATAAAGTTTGAGCATAGAGAATTGATCTTGTTATTTACTTAAACCAAGCACATCTTTCCACAATAAAATGATTATATTTGTAATTTCCATGTTTTGCTACATAGTAGAACTGATTTCTTGGGTGAAAAGTTTCCCCTGCTATCCTATCATGCACATGGTCTAGAATCTTTGAGAATTGGCAAAAGGACAAGCTCACCCCTACCCAAAATAAAAATCCCTTGCTCTACAGCTAATCTGAGCAAGTATCCCTAGCACAGAAAAAGAAAAAAAAAAAAAAATTCAAGAAAGAAAAAAGAGAAAAGAAAAATGTTCTTTTATCGTTACAGCAATGTTCCAAGCATTATCAAGCAAAAGAAATACAAAAAGCAAAAGCAAAAGCAATAAAATCCCTTTCCCTACCCTTTGAAAAGAAAAGAAGGGTTGATGAGCTTGAATCCCTGGAATTCTCAATTATTCGAAAACTATGAGGTAAGCCCCATAACAGGTGGTTTGTGCCCAACCTGCTTGGCCTTGGGTAACTCCTAGCGTGGCGATATGTCTGTCACATTAGCGACCTTCTTTTGTACAGACCTATGTCTGCTTATGGATTAGCTAGCTCTTGATAATCCGATCTACATAGTAGTCTAATATGGTTATATGCACCTACATCATGGTTAATGAACACTTATTTGGTTTCTTCAAATCACTTGTATCATAGTATCTTGCTCAAACCTGGTAAATGAACAATACAATTGCACACACATTTGTATTTGAGAGATTTTGTCTATCATTATGATAAATCAAGATTGGAAATGAATTCACATATGCACATGGGATTCCTTATAAATCTAATTTTTGTCTTCAAAATACTTTGAAATATTATTTTTGCAACTTGTTTGGAATAATCAAGTACAATTATTTTTTAAAGACAACTATATAATAGAAAAATCACAAATTTCTTTCAAAACATATCATACATATCATATCGACTTTCGCGACGATGGTATAGTTCTAAAACCAAAATTGGAATTATATGCCTAGCGCAAGTCCTCATTTTCATATTTTATGTTCATCAAAAATCAATCATGCAATAAAACTATTTTTTTGGATTTTCGCGATGATGGTATAAGTCTATACCTACATATTCTATGCCTAGCACAAACCATTGTAACAATTTTTATTCCCCCATTTATCAAAACTCATAAAAACCATATGACTTCATTTTATTACACAAATTTTGCTTTTCAAAAGAATGCACATTTTCATTATTTCATGTCATTATGTCCACCTCCAATTTTGCAATGACGGTATAATTCCTAAGGAATTATTCAACAATTTTATCACACTTAGGAATTTATGCCTAGCAAAAATCATTTTAAAAATATTTCATGCATAATATTTTATGGAAATCTGAAAACAAACCATCATCATCATCATCATTTGCATCATCACAACAAAGTCTTAAGACAGTCTCTTAAGCCCTCTTTCACTTTTCACAATATTTCTATAAATGGGATTAGCTTGACGACCGAGTGAGCAGCGACTCCATGAAATGGTCTATAATAGCGACAATGTCCTTTGAAATTATTGTTAAAAGTCCCCTTTTCTTTTATCAAATCATTGCATCACAAACAACCAATTTGTTACATCATATTATTTCATCAACATTACAAGCATGACATCAAAAGGTATAAATTCTTTTCCAACGACATAATTACAAGCATTATCAAAATCAATCAATCAAAGCATCATCAATATACTCATAACATAAGTCATATGACCAAAAATATCTCATCTATATATATATATATATATATATATCTCAAAAATATATATGTACATCATATCAGATAGATTGGTATGCCACAATCCATATCTTGGCATACTCAATCAAGTGTCCTCCGAGCAGTGTCTCGAGAGCCCCTAGAGCTCTCAGCCTCATCTCCTCCCCCGCCCTACGGAGGACGAGGTGGTCCCATCGCAGTATGTGTGGTACTACGAGTCCTCGTCGTCGATCGGGATGAGCTCCTCGATGACCCTCGTCTCGATCGGATCTGCTATGGCAGCCGGAAGCTGTACCCTCTGGCCCTCCGGCACCGCCTCGGTAGTATAGAGCCCGATAGAATGCGGTCTGAGAAACCGACCGTAGCAGCTCCTGAGTGCTCACCCCTCCACCCCGTGCCCTGAGACGTGCATTCTCGTCTCGCAGCTGCGACACCTCAGCCTGGTGTTGTGCGGCCGCATCCTGTAGTGTCTGCACCTGAGTCTGCAGATGATCTCTCTCTACCCGGAGAGTAGCCATCTCGCTACTCTCTCCTATATCCATGCCCTTGCCCTTATCGGGCGATGGTGGCCTCTATGGAGATGGGGGTCTCGCCTCCCTCCTCTCCCTCTCTCTCTGTCACGGCCGCTCCTGTGCCTGTGGCCTCCTCTGCTCTCTCCCGTCGTGACCCTGGGCTGCCTCTATCGCCGCCTGGTGCCGCCTCCCTATCCGACGCATGACCGCATGGATCGGACCCTGTGCCCTCATCATCCGAGGAGGGTGGATGCCTGCATACCAGGCATCGTAGCCATCGGCTACTCTTGCATCGTCCCCATCCACTGGCTGAATGGGGGCATCATCTGAGTCCTCGGCTCCAGAATCGCTACATGTCTGGAGCCCCGCTAACAGTGGTGTTATCCCGGACGGTCCGGGAAAACTCATAATCCCTGAGAGATGGGATCCCCTACTGTAGACCGAACTATCACAAAACTCGGTCGTAGCGATGGAGCTCCACCTCTCCCCTCTCCATCCTCAGCCAGCAGACTCGCCTGATGCGAGCCAGCTCCCGTCCGTCCTCTGCCCACCCTGGATGCTGCCTCCATGGCCTCCAGGTGATCTGGTCCAGGACAAGGTCATCCAGTAGTCTCCGGGACACCGACAGGTCGATCCGTCGCTGTGCCCCTCTCCGGAGCCACCAGTAGAAGACTCGGGGCCTCTCCCCGTCTACCCCTGTCAGTGGAAGCCCTATCGGCCTCCGCACCGTAATGTGCTCCCAACACCAAACTTGTAGTAGCGATGTCATCACCAGACATCGCCCGCCCTTGTACACGACCCCGTAAAGGATCCTGTACAACCGACATAGTACAAAGCTGCCCCATGAGAACCTGTAGCCGTGGTCCCGCATGTCACAGATCACATCTGCCAACATCCACGACACCCTGCACCCGCTCTGGTGGCACAGCAGAAGTCCACCAACTACCCCATCCAGAACCCGTGTGAGTCTAGATGCCCCAGGCATCTGGCGTAGTGCCTCGATATTAACTCTGCCCTTCTCCAGGGCGAAGCTCGGGTCACCACACAGCCGTCCCATCGCGTGGCCCTGATTGGCCGCCGGTGTGATCATCCGTCCTTGTATGGGGATTCTCAAAATCCTCCATACATCCTCTAGTGTGGGAGTCATCTCCCCTGTCGGTAACCGAAAACATGAAGACCCCGGATACCATCTCTCTGCTAGGGCTATCAGTAGCCCCATGTCTGTGGAAACCTACGGCATCTCTGCCACATGCTGCAATCCGGCTCGTGCCGCAGATCCCGCTCTCGCCCGGGTGAGAGCGGCCAAGTCGTCTCTCAATCCGTCGTACTTCCACTCTCTGCTTTTTAGTAATCCTCTCTGCAAACATAAACAACAAAACAACAAACAATAATTAATCAATAAATTCCAGTAATTAATAATGCAACTTAAAGTTCAATTTCATGTAAATGATGATATCGCCCACTATTGGACGATATCGTCCCCAATTTGAGCATAATCGTCTCCGATTTCGTAGTTCGAAATCATCTCTAATTTGACGAAATCGTCCCCCTTTCGACGATTTCGCCCTCGGGCGAAATTGCCGAAATTGAGACGATTTCGTCGAAATCGGGACGATTTCGTCCCGACGACGTCGACGGCCAAAAACGGCCGTGATGCTCCAAATTCACTTAAAAATTCATCTAGAAAGCATGTAAAAGCAACTTAAATCAATCTAAATTGAGTTTAGACCCTTACCCGTAGACCGCGTCGGACCTCTGCAGATCTGTGCGCTGTCTCAACCATTTTTTGCTCCGAGCTCTAAAAACAGAAAAATGAACAAGAACAATGAATTAGGGTTTTACCCTATTTTTCTTAATTTTATTCAACAATAATTTTTTTTTTTTTGCTTTTTCGCGTTTTTACCTCAAACGTTCGATTTGGGTAAAAACACGGAGGGGGCACCATAGTAAGCTGTCGTACGATTCGACCAAGAATCGTCACCTAAAAATGGGAATAATTTTTGCTTTCTCGTAGATCGAGAAGAACTCTTCTTTAACGCATTTTCTTCGAAAAATTCGCTAAAGAGGGGGCAAAATGTAGCACCCTAAAATTGGCGCAGTCAAATTGGAATAATTACATTCACCTTAGTAAATAATTTTAAATTCAAATTTAACCTCCCAAACCGCCCGTTAACCGTCGAGAAACCCGTTTCCCCTTTTTTCGTGCCATTTTTAGAGGTTGTTTTGACCGTTGGACGATATCGTCGCCGATCAGACGATATCGCCCTAGATTTGACGATTTCGTCTGGACTAGAACGTCCAGACGATTTTGTCGCAAAACTAAATTTGCATAGATAGACTCTGTTCCAACGGGTCTCCAATTCGGGCAGAAGCGTGTCTGCGCCATTGGGACCCTTCCCCCGTTAGAGATCTCCCAAATTGGGATGATCTCCAACCTCCCAACAACTCCCCTATGCCTATTTAAACTCTAGGACATTCCCTCCCCAACCCCTGGCTGAATTTTATCCGCAAGTTGAATCCCTCTGCCATAAAAAACCTTAATCTTATTTTTGCACTAGTCCT
This sequence comes from Wollemia nobilis, assembly GCA_028583015.1. Classification (NCBI taxonomy): domain Eukaryota; kingdom Viridiplantae; phylum Streptophyta; class Pinopsida; order Araucariales; family Araucariaceae; genus Wollemia; species Wollemia nobilis. The sequence continues at coordinate 2,228,514 of JAQPPZ010016974.1, read as the reverse complement.
ATAGCAGCTTTTATGTAGGTACACCACTGATTTTCAACCGGAGCCAGCACCCATCGCCGTCGATGAACCTGTCAAGATCGGAGGCGATCCTGTCAAATTCGAGACGATTTCGTACTGATGCGAGACGATCTCGACTGTAGTTCGCATCGAGGCAATCAGTGCCTGGAGTTTGCTTTTCTTAACTTTGCCTCAGTTATTTTGTTTTACAAATTAGATAATCTATTTAGTTTTTATCCTATTTTGCATCTGGAGTTCACCCATCTAATCTAGATTGCATGTTAAGCTCACAATCTGCCATTAAAGTACAGCAATTTACTTTTATTTTTGTTTTTAAACTTTGTTCAGTATTCAGTTTATTATTTGGCATATTTTGCCTCTGTTTGCACAGTAGGAATTCTTGTATTTTGCATCTTTTCTCTGTTTTGTAGGTCTCTAACGAATTCGTCCGACGAATTCGTAAAATTTCAGACGATTCTGTCAGTCTCAGATGAATCTGTCGATTCGGATGATTCTCGTCGGATTACAAAGCGATTACGTCGAATTCCGGACGATCCGGACTGCTTCAAGCATCGAAACTTCTTCGGACTTTCGGATCGGGTAATCTCCATTGGCCTCCCGCAAATTCTCTATTTTCTCGCTTTCTACTCTTTTGTTGTATTCATTTAAATTGCATTTTCATATAGATTAAGTTAGATTCATTCGGCCAAACCTAGGATGAATGCTTAAGGATAAAACGAACTCATCAAAACACATTCCAAAAACCTAGGCGTGGAAACTGCCGCCAAATGTTTCCTGGTGAACCCACCATCCATCGAAAAATCACCAAAACACACCTCCCTTGAGAGGCGGGACCTTCGTAAAGTCCTCTCGTCCGAGGTACCGCACCATCCTTTTCCCATCCTCCTTCCGGGCGTGGATCCAATAGCCTGAAGGTAGGGATGCAAAAAATTTGGAGCGATACAACTACTACCTTCACTTTTTGGAAAACCACATCATATCCATATGCTAAAAGTATTCATCTTCACAAATATTTCTACTGCAATGATGCCAAATTGTCTCAGCAAAACTTTGCTCTTCTTCAACGAATGATTTGACCTTCGTTCTCTACTTCCTGAACTAGCTTGGCTTCATCAAATCTCACTTTGGTACCTACTGCTACTATTTCCTACCACTAGGCTTGGATACTAGATATTCAAGGACCTCCCTTCATCATCGCCTATGAGCGCACCATAAATCTCCTATCGCCATTGATCCTCAATGTTTCCTCTTCATTCGATTTCTCATCTGTGATCTTTAACACTTCCACATTGTCTTCTCCTTCACCACCGATCATTAATATATTCAATGAATGCTAACTTTGGAATGAATTTCATTATTGTATATATATGCAAATATTATTACTTTCAAAAAGGTCATCCCACCTTACAATATTTCAACCTTTATAAAATTTAAATTAAATATTATAAATTTCATCCTTCACTTTATAGTATCCTTCACTTTATAATATTCAAATTAATATATAAATATTATAATACTTTACTTATCATATATTTTCCTTGACTCAATTGAAATATATTTGCCTTTCTTTTCTTGATATGTATTTTCCTTGGATAGTTTTCCCTTTTGACATCAATGACAACTCAAAATTTCTAACAGGATGGGCTCTCTACAACATTCTATCAACGTAATTGGGATATAGTAAAGGAGTATTTATTGGTGGCAATGGATCAGTCTAGGGTAAAACAATAAATAAATTATAAAATAAATGCAATATATATTACCTTGAGAATGTTAAATCCACTTGGCCAGCTCAACGACCACTCTATCTATGACCATTGAAAATGTTAAATTTGCCTGGATTATATTTGAATAGATGACCAAGGATCTGGAATCTACACATGCCTAGCTCAACATCATCTTTTGGGATGCAGAAGAACCCCGTACCACCCATAATTGCAATTGAATGTTTGACTCCTACAACGGATTTATTCTATGATGGTCCCAAAATCTAGGATGGAATCATCCCCCTCCCTTTTTTTAGCTTACCTCCTATTTTTTAATTTATAGGCTGCTCATCATTGAAGAAACACATGCTTATACTAAGAGAGGGGTGAACAATAAAGATAAAAATTTCCTCTTTTCTTCCCAAATAAATAACTTGAAATAATATCAATGTAGTAATGAAATAATGCACAAATCACCACACACATAAGAGATAAATATTTTACATGGAAACACCCTCTTGAGAGAAAACCATGACAAAATATTGCTTATATTTTTCTTCAATAAATATCGTGGGCACCAACCTGCAGGATACACCAATTCCCTATACAAGTTCATAGGCACCAAACCACAGGAGACACCAATACCCTATCTAATTTCATGGGCACCAACCCATAGGAGATACCAATACCCTATCCAAGTTTGTGGGCACCAATCCCCTATACAAGTTCATGGGCACCAACCCAAAAGAGATACCAATCCCCTATAAAAATTCATAAGCACCAAACCACAGGAGACATCAATCCCCTACTACAAGTTCATGGGCACCAACTCACAGGAGACACCAATCCCCTTGAAGCACCAACCTCACTCAGTTTTGATCCAAAAAATGATCACAACCATTTCTCAAATATGTTACCAAATCTACTCACAAACACTGCTCAAATCTATTCCTAAATCTGCTCACAAACACACCTTAAATCTACTCACAAACAATGCTCAAATCTGCTCCAAAATATGATCAATAATGGCATCAAATTCTTCACATTTTATTGAGTTTGCTTTCTTCAACTAAAAGCAATTCACACATATTCTACCCAAAATTCTTTTAACCTCCTGAACATATAGAGAATGATATACTAGTTTTGGAAGCTTCAAATGGCCAAAATGTCCTTCATATTCATTAAGTTTGTCACTTCCACATGTCTCACATTTATTACATTTTAAAGGTATCCCAAGTCTATAATTAGATAACTTACTTGCATGTTGAATTGGAGATGCTAATACCTTTTGGGCACTGAATTGCACCAAGTTTTCACTCATTATTGCAGCTATCTATCTTCCTAATTTTTGTCTAGTCTTGCACCCGATAGCTACAGCTCAACACTCAACATTGGATGGACCAAAATAGGGGTTTCCAATCCAACCTCTAGAGTAGGTTGGTTCCTTGTCAAATTAGCAATTTTTTGACACAATTATGCTCACTTAGGGTTAGGAGTTTAGGGTAAGAGAAGGTTATGGTTAGAGAGGTGTAGATAACAGTGGATGGATAGGTTAACAACTTTGCACTACCATAAAAAGCTCCCAAAAAACCATACTAAGGACATACATTCAGATCAACATTTATGCCAAAATAGATCATTTCATATATTAAAGCACAATATAGAAATTTTGTAGCAAGCAATTTCAATATCTAGGGAATGATAATCCAAATAAAAAAATTCACCAAACACCTAGATTTCATAGAAATGTAATTTCTAATAACATAGAAAGAACTCAAAGCAGATTTCAATTACTTATAATAGCTAGTAATCCAAAATAGGTACCAATTAACCATATAAGTATTTAGAGAAATGCAACTATGAAATTTGAACCTCTGACATCAAGCATGAGAATGTGAACTTGAGGTGAAGATCAATGTATTACTCCTTTCATTCAACTCTTCAAAAATATTTACAATGGTATAGGCAAACACGCTAGATCCGACCCTTAAAAATGAGGGTTCGACCTCTACTTATAGTTTTATTATTACAATAATCAAGAAACAATACACATAATCTTGTTACAATAGTACAACAAATATTTTAGCTGGCAACAACTCATTGGCCTATCCTCTGAGAAATCCACTAAAAGAAAGTATGCCATGATAGCTCAGGGTCTCTGCAACTTGTTGATCACTCAGTGGAACTAAAGCTCAGGCCGTTAAAGATCACACATTTTTGTTGATCCTTCTTGGGAGTGAATTGGCACTGTCAATTTGTAACTGCATTTGGTTTGGTCTTCTTAGAAACCCTTGACGCTTCATATTTCGATTGATTGTTACAATTATGATACAACAATATCTTTAAAACAACCAATATTTGGTAGCTTAACCTCCACCGTTGATCTTCTTCATCACATGATTCAGATTCAATCCAACACAAGATAAATACCATTCTACTTTAAAATTGTTGATGCAGTCTTTCTTATCAAAAATAATAAAATCTCCAATCCGGACCTTTGAACCTAAATCCACTCCAGGATATTAATCGTCAACATTATATTCTTCAATACAGATCTGGAGCTAGTCACATACTTCCTCTGTCACAAATCCTCACTTTCATTATTCCACTACCCTGTCTTATCTTCATTCTGGATAGGGAAGACTTGTTCATTCCCTGAATCACCAATCCACACTTTTCTACCAGTGACATCATCATCTCCTTGAAAATTTTATGGATTTGAGATTTGTCTTCATTCTAGAGTAGAAAACAAAAGGACCTTCTGGGAATCACCATTCCATACTTTTCCATTGCTGATGTCATCATATCTTAGGAACTTTTGCAAATTTGAGATCTATCTTCATTTTGGAGCCAAAGTGAAGTCACCTAGAATCACTCCAAACATGAAAACTTCACTAATTTTTGAGTGGATTCATATCTTCTGACCTAGTTTTGAATAAAAGCATTCAGTAAGGTTTACGGAATGATGATTTTATCACTTAGTCAAATTTATACAAAATTTTACTAAGTATGTGGCCATTTTGGACCTACATTCTGGCGCCTCTCGGGTAGATTTACTTGCAAATCCAATTGAATCCAAAGTCTTATCCATTGAGCCTTAGGAGTCAAAATAATACTTATCGTTGAAGATATGTTTTAAGGAATAATTTCTATACAAACACTACCCTATGAAAGCTCAAAATTTTCCTAGAGTGTAAAGGTTCATATCAAAACCATGCAAAAAACATCATAGAACTCACTTGTTCAACTAGATATTGTATCCATAATATCATTATTACTTACTGCCTTCAAAAACTATACATAACTCTACCTCCTTTATAAGGCTTCACTTCAAAAAATGCCTTCACAAAAATGTTGTGTTGTAGAATTCATGCCTTTATTGCTTATTTTTGACAATTGTCAGAGTAAAAACGGAAATACAAAACTGATGTATTAGAAACACAAAAACTATGCATATGTACAAACAAAAATGAAATGATTTTAAGTGTGGGCCCCTCTTGGACCTATAGCTACTCAATCCTATCCTCATTATTCTACAGCCTCTTTGTCATCACCTTCTATAGCCTCTTCCTCATCATCTTCTCATGGAGCCTATAGTCTCTAATTATCTTCACCAGAGGTGTCCCCAAATACTTGGACCATTGATTCCAAAGACCATAGAGCCTATTTCCAGGCTTTCTCAGAGGGATTTGATGTCTCTTTAAGCTTCTTATAAAAATATTTTAGTCCCCAACATCCTCATAATTAGCCACATTCCCTCTAGTCACAAGATATTCCATGAGATCTCTTAAGCGGGTGTAACCCATAATTAATTTGGTAGCTTGTTCTTGGGATAGTGGATCTTCTAATGAATCAATTTCAGCTTCATCCTGTAGGTTCTCCTTGATGCTTTGATGGGATTCTTCCATAAATAACAAGTTATGACCCTCCTTCTAGAGTCCTTTGAAACCAAATGAACCATCTCCTAATTTATTTCAATAATGTCTTTAATGTCTCTTTCCATCATATCAAACAACAACTAGGCTCTCTGAACTGCCCTATGCTTTTTCACCACTATCTTAGAGGCTACCCCGACTAGATTCCATTATCTATTAGAAATTGGTTTAATAGCATCACTGAGCCTACTACCAACCAACCTATACATTTTTTCCATCAGAATCACCATAGGCTGTAACTTTCCAATGATTTGATCTAAATACTTCTAAATAGTAGATAGCAATTAGCTAGCATCCTTCAGGTAGTCGATTATGAATTGAAGACCTAAACATTTTTCTTGAACTTTAGAAAGCAACTCTTGATTTATCCCTTTCAAACTATCTTTGAAAAAACCTGAGGACTTGGATTTATCAATCTGAAGCTGATGTTTCAAATTTTGAATTTATTTTGCCTGATCCTCATTCAGCTTCTTTTGTTCTTCTAACTGATCTTCCAACTCATTAGCCTTTTGAAACCTTTCTTACCAACTCTTAGCCTCTTTCCTTAGAGCTTTCTCTACTTCCTTTTGATCATTGAGGCTCTTCTTAAGTTTTTCAACTTGTTGTTCTAGCTTATCTACCTTATATTTTGTTATATCGGTCTTCACATAAAAGGTCTCTAAGTGAGCCTTGGCCATCCCTAACTCATCTTTAGCAGGAAGCTTGTCAATATCTTCTATTATTTCCTCCACTCTATAATCCTGAGCATCCATTTTATTTTCAGGTTTGCTCACCTACGAAATCAAATACCTTGAAACCCTTTGCCTAGTGATAGGGTTAACATACATACTTTTCCTTGTCATGACCATCCTATTAGAAGGCCTGGTAAGCTTCTCTGCCCAATAGTTATTTATGCTCTGATTGGCTGCCTGTTATTTTGATACAACAATAGACATTGAAACATCAACATCCAAAGTAGATAACAACATCAAAAACATAAGGGTGGACAAAATTACTATTGGTGGGGGTGAAGATATATTGACAGCAGCCTCTATTACAATGGTAGATTATGTGACTAATGTTGTTGTCAACATAGGTAAATTTATAGAAATAGGGACAAAATTGATAGTAGAAGGGATGGATGAAATTGGAATGCAATGTCCCATGAATGGTGGTAATGAAATAAATGAGGATGCAACAATGGTGGATATTGAAGTGGATATCTCAGAAGTGGAAGGTGGGTTTGGAGGAGGTTGTGATATAACATAACTGATTGGTACCTCCATAGCTATTGATGAGATGAGGGAAGAACTGTGAGGTGGAGGAGATAAAGTTACCACATTCTTGACTAGAAAGGGAAAGAAATCCTTTTTGGGATTCATGGAGATGAAAAGGAGAAGAGGGATTAGAAACCATACCTTCACCTACATATGTAGGGTGTTCTTATTCAGCTTCTATCTCAAGCTGTTGTTCCTGCTCAACTAACCCTTCTATAGTAGAAACAACTACCTCTTCAATAATTTATTCCATACCCATTTTATACTTCTTGGAAACCTCTCTCTCCTCCTCTTCCAAGGCCCTCTTAGTCCTCCTATAAACTAATTGTAAAGTAGCCATTTATCCTTCAAAATTTTCTCCCTCTTCATCTTATTTAACTACTATTAAAAATAGATACTACTCAGATATGGGTTGTAATTCGACTGATGTTGTAGGGACGATGGAAATAGGTGGAGATCTTATTTCAATTAGCGGAATATTGACAGCTCTTTCTTTGGATAATTGCATTTCATTCACCAATTTAGCCTTCTCTTGAAACTTATCTACCTGCTTAGAAGTAGGATTGGATATTTTGAGTACTTCAGCTGTGTCAAAGGAACCTTTTGCATCTCTATCTAAATATTTTGATTTGTAAGAGGAAAGAGGGACTCAAAATCATTTTAGGGTTTTTCATCAATCAATACTATATTTCTAACATCCTTTGATCTCTAGGCTTCAATGTTCTTATTATAAATCCTTGAAAATTCCTTATCAATTTTCATTCCAAACTTTGATTTGGGTTTTCCAATTTTGATCCTCATATGCCACCAATCTGTAATCTTTGTTATCTTCCTGAAAGCACCAGATTTCGGGCAAAGGAAACACTAGTTATGCAACATAAGACGAAAATGTAACGCTTTGATCCTATGCACTAAAATAGAGAAAGGAGACAACTTGGAAACGAAATATAAGATGTAAAGAAATCACAGCCCTCTTTATTCAAATATCTTATCCTCGGTTACATAGACGTCTCCTCCCATTTTGGGGGCTAGGAGCGTTAAATTTGTCTTCATTACAATGTGTGACCTAGTCTTCCTCTTCCCACGTGCCCACGATTGCAATGGGCGGGCCAAGATGCTGCCGCCGCTGATGTGGATAAGTTCTTCACCTCTGATTGCTTTTCCTGCAATCAAAGAAACAATGAAAATGTCGGTAGCACCTCGCTGCAAAGGAAAGGGATTCGTTCTCTAAAATCAATGAAATATGCATGTAAACATCTGCCTGAAACAGTAAATACAGTGAGTCCAAATGGCTTGAAAACTTGACAGAAGACAGAAAATGTTATCAAAAGGCCATTGCCCTTGAGATAGCTGACCAATCTACTTTCACCTGGTAATCGTCCCTGGTAAGGACGATTGCTACTATTAATTGTCCCCCGACAGGACGATTGCTGCTGTTAATCGTCCCCTGTAGGGACGATTGATACTGTGTTGAAGAAGCCGACCTGCCGCTGCTCCAATGTCGATTCCTGAGACCTGCAAAACACCTGCAAAAAAGGGGGTTATGTAATTGGGGCAATTTTGGGATGACCCAGAAGGTCGGATTCTCCCAATTTGGCCTCCATCATCAAGAAATTGGATGTTGTTACCTGCAAGTCAGTGGGACAGCCAAAATAACAAAAGCATGATAATATTCGATGAAAACCTTTTGAAATCAAGATTCAAGATTCTGAACTATTGAACAGCAGAGAATAACATGGAATATGAACAAATGATAGAAAATGAACTACAACTAAATCCAAAAGGTGCGGGGTGCCCAAGTGGGCAGCCCACCGATGGAACTTGATTTTGGCACCAATCCACTTGGGATGGGCCCAAAATCTCTTAGGATTGGGGGGTCGGTGAATTGGTTGGTTCAAGTGTCCATGTGTTGGATTTGGGTTAGGTTCGAGCTTCCAAAGGCCACCCAACAACATCCCTTGCAAAAGATATTGGTGGATGTGGGAAGGTGAACCAAAAGGGATGCAAGTGGGTCTTCAACTCGGCAGCACTTCGTTGCTTGAAAAATCCTTCAACCTATCCGTTTTGGGTGAGAAAAGTCTCACCTTTTATAGACCCAAGGGGTCTCTTTTGGGAAGGAAGCACAAACGCCATGTGTTGGTCATAGGCGCCATGTGGCAGTCATGTCTCCTCATGAGGGAGGGGAGTCCTCCATTGACTTATGTTTTCATAATTGCTTCTTGTGACAGTCCTCTAACGACCCTTCTGTCCACCTACACACGCGTGCAAGGTAGGAGTCATCAACTGACTGTTCTGGGCCACCACTTGGCGTCATTTATCATTTTTCCCATTAAACTTGGTAATCGTCCCTGGGTGGGACGATTACAACAATCGTCCCTAGGTGAGACGATTGCAAGTTAGTAATCGTCCCTGGGTGAGACGAGTACTGGGCAAAGTGTCTAACTATACCAAATTGCTTCCTGACCTTACAAAATTGCTATGGAAGTGGTTAGGACCACTGTTTGACCTCTGACGGCTGCCCTGGGGGCTGTGTTTGTCAAAGCGATCAGTGTTTGTAGTCACATAATCGGATTGGTGCTGTTTTGGTGTCTACACTTCCATGGTCCTTTCTCCTTTGGTTTTCCTCTCTCTACGACAACTTATTTAAATGAGTGTCTTTCATATTAGTATATTCAACCCTCACTTTATTAATTGTATCCTTTGTATGCCGATGGCTAAGCTCATGCTCCAAATTAAAATCCACAATACTTCTGAAGAGCTGAATAGCTAAAGAGCATGAGAATGCAAACCTATTCATAAAATTCCAACCATGGAGGTAAATGATCTATCTTTGAGATGTTCCACTCCAAAAGAGCAGTTTCATCATTATTCCTTCCCTGCTCAAAATTAGCCCTTGGATTTTTTTAAAATTTATAGGCCTTATCTCCATTTAGGGTTTTATTTCTCGTAGTGAAAATGCCGTCAGGATCATAACTCCATCTTTGAGGAATATAAAACAGACATAATATGTCAAGGTACTAATCAATTTGTTGGCTATACCACTCGAATACAATACTATTATCTTTATTATGGTAAGTAATTAAAGACTTCTTCTTCCTTCCTGAACTGTAGCTTGCGTTAATGTACACCACCTACCTCAGTTACTCTAGGGCAAATAGCCTTTCTGTGACAAAGTGAGGTAGGAGAAAGGGTTTACCTATGAAACCATATAACCTAATTACTGTACCCTCTATTAGTAGATACCAATCTCATTCCTCAGTGTATTCTTTCCTCAAAATCTGCTTAGCTAAGGAGGGCAACCTAGGGCACTCATTGTACATCATTTTTAGGGTAGGTTCCAAAAATTCCAAGTTGAATCTGTAATAGGACTTACTACTCTTCAAACAATCCATCAAATAATAGACTGAAAAGGGTTATCCATCACTGGTTTTATACTTAGCTAGAATCCATGATATTCTTCTTTTGATGGCTACGTAGAACATCCACACTAGACTTGAGCAATGTCTAAAACTGGGAGCACCAATACCCTTATTCATGTTTACCAGCTACTCATGGATCCTCTAAGTGAGAAAAGTTGGCTAGTCAAAGTAAATTACTCTAGTACCCCTTTCTCTCGCGTCTTTCTTATACATCCTTTCATCAAAAATACAATATGCCAACCATGAACCATCCTATCAGAGTCCAAACCCTCCATACAATCTAACATAGAAAATAATTCTGTATTTACAAATTCATCAATGTGAATTGGGACTTCGGGCATTTCGTCTTGGTTCCTTATCCTTATGAAATTAAAACAAAGCCATTTTTCTAGTGCCTCCCTGTTTTCCTCTGAGGCTATCATGTTAGTGTAAGCCCTATCTAGCTCTGCTATGTTAAATAGTCTGAGCTTTGAGGATGGGTCTACCCCTATGGAGAATAACTCATAGTAAGTATCTCTTGTGATTGAAAATAGGGGAGTGCCCTCAGGGGTTCTGACTGTTCTATTTTCATAATCATAGAATTGAATCATAGCAGATACTAGTTCGGGGTAGTGATGCATAGAATCACAGATATAAGAGAACAAAAAGGATTTTATGGCTATCATACCTTATTACCGCATTGGTTTTCCTTCAAAATATAAAAATTCAAAACCTATATTGATGCGGGTCCTTCTCACTCTTGTAATTACTGTATTTGTGGCTCGACTGGTACGATGTACATGAACCTGCAATCTCGTTGCTATCTTCGATAATTTGATGGATGAATTTTTGGATGCCATCTTGACAGTAGCACACTTTGTCCTCCTGATTTGTAGGAAATTCTACAAGGTATCACTATACCTTTCTACCTTCCTGTAGACACAAGGGGTTTCCAAATGGATTTTGTGTATGATTTTCATTACTTCTCTCCTCTAGAGCCTATGTATCTTTCACCATTAATGCAGCTATTATGTGATATATTTGTTGGCACATGTTTCAATCCTTTTCATTATTTCTTTGGCAGCTCAAAGGTGACATCCTATCTTATTATTGGTTGAATTTTGAAATTGTACTGCTAGCTCATCACATCCCTTTGGATACTCTTTGGTTCATGCGTGAGTTCATTAGAATTGAATGCAAGAGCACTCTTTAGCCTCCACATGTCATATTGGAACTTGTTGTTCAGCTTTGGCCTGATTCCCTTTCAGTGTCTTAATAACCTTTCGAGTTTTCTTTGGTACTTGAAGCTTGCACGCATGGCAATCTACCTTGATTCTGCTCCAACTATATCCAACTTTGAAAGGTCCCCGAATTAGCACTATTATTTTTCCTTCTTTATGCGGGATAGAAACTAATAGAAAATTCCACAAAAATTTGGATTTAACTGTGCGAACTTGAGGGTGGAATGCCATTCTAGAGATTACATAGCACCGTGTGTGGAATGGAACATTACCATACATTTTAGCCAACACTTGGTTATTTCTTGTAAACTTTCTTCTCTCTCTCTCTTCTCTTTTTTTTAGCATTTCTTTGAAAAGAACTAATTACAAAGTGCATAAAAGAAATCAAATACAAAGTGCAGAAAGGAAGGGAAAATATTTGTACAATGTATATACATATGTTATAATGAGCTCACTTCTTACATATAGTAGAACTTGAGGTGGAAACCATTCACCAGAATTGGTTGTATGTTTCCCTCTGGATCCTTCAACTAAAATACATTAGACTCTTTAGCTTCCACTATTTTGAAAGGACCATCCCAAAAGGAATCAAACTTTCCATGCTTGTCTAGTTTTGCCCTGTCAACATTTCACCTAAGAACTGAGTCTCCAACTTGGAGTTTTTTGAACCTGGCATTTTTATCAAACCATGCTTTAATGTATGATGAATACTTTTGAAAATGATCATATGCTTGAATTATGCTCTCTTCCAATCATAGCAAGTGTGTCAACATGGTTTTAATTGGATCATCCTCTAATTCTTCTTATGTATTGACAAGATTAAGCACTGGGATCTCTAAGTGAATCAGAAATACTGCCTATTTTCCATATACTAGTGCATAAGGAGAAGTTTTGATGGAATTTTTAATAGTAATCCTATCTACCCATAGAGCATGGTTGAGCAATAGGTGTCAACTCATTTTTTTACCTTCCAAAGATTTTCTCAAAATCCTTAATAGGTTTTTATTGGTAGAATTTGCAAGTCCATTACCTTGTGGGTAATAATTTGAAGTATTTTTAAGAGTGATACCATACTTGCTGGAAAACTCAATGTACTTGGATCCTATGAAAGCAGGGCCATTATCACTCACCAAAGCTTTTGGGACTCCAAATTTGGAAATCAAACTCTCCATAAAGTTGATCACAACTTCTTGGTATGATTTATTTGTAGGAATGGCCTCTACCCATATGGTAAGATAATTTGTAGATATCAAGATAAAATTGTGCTCTACTAAATAATTAGCATTTATAACTCCTATAAAATTTAATCCCCGTTGTTGGAAAGGCTCCTCAACTTGCATAGGCTTCAGGGGAGATGCAGTATTTCTGGTTCTTCCAACGTACCTATGACACTTGTCACAGGCCTGTGTAACTTTAAAAGCATCATTGAATAGAGAAGGCCAATAATAGCTTGCTCTTATTATCTTCAAAGCTATAACTATTCTTGAGCTATGACCACCTGCTGCCCCTCCATGAAATTCTTCTATGACTCTTTTTTGTTGGTCCTACTTCAAACATTTTAGGAGAATACCATCCAAGTTTCTTTTGAACAACCCTTCAGGTAGTAATACATATTTTAGAGCATGAAGTCTATACCTCCTCCTTTGAGAAGGATTCAGATCAGGTGGCAAATTCTAGTTTGAACATACCTAGTTATTTGTTCAATCCAATAATAATTTGGAGTGTATACAACATCTATTTGATCTTCTTCTATTATTTGACAAGTTGTCATTTCAGCCAATGCTGAAGCATTTTTCAATCCTTGGCACAAGGCTCTACCTCTGACCAGGTTGGTGGGACGTATTTCTACATCATATTCCTGGATCTTAGTAATCCAACTAGCCCTTTTATCTCCCAAGTCACCTTGAAAAATAAAACTTCTTACATTTGGATGAACCACATATACAAGGGTTTTGCTCTGTACCAGATATTATCCAAAATTCTTTAGTGACTTCATTAAAATGAACACTTGTATTTCAATAAAGTTATATTTACCTGATAATCATGTAAAGTCTGACTCCAAAATAATACAGGGTGTTAATCCCCTTGATTATCTTTCTGGGTCAGTACCAAGGCATAACTTTCTTTAGCTCCATAAGCATAGAGAATAAAATCTTTAGTGAAATCAGGATTTATCAAGATTGGGGTTGTTGCAATGGATTGCTTGATGACATCAAAAGCTTTCTTCCTAACCTCAGTCCACTTGAACTCTACCTTTTTCTTGAGTAGTTCAGATATAGGCCTCACTTTATGTATAAAATTAGAAATGAATTTCCTGATGAAATTGATTTTGCCTAGGAAGGACTGCAAGGTATTTTGATTAGTAGGCAAAGGAATAGCTAGAATTTCTCTAATTATTTCTATATCTATGGCCATACCTTCCTTTGAGACCATGTGGCCTAATAGTTTTCCCTCATGTACTACAAAAAATGACTTCTTAGGATTCAATGAGATACCAAACTTTCTGCACTTTTGAAAAACTTGTTCTAAATGAGATAGATGATCATTTTTATCATGATAAAAGACCATCATGTCATCTAGGTAAATCAGAATAACTTTATTTATAAGTGTAGCAAAGGTATAGTCCATGGCCCTATAAAATGTAGTTCCAGCATTAGACAACCCAAAGGACATTCTCTGATAGGCAAATGTAACCCATTCTGTGGTGAATGTTGTTTTGTATTGGGCTTTGTCTTTTACCCAAATTTGGTTATATCTAGAGTAACCATCCAATAGTGATAATATTTCTGCTCCAGCTACCACTTGTAAGATCTGGTCAATCTGAGGGAGGGGGTAGTGATCCTTGAGGGATGCCTAATTCAGATTTCTAAAATCTACGCATAGACGTATATCCCCATTCTTCTTTCTTACAGGTACCAAATTGGCTACCCAAGTGGAATTTTTTATTGGATATATTATCATAGCCTTTAGTATCTTTAAGATTTCCTCTCTCATAATGGCTTCTATCCTTGGGTTGACAAACCTCTATTTTTGTCGTAATGGTTTAACATCGGGTTCTAACTTAATCGTATGCTGGATAATCCTTTTGTCATACACCTTAAGGTCTTCATATGACCAAGCCACAGTGTCTTGGTATTCTAAGCATAAAGTTTTAATCTCTTCTGCTTCCTCAGGTGAACACAGGATCCCAACATTGAGCTTCTTTCCTATTCTGACCTCCACTTCTTTATAGATATTTTTACCGACCTTCATAGCTCCAACCTTCTTTCTATATTCATTATCAAATAGACTTTCAAGGGTGACCAATCCCATTGGAATATTATTTTTTCTTAGTTTGATAAATTCTTGTTGATCTATTTCCTCCAAGTATTCCTCTTGGACATTTGAGAAGCATGCTTCTCTTATCATAAAATCCAAAATTTGTTCATCACTTTCAAAAACCTGCTAGAATATCTGCTTGTTTGGCACTATAGGTCTGAAAACCATTTTAATTCCCTTGGTCTTCTTAGTTCCAAAATATACAGGAGGATTGAAATTAGCTCCCTTCGTTGCCAATAAATCTGCCAGGTGATTCTCTTATCTAGGCACAAAAATTAGATTCATGGCATCAAATGAATCCTTTAGGTCCCATACCATGTTTCTGTAAGCTTTCAAGTAATGGTTCTTACTACTACACTTATTCCTTACCTGATGGACTATCAACTCAAAATCACCATTTATATTCAAAATATTGATGCCCATGATTTTTGCTTGCATCAATCCGAGGTACAAAGCATCGTATTCTGTAGCATTATTGGTACATGACCATATCATTCTATATGCAAAATTATTTATCCCTTTATAATGTGATTGTAGAACCACACCAGCCCCTGCACCATCTCTACATTTAGCACCATCAAAATGCATAACCCATGTTTCTCTATTTCTTAGAGATTGATTAGAAATAGTAGGGATTTTATTTTCCAATTCAGTTGTGATGCTATATGTACCCATACCAGTTCCAAATTGACTATAGTCTTCTCTAAAAGGCAACTCATCTTCAATGTCTAGCTTCTCAATGTTTTCCACTAGCTTAAATTCCTCCAAAGGATTAAGATTGCATAGATACTATTCAATATTTTCAATATGATAAGCCACTGGTTTCTCAGGTGTTATCCTTATCCTTTTTCCTTTTAAATGGATTACCATGCTAGAATAATCCATGTACATATATCCTCCTATTTTTGCAATAAATTATCTTGAGATGCATAACCCAAAATAGGGTTCCAAGTCCATCACCACTATTTCCTACACCATTGTTACCTTAGGAGCTCTGTGCAACCTCATTAGTACATCTTTAATAACTCCAATTGTCTTGATAGGTGTCCCATATAATTGCAACACTCCAGGACAAGATCAGGTATATTCCATACCCATTTCGTCACAGACCGCCTTAGGCATAACTGTGGTTGATGCTCCTAAATCAATCATACAATTTTGGACTACCCATCCTTCTATTCTTAAGGATATGTATAAAGGGGGAGGTTTGTTTTTTAGAACATAAGGTGTCATTTCTTTCTTTTCTAGTGGTATACTGAGGATGGTGGTGGTTGGTCTGTTCTAGGAATTTTTGTTGAGGGAATCTTTAAGTAGGTCAATCTGGCCCAGAATAAAAATAGTGTCATATAGGCTAGCTTTTGATGGAATCCTTTTCATCTCCTCAATAATGTTGTACTCAGACTTGGTCAGGGATAGTATTTACAGTCCTCTATCTGGCTCACCATATTTCCTTTTGTATTGTTGGGTTTCATCTAATATTTGTATTTTGGTAATAGAGGGGAACCTAAGCCTTTCTTGATCCTCACCCTTGGATCTCATTCTGTCTCCTTCTGTTTCTCTTTTAGGATTTTTAGGGAGACTATTTGTCTTCTCCTTCCCTCTAGCTTGAGGAATAGTAAACGTGTCACTGCTTTGAGGGGGGAAGTCAACTTTCTTTTGAGAAGTGACCTAGAATTGTCCCATATTCTAGGGGTCTACATGTAAAGCTTTCTTTCCAGACCTTGTCATAACAACAATTGGGATTTATTCCTCTAACTCTTTTTCGGTCATGATCTGATTAGGGTGCTATAACATATTAACCCTCCCCTTATGATTTCTTTCATATTGATCCATAGCTTGTTGAACATGGTGTTGATACATCACACAAGATTGTGAGTCATGAGGGTCATTGCATACCAAACACCAAATATTTGCAAGAGTGGTATCTATAGAACACTCTGGCTCCTCATATGCTGCATTCACCCTAACCCTAGTACTATTACTAGGACCAAGAATTTGATATTTGTTTACATATGGGAATCTACTCTGTTGTGACCTTTCTTGATCTCTCTTTTCCATAAAATTCATTTTGTTACTCAGATTTTTCATGGTATTTTGTATATCTAGAATAGCAGATAATTCTTGAGAAGGTTGGTAAGGAAGGGAAGGAAAATGAGGTGCAGAGGATATAGGTTTAGACCAAGGAATTGGATTCATTTGTAGATATGGAGATGGTAAATAAAGGTGGTCCATGTAGGAGGGCTTTATGGATTACTCATGTCCACTATTGGTTTCTGAGTTATAGGGCAACACGATTTTGGGGGGAATTATTCCCATATTGATTTGGATATTTTTAGTATGTACGACTACATTATAAAATTTGGGGAATGTTTCTACTCTAGATTGTTGTGTTTGCAAACCTAGCTCTGATCTCAGTGCAGGAATATAATACATATAAGCCAAACATGCAGCTGGTCTAGTAGTGGGGGGAATTCTCTTCCAGGTTCTGCTAAATCTCAAATTAAAATTTGAGACAATTTCTTGCTAGATTTTTTGCATGGCTATAAACTGATTTAGTAGGAAAAAGGGATCAACAGATTCATTAAATTCTTCTATGAATGGCTCAGCCAATGATTTCCATGAAGTAATAGAATTATCTTCCAGAGTTCTAAACCAATGCAATATCTTTCCATGAAATGACAAGGCTAGAATTCTGACAATAATATTTTCTTCTTTTATGTTGTGGATTACTGCCAGATTCAGGATATATTGGTAGTGCTTGTAAGATATTTTTCCAAATCCATCATATGTGGGGGTTGCCTTAGATATATCCTAGGGAATGACACCCATTTGGGCTAATGTAAGGGGCCCAGTTGAATCCCAATTAGGGTACTTCTGAAGTGGCTTATTAGGAGACACATTATGTGCCATATTTTTTGCTACAGGTCTTCTTAGGGGAACTATTGGGTTTTCTTCCATAAGCTTTTATTCTTCAATGAAATCTTGATCCAAACTTCTGATAACAGCAACCCCTATCTAAGGTAACTCACAATGAAAGAAAGAATCAGGGTTGTTCCTCTTGAAATACCTGGTATACATGTAAGGGTACTGGTCTACAATACTTTTTCAAGGTCTTTTGACCAGGGAGTCACTAGGTGAACTTTATTTTCTTCGCTAATAAGGTCAAGAAAATTCACCCAATATTGATTCCTTCAGGTTGAGATAACAATAACTTTTTATATGGGTTTCATGTTCCTTGTGAACTGGTCCCACCAGGCGTACCAAAAACTTTTGGGCACTAAATTGCACCAAGTTTTCACTCAGTACTATGGATTTCTATCTTCCTACTTTATGTCTAGGCTTGCACCTGATAGCTGTAGCTCAACACTTAACATTGGATGGAACAAAACAGGGGTTTTTGATCCAACCTCTAGAGTAGGCTAGTTCCTTGTCAACTTAGCAGGTTGTTGACACAATTATGCTCACTTAGGGTTTGGAGTTTAAGGTAAGATAATGTTAGGGTTAGAGAGGTGTAAATAATAGTGGATGGATAGGTTAACATCATTGCACTACCATAAAAATCTCCTAAAAAACCATACTAAGGACATACATTCATATCAACATTTATCCCAAAATAGATCATTTCATATATTAAAGCACAAAAAAAAAATGTTGTAGTAATCAATTTCAATATCTAGGGAATGATAATCCAAATAACAGAATTCACCAAACACCTAGATTTCACAGAAATGTACTTTCCAATAACATAGAATGAACTCAAAGCAGATTTCAATTACTTATAATAGCTAGTAATCCAAAATAGGCACAAACTAACCATATAATTATTTATATAAATGCAACTATGAAATACAAACCTCTGACATCAAGCATGAGAACACGAACTTGAGGCGAAGATCAATGTATTGCTCCTTTCATTCAGCTCTTCAAAAATATTTACAATGGTATAGGCAAACACGCTAGAGCCAACCCTTAAAAATGAGGGTTTGACCTCTACTTATAGTTTTCTTATTACAATAATAAAGAAACAATACACATAATCTTGTTACAACAGTACAATAAATATTTTAGCTGACATCAGCTCATTATCCTGTCCTCCAAGAAATCTACAGAAATAAAGTCCACCATGATAGCTCGGGGTCTCTGCAACTTGCTGATCACTTAGTGGAACTGAATATTAGGCCATTAAAGATCATGAATTTCCATTGATACTTCTTGGGAGTGAATTACCACCATCAATTTGTAATTGCCTCTAGTTTGATCTTCTTGGAAACCCTTGACACTTCATCTTCTGATCGGCTATTACAATTCTAATACAGTAATATCTTTAAAAAAACCAATATTTGGCAGCTTAACCTCCACTATTGATATTCTTCATCACATGATTTAGATTCAATATGGAACAAGCTAAATGCCAGTTTGCTTTAAAATTGATGATGTCATCTTTCTTATCAAAAATAATAGAATCTCTAATCTAGATCTTTGAACCTCGAATTTGCTTTGGGATCTTAATCGTCAGCATTATATTCTTTAATCTAGGTTTGGAGCTAGTCACATACTTCTTCTGTCATGAATTTGCAATTTCATTATTTCGCTGCCCCATATTATCTTCATTCTAGAGAGGGAAGACTTGTTCATTCCTTGAATCACCAATCCACACTTTTCTTCTAGTGACATCATCATCTCCTTGAAACTTTTGCGGATTTGAGATTTGTCTTCATTCTAGAGTCGAAAACAAAAGGACCTTCTCGAAATTGCCATTCTACACTTTTTCACTGTTGATGCCATCATATCTTAGGAAATTTTGTGGATTTAAGATCTATATTCATTCTGAAGCCAGAGTGAAGTCACCCGAAATCCCTCCAAACAAGAAAACTTCACTAACTGCTGAGCAGATTCATATCTTTTGATCCGATTTTGGATAAAATCATACTGCAAGTTTTGCAAAATGATTATTTTATCACTTAGTCAAATTTATACAAAAAATTACCAAGTATGTGGCCTTTTTGGGCCTACATTTATTACATTTTAAAGGTATCCCAAGTCTATAATTAGATAACTTACTTGCATGTTGAATTGGAGACACTAATACCTTGCTTTCATTCTTTTATACTTCATGTTATGGCATCAAAATTTGATCAATTTTGGTCATCAATTTATGCTCTCAAATCTGACTCACTAATGATGATATTCATTTTGTTTGTGCTTTCCAAATCTGCCTTAACAAAATAATTTTTCTTTTGTATGTGCCTTCCAAATCTACCTTAAAAAAATTATTTTCACTTCCTTGCAAGCGTGATCAACTCACGGTGGGTCAACAATAGACTACGCAAATATAACCCCAATAAAATTTGAAATTCAAACTTTCACTATAGGATCCTTCATATTTCTGCCACATGATGCGCAAAGCACCTGCACCCTCCAACTAGGTATACCCATGTCTAGCCAGACGTCATGGGCACCGTGAGGTGCTCACAATAAACAATTTGTGTGTGAGCTCTTTTATTATGTCCCACACCCTTGGTAGGGCAGATGTGGGATTTATAATTCCCATGAAATATGTCAACCAAAAGTAAAACCATCTGCCAAATATTATATTGTCCTCATTTTTCTATCAACCTTAGCAAATTTGAAATATGTTACTTGTCTATTTTTCTCCTTGTGCTTGAAGGTAATTTCCTACTCACTTTTGTTGTGACATCCGTTGGGTAGGTAGTCTCACAATATTCATGCTTGTGATGAATCACTTGAATATTTCAGCTTTACTCCATCCCTTAGCATTCAATAGTCTCTTTGGATTCTTTTAATGGTTCTCAAATCTAAAAATATTTCTTTATCCTAGTTTGTAACTCCCTCTACATATAATCCAATTCCCTTTCCTTACTTCATGCATTGGCAC
Source organism: Wollemia nobilis (assembly GCA_028583015.1). Lineage (NCBI taxonomy): Eukaryota > Viridiplantae > Streptophyta > Pinopsida > Araucariales > Araucariaceae > Wollemia > Wollemia nobilis. The sequence goes on along the minus strand of JAQPPZ010016974.1, from coordinate 2,207,746 downwards.
TGGATCACCACACTTCACCACACCACTCTAACTCTCTATTTTATACATGTTCATAGCTTTTATATCAAATACTATTGAATGAAACTTTTTCTCTGCCATCACTCCTCATATCTATCATAGATATTCAATTATGGTGATCTTCTCTTAAAAATTTTCTTTGTTAGATGATGCTTAGATTGTAAGCTCCTTTCTCATGCCTCTAGACACTAAAATACTTCTACAACTATGTATTCTATTTTCAAATCTTAAATGGTGATGCACAACTCCAAGTATCTCACTTTTTATCCTCTCCAACAATTATTGGCTTGAAGTCCGAGGTGTAGACCAATTGGTTCATCCAAACCTCATAAGGGGCGGAGGTCCAAGGTTCAAATCTCGGCCTCGTCGGACTGAATGCTTGTCCCTTTCCTGGTGCTTTCAGCGGTGTAAAAGGTTTAAAATGATTGTGGCATGGTGGTTATAGGGGCGGACTTCACAAGGATATGTGTTGTGGCTTCTAGGGTAGATAGCATAGAATACTGTGGTGGCCATAAAAACCTAGACAGCCTACCCAGATTCATGGCGGCTATCGATTCCACCATGTAAATTCAAAAAAAAACAATTCTTGGCTTGACTCAAGCTTGATTGCCTTGTGTTGTGGTCCTTTTCGATGCTTCACCTTCTCATTGATTGCCCATTATGCATCATGAAAAATATCTTCTCAAGATAAAGTTTTTTTGTCAATTCAATGGTGCCTTTGGTTTTCTATACTATGACAAGGTGCATGAATTCCACCAACTTTCCTCCTGTGAATTCATGAGACTTTCATCAGTATTGTCTTCTGTCTTTTATTTCATAACTTTGGTGCTCTTATTTCAATACAAACACAAAATTTCCTTGATGTTTTTGCTATCTACATGCTATTATGTCTCTCTAGATATTATCAACATTCGCTCCTTCAATGTTTGATATTAATTGGCATTGTCTAAGAATTTTCATGCTCCACCACTGCTGCACTTGAAATTATCTCTCTTTCACAAATTCCTCATTGCCACACTGTCACTCCCATATTCTTATTTCTCTGATCACATAGTCTCCATGGCACTGTGTATATCAAAGATATCCGATCAATAATTACCTCAAAAATAGATTCTAGCCTTATATTAATATGTAAGCGTTTTCACTTGCTTTTGGCACCCAAGATCGGCCTACTTTATTTTTTAATAATATTTATATTTAAATATTTTGTTCAAACCTTTATTTTAATTTTAAAACATTACTTTAATATTAAATATTTAATTTAAATATTAAGGCATACATCACCACTTTTAATATTGAAGCATACACTGCCACTTTATATTGAAGCATATAATAGTGCCTTTGACATCAATGACAACTCAATATTTCTAACAATATCCCCCTTTGTCATTTATGGCAACCTTGCAAAGAAAAATATATTTTATTGCAACAAGATCACAAACTGCTCCCCTAACAAGATACTCCCCTTAATAAAATTTTCCCCCTTTGACATAAATGACAAAGGCTCCTTGGGGCTGAAGGATAAGACACTTGACAACGCCCCCTTACTACCTACTCTTCTTGAGATATTCAATGATGATATGAGAGTGAAACTACTCCCAAATTACAATGCTCCTTTTCTTGTTCCATTTTCATTTTCCAAACTTTGGAGGACATATCCTTTTGAACAATTTGTCCATCCTCCTTATTAATTTATTTTAGTAGTTTAGGTAACACTATTCTACACCATCTAGTTGTATGCCCAAAATTATTACATTTGTAACAAATGATGTTGTAATCCATGAGATGTGCAAATGAATTGACATTCCTCTTGGTGAAGCCAAAATAATTTTTAGCATGAACGCTGCAACATACAACATTATGACCAAAATGGTTACATGAAAAATAATAACCTCGGAATAAATATTGAAACATGTCTAGTTGCCTTGGAGGATATGACCACATTGTTGTTTATGTGGTGGACCTTGTTCCTTGATGATGCTTTTTTTCTTCCTTCTCGATGCTTCCACTTCTCAAAATATCAGCATAGGTCTTAGGATCTTCTTTAATTATTTTATTTGATGCCTCTCTTCCTTTTGAGCTTGACTTCCCCTTTTGTTTCTTTTGACCTTCTCCAAAACCAAGTCCAGTATTTATAACCGAATATCTTTGTGCTTTGATAATATCATCCAAAATTTATGTGCTTTTCTCAAGCATAATATTTTTCTGTAGTTTATCAATATATTCTTCCACTTCGTTCCTTAAATAAAAAACTTCATGTTTTATTTTTTCATATCCAACTCTTTTGCCTTTAACTGCTCAACCATACCTTCTTCAATTTGCTTTACCTCTTCAAATTTAACTTTCAAGTCAATGAGTTCTTGCAACAACTTTACCTTTGTCATCTCATCCTCTTGTACTTGAGTCTTCAATCTTGAGTTCTTCTTTCTAAGCCTTTTCAACTCTTCAAGAGCAAAAATAAGTTCCTCTTCTATGTCAACTATGGCTTCCTCTTCATTTTATGGATCTCTCTCTTTTTCTTGATTTTTGTCAACAAGAGCATCTTCTTTCTCTTATATAGCCAAAAATAGGATTTCTTCTCTTTCACTATTAGAGAGACTTTCATCACTTCTATAATAACTACTTGCTTCCTCAAAATAAATACTTTTATTGTACCTTTAAAAGATCTTCTTTTCATGTCGTCTTTGATCGTGCCTATTTTTCTTTTCATGATAAATTTTTTTCTTTCTTTTTCTTGTATTATTTTTCTTCTTCACTGCTACTACTTCTAGCTTGTGGGAAATTAGATGCATAGTGACCAATGTTACCATAATTAAAACATTTCATAGTATGCATACCTTTGTGTTTTCTTGGACACTTCTTATTTCTTTGCACAAAGTTAGCTTCTTCTCCATTGCTTGATTCTTCACTTGACTCTGGTTCTTTATTCTTTGTATTCTTTGAAGCTTTAAACACGGTCTCCCATTTGGATTTTTGATATTTTTTAGTCCTCATATCATAGGCTATAATAATTCCATGTAGCTCATCCATGCTTAAGGTTTTAAGATCCTTCATTTCTTCAATAATCGAGACATTTGCATCAAACCTCATGGGAAGTGACCTTAAGATTTTTTGAACAATATTAGAGTCTTCAATACTTTCTCCAAGTCCACGAATGGTGTTGACAACTTCATCAATGTGGAGTAGATATCTGGTAATATCTTCCTCATATTTCATATTCAAGTCTCCAAAGTTCCTCCTATGGGTTTGAAGTTTTGCCATTTTAACTTTATCGTCTCCTTAATATGTTCTTTGTAGCTTGTCCCATATTTCTTTTGTTGAGGTGCATTGCATGACTTTCACAAAATCTAATTTACATAACCCACTTAATATTGCATTCATTGCCTTAGCTTTATTTTCAAATGGTTTCTTGCCATTTGGATCAATGGTAGGGGTTGTAAGTGGTTTTAATCCATCCACAATAGACTTCCATATATCTTAGCCATGTGCCATCAAATATGTTTGCATCATCATGATCTAGAAAGCATAGTTAGTCCCATCGAACAATGGAGCCCTATTTTATGAAAAACCTTCTTGGTAAGCCATGTGTGTTCTTGTAATTTTTTCCTTCAAGCGGTTAGACTTTTATGAAGGAACCTTCTCTAGTACCAATTAAATAAACACACACTTATACTTAGAGGGGGTGAACAGTATAAGATAAAAATGTTCTCTTTTCTTCCCAAATCAATAACTTGAAATAATATCAATGCAATAATGAAACAATGCATAAATCACCACACACATAACAGACAAATATTTTACGTGGAAAAACCCTCCCGGGAGAAAACCATGGCAAAATATTGCTTATATTTTTCTTCAATAATTTTTGTGGGCACCAACCCATAGGAGACACCAATCCCCTATACATTTTCATGGGCACCAACCCATAGGAGACACCAATACCCTATCCAAGTTAGTGGGCACCAACCCATAGGAGACACCAATACCCTATCCAAATTCATCCGACACCAACCCATAGGAGACACCAATCCTCTATACAATTTTATGGGCACCAACCCATAAGAGACACCAATCCCCTATACAAGTTCATGGGCACCAACCCATAGGAGACACCAATCCCCTACTACAAGTTTGTGGGCACCAACCCACATGAGACACCAATCCCTTATACAAGTTTATGGGCATCAACCCATAGGAGACACCAATCCCCAACTGCAAGTTCATGGACACCAACCCACATGATACACCAATCCCCTTTAAGCACCAACATCACTCAGTTTTGATCCAAAAAATGATCACAAACACTACTCAAATATGTTCCCAAATCTACTCACAAACACTGCTCAAATATTTTCCCAAATATGCTCATAAACACTCCTCAAATATGCTCCCAAATTTGCTCACAAACACTGCTCAAATCTACTCCAAAATCTAATCAATAATGGCATCAAATTCTTCACCTTTTATTGATTTTGCTTTCTTCAACTAAAATAAATTCACACATATTCTACCTAAAATTTTTTTAACCTCCTGAACATATAGAGAATGATATACTGGTGTTGGAAGCTTCAAATAGCCAAAATGTCCTTCATATTCATTAATTCTGTTGCTTCCACATGTCTCACATTTATTACATTTTAAAGGTAGCCCAAGTCTAGCATTAGATAACTTACTTGCATGTTGAATTGGAGATGCTAATACCTTGCTTTCACTCTTTTATACTTCACGTTATGGCATCAAATTTTGATCAATTTTGGTCATCAATTTTTTCTTTCAAATTTGACTCAATAATGATGATCTTCCTTTGTTTTGTGTTTTCCAAATCTACCTTAACAAAATGATTTTACTTTTGTATATGCCTTCCAAATATACCTTAACAAAATTATTTTCACTTAATTGCAAGTGTGATCAACTCACAATGGTTCAACTACAAACTGCACAAATCTAACCCTAATCAAATTTGAAATTCAAATTATCACTACAGGTTCCTTCAGATTTCTGCCACATGACACACAAAGCACTTGCACCCTCCAACTGGGCATGCCCATGTATAGCCAAATGTCATGGGTACCGTGAGGTGCTCAAATAAACAATTCATGCATGAGCTCTTTTATTATGTCCCACACCCTTGGTAGGGTATATGTGGGATTTATAATTCCCACAAAATATGTCAACCAAAAGTAAAACCATCTGAAAAATATTATATTGTCTTCGATGTTGTATCAACCATAGAAAATTTGAAATATGTTACTTACCTATTTTTCTCCTTGTGCTTGAAGGTAATTTTCTTCTCAATTTCGTTGTGAACTTCGTTGGGCAGGTAGTCTCACAATATTCATGCTTGTGATGAATCACTTGAATGTTTCAACTTTACTCCATCCCTTAGCATTCAATAGTCTCTTTGGCTTCATTTAATGGTGCTCAAATATGAAACTCTTTCTTTCTCCCAGTTGACGACTCCCTCTATGCAAAATCCAATACCCTTTCCTTGCTTCACGTGCTGGCATTGGTTCACCACACTTCACCACACCACTATGACTCTCTATTTTAAACACGTTCATAGCTTTTATATCAAATTGTTGGATGTGTCTCATTCTTTGCCGGAAAAGAATTGTACGACAGGCACTACAGCATAAAAGACGACAGGTAGGGGGGGTCCGGGGGGGCAGAGGCCCCCAAGGACCCTCAACTATGGTAAAGGTTATTACGTAATAGGTGATGGCTCGGGGTGCGTAGGGGGCGCCCTCGGATACGGGGAAAGCGATAGAAGCTGGCGAAGCCGACGCTGATAAAAGACGACAAAGCCGATGGCAAAATTTTCACCTACTTTTATCGCTACTTTTGGAGCGACCCCTGGGATTTCCACGGTTGGTGGGTGGTTAGTGGGTGTGGGTGGTTTAGCCCATGGTTTTGTATCCACGGTACCCTAATACCACTTGGTGGTTTAGGGTTGTATGAGTTTCTTTATATAATTATTGTAATGTCCCATTTTGGGGATAAGAGAGAGAATAATATATCAAGGAGGATAGACTCTTGTTTGCTGGACTAGCCCAAATTGGGTGAACCAGGGTAAATCTTGTGTGTTATATGTGCATTGAATGGTGTCATTATTTCCTTAGTTATTATTTCTGCATTATTTTTAGAATATGTTTCTGTAAATTCTCTTCACAAATACTATCGAATTAAACCTTTTCTCTGCCACTACTCCTCAACTATATCGTAGATATTCGATGATGGTGATCTTCTCTTCAATATTTGCTCTATTGGATGAAGCTTGGATTGCAAGTTCCTTTCTCATACCTCTAGATATTAGAACACTTCTATCATTGTGTATTCATTTTTCAAACCTTAAATGGTGATGCACAGCTCCAAGTATCTCACTGTTATTCCTCTCCAATAATTCTTGGCTTGACTCAAGCTTGATTGCCTTATGTTATGGTTCTTTTGGATGCTTCAAATTCTCATTGATTGCCCATTTTACATCATGAAAAATGTCTTCTCAAGATAAATATTATTCATCAATTTAATGGTGCCTTTGGTGTTGTTGTACTACAATGAGGTGCATGATTTCCACCATATTTCCTCCTATGAATTTGTGAGACTTTCATCACTGTTGTCTTCTACCTTTTCTTCCACAAATTTGGTGCTCTTCTTTCACTACAAACACAAAACCTCCTTGTTTTCTTTGCCAGCTACACACTCTGATGTATCTTTGGATATTATAAATGTTCTCTCCTTCAATTTTTGATATTCGATGGCATTGTCTAAGACTTTTCATGCTTCGTCGCTGCTACACTTGAAACGATCTCTCTTCCTCAAATTCATCACTACCGCACCATCACTCCCATATTATTATTTCACTGATCACATAGTATCCATGGCGCTATGTATATCGAAGATATCTGATCAATCATTACCTCAAAAATGAATTCCAACCTTATATTAATATGCAAATGTTTTCACTTTCTTTTGGCACCCAAGGTCGACCCACTTTATTTTTCAATAATATTTATATTTAAATATTTTGATCAAACCTTTATTTTTATTTTAAAATATTAATTTAATATTTAAATATTTAATTTAAATATTAAGGCATACATCACCACTTTAATATTGAAGCATACACCACCACTTTATATTGAAGCATATAATAGTACCTTTGACATCAATGACAACTCAATATTTCTAACAATCATTTTGTCATAGTTTCCTTTTGGACTGCTTGTTGTTTTGGCTGTAATTCTTATTGTATACTGTTATCATTTTGGATGTACTAAGGTTTTGGGGTCCCTCATAAAATCCATATATTAATGAAATTTCAATTTATTGACCAAAAAAATGCAATATATCTTACCCTAATTCCAAAAAAGAAGGATGCAAAACTGTTTGATTCATTTAGATCCATAAGCCTATGTAATATATCATATAACATTATCTCCAAAGTGATGGAGAATTAGTTAAGACCATTGTTAGAAAAAGTTATTTTATAAAAGCAAGGTGGATTTGTGAAAGGGAGACAAATTCTAGATGGAATCATAGTAGCTCATGAAGTTATACAAACAACTTCAAGAAAAGAGAAAACAATGATATTAAAACTTGATATGAGTAAAGCCTATGATAGGGTCAAATGAGATTTTTTTTTTGTAGTAGAAAAGTTTAGTTTTAGGAAGAAATGGGTTAGATGGATTAAATCTTATGTCTCTATAGTGTCATATTTAGTGTTGGTCAATGGGTTAGTAATGTAATATTTTAAATCCAAGAGAGGTCTTAGACAAAGAGATCCTCTATCACCATATTTTTTCATTATTATGTCAAAGGTTTTGGATAGGAACTTGAATAAGGCTAACAAATATGGGCTTTTAAGTGGACTTAAGGCTAGTAATAACCTCGAAAACATCACCCATCAACATTTTGTAGGTGATATAATCCTTTCTGGGAGGGTAAATATAAATGAGGCCAGAGCTTTGAATAATTTATTAAAGAAATATGAAAGAGCATCAGGGCAAAAAGTTAATAAGATAAAATCCAAAATTTACTTCCTAAACACTCCAACTAAAATCAAATTAGGGATATGTAGGTTACTTAAAATGGAGGAGGAAATTTTTCTAGCAACTTATTTATGGATGCCCTTATTTGAGGGGAGAATGAGGATAGAATTATGGAATCTAGTTATAAGTAAAGTTTAAAATAAACTACCAAAATAGAAAGGTAGATGGTTATCATTAGTAGGAAGAGTGTAGCTAATTAAATCAGTCTTACATGCCATTCCAACTTATTATATGTCATTGTATATTATAACAAAATCAATAGAAAAATTTTTAATCTATATTATGCAATAATTTTTGTGGTCAGGATTACATGATAAAAGAAAAATTTCTTTGGTGAAATGGAGCAAGGTGTGTGATGATAAAACTAGGGGAGGTCTTAGTTTAAGAGTTCTTATGAATGTAAAATTAGCTCTTAGGGGAAAATTAATCTAGAGATTGTACAAAGAGAGTCAAAGACAATGGGTAATAATTCTTCTAAGTATGTTGAGCCCAATGACCCAAGCTTAATTTTTATTGCATTCTATCTACAAAATGGTTCTGCACTTTGGAATGATTAAAAAAAATCAATTGATATAGTGATTAAAGGTTTAAGATGAGTAGTGGGAACTGGAGAAAAAATATATATTTGGATGGATACTTTATTAGTCTCACAATGACACCGAGAGGGGGGGTGAATCAGTGTAGCTCTTTATAACTTAAATCTTCAACTCTTAAAGCCAAAACAATGAAAACTTAAAACCAAATAAAGCAAGTATAACAAGAGAGCATCACACAACACAAGATGTACCGAGGTTCACCGATTTGGCTACTCCTCAAAAATGACTGTTTGGACTCCCATCCAAATCCAGCCTTTGCAAAGCACCAACTTTACAATCAATTTACCAACACCCACTGGAAGGAGCACCAACCCCTGATTTACCAAAGCACCAACTGGAAGGAGCACCAACCCCTGATGCCAAGCACCAACTTGGACTTCAATTTTGAAACTAGAAGATTGACATAAAAATGCCTTCACTTTTACAAGACCCTGACTGGTCTATTGCTTACCCAACATCGCCCACAATTCACAAAACACACACCCTTCTCGCTCGCCTCTCGCTCTCTTCGCAAGATAAAATCCACTTTAAAATTTCCCAAGCAACACTCCTTTTATAACAATCCTTTCTCTTTGTAACTCCAGTTGTAACTCCTTTCATATTCTCATACGCCACTTGTCAATTGTAACTACTTCTTTATGTAACTCCTTTTGTTTATTTTGAGAAGGCATTTCGTCAAACACGTCACATGCAAATAATTGACACCATATTCTCCTACCATGACTATTCGTTTTCTCGGTCATGACTATTCATTTTCTCCTTCGATGACTGTTCATTTTCTCCTTCATGACTGTTCATTTTCTCCTTCATGACTGTTCGTTTTCTCCTTGCATGACTATTCATTTTCTCTTTGCATGTCTATTCATTTTCTCTTTGCATGACTGTTCATTTTCTCTTTGCATGACTGTTTGTTTTCTCTTTCCATGACTGTTCGTTTTCTCCTTGCATGACTGTTCATTTTCTTTTCCCTTGTGCATGCATGTGTTTTGGTTTCCAAAAAAAGGCTTTTCATTTCTATTTTGAGGCCCTTCTTGAGTCACGAAAATGCGACATGTCGCGATATCGCGACACTTTTGTTTCTCTGCCTTGCCACCCTTTTTGAGTCACGAAAATGCGACATGTCACGATATCGTGACACTTTTGTTTCTCTGCCTGCCTGCCCTTTTTGAGTCATAAAAATGCGACATGTCATGATATCGTGACACTTTTTCTTTCTCTTCCTGCTTGCCATTTTTGAGTCACAAAAATGCGACATGTCGCGATATCGCGACACTTTTTCTTTCTCTACCTGCCTGCCCTTTTTGAGTCACAAAAATGCGACATGTCACGATATCGTGACACTTTTTCTTTCTCTGCCTGCCTACCCTTTTTGAGTCATGAAAATGCGACATGTCACGATATCGCGACACTTTTTCCTTCTTGCTCTTTCTCCTTGCTTTGGCCCGTGAAAATACAACATGTCACGATATCGCGACACTTTTTCTCCTTGCTCTTTCTCTTTGCTTTGGCCCACGAAAATACAACATGTCGCGATATCATGACACTTTTTCTCCTTGCTCTTTCTCTTTGCTTTGGCCCATGAAAATACAACATGTCACGATATCGCGACACTTTTTCTCCTTGCTCTTTCTCTTTGCTTTGGCCCATGAAAATACAACATGTCGCGATATCGTGACACTTTTTCTCCTTGCTCTTTCTCTTTGCTTTGGCCCACGAAAATACAACATGTCGCGATATCGCGACACTTTTTCCTCCTTGCTTTTTCTCTTCTCTTTTGGTCGCGAAAATGCAACATGTCGCGATATCGCGACACTTTTTTCTCCTTGCTTTTTCGCTTCTCTTTTGGCCATGAAAATGCAACATGTCGCGATATCGCGACACTTTTTCCTCCTTGCCTTTTCTCTTCTCTTTTGGCCACGAAAGTGCAACATGTCGCGATATCGCGACACTTTTTTCTCTTTGCGGTGTTTTGCTTTTTCTTTGATCTTTAGCATATGGGCCACTTCGGTCTTCTTGGAAAATATGCAAAAGGTGGGTAAACATCCTCATAAGCATTTAACATCATTGTACATACTCTGAGTAACCTCTGAACTCCTGTCCACTGCATCAACCGATCTATCTGACTGTGTTGACAACAATGACAATATTGTCGCTGCACCTTGCTCAACAATCTCCCCCTTTGGAATTGTTGGCAACACACGTGCAATTTCTTGTAACTCTTCTCCCCCTTTGACAACAATATCAAAGGGCTACTGCAAACTCCCCCTGAGTCCATGCACAACATTCTCGGGCAAAAATTATTACACTTAGCAAAAATCACAAACATGAGCAAAAAGATAAACAAATACACAAATGCTCCCCCTAAGAATGTGGTCCCGATAGCTAGTCAATTCTTGGGAAGCGTGACCACTCCCAATTTATTGCGAAGGTACTCAAAGACTTCCTTGGGCAACGGTTTTGTGAAGATATCCGCTACTTGCTCTATTGTTGGAACAAAATCCAACTTAACCTCACCTTCCGCAACTTTCTCCTTCAAAAAGTGATACCGGATAGCAATATGTTTTGTGCGAGAATGCATAACCAGATTCTACGTACAACACGCTATCGCTGCAATATATTCTGCCTCTGCTATGGATAAGGAGACTGACTCTTGTTTCTTACTGTGCCACGCGACCAACCTGTCTCCAAGATAGAATGCACCTCCACTGGTACTCTTTCTGTCACCTACACATCCTGCCCAATCTGCATCTGAATATGCAATAAGGGTGAAGTCCTTACCTTTCGGATACCATAACTTTGAACAATGGCAGTAAGAACCATCAAAAGTACAACACTGACATATAGCAATACTACAAATGGTGACAACTCTCAATTTAATCACCACCCTTCATGGTACCTCCACAAACAACTACATGAACTGAAACACACTTTGACAACTATACGACAACTCCCCCTGACTACTTGCCTTTCATCCTCAGATAACCAAACAAATACATAGGAGCATTAAAATAAAACTTTAAGATTGCTCCCCCTGAGGATGTGCTACCTGGAGTTGCTTAGTGCAATAGAGGAGTAGTCTCCTTCAGTCCAAGGAGACACGATTTCCTTTCTTCTTTCTTTCTCCACTCTGGTTTGATTACAGTTTTGGGCTCTTGTTTTGACTTTTCTTTTTCAGTAGCTTGTGCATGTTTTTCGAGAACTTTTCTATTTTGTCTCATTCCATTTGGTTGAAATTTTCTTCCCTGAAATTGATTTGATGCAAATGTACTTCGACAATTTCTTGCAATGTGCCCAAAATTATGATAGTTATAACATTCTACTGCATAATCCATCAAAGGTGAAAAAACATTTCTCCTGGTAAAATTCCTTGGTCCTACATTATACTTGCAATCTGAAATCTTATGTCCATAACCATTGCATTTAAAATAGTAACCAGAAAAGAGATGATTGAACCTGGGTGATGGTCTTTGCCATGTTGTCGTAGGAGTCATAAATCTTCTTCTTCCTTGATGTGTGACATTGGTGAATCCATCATTGTCAATTCTCCTTTCGTGCCTTGCATTATTGCTTTCTTTTGCATGAGTCAATTTTTCTTGATCAACCTGTTTCTTATCTTCATTCTTTGATCCATTTGATGATTCTCCTTCGTCAAAGCCCAAACCAAATTTGATGCCTGTAGTCCTTTGGTTATTTATGATCTTATCCAGCTTCATAGAACTTTCTTCACGTTTGTGATAACAACTAATTTTACGATTCATCTCTTCTATCTGCATCCTTAAACCAACAGTCTCTTCTTCTAGCTTGCTGCAATAATCTATTTTTATGGTTATTTGCACTTCGAGATCTTCAGATATTTTCTTGGATTCTTCTATCTGTACTTTCAAACTGGTTATGATTTCATTTGCATCCTCAAGCTTTCTTGAAATTTTCTTATTCTTTTTTCTTTCTATCTTCAATTCATCCGGAGCTGCAATTAGTTCCTCTTCCAAATTTACTTCTGCATCAATTTCTTCTTCATCACATTCCTGTTCTTTTTCTGTTTTTTCTTCTTTGAGTGCCATGAAAAGAGCTTCACCTGTTTCCTTTTTAGAATCCTCACCGCAGCTATCTTCTGATGAACTGACATTCTTGGAGATGAAACTTTTCTTCTTGAAGTTGTCTTTTCTGAAATTTGTTTTGTTCTTCCAGTCACTTCTTTCTTGGTGCGATCCTTCATCAATTTTGTTCTTCTCATTAAGTGGACATTTAACTGCAAAATGCCCAATGCCTCCACAATTGAAACATTTAAATGGTAACTTTCCTCTGTATTTTCCTTTTTCCCTTTTTAGTTTTCGAACAAAGTTTGCTTCCATTTCATCTGATGTCTCTTCTTCCTCGGATTCTTGTTTTGCTTTCATATTTTTATGGGCTTTAAAAGTAGCTTCTCTATCTGTGGGTTTAGATTTTCCTATTCTCATCTCATATGCAGTCAAAGAACCATGCATCTCATCCATACTAAAAGAATTTAGATCTTTAGCTTCTTCTATAGCTGAAACTTTAGAATCAAATCTTTGGGGAAGAGATCTTAATACCTTTTTCACGATGACAGAATCTTCGATTTCCTCGCCGAGTCCTCTAATCGCATTAATGACTTCATTAACTCTCTACATATATGCCTCTATGTTCTCATCGTCATTCATCTTTAATACTTTGAACTGAGCTCGATGTGTTTGTAACTTGGCCTCCTTGATCTTATCGTCTCCTTCATGAATGCTCCTCCGTTTGTCCCATATTTCTTTTGCCATTTTACAACTCATAATTTTTACTAGTTCACTGTCCACTAATCCGCACATGATAGCATTCTTTGCTTTTGAGTTATTCTCAAACAATTTCTTACCGAAAGCATCGGTTGGAGAAGTGGTGGGTATTGTGTATCCACTATCTACTGAATCCCAAATGTTGTATCCCAAAGCACAAAGATATGTCTGCATCCCGAGTCTCCAAAATGTGTAATTAGTTCCATCCAACAATGGTGCTTTGTTTGATGAGAAGCCTTCACCACCTGCCATTGTGTCACTTCCAAGATCACCCTAGCCGGTTAAGCTTGTTCAGGAACCTCGCTCTGATACCAATTGTTAGTCTCACAATGACACTGAGAGGGGGGGTGAATCAGTGTAGCTCTTTATAACTTAAATCTTCAACTCTTAAAGCCAAAACAATGAAAACTTAAAACCAAATAAAGCAAGTATAACAAGAGAGCATCACACAACACAAGATGTACCGAGGTTCACCGATTTGGCTACTCCTCAAAAATGATTGTTTGGACTCCCATCCAAATCCAGCCTTTGCAAAGCACCAACTTTACAATCAATTTACCAGGACCCACCTGGAAGGAGCACCAACCCCCGATTTACCAAGCACCAACTGGAAGGAGCACCAACCCCTGATGCCAAGCACCAACTTGGACTTCAATTTTGAAACTAGAAGATTGACATAAAAATGCCTTCACTTTTACAAGACCCTGACTGGTCTATTGCTTACCCAACATCGCCCACAATTCACAAAACACACACCCTTCTCTCTCGCCTCTCGCTCTCCTCTCGCTCTCTTCGCAAGATAAAATCCACATTAAAATTCTCCAAGCAACACTCCTTTTATAACAATCCTTTCTCTTTGTAACTCCAGTTGTAACTCCTTTCATATTCTCATATGCCACTTGTCAATTGTAACTACTTCTTTATGTAACTCCTTTTGTTTATTTTGAGAAGGCATTTCATCAAACACGTCACATGCAAATAATTGACACCATATTCTCCTACCATGACTGTTCATTTTCTCGGTCATGACTGTTCGTTTTCTCCTTCGATGACTGTTCGTTTTCTCCTTTGATGACTGTTCGTTTTCTCCTTCATGACTGTTCATTTTCTCCTTGCATGATTGTTCGTTTTCTCTTTGCATGTCTATTCATTTTCTCTTTGCATGACTGTTCGTTTTCTCTTTGCATGACTTTTCATTTTCTTTTTCATGACTGTTCGTTTTCTCCTTGCATGACTGTTCGTTTTCTTTTCCCTTGTGCATGCATGTGTTTTGGTTTCCAAAAAAAAAAAGGCTTTTTGTTTCTATTTTGAGGCCCTTCTTGAGTCACAAAAATGTGACATCACCACTTTAATATTGAAGCATACACCACCACTTTATATTGAATCATATAATAGTACCTTTGACATCAATGACAACTCAATATTTCTAACAATCATTTTGTCATAGTTTCCTTTTGGGCTACTTGTTATTTTGGATGTAATTCTTATTGTATACTGTTATCATTTTGGATGTACTAAGGTTTTGGGGTCCCTCCTAAAACCCATCTATTAATGAAATTTCAATTTATAGACCAAAAAAATGAAATATATCTTACCTTGATTCCAAAAAAGAAGGATGCAAAACTGTTTGATTCATTTAGATCCATAAGCCTATGTAATATAGCATATAACATTATCTCCAAAGTGATGAAAAATTAGTTAAGACCATTGTTAGAAAAAATTATTTTATAAAAGCAAGGTGTATTTGTGAAAGGGGGACAAATTCTAGATGGAATCATAGTAGCTCATGAAGTTATACAAACAACAACTTCAAGAAAAGAGAAAACAATGATATTAAAACTTGATATGAGTAAAGCCTATGATAGGGTCAAATGAGATTTTGTTTTTGTAGTATTAGAAAAGTTTAGTTTTAGGAAGAAATGGGTTAGATGGATTAAATATTATGTCTCTACAGTGTCATATTTAGGGTTGGTCAATGGGTTAGTAATGTAATATTTTAAATCCAAGAGAGGTCTTAGAAAAAGAGATCCTCTATCACCATATTTGTTCATTATTATGTCAAAGGTTTTGGATAGGAACTTGAATAAGTCTAACAAATATGGGCTTTTAAGTGGACTTAAGGCTAGTAATAACCTCGAAAACATCACCCATCAATAGTTTGCAGGTGATATAATCCTTTCTGGGAGGGTAAATATAAATGAGGCCAGAGCTTTGAATAATTTATTAAAGAAATATGAAAGAGCATCGGGGCAAAAAGTTAATAGGATAAAATCTAAAATTTACTTCCTAAACACTCCAACTAAAATCAAATTAGGGATATGCAGGTTACTTAAAATGGAGAAGGAAATTTTTCTAGCAACTTATTTATGGATGCCCTTATTTGAGGGGAGAATGAGGATAGAATTATGAAATCTAGTTATAAGTAAAGTTTAAAATAAACTACCAGCATGGAAAGGTAGATGGTTATCATTAGTAGGAAGAGTGTAGCTAATTAAATCAGTCTTACATGCCATTCCAACTTATTATATGTCATTGTATATTATAACAAAATCAATAGAAAAAAGTTTAATCTATATTATGCAATAATTTTTGTGGTCAGGATTACATGATAAAAGAAAAATTTCTTTGGTGAAATGGAGCAAGGTGTGTGATGATAAAACTAGGGGAGGTCTTAGTTTAATAGTTCTTACGAATGTAAACTTAGCTCTTATGAAAAAATTAATCTGGAGATTATACAAAGAGAGTCAAAGACAATGGGTAATAATTCTTCTAAGTATGTTGAGCCCAATGACCCAAGCTTAATTTTTATTGCATTCTATCTACAAAATGGTTCTGCACTTTGGAATAATTAAAAAAAAATCAATTGATCTAGTGATTAAAGGTTTAAGATGAGTAGTGGAAACTGGAGAAAAAATATATATTTGGATGGATACTTTTTTAGTCTCACAATGACACTGAGAGGGGGGGGTGAATCAGTGTAGCTCTTTTTAACTTAAATCTTCAACTCTTAAAGCCAAAACAATGAAAACTTAAAACCAAATAAAGAAACTATAACAAGAGAGCATCACAGAACACAAGATGTATCGAGGTTCACCGATTTGGCTACTCCTAAAAAATGACTGTTTGGACTCCCATCCAAATATAGCCTTTGCAAAACACAAAATTTACAATCAATTTACCAACACCCACTGGAAGGAGCACCAACCCATGATTTACCAGCACCAACTAGAAGGAGCACCAACCCCTGATGCCACGCACCAACTTGGACTTCAATTTTGAAACTAGAAGATTGACATAAAAATGCCTTCACTTTTACAAGACCCTGACTGGTCTATTTCTTACCCAACATCGCCCACAATTCACAAAACACACACCCTTCTCGCTCACATCTCGCTCACCTCTCGCTCTCCTCTCGCTCTCCTCTCGCTCTCTTCGCAAGATAAAATCCTCTTTAAAATTCTCCAAGCAACACTCCTTTTATAACAATACTTTCTCTTTGTAAATCTAGTTGTAACTCCTTTCATATTCTCATATGCCACTTGTCAATTGTAACTACTTCTTTATGTAACTCCTTTTGTTTATTTTGAGAAAGCATTTTGTCAAACACGTCACATGCAAATAATTGACACCAAATTCTCCTACCTTGACTATTTTTTTTCTCGGTCATGACTGTTCGTTTTCTCTTTCGATGACTATTCATTTTCTCCTTCGATGACTGTTCATTTTCTCCTTCATGACTGTTCATTTTCTCCTTGCATGACTGTTCGTTTTCTCTTTGCATGTCTATTCGTTTTCTCTTTGCATGACTGTTCATTTTCTCTTTGCATGACTGTTCATTTTCTTTTTCGATGACTGTTTATTTTCTCCTTCATGACTGTTTGTTTTCTTTTCCCTTATGCATGCATGTGTTTTGGTTTCCAAAAATAAAAGGCTTTTCGTTTCTATTTTGAGGCCCTTCTTGAGTTGCGAAAATGCGATATGTCGCGATATTGCGACACTTTTGTTTCTCTGCCTACCTGCCATTTTTGAGTCACGAAAATGCGACATGTCGCAATATCGCAACACTTTTGTTTCTCTGCCTGCCTGCCCTTTTTGAGTCACAAAAATGCAACATGTCACGATATCGCGACACTTTTTCTTTCTCTACCTGCCTGCCCTTTTTGAGTCGCAAAAATGCGACATGTCGTGATATCGCGACACTTTTTATTTCTCTTGCTGCCTGCATTTTTTGAGTCGTGAAAATGCAACATGTCACGATATCATGACACTTTTTATTTCTCTTCCTGCCTACCCTTTTTGAGTCACAAAAATGCGACATGTCGCGATATCACGACACTTTTTCCTTCTTGCTCTTTCTCCTTGCTTTGGCCCGCAAAAATACATGTCGCGATATCGCGACACTTTTTCTCCTTGCTCTTTCTCTTTGCTTTGGCCCATGAAAATACATGTCATGATATCATGACACTTTTTCTCCTTGCTCTTTCTCTTTGCTTTGGCCTGTGAAAATACAACATGTCGCGATATCGCGTCACTTTTTCTCCTTGCTCTTTCTCTTTGCTTTGGCCTGCAAAAATACATGTCACGATATAGTGGCACTTTTTCTCCTTGCTCTTTCTCTTTGCTTTGGCCCTTGAAAATACAACATGTCACGATATCACGACACTTTTTTCTCCTTGCTTTTTCGCTTCTATTTTTTCCGCAAAAATGCAACATGTCGCGATATCGCGACACTTTTTTCTCCTTGCTTTTTTGCTTCTCTTTTGGTCGTAAAAAAGCAACATGTCACGATATCAAGACAATTTTTCCTCCTTGCCTTTTCGCTTCTCTTTTAGCCGTGAAAGTGCAACATGTCGTGATATCGTGCACTTTTTTCTCTTTGTGGTGTTTTGATTTTTCTTTGATATTTAGCATATGGGCCACTTTGGTCTTGAAAATATGCAATAAGGTGGGTAAACATCCTCATAAGCATTTAACATCACTACACATACTCTGAGTAACCTCTGAACTCCTGTCCACTACATCAATCGATCTATCTGACTGTGTTGACAACAATGACAATACTGTCACTACACCTTGCTCAACATACTTGGTGTGATAAAAAACCACTCAATCTAGATCCAATTTTGAAACCTTGGATGAAATTACTTCAAGATAAATATGGTGATAAGATTTCAAACATTTTGTACAAGGATCAAGAAAGAAGATACAAATGGAAAGAATTTTTTTTTACAAGTATACAAGACATTGATGCTAGGAGGCAGTTGAGTAGAAAGATAACAACAATGATTTTCTAAGAGGATCCAAGGATAAATTGATCTATAAGTTGAATAGCTCAGGAGAATACACAACAAGAAGTGGATTTAATGTAAAGCACCAATAAAATAGGAATATCAATATCACAAGAATATGGTGAGATATTTGGGATAACCCAAGCATTCCTAAAGTCAAAATTTTTGTTTTGCTATTAGTTCATAGAAGAATTTTATCCTAGGATGACCTTATGAAAAGATATTTTCATGGCCCCTCACAATGTGTTCTTTGTAAAAAGGAGGAGAGTATAGACCATATCTTGGGATATTACTCAATAGTTTGGAAACTATGGCAATGGATTCTTAATATGTTTAGTAAATACATGGTGATGAATGGTAGAATTGAAGAATGGTTAAAGCAATGGTAGAGCACTTTTAAAAGTGAGGCTTTACAAACATTCTAGGATATATTAAAATATACAATACTTTGAATTGTATGGCTAGAAATTAAAGGAATAGAAGAATAATTGAAGGAAAGAAAATTCTTTTAGAGGTAAATAAAATAAATATTTGTTTATCCATAGAGGAGGCTATTCCAACCCTATAAACTCACCCAATCCCTAATATAGAAGCAGAAAGCCTTGCTAGATGGATTCAAGTCATCAAATGGAATTATGATGTTGGGTAGATGAGAAATAAAAAGAAGACAAATAATATAAAGTGAAAAAAACCAAATGTGGAGTTGGTCAAATTTAAATTTTGATGGAGCATCTAAAGGAAATCCAAGACCAATAGGAGGAGGAGTAATAATTAGAAATAATAGAGGAGGTATTTTTTCTCATTACAATTTCAATAGTGGATTTAAAAAAAGTAAAGACCCTAAAGCTTGGGCAACTTTATAAGGGTTGAAAATATACAAAAAAATGAAATGGAATAGAGTATGGATGGAATGTGATTCACTCATAGTAATAAATACAATTTTGAGAAAAGCAAAAGCTCCATGGAATATACAAAAGATAATTATGGAAATTCAAGATCTTACTAAAGAGTTTGAATAAATTAGGTTTACACATGTGTTAACGGAAGGAAACAAATGTGTAGATAGGCTAGCCAAAAGAGGGGTTTTAATTTAGGATCATGAACTTTATTTCTCTTATCCATGGTTAAAGGAATTAGTAAGTTTAGTTGAAGCTAACAAAAAAATGTTGACTACCTAAATAAAATTATTATTAAGAGTTACTTTAATGTTTTCCATGGTAATATTTGCTTTATTTTATAACATTAATGTGTTTTCATATAAACTATTTTTCAAGAAGGAAACTAGCAATTCAAATTTGGTAAAGCAGACTATGATAGTGCAATGTTTTGGAAATATTACTCTACTAAGATGTAATGCATAGATAGTAGAGGTGAAGTTTTGGTATTCTGAAGGTTGTTATTGGAAATAATAAATAAGGATGCCAAATTTTGGAATATTTGTATTCACACATAAAATTGAAAATATCTAGAAAATAAAAATCAAGAATTTAGGTATTTTATATAAAATGATGTAGATTTCTAGATATAGCATCTCAATTAAGATGAGAAGTGAATATATTTTTAAAATTTTAAATCTCTAAATAAGAGAGTTGTGATTTATAAATATTGAGGGATCCAAGTACAGCCCCTTGTTCTCTAGTAAAAAAAATATTATAAGAACCTATAATTTTATAAGAATGTTTGAGTTTATATAGAGAGAGAGGTAGTCAAAGCCAAGCATCTAAACCCTAACTATTGCTTACTTGTTCCTCACAATAATCATAGCTTACTTGAAACCATTTAAGACCTAATAGTTGAAGTTAGGGCACAAAAAAATCCCTTAGAGGCTAGGATAATTTGAAAATGGTCAAAATATAGGAATAAGTTCCCATGATAGAGATAACAGATGAAGATATTAGAGAAGAAATTTATGGTATGTAGGTTTTGGCTCTTATATGTTGATTTATTGGTTCAAGGTTTTTAGGGAAAATTATTGAAGGCTAGATTGACAAACAATGGATAACTAAAGTAAGAGATGGAATATAAATTAAGACTATGTGAAAGGGATTTTTTGTTACCATATTCATATTTGAGGAGGAAAAAAATCTGATCTTAAAATCTAGCCCATGGTTTATGGGTCCTTGTGGTCTATACATGAATATTTGAAATCCTCATTTTGACCCCTTGAAAAAGTCTCCTTCTAAAGTCCTAGTATGGGTTTGTCTTCCTTTCCTCCCATTTCAATTTTAGAAGGAAGAAAAATTGAAGGCCATTGGAAATAAATATCGAAATCTACAAAATTAAAGTGGAGATAAAATATCAAAATTACATGGTAGCTCAAATATGTGTGGAAGTAAACCTGGTGGAGTGGCTACCAAAAGCCATCATGATGTCATTCAAGGGGCTACAACATACACAAAAGCTATACTATGACCAGATACCTTTCAAGTGTTGTAGATGTTGTATATATAAGCATTTCTAGAGAGATTTCCCTACCAATCCTATGACTCAAGTTTAGCAATTAAAAGACTATAAAAATACAAAGGAAAAGAGGAAATAATGTTTATATGCCTAAAAATCAAGATTATAAAGAAAAAACAAAATCTCAAAATAAGTTCAATCTATTAGAAGAATATTTGAAGGAAACAATAGCAACTAGTCTTGAAGATCAAGAACAAGCCTCCAAAAAATACCCTTTTTCTAAACATGGTAGTTATAGAATAAGAGCAAGGTGAATAAGAATCAATGAACTGTAGTTCAAAATAAGGGGAAGATAGGGAAGAAAGAGTCTCAAAAATCCCAAGGCTAGAACACGAAGCACACACCTAAAAAATGAGGACAACACACTTCTCCAATGGCCAAAACCAAAGTAGAATGTATTTCACAAATAGAACTAAAAGAGAAACTTAAAAATATATATCAAAAGGAAATAAGACCATAATCGAGGACACATTAAAGAAGACAAAAAAAAAATATTCCAAAAATATGTAGAATAATTCATCCTTATTCTATCCATATTATCAATGATGAAATTTATTACCTAGAATATTAGAGGGTTAGGACAAGAAAATAAGAAAATAGGAGTAAAAAACTTGGTCATCCAAGAAAAACTAGATGTAATTTTGGTCTAGGAAACCAAACTAGATCTATAAAGAGTTAATATAACAATGGGATTTTGTTGGCTTTCATACAAAAATTTAGCTATATCTAGAGGGGTTTTAACAACCTAGAAAACTAAGTAGGATTTAATTTTGGTAAAGGCCACAAAGCACTAGCTGACAACAATGCTTAAAGCCCCTATTGGTCAAGTTTACACTATCACCAACATTTATGCTCCTAATAGCCTAGCTAAAAAGAATTGATTTTGGAAGGAACTATTTAATATATTCTAACTCCAATTAGAACAATTAAATAATTGGAGGAGATTCCAATCTATTTTTGAAATCCACTAAGAAAAAGTGGGGTCTATAAAAGAGACCCAAATATAGAGATAGTAGATCTCATGTAGTAGCACAACTTGATGGATGTACAATTGGAAAGGAGAAAATAAAATTGGAATAATAAAAGAGTCAGATCCAACTTTATTATAGAAAAATTATATTGATTTCTAATTGATGATAGCCCATTAGGTCACAAAAGAAAAATCTCCTAAGAAATATTGTCTAATGGTAATTTTGATCATAAAATAATTTTAGGGTTTGAAAAACAAGTTAATTGGGGTCTTACAGTCCTATTCTCATATTAAAAAAAAAAATGCTCCTCGCCAATAATGGATAATCATTCATTTTCTATAGAGGAGGATTGAACCCTAGTTGCAAGATGAAAAACCCTTGTTGCAAGACCATTTATCTTGATATGGAAGAATGGAATATTCCTCTGAGGGGCTCCCCTCATAAGGGGCCTCATCAGGAATAAAATATAATTCAAAAATCTCAACTTGCTTTATTTTGTGGAGGTAAGGAAGATAAACAATAACGAAAATATAGAAGTGCAGGCTCAAAATATTAGGCAAGTCCTAGACAAGAAAAATGAGAAAGAGGAAGAACAAACAAAACATATTGGATGTATACCCCAAGCAAAAATAGTACCAATATTAGAGATATAAAAGGATCTAATAGCATATGATAGTGTATAACTCTAGACATGCCCTGATATACAAGTTCGTGGGACTCCAAACTTACTCATGGTTTTTGTACACATTGTCTAGGAAACATTGGGCTCCACAAGGTGAGTTGGAAATCCTAACACTATCGAATGAGTATTTTATAGTAGATTTCATACTAATATCTGACAAAGACAAGGTCTTTGAAGGAGGTCCATACAATATAGGCCCTACAATATTATTCATGTAACCTTGATGTCCAGTTCAATAGGCACAATATTATTCAATATAGACCCCACAATATAGACCCCTATATCAAGCTATTTGTAGCTCCATTATGGCTAAAATTTTTACCCTCCCTCTAGAATTTTGGAAAGAGGACATTTTAAAATTACTAGAAATATTCTTGGAACATATATAGGAAGGTCACAAGAATTAGTGAAAGCAGGATCAACTTCATATGCTAGAATTTGTGTGGAGATGGACCTAAGAAAACCACTCTTGGAAGAAATTTACCTCAAAGTAGGAGGGAATATATGGAGATAGTAGATGGAGTATGAATTAGTTTTATTTAGATGTAGAGCATGCACCATGTATGAAAACCTGGTTAGAGATTACCCCAAACTATCCAAGGATAAAATACAACAACCATGTGTGACCTCAAGAGACCAGCCACCATAGAAAGAAAGTGAAGTAGGATTCCAAAAAATTATGAGAAAATAAGCAAAAAATAACACCCAGGAAAGGAGAAGTAATTAAAATAAGGGAGTAAACACATACCAACACCTAGAATGAAGGATATCATCCAAGAAATATGAGATCCTTAGGTTAGATGATCCAATGGAGGGAGAAGATTCAAATAATATAGATCCAACCAAGAACCTAAACAGACCTACAAAAGGAGAGCAAAAAATCCCCCAACCCATATTAATGGAAGAACAACAACACTTAAAGATATTGGATGGCCTAGATTAAAGCCACAACTCTCTCAAAAACACTCAAACCATACTAGTCTATGAGCAAATGAGAGATCCCAACAAACCACCATATTTAGATATGGAAGAGGCACTAATAATATATAATCAAGAGCAACAAACATCAAAGGATATCATCATGGGTATAAAAAATAATAACAAATAAAATTCAAACTTAGAAATAATCCAAAGGAGAAATGACAAAATAGTGCAATAACCCAAAGAACTAGCAAGAGGACCATTAAGAAAAACATGCAACAACAAGGGTAATAGATGAGAGAGTTGGGGTTGGTCAAATCCATAGCCAAATTATACAACACTAAAACTTAATGATAATAAATACATGGAATGTAAGGGGATTAAACAACCACCCTAGATAAGTGGCCATTAATAGAATCATACAAGAAAATCACCTAGATGTGGTGTTACTATAGGAAACTAGAGCATCACTCGCAATAATGTAAACTATATTTAAAATATGTTAGAGATATGGATAATATGAGGCATAGTCCACTCAAGTATTCTCAAGAGGAGTGGCTACAACATGGAACAAAGATATTTTTCAAAATATATAAATGACATCAACTAGACGAGTCTTGATGCTCAGATTAAGATATAGAGAATCATATACAATATGGTTTATAATTAACATCTATGGAATAAAGGAGGTTTGTGACCAAAAAATCTAATGGAAGGCAGTCCAAGCTACAAGGGAAGCTTATCTAAAATATTTTTTGTTTATGGGAGAAGACCTTAATGCAAAAATATCTATGAATGGTAAATAAGGGATTATGGACAAATTGAGTGAAAAGGATAGACTCCTCATTACCCAAATTGATAATCTAGACTTGATAGATATTCCACTGCTAGGATGTAGCACTACTTGGACGAATAAGAGGAAAGGATAACAAAAAATAAAATAAATACTAGAAAAAATAATGGTAGGGAAAGAGGTCTTACACTTCTAGGAATGTCATTCAAATATTCTAAACCAACTACCTTTGGATCATTTCCCAGTTAGCCTCCACATTGCTAAAAAGGTCTCTCCAAAAATAATATCTTTCAGATTTGAGAAATTTTGGATTCAGAGCAAGGAAATCTCAAGCCTAATCCAATAATGGTGGACACATGGTAACCATAATATGGGACAATATAGTACCCATTTTTATTTCAATTAAAGTTTGTAAGAAATAATTTGAATAATTGGAGTAGAACCCAAAGGATAAACTTCCAAAAATAAAAAAGCATCCATTTCACAAAGCATACAACAAGTGGTAAAATAGATAAGACCTGGACCTCTCTCATAAGATCTTTTGAATCAAGAAGAGAGCCTACTGAAAATGGAAGAGGAATTAGATAAAAAAGAAGAAGCATTCTAGAAGCAAAGAGTAAAACCTTGTTAAAAGGAGATAGGAACACCAAGTTCTTTCACCACTTAACCATAGCAAGCAACCTCCATAATAAACTTAATACCCTCTCCAATGTTCAATTAATTAGATAAACCTCAATATTAGTTATGCAAGTTTTTTTTTTTGAATTTACATGGTGGAATCAGTAGCTGTCGTGAATCTAGGCAAGTTGTCCAAATTTTATGAATGTTACAGTACTCTGTGTTGTCCACCCTAGAAGCCACTAAATAGATCTGTGTGCAATACAACCCTATAACCACCATTCCACAATAATTTTAAATATTTTACACCACTAAATGCACCAGGAAAGGGATAAGCATTCAGTTCGATGAGGCCTGAGATTTGGACCTTGGACCTTTTTCCCCCCTTATGGGGTTTGGTCAAACCAACTGGTCTACACCTAGGACCTAGGTATGCAAGATTTAACAAACTATTTTATATCCTTATTCACTATAGATACACATCTATCCTACTACCATCATCAAGAAATTCTAGACATAATAGCAGAGCCTTCTAGGAAATAATAGTAGAGGATCTTACTATAGCAGTGGAGGAAACCAAAAATAGTGGAAGAATCCTCAAGGAAATTAACCATATCCTAATGGCTCTCATACCATACGGAGTAGAAGTAGAAGAAATTTCCAACTATAGACCCATATCATTGTGCAACATAGTCTATAAGATAATGACCAAGTTAATGGTAGACCAACTAAAAAAGCTCCATTTGAAAGTGATTTTTCCAAAACAGGGAGGCTTTGTCTAGGGGAGACAAATCCTAGATGAGATTATTGTGACCTAACAAACTATTCATATACTCAATCAAAAAGGAAAAAAAGACATGTTTTTGAAACTAGATCTATCCAAGACATATGATCGAGTCAATTGGGAGTATCTGGTGAAGATTCTAGGAAAATTTAGATTTCAAAATGACTAGATCATATGGATCATGGAATATATCTCCTTGGTATCCTTCTCAATTCTCATCAATGGAGAATCCTCAAAAAAATTCCATACCTATAGAGGTATCATGCAATGGTATCCACTATCCCCTTATCTATTTATTATGTATGTAGAGGGCTTGGGGAGGCTAATAAAGAAAAGAAAAGTAGAAAACACCCTAATAGGAATAAGAATGGGCCCTGAGATGAACCTGATTCACCTTCAATTTGTTTATGATACAAGGATGTCAAGAGGAACATCTCTAAGTGAAGCAACAAGTACAATAAATCTTCTAGACTGCTATATAGCGATAGTAGGACAACTGGTAAATGAAGGAAAATCCAAGATATTATTATTTAATATGACAAAAAGAGTAAGAGATATAATCACTTATATTTTTAGAGGCTTCTCTTCCAATAGAATATTTGGGCATACCTCTCACAGCTAAAATTTTAAAGAGTAAATAATGGAGAGTAATAAATAATAAACTACATGATAAGCTAACACATTAGAAAAAATATTGGTTAAGTTTTGGAGATAGATTGGCCCTGCTAAAGTCATTCCTCCAAGTAATGCCAATCTATAAGTTATCAATTTTAGCATCCCTAAAAAAGTGTACTAAAAGAATTGGATAATATTATGAGAAAATTCCTATGGTCTAGGGTTAAGGGAGAGCAAAAAAGGTCAATGGTCAGCTAGGATAGAGTATACCAACCAAAGGAAAAATGAGGATTGGAAATTCGTGCAACAACTGATAATAACAGGCCCTAAATGGAAAATTGTACTAGAGATGGATAACAAACCAAAACCAAATGTGGTGCAAAATCTTAGAAGCAAAATACTACCCAATGCATACAAGTGAAGATATCCCTCACCTTTCGATCATAGGGGAGGGATCTAAAATCTTGAAAACTGTGAAGATAGGAGCTAGTATTATAAAGCAGTGCATTTTTTGGAGAGTGAGGAATGGAAAAAGTATGAGTTTGGGAGGATTCTTTTTTTTTGAAAAGTTTTGTTTTTTTTAAGACAAATTTGAGTTAAAAGTGTGGGTTTTTATGAGGTATCCCAATCCCCTCATATTGAGTGGAGTTTGAACCTTGGACCTCCCCAAAGAAAGAGTTTGGAAAGATTCTTGGGACCACTTACCACCTATAGTTTCTCTTTACCCCCATATAGTAGACCTCATCTTAGATTTAAGTAGGAAAGGATGAACCATTTTTTGTCACTAGAATAAATAATCTATACAATAGGATTCAAATAGCCAATAATGGTTCCCCATGGAGGATTTTTGGTTGATGGTAGGGAAGAATAGACACACGAGCTAATGACAATATTGAACAACATAACATGTTTGAGAAAGGATGAACCAGATAAATTAGCATAGGGGAAAGGAAAATTGAAAATCTATATAGTGAAATAAGGCTTCACAATAAAAATCCCCCAAGTGAGGCAACTAAGGGAAGTCCCTTGGTTAAAAATATGACAATATAAAGGATGGATAATAGTAATTTTCTTTTCACAATTTGTGGCACACAATAGCATTCTTAATTAGGATAACCTATGCAAGCGAGGGTTCATAAGACCTAATATATGTATAATGTGTAATCAGGATGAGGAATCAATATCCCACTTCCTCCTTGAATATTTGTTTACACAAATAATATGGAGTCTATAACATGGAATATTCAATCCTAGAGAGAGACCAATCCTCACCATGGACTCCTTCTAGGACTATAAGAACCTACAAAAATTCAAATCCAAATATTTAAATACTATGTGGGCATTAATACCAAGTTTCATGTGGTGGAAATTATGGCTGGAGAGGAATGGATGCATCTTCAAGGAAGAATACAAACCAATGGATTGGACCTAGCACACAAAAAAAGGAAACCTATTGAAACAATACTTGCTAAAAACCAGAGGAAAACCATATGTGAGAAGATGATGCTTCAATATGGGGAAAACTAGAGAGTATGAATTTTGGGCATTGCCAAAGGAATGCAATCTTAGATGAACAAAAATTGGATGGTGTTGATAAGCAACACACCCCCACTGAAAAATGAGATTCCATCCTTAGAAAGTCCTGAACTTCCATTTTGCAGCAGGGACCCTCTAGATGTTTTTCAGGTTTTAAATCCAAATTTGCTTGCCTCCTTTTTAAAGTTGTGCTTTTTCTTGCATTCCAGCTGTGTTATCCAAGAATTCACTTTTTACATGCTAGAATAATTCATGCACAAGCAAAATCTTGCACCGGTACCGAGAAAATCCAGAAAACAATTGCATAATTCACTGAAAAATCAAACTTTCCATTTTTGGTAGTGTCGCGATATCGCGACACTTCCATTTTTCGGAAATGTCGCGATATCGCGACGGGTAAATCAAAATGCATGAGGAGAGAGAAAATGCATGAAAATCGGCTAAGTTCCAGAAAGGTCGCGATTTCGCGACATGTCGCGAAATCGCGACAGTTTTTTGGAGAGAGAAGCAAGCTGTATGAAAGGGCACGATTTTGCTACATGTCGCGAAATCGCGACATGTCGCATTTTCACGGTAGGAGAGAGAAAGTGGGCTGCAGAATGAAAAAATCGGCTAAGTCGCAAATGTGTCGCAAAATCGTGGTCAACGCGGTCAACGCATGCAGGTACGGAACTGTCGCGATATCGCGACGTGTTCTAGAATCGTGGCTGAAAATCAAGAAGTTGTACGGAGGCCAGGAAGGTCGCGATTTCGTGACATGTCACGAAATCGTGACATGTCACATTTTCACGGTCGACGGGGGAAGAAGTTGCCGATGCGCTGGGGACGTCGCGATTTTGCGACATGTCGCGAAATCACGACATGTCACGGAATCGCGGTAGGAGAGAGAAAGTCATAAGTTGACCTGAAAGTGCATTTCGGCGGGAAACAGAAGGCATCCTGAGGTAGCGACACGTGTCAAAGCGTGAATGAGACAAATAGAAGCCGACATGCAAGCTTATTTTGCGGTTTTTAATCTGTTTTAACCTTTAAAGCTTCTGATTTAATTAAAATGCTAATCTAATGCATCTTTTTGTCTTTCATGCAGGATTCCACATGGCACTTGCGGGACAACCGGGAAAGACCATAAAGGCAAATTTAAAGTGCAAATTTAGTCAAGGACCGCCATGCTAGGAGAGAAGCTTCCGGTGAGAGCATTCAATGACAAATTTATTACAGACTTGATAGCATGAAGACAATTTCAACACAGGGATGGCTCTACGGAGATCAGATCTGAGAGAAGTGGTGACTCATCCGGCTCACCAACAGAATTAATGGAGGCATTTATTTGTAGCTGCGGATGAATGCAAGTTGCATTTGATTTTATCTTCTCCATTTATGGCAGTGACTGCACTGATTTGCCGAAGGGTTAAGTTCTATCTGGACTTTGATTTTAAATGGATTTTTATTGTAAAACCCGGGTCCTAGGGTTTAAGTGCGATAAGATTTAGGGTTTGAAGAAGATATTTTGAAAAGATCAGGGTCTGTCCTGAGTCTATAAATTCAGATTCTAAATGTAATCGCAGGAGGCGGAGACTTAGAAATAAAAGGCTTATAAGCAATTTCTTGCAAATTTTGTGAAATCCTTTGTTTCTAGACTTGGAGTTGATGTGCTTTAGCTTTTCTGTGATAGCATGGCCAGGAGCCTAATATTTTGTAGAGTGTGATAAGTGTATTTTCTTTTGTTATCCGTTCCATTTAAATTTTATTAGATATATGCTGTAAATCTGCCATTGTCAAGATTAAATATGCTGTTAGGCTTCAATTGCTCTATTGTCTGCTAGGAGAAATTACAGATTTCAGGTGTAAGTTTGTTCTAATTGCTCTGTCTTCACTGTGTGAGCTAGGCTGCCGGTGAAAGATACCAGTTTTAACCAGCTGCCCTTGGATTTATAATTTTTTGCTAGATCTGTTCCACTCTGCCTTGTGCTCTTAGTTGAAAGTGATCTTAGACTGACTGGACACTTTCATATTTGATTTGTTCTGTTGTGAAGCTGATAGCATAGATAAGATTGATAGTTTAGGGTTTTGCAGTTGATGTTTGATAAACTTCTCTTTCCCGCCCTACCCTACCCTCTCTTTGCTTATCGTGAATGATCCATTTTTATTTTCTTTGTTTGTCTTTTATTTAAATCTGTCGACCCATGAGAGCTAGATCAAGAAATCAAGTCAAATCGATTATCAACAACTTTTGTAACTACTCGAACAAGTTCGGGAACCCCCCTGTAAGGTAACGAAGCAGATCCATATTGAAATCTATTCCGGAAGTGGAAAAGAGTGAATTGCCATTCGACCCAACTCTGTAACTCGCACCTTGGATAACCAGCTAGATCCTAAAGATGAGTGGGATCCGTCCCGTGGGTGTCTTCGGAGCTTTCCTTGCTTCATCCTTTCCCGGGGTGTGCATGAAAGTCGGACCAACACCTAATTGGCGCTAGAAGGAGGGCCTGTTGAACTCAGTTCAAGTATTGTAAGGGCATAACAGCAACATTTGAAGGACCCACAGTGAACTCCGGACAATTTTGTAAATTGTCAGTACAGTTTTGTAAATTGTCAGTATAGTTTTCTAAATTGTCAGTGCAATTTTTTAAAATTGTCAGTACAGTTTTTGAAAGTTGTCAGTATAGTTTTTAAAATTGCCAGAGAAGACCTCAAGTTAAGAACAGTTTTATCTCCACTGGCAGTTATCCAATCACAACTCAGAACATCACTGTCAGCCAAGTAATAATGGCAAATTGGTTGGGCCCCACTGCTTTGAACATTTCGGGTATAGCCCATGACCTGCCCAGAAGTCCAGAAAGGTATCTCCCCAGGTACAAACATGATGGGACAAGAACTACAGAAGAACACCTGCTAGCTTTTAAAAATGCTCTAATATTGTTAAATATACAGCATGAAGATGTTGCCTGCAGATTGTTCCCGTTTACTCTCCAGGAGGGAGCTTATGACTGGTTTTTAAACCTCACTAGCAATTCCATTACTAGCTGGGATGATCTAGAGAAAGCTTTTATATCATAATTTGGGGAAGTGATAAACCCCAGTGTGTTATACCAACAATTTTCCAGCATCAAGAAAGAGTCGGGAGAAACTGTCAGGTCTTTCAATATGAGGTTCCAAAGAGCTTACGGTAGAATGACTGGCCATTACATCTCAAATGCAAATTTGGCCTTAGAAATCTACAAGAATGCATTGGATTCGGTGACCTCTATTTTTCTCAAGAGAGACATCAATATTACAACCCTGGCAGGGGCTTATAAAGAATCCTTAATTCTTGAGAGACAGTTAGGGCCTCAAATTCTGAGCAATCCTTTGATATCCTATGTTACACAGAACATGCCTATTCCAGACCCCATTCCACATAATGAGTTAGTGCCAACATGTCATGCTCTACCCAAGGAGACTCCGTTAACTGTGACATCCACTCAGACATGTGCAAAATACAGAGAAGAGTTCTGACAAATTCAAAGTGCAGGTGCTTGAACTGAACAGTTGTGATCTGGCACCACCCAAATCTGAAGTTTTTCCTGGTGAGTTAAATTTTCCTAGAGATCAAAGAAATATTGATATTTCTAGTTCACCCAAAAACAGTACAACCAGGGTTTCAAATTCTGTCACTTTTCCTGAAGAGACAGAAAGTCTTGTACAGACTCCTATGGATGAAATACAAGATTTTCAACAGTTCAAAATGGACAGTTATGACTTGAGATGTCAGAGTCCAGAACTTAATAATGATCCTTCCTCATCAGAGGATGATGAAAGTGAAATTCAATGTCACTATGCAGAAGTAACTGAGGAGGATAACATCATTGAGGATATGAGAGAACTTAAAGCTGACATCACCCTCTATGAACTGCCTTAGATTGTTGAACAAAAGGTTAACTTGATTGAGGCTTACTCTGGACCACCTGTTGGATTTTAGGAAAAAGAGGAAAAGATGGTAAATATGAATGTGGTCAGCCAAATTGGAATTGATGAACTGTCTCAACATAAGCCTGCAATTTTTGAACATAATATCAAAGATAAGGCTATAAACTATGTTGATGCAGATATTGGAGTTTATAATTTGGCAACTGGGGAAGTGAGAACAGTTACAGCCCTAATCAATCACAACAATGATGTTTGGACATTGCACATTGATGAGGTTAAATCTAAGCAAGGCTCAGGTGAAAAGGAAAATTGTAAACATCCTTCTAGAGGGATAAAAATTGAAGTCCTGGATATTGAAGCAGTGTAGCAACCACAAAATGATCAAGTTGTTAAGAACCAGGGCATACAGATAAAACATGATTTCTTTCAGTTGTCACATAATTTTGAAAATGTGGTGGTCTGGGTCTGTCAAGATTTTAAGGTATTTGATCCTGGGGGTTTTTACATTCAGTCCTTTTGAAAGAACTTTGCAAACCCTTCAATTAGAAGCATAAACATGTTATCATATGATTTGTTATTATATGATTTGTTTAATTTGAAGGAGTTGCAGATTTGTTTTTCAAATGGGACAGGGAAGACAGTAAACCCAAGTCTTTCCCAGATAGCAAATTTTTGAAGCACATTCTGGAGTGCATTTCGTCAACAGGACCTGAAAGGTAATTTTTCTAAATTACTTGCTCATGGTCAAAAAAATTTAAGGCACCATTTCTCTGCTTTCCCAACTGCTGCATTTTTTGAGTATGAAGGGAAGTTGTAACATATGTATGCATTGTAAGTAAGTCTTTTGTTTTTCAGTTTTATTTCTTTGTCAGTGCAGTTTTTATTTCTTTGTCTGTACAGTTTTAATCTGTTTCAGTTTAATTTTAATGCTCTGCAGTTCTTTTAGTTGCTTCATCTTATTTTTAATCTTTAGTTGTCTGTACAGTTGCAGTTTTTCAGTTTTCTTTAATTGTTTTTTAGTTTTAGCTTGTGCAGTTTATTTCTTTGTCAGTGCAGTTTTTTTTTTTAAAATGTCTGTACAGTTGCAGTTTTTCAGTTTTCTTTAATTGTTTTTCAGTTTTAGCTTGTGCAGTTTATTTCTTTTGTCAGTGTTTTTTTTTATTTCCTTTCTTTGTCTTTTTATTTTAGCTTGCTTTTATTTTAGTCTGTACAGTATTTTCTTCCTTGCAGTTCTTTTTCTTTGCTGTCTGTACAGTTGCTTTAAGTTATTTTTAGGTCTAGGCAGTTTTAATTGCTTTGCTTTTGTTTTAGCTTAATTTTGTTGCCTGTACAGCTGTGCTTTGCATCCTTTGTAAATAGCCTTACAGTTTGTTTTATTCCTTTGTCTGTACAGCTGTGCAGTTTTCAGTTGCTTTAGTTTATGTCTGTGTTGTTGCAGTTTAGCTTTGCTGCAGTTTAGCAGTTTTAGTTGCTTTGCTTCTTTTTCTTTGCTGCCTATACAGTTCTGTGTTTTAGTCTGTATAGTTTGATTCTGTTTTACTTTTCAAGCCTGTGCCTGTCCTTGGAAGCCTGTACAAAGTCCTTTGGCTTCTCAAATAATCTGTCTTTTAACCTTTGCTTGAGCAATCAATGAAAATTCAGCCTGTTAAAAATTGTTTATTCTAAGCTGATCAATCTAGTTTCAATCCAATGCCCCCCCATTATGCTCATTATTCTAATTGAGATAGTCTGCTTGCACTGAACAGTAGAGCTATTTTGTTATTCAGGATGAAGGTAGAGAGATGATTGGATCTTATGTCTTACTTGCCATAGTTGTTTTAATGATAGAAAAAACTACTATGCTGTTTAGTTGGAGGAACTCCCGAGGAATCCAAGAAAAGCTGGTTATGAGAGGGGACTATGTCATGCAATTATTTGGGTGTCACCAGAGGCTATCAATGCCTAGACTGAAATAGTTCCAGATTGATCAAATGATAAAAGAAAATTGTAATTTCTCTAAGGTCTTCCAGATAGTGATATATTTCAAAAAAAAAAAAGAGATAAGAAAAGAAAAAAAGAAAAAAAAAAGAAAAAAGAGTTACATATTAAAAGAGGCAGCCAATATTAGATTTTTCCCTACAGTTGTAAATTGGGTCGTGTAAATCTAAAGGGTAACTCTGTCTAGGCTGTAAAAGGCTAAACTAGTAAACAGAGCTCTACTCGGTTTCCCCTTTTACAATCTAGAAAAGTTGATTAATCCAAGTTTATCATTCAATTCAGTCATCCTTGAAGAAAGTTTATACCCTTTGAAATTGCACATCAGAAATCTTCCTTGAAGTAATTCAACCTAGTATGTCCTTGGGAAATTTTAACAGCTGGCAGTTAACAGTCAATTTATTGTGAAGGATGTCTGTGGCAAGGCATGATGCATGGTATTTTTGTTTTGAAACCAGAGTCTTGGGTTCTAAAATAGTGCTACTATTTTACCCGTAGATATCGCCATTTGTTGATAAGCAACACACCCCCACTAAAAAATGATATTCCATCCTTAGAAAGTCCTGAACTTCCATTTTGCAGTAGGGACCCTCTAGATGTTTTTCAGGTTTTAAATCCAAATTTGCTTGCCTCCTTTTTAAAGTTGTGCTTTTTCTTGCATTCCAGATGTGTTATCCAAGAATTCACTTTTTACATGCTAGAATCATTCATGCACAAGAAAAATCTTGCATCGGTACCGAGAAAATCCAGAAAATAGTTGCATAATTCACTGAAAAATCAAACTTTCCATTTTTGGTAGTGTCGCGATATCGCGACACTTCCATTTTCGGAAATGTCGCGATATCGCGACAGGTAATTCAAAATGCATGAGGAGAGAGAAAATGCATGAAAATCGGCTAAGTTCTAGAAAGGTCGCGATTTCGCGACATGTCATGAAATCGCGATAGTTTTTTGGAGAGAGAAGCAAGTTGTACGGAAGGGCGCGATTTTGCGACATGTCGCGAAATCGTGACATGTCGCATTTTCACGGTAGGAGAGAGAAAGTGGGCTGTAGAATGAAAAAATTGGCTAAGTCACAAATGTGTCACAAAATCGCGATCAACGCGGTCAACGCATGCAGGTACGAAACTGTCGCGATATCGCGATGTGTTCTAGAATCGCGGCTGAAAATCAAGAAGTTGTACGGAGGCCAGGAAGGTCACGATTTCGCGACATGTCACGAAATCGTGACATGTCACGTTTTCGCGGCCGACAGGGGAAGAAGTTGCCGATGCGCTGGGGACGTCGTGATTTCGCGACATGTCACGAAATCGCGACATGTCGCAGAATCGCGGTAGGAGAGAGAAAGTCATAAGTTGACCTGAAAGTGCATTCCGACGGGAAACAGAAGGCATCCTGGGGTAGCGACATGTGTCAAAGCATGAATGAGACAAACAGAAGCCGACATGCAAGCTTATTTTGTGGTTTTTAATCTGTTTTAACCTTTAAAGCTTCTGATTTAATTAAAATGCTAATCTAATGCATCTTTTTGTCTTTCATGCAGGATTCCACCTGGCACTTGCGGGACAACCGAGAAAGACCATAAAGGCAAATTTAAAGTGCAGATTTAGTCAAGGACCGCCATGCTAGGAGAGAAGCTACCGGTGAGAGCATTCAATGACAAATTTATTACAGACTTGATAGCATGAAGACAATTTCAACACAGGGATGGCTTTACGGAGATCAGATCTGAGAGAAGTGGTGACTCATCCGGCTCACCAACAGAATTAATGGAGGCATTTATTTGCAGCTGCGGATGAATGCAAGTTGCATTTGATTTTATCTTCTCCATTTATGGCAGCTGACTCACAGATTTGCCAAAGGGTTAAGTTCTATCCGGACTTTGATTTTAAATGGATTTTTATTGTAAAACCCGGGTCCTAGGGTTTAAGTGCGATAAGATTTAGGGTTTGAAGAAGATATTTTGAAAAGATCAGGGTCTGTCCTGAGTCTATAAATTCAGATTCTAAATGTAATCGCAGGGAGGCGGAGACTTAGAAATAAAAGGCTTATAAGCAATTTCTTGCAAATTTTGTGAAATCCTTTGTTTCTGGACTTGGAGTTGATGTGCTTTAGCTTTTCTGTGATAGCATGGCCAGGAGCCTAATCTTTTGCAGAGTGTGATAAGTGTATTTTCTTTTGTTATCCATTCCATTTAAAGTTTGTTAGATATATGCTGTAAATCTGCCATTGTCAAGATTAAATATGCTGTTAGGCTTCAGTTGTTCTATTGTCTGCTAGGGGAAATTATAGATTTCAGGTGTAAGTTTGTTCTAATTGCTTTGTCTTCACTGTGCGAGCTAGGCTGTCGGTGAAAGATACCATTTTTAACCAGCTGCCCTTGGATTTATAATTTTTTGCTAGATCTGTTCCACTCTGCCTTGTGCTCTTAGTTGAAAGTGATCTTAGACTGACTGGACACTTTCTTCTTTGATTTGTTCTGTTGTGAAGCTGATAGCATAGATAAGATTGATAGTTTAGGGTTTTACAGTTGATGTTTGATAAACTTCTCTTTCTGCCCTACCCTACCCTCTCTTTGCTTACCGTGAATGATCCATTTTTATTTTCTTTGTTTGTCTTTTATTTAAATCTGCTGACCCATGAGAGCTAGATCAAGAATTCAAGTTAAATCTGATTATCAACAACTTTTGCAACTACTGAACAAGTTCAGGAACCCCCTGTAAGGTAACAAAGCAGTCCATATTGAAATCTATTCCAGAAGTGGAAAAGAGTGAATTGTCATTCGACCCAACTCTGTAACTCGCACCTTGGATAACCAGCTAGATCCTAAAGATGAGTGGGATCCGTCCCATGGGTGTCTCCGAAGCTTTCCTTGCTTCATCCTTTCCCGGGGTGTGCATGAAAGCCGGACCAACAGATGGTACAATTGATCCTAAGGAATTACTGGAAGAGGATAACAAGAAATAAACTGAAACAAGTAAAGGGATGGAGACCAAATACAAAAAGTAGATAGGAGGATAGACATGGAATTTTTTTGATGAGGCATCTAGCAACACCTAAGAGTTTAGTGGATCATTATGAAAAAGAGAGGAATTTGATTTGTATTCTAGGGCTTGCCAAAAAAGATATGCATCAAGACACCAATTTCTAATAAGTTCTTTACTTATAATTAAATTTTAGCCATTTCTAAAAAAAAAAAAAAATTGGGGCCATTTCATTTCAAATATAACTTTATATGGTCTATGGAATCTTATTTTAAAGAATTATTTTATCATTTATGATAAGACAACAGGGAAAATTGAAGTAATTTCTAAAGGTGGGTCAAAAAGATACAAATGCTAAAGTAGCAAATCAAAATTTGGGTAAAAAAAAATTCAAGGACAAACCCTACTCCAAATTGAAAGTAAAATTGAATGAATTTCAAACTATAATGGAAAATACATGAGAGGAGATTTTCATACAATAAGAACAAGATCTTACAACACAAATATTGAAACTAGAAAGAGAAGAAGAAAATAAATAACATATAAAATATAAAATGATATGGTTTAAAGAAGGTGATAAAAACACCAAATTATTTAACATAAAAATGCAACAAAGGAATATGTACAATACCATAATGAAGCTAAAAATGGAATATGGGACAATATCAAGTGATGTGTAGCAAATGAAAAATAGATTTTTGATTACTTTAAAGATTTTTTGAGCAAATATGAAGAAATCAATGCAACTAGTCAACAAGCACTTTTAAATCTAATTCACTCCTCTTTGAAGTAAGAGGAAAATTTATAGATGAACCAACCCACCATCATGGAAGAGATCAAAGGAGTGGCATTTTCTATGCAACACAATAAAGCATTAGGGCATAATGGATTCAATATAGTTTTCTATCAGGAATTTTAGAACATCATCAAGATAGATCTTCCAAGGGTAGTTGAAGAAAGCAAGAAAAAACAACAAATATATGTAGGAATCAACTCTAGATTTTTGGACTTGATCCCAAAATAAAAACATGTCCATTCACTGCAAAATTCATACCTATATCCCTTTATAACACATTGTACAAAATAATATCCAAAATCTTCAAAAATTGAATGATTTTGTTGTTAGATACAATCATCTCCCCCAAAAAAATTGGGTTCCTAAAAGGATGAATAAATCATATTATTTCATTAAGTAATGCACTCTAGTGCGGATGACAAATCTGACGAGGCAATAAAATACGACATTATTTCAATGTTTTTACACATAAAACTGCTTATTTTGCCTAAAATGCTATACTTAATGCCAAGTATTTTAATACTTATTTATTTTTATGTTGAAGTTAACATGGTTAATTTAATAAAAATATATTTTGCTATTAGGACATGTTTTCTACGATTTTTATGGTTATTTTGATTGATTTTAGCAGTTAATTAGCATGAATAAAACATAGTAAAAAATAGTTATCAATAAAGTTTTGCTAAAATATGATTGAATGGATGTATTTTAAAGTGTTTCCCACATTAGAAATTATTATTGGATGAGGTGGAACCATAAAACCATGCTACAAAAAAAATAGGGCAAGAAAACCTTCTAAAAGTAGAATCTGCAAGCTTAGCTCTGGAACATCCAGACAACTTCCGAATGACAGGTTAACAACCTACAGGTTTAAAGGAGGATGAGTTGGAACACTTAATTTTGGTTTGAAATTGTATTAGAAGTATTAAATAAACTTAGGAGTACTTGACCAAGCACTTGTAGGTGACTCACCACCATTTTTCCAACTCAACTGCACCAAGCACATTTTCAGCCACATGTTATGGAACTGCTATAAAATTTCCTACACAAAACTAGATTTGATTTGACTATTTTAAAAGGTGCAAATGATGAGCTGAAAATGTGAAATTTGGACCAAATATTCCTAAAATTATTTCAAATAATCCTACAAAATATTGGACACGCAAAAAGGAGGGAATATCTCTATTCCAGCTCGTTGTCTTAAAGTTGGAAAAAGTTAGTTAACTGCAGAATTTGTTGAAAACAACTTTTTGGTAGATTTACAGGGAGGAAAATGAGGATAATGTGTGTATGGATGCAACCAATAACATATAATATGTTTTTAACACTTTATACATCATCTTAGAGGTGATAACAATAGCACAATTGTTTGTAAATACGATTATGTCCTAATTTTGGACTGTCTGTTGCAGCAAGTTAGCAAATCAAGGATCAACAACAAAGAATATTAATTTGTAATTACCAATATATGCTATGAACATAGAGGATTTAGTATAAATATCCCCACAAATCTACATAAAAAATAGTAGGCATATTAGACAAATAGGGAATAGACAACATAGTTACTGAAATTGTCAACAACTTTAGTAAAAGCAGTTTCTCGTCAAATAAAGAGCAATATTAATTTTAGCAAATGTTTTATGTGTGATTGGATAGTTAGAACTTTTTTTTTTTTTTTTTTGGTGGTGGCCACAAGGGGTAAACAGACTGTGACCACGAGGGAACCATTACATAACATATCCGCAACATGTGAGGTGAGAGATTTGAACATGGGCCTCTCAGCAACTAGAGAGGTTTAACTACCCACTTCCTCTCCAACTCCTCTACATGGGCGGATAGATTGGATAGTTCGAACTTAGTATCTGGTGTTTTAGACCTTTTTTTGGACATAGGAGCAACGTCCCACTCTCAAGGTTGGTGGAAGGAGTATCGTTACAATTTTTATAGGTTTTTTTATTTGCTATTATTTTTTATCAAAAATTATCAATTTCTTGCTAGAATGTTGTAACCAGAATTTACTCTGTTTTTATTCTATTTTTCCTCTATTTTTAAGTGTGAATGTGTGAGTCTATTTTTTTAGCTAGCTAAATTTATTTCCATATGTATTTATCATTTCAAATTTTGCAATTCCATTTCTAGCATTTTATTTACAGTTTTAACAATATTTCCTTCTTTAGCAATTTCTTCACAGTAGTTTAATTTTTAGCATTTTACAATTTTGTTATTTAAATTTCAAAATTTTCATTTTATTCATTTCAATTTAGAAAATGTAAAGTAGCTCTTTCCTTCCTTTAGCAAATTTTATTTCTGCAATTAAATAGTTTTTATGCAAAAGGGTGCAAAGTGAAATTGTTTCCTTTCTACAAAGATTTTTAGCTTTCATAGAACAATCTGGTGTCTTGATACCTAAATTACTGTTTCAATATATCTAATGTATACAACCTTAGAATGCCTTCCAAAATTTGAAAAATTATATTAAATTAAATAATTAGCATTAATGACACTCATCATTTTTGGCATCGTTGTCAGGGAACAAACAAATCAGTCATTTTATTGTGAAATTGGTGACTTTGCATGAAAATAATTGGATTGTTTAGGATTGCATTTTGGACATTAGGACACTATAATAGGAGTGTATTTGTTTTAGAAAGTATAAATAGGCTTATACATAAAACAAACTATTCACAACCACACAAAGAAGACATTCACGACAAGAGGTTGAACCTATGTCAAAGTTGTTAGAATTAGTGATTCCAAAAATTGTTGAAATCTTAATAACAAACATCTTTTTGAAAAAATGAAAAATCCCTTGAGAAAAAATTACATGAAGAAAAAATTAGTAGTTCAACACCACTTTCTCTTGACAAGTGTACACAATCAGGACAATTTAAAAGGATTTATAATTTTTGTTGGGAACACATAATGGTAGGCTTACAAGAGAATCCAAAAAGATCCAGTAATGGGATCCACCCTTGTGTAACTAGTACATTTGATAGAACTTTCCAAAATCCCATTCAATTAGATCCTAATCAAAACTCTTCCATGAAAGTCATTTCACCTTCTGTACTACCAAATTTTAAGGGAGTTACATCTAAAGACCCTGATTTATTTTTATTTGAGTTTAATATTGTATGCCAAACTTGTAACCATACTAATTACAATCAATATTAAGCTTAAATTATTTCCTTCTACTCTTAAATAATCATCCCTATGATGGTTCATAACCTTAGCACCTAATTCGATTCAAACCCAGGATGAAATAGAAAATATATTTTTAGAGAGATACCAAGAATATTGTCAAGTAAAGAATCAAAAGGATGAATTATTTAGAATGAAACAAGAGGAAGATAAAATTTTAGAAGGCCATCTAGACATATTATTTTATGTTCATAAGATAATTGGATGTGTTGAACTAGAACTTAGTAAAGCCATATTCTTGAGAGGACTACAAAATGAATCAAGAGATGTATTGGATCTTATGGGAAAAGGAGATGCAAATACACTTGAATTTCTAGAAATCATTGAACTCTATAAGAATTATTCTCATA
Source organism: Wollemia nobilis (assembly GCA_028583015.1). Taxonomy (NCBI): domain Eukaryota; kingdom Viridiplantae; phylum Streptophyta; class Pinopsida; order Araucariales; family Araucariaceae; genus Wollemia; species Wollemia nobilis. The sequence continues at coordinate 2,166,412 of JAQPPZ010016974.1, read as the reverse complement.
CAAGATATAGAAAATGCAAAAATGGTAACAATAAAAATGCTTTGAAAGAATTGATGGAAGAGTTTTCCAATCTTAAAATTGACATCCTAGTGCAACTAAATACAACATTAGGAGAAGTAAATGTAAAGACCAAATATACTAAATATTTGGCTATTTATTGTCCAACATGTAAAAAAAATATGCTCTCCATGAGTGTCCTTTGAAAAAAACTTCCATATCTTCTATATGTAGCATTTGTGATAAAGGACACCCCACAAATCAATATCATTTGTTACCAAGACTCAAAAATACCTTAGAAAAATAGTCTCAACCTATGAAATAATTTAATTTTATAGGACAAAGATAAGGGAGTAATTTAAATATTCATATGCTCCTCGATTTCATACAAATAAGGGAAATAATCCTTGGTATATGTCATGGTCTACTTTAGATCTACTTTAGCAACATTGGAGTCAAACACCATGGGCATATTCCCAAGAAAATTCTCAACCTAGATGGATGAATCAACAACATCTACCATGGTTTCAACTACAAATGTAGGGACACCAGTGGGTACAACAACAATAATCATACCAAGGGAAACATCGATATCAAAACCAACAACAAAATGTGTTGCCTATTACCCAAAATTTCTCCCAGGAACAACAACAACAACAAGCAAAAAAACCTCCACTTTTGGCTTAAACAATGGCTAATCCTAGTAATTTTAAATATAAAACCCCTATCTATATGGCTGAATCAAAAGATATAGCCATGATAAATTTCATTGATTGTGACAACACTCAATTGTGTTCAAGAAAAATACTTCTTGAACCTATTCCACCTATCATTGTAGAAATGAGAGCTAATGAAAATAAACAAGAAGACCCATCTACACTGAAACAAGAACAAGAAAAAGAAAAATAAAACCTCCCTCAAGATGATTTAATGGAGAAAGTACCATATCCTAAACAAATTGAGATATCAAAAACATATTCAAAATTAGAGGAATTAAAACATTTAAATTTTATAATATCTTTACTACATGCTATTAAATATGTACCTACAATTAACCAAATTGTTCAAGAAATGTGTTTTAACAAACCAAGAAAAAAGAAGAAAGTATATCCTAAAACCATACAAATAGATGGAAAATTAGTAGACTTGCTTGTAGGAAAACTTATTCCACCTAAGTATGCTAATCTAGGAATTCTATGATTTCTTGAATCGAATGAGGAGAATAAAGAGAACATTTCAAATTTGGCCACCATAGTTGTAAATTTTTTTTTTGTAGATAAGATACTATAGCATTAATACCGGGTTTTACAAGTTGACCCAAAACCTTTTACAAAAATCAGCCAAGGTTGTTGATGAACATGTTCTTACTAAGGATCTTATATATGTAAAATCTACATGCTGCCAAATCCATTACATCTAGTAAGGCACATAACCTATTATCAAAAAGAAACTTCCCATACAACATTTTGGGTATACCCCAAGAAAACACGCCTGCATCATAATTACAAAAAAAGAAACAGACACAGATTCCTTCCTTGAAATAGTGGAGAAAAAAAAGTCTGCAGACACACATAGCAGAGTACTGAAAAAAACTCCCACAAGCTCTGTATTGATAGTTACTCTTAATAATTCTTTGGTAATTGATTTCTTTCGTATATGACATGCTTTGGGACCACATCCCATCTTGGCCAATCAACCTTGGAGAAGTGAACCTATTGGCTAGATTTATGGCGATGGCTATCTGGTGGTCCATGTGGCTCTAGTTCAAAGTATTATATTGACATTTATTTCCTACCCTATGATTATCAACCAACCTCAAATTACTAAGACGACTAGGAGCCATGTTATCTGACATGTTACTGTCCCCATTAGTCTTTGTGGTATTTCCAAGCAACATTCACAAATACTAATAGCTCGGATAATTTTTATTGTGAGTCCATTTCAAAAAATATATGGGAATACTCATAGCCTTCAAACTTATAGTGCCTTCCCTATTGGTAAATTCAATTATCATTCTTGGAATTCTTGTTGAATAAGCTCCTCTACTTTTCTCGGGACACCGTGTTCCCATTTGAAAAGTCTATCACCATCGACACCCAAATTGGCCAACTTATCAGTAACTTTGTTAGCTTCTTGAAAGACATGTTGGGATTTTCTATCATGTCTTCCTTGGAAAAGGATCCTAGCCTCTTCAACAATGGTTTTAATCCTCCAATGAGGTGTTTTCCAATTATTGAGGAGATTTATAACATGCATATAGTCTTCTTCTACAATCAATTTTCTTTCTAAGTCTCGAGTCATTTGAAGACCTCTCCACATAGCTCTAGCTTCAACTTCATTATTTGTCCTTGTTCCCAAATATTCATAAAATGCAAGCATCATATTCCCATTATGATTTTGCACAATGCCACCAGCACCTGCTTTTCCAGGATTGTCCTTAGCCATTCCATCAAAATTAAGCTTAAACCAACTCATAAGAGGTGGGGACCACTTAACATTGGCTCTGGGGTTGACTACCCTAGGCACAGACTCATATAACAAGGTTAAGCTTAAATATTGAGCAATCGTGGTCTCCTGCAGATGAGGTTTACAACTATAAAAAGGGATAAGGTTCACATTCTTGTTGGCAAAGGATAGGATCCTGGTAATGATAGTTTTATGATCATGGATAGACTCATTAAAGACTCTACGGTTTCTTTCTAACCACACCTGCAAAAGATAGTGATTAAGGCAAATTTTCCACATGTATCTAAGTCTTTGGCTTGAAAAGGGGTAAGGCCACTAGAAAAACAAATCAAGTATGGTGGATGGTTTAACCCAAGAAATATTGAAGACCTGAAAAACCCCACTTAGGACAATCAAGGAAAAAGGGCACTCAAGAAAAATGTGATAAATGGTCTCCCAATTAGCTTGCATAGATAACAACGATTCATGATACAAATACCTTTACACATCATATTATCAATGGTTAGAATTCTTCTTTGGATAACTAGCCATGAAAAGACTGTAATTTTTGGAATTAATTTTTTTATCCAAACTAAGTCCTTTTGGAGGACAAAATCCTCGTCATCAAGCAGAAGCTTGTAAACTGATTTAATAGTGAATGATGAGTGTTATTAATCTCATAATTTAATCTCAATGATTTATCAATCCGGGATGATGTCCAAGGCTATTTATGATAGAAGGTTAGGGTAGAGTACAATTCAAGCATTCAAATTTCAAGGAATTATTGAGTGAAACAGATTTGGTTTAGCCTTATGGTGTCACACTAAACCTAATATGTAGAACAAAAACTTGCAAGAAATAAAAACTAATTCTAACTTCAAAAAATTAAAGTTAACTACAATTGCATGAATTGAAATTGCTAAATTTAAATCTAATCTACTTTTGCAGAATTGAAATAACAGAATTGAAATTGCTAAATTGAAATGTTGCTGAAATGAAATCCTAAATTACACTTGCAAAATTGAAACATAGTTTACTCTTGTAGAATGGAAGTGATTATTGGAAATGAAACACCTGTCAATGCCCTTCCACAAAAGGTTGTCAAGCTTATGCTATAGGAATTGACAACAAAATGAAATCTGTCGAAAATTGAAAGCTGTTGAAACATAAAAATAACAGAACATGTAAAGTAAAAGAAACAAAAAATAAATTTTTAATCTAATTTTTCAGCTGACACACACATAAATGTTGTACACAAACATAATAGAAAACATCAATCACATAATACAAAATAAAAACAAGAAAATGAAATCTGGCAAAAAATCTATTAATTTTGCTACAGAAAAATTACAGATTAAAACCTACCATAAAATCCCTCCTTATAGATCTAAAAGTGGCCCCATACTTCCTGATCTAGAAGGAGGTGAAAAACACTCAACTAATTTAAAATCAGAACAAAATTTGACAAAAGAACTGCAATTTATTACTCTGAAAAATGACATTATAGTTATGCTGCTACAGACTGTTACAAAGTTGAAAACTATCTATTTTTCTATTACTAATTCTCCTTAAGCTCAACCGACATGGGAGATATCCTTTTATAGATGCATAAGATTTATTTACAAATAGAAAATATACTATTTCTATCTTGTAGATCAATTCCTATTATGCTGCAACATTTCTTGGTTTTATCCTAGAAGAGGATCAATTGATATTTTCCCATGAATGGTGGATTTTGGATGGCAACGACGGAAAATATAGCTGGGGGATATTTTACCTTAACCTTATCAACCTTATTTCCTTTTTTCCACCATAAAAAAAAGTCAAAAAGTCAAAAATTACTTTCTATTGTCAATCTGAAGATAATTGGCTCAATCCAAAGAAACTGCATTCTATCAATCCGAAGATGTCTACTCAATCCGAAGCTCTTTGGATTGACTATCTATGTGGTCTTTAGGTGATCTCAGCTGCTTTTCTCAGGTGTGTTATTTCTTAGGAACTTATTGCAATAGATTTTATCCTTCTTTATGTGTGAATTCCATGCCTTGTTATTCATTGGTAGATGGCTAAAATTTATATGGTAAACTGTTGCATTTTCTATATTTGCTACACAATTATAAAATGTTGGCATTTCTTACAAGTTTAAAAAATTAGAACATAGAAAAATAATTCAAATATCAACATGAATAAGTACATCAAGTTGCTACCAAATTTATACACTTTATTCACCAAGTAACCATGCTGAAATAGTGCAACAGTGCTTCACAATTATCTCTGCTCTGTTATACCCTGTTGCTGCCTATTTAGACCATGTGGAAATGCTTTTAAATAGATCAAATGTCTTTTTTAGTCCTTATAAACTTATTCCATCCATTTCCTAATGCTTTGCTTGACAAATTCAAGGTGCTCCTATAAAGTGACAACTTGCTGATTTTTATATGGCTTTTTTTTGTAGATTTCCAGATTTAGAATAGTCTTAATAATTTGGCTTCAATGTGGAATTCAAATAAGTTGAAGGGTAAGACAACATTCATAAACCATTGTGAAGTTAATGGATATCAGCATACCACATTTTGCTGTTTGAAATGCATATTTTTATTTGCTACTTAATCAAGCAAAAGCAGTCACAAAATGCTGAAAATAGTAAAAAACAGAGATATAATGCTCCTAATATAAAATCATACAAAAACTTAACAAATATATATTCTAATAAACTATTTGGCATTTAATTTAATAATATGATAGTTTTTATATGTCAAACATAGTGTAAAAATGAGACATTTTTAGGCCTCATCATCCCCCCCAGCTTGAACTGATGCATGCCCTCATGCATCCTAGTAGGCCATAGTAATATGTTGGTTTTATCCTTGTGAAAAACATCCTTTGCCACCTGCTACCTAAGAAATTTCTCCTTGTTGCACTACACCAAACATTTTTCAATTTAAGCACAAGTATTTCACTTTTCTACAACCTTGCAAAAACATTTTCAATCAATTTTTTTCAATTTTTTTAATTCAATTTTTTTTTGTTTTCTTGTATATCTTTTTTTTTTTCATTTGCAACTTCCAACTTTTTGACTTCTGCACTTTCATCCTTCAATATTGCAAATTTTGCAACTATTACAATTTTAACTCTTTTTTTGCACTTTTACAAGTTTTAATGTTGCAAGGTACCTCTTAAAGGCTTGGTATCATGTGATTCATCTTGCAATAGCCTTATTGTGGAACCATATTTGGTAGATGCACTACTACTAATGAAATTTTTTATTCTTAACAACATTTCAGCCTGAATGCCTATTTCTATTATTTGCACCTTTTGAACAAAATTGATAAAATTTTGATTTTGAAATGCTTGAGGGATGTACTTACATGTGGTAGAGCCTTAGGAACCTCAATATTTGTTGTAACCTACTCTTTTTACTATTCTACAACATTTTTAGCAATTCTAGTATAATTTTTTGCTTATTTCGAAGATATCTTGTTTATTTCGAAGATAACCTATTTTATTCTGAAGATTCATCCAAAAATGCAAAAACGACCTTCTATGCAAAAGTTAGCTATAAATTCTATTTTGGATCCATATCTAGGGTATGTAAGCCTTCCATAACATCAGAAATGTCATCTCTATCCTTTTGTTTAGATTTTATTCATTACTATTTTATTGCAGTAGTAGTAAAATAGAATCTTCAGATTCTCCCATGCAACTAAGGGCAGAAGGGGGTGTTTCTTGACATCTTAAACATGTTCCATTTTCAAATTGTCAATATTGTATGCATAGTTTTATGCCAAATACCGATTATCATATATTAAATGCTAAATGCTTACTATGACTTAAATGCAAGAAACACATACCTTACTGCCCTGAAAATTGATCATGCACCTTACAAGCTGCTTCTGATGATTGTTAGCAAGCTATTTGAAAACATAAATATACACATGTGTAGTGTGATATTTGTACAATGGTGAAACAAGTATGGGTGGATCAACACGGTAATGCACATCGAAAAACCGATTTTCATGCAAGCCAACTCAGCAACGCCTCAAGGAGGTTTTCACTACTGAATTATTCATTTTTTTTTCTTTTTTTCATTTTTTTTCTTCTCTTTTTTTTCATCTCTTTTTTTCATTAGAAGAGGCTGCCATTTTTGGTTTTCAACCAAGTTTTTTTATTTTTTTTTCAAGTGCCTCAATAAAAGAGTGTCTCTCATGAGGCTACAATGAGAGAGAATGTCTCTCAATATTATTTGGATGAGAATATTTCTTATTCTATAAAAACATGTCAATATTTGTATGAAAACACCATATTTTTCTGTTGAAATATGTAATAATGATGCAACCTTCCTTTCTAGATGAGTAGTAAGAATCTTCTTATGTCATCATTTAACTCCTTATTGCTGGAAATGAAGTGCTAACTTCATTGTTCCTCCTCCATGCTGAAATTGATGCTTGTCCTCATGTATCTCCATTTTGTGGGACATGTTTTTTTTCAATTTTTTTCTCTTTTTTTTTTTCTTCTTTTTCATACTCTTCTCTTGTTTTTCTTGTGCCCATGGAGGAATTTCACAAGCAATATTATTCTTTTTTTTTTTTGTCAAACTTTTATCATCACTCTAAATCTGACATGGAAGAGAAATCCTCCTCCATTTTGTGTACATCCAATTATTCACCTCAAGAAATCCTCCTTAGTTAATGGTGCATGGTATACCCAAAGGCAATATCCATTCACCACTAACTTCCTCTATGAATCACCAATGGGAGAAAGAAACATTGCTTCATATCTAAAAATTTCTTCAATCAAGTGTTTGTCCATGCCTCCTAATCTACAAAATCTTGTCAATCTATACTTGAAACAATTCAATACCAATTCTCAAATATGTTAAGTGCATACATCAAGATGAAATATTGACAAACCCTTGTAATTCTATGCAAAGAGGTTGAAATATTATTTCAAAACAACAAACAATTTTATTTTTTGTTCATAAGTCAACCAGTCAATAATGTTCAAGAATTTCCTTGGTTGTATTTCAGTTTATTTCATTCTTAGGAGGACAAAATTTATCCTTAATGGAAGTAAATTTTCTATGTACAGCTTTTCCAATTTTTCTCCTATATCTAAAGTTGATTTCTGTGTCTGGACTGAAGGGTTTTTGTGTATCTCCATTGACTTTTATCTCTTCAATCTCAGGTAAGTTATTTTTTTAGCACAGTTGGATGTTGCTGCAGTAAATAACATTTCCTGTAGTTTTTTTTACTAGATTTAGCTACATAAATAGGGGCTTCCTATCCTGTATTATTCAAACTGATCATAGGTTGGGCTAAAAAATACAATTTAACTAAACATATTTTTGGTTTGCACAATAAGACAAGAAGTGTACAACTTAGTAGATCAACTACTTGTTAGGTAGGATCACCTCTAATGAGATCAACTATTGTCTTTGTAGGCTAAGAATTGATAGGCTGCGGTTTAGCATGATAAAACCCTAACAATCTTTAAGCAATAATGGAAAAACTCTAGGATCACCGTTGAGCTCCAAACTTCTATTTTGATTATGCAAAAGTTTTGTGATGATTTTTTTTTTAACAGACTCAGCTTACATAGACATGGTTTGTCTGTCCTGTATTATTCATATTGGCCATAAGTTGGGCTGAAGATGGTGGTTGATTTACTTACCTTGTTTATTGTTGTTGGGATCTCTCTTTGAGAAGAATTCATATTAGGCAATAAATTTTGCATCTGAGAGTTGTGAAAGTAAATGGCATTCATCAATGATATGTCCCTATGAACAAATTCTACAAGTAGCTGATATGGCTATTTTGTTCAAGGGATAGTATTGTATATCTACCATGATATCTTTCCAACACCTAGTACAAATTTGTTTATACTACCCTAATGGTATGGATATAAAAATGGCAGTATTAGCAGATGGCTCTTCTAAATTTTTTAAGAGATCTTATGTTTTTTGATAATGAGGATGATGAATTCTTTCAATTTTTATCAAGAATTTAAAACATAGGCAATTTAACCCCCAAGTGTGAATATCACCTCCCTGTGGTTGCTTATTTTCTAAATGGACTAAAATGCAACTATCAATAATTATTATTTATACCAGCTATTACATTATGTTGTGGCTGATCCACAACACACCCCAAAATTGGGGGCCCACCTTTTTTGTAGGATTGCAGAGAAAATATTAGTGACCTAGATACTAAAAATGAAGAAAAGAGGCAAAAAAATGCACAAGTGTTGAAAGTGTCGCGAAATCGCGACATGTCACGAAATCGCGACCTGTCGCACCATCGCTGTCGAAAACAGAAAAACGTCGCGATATCGTGACATGTCGCTCCGTCGCTGCCAGAATGAAAAAGTGTCACAAAATTGTGACATGTTGCTCTGTCGCGGCCCGAAAGAGGAGAGAGAAAGGCAAATGGAAAGGCGTAGCGATATCGTGATGCATCACAAAATCACGGGTCAAACTGGTCAAATAGCACAAATCGGAAAAATGTCGTGATATCGCGATAGATTGAAGCCAAAGAGGTGTCGAGTGAAATATGTCGTGAAATCATGACAGATTGCAAGGGGAAGGCATGAAACGAGAAATCGTCGCGATATCGCGACATGTCACATTTTTCATGACTCCAAACAGCCAAAGGCGTACGAAACAAAAGTGGTAGCGATTTCATGATAGAAAGCGGCAAAGAGGTCCAAGGTAAAAAAAATGTCGCGATATCACGACAGAAGCGAGCCCAGTTGTACGAAATAGAAAGGCGTAGCGAAATCGTGACAAAAATTAGCAAAAGGCATGATGAAGAGAAAATGGTCACGAAATCGTGACAGGTTGTGGCGAGAAGGCCCGAAACAGAAAATGGTCACGAAATCGTGACAGCATGCAACGAAGGAGCAAGAAGCGAGAAGTGTAGTGATTTCTCTACAGGTTGCGGCCGAGAATGTATAGAAGCAAAAATGGTCACGAAATCATGACAGAAATGAGTGAAAGGATTTGAAAGTGGAAGGCATTGCGAAATCGTGACAAGTTGCAGCAAGGTAGTCCGAAAGTGAAAATTGTCACGATTTCACGACGGAAAGTAGCCAAAGGGTATGAAACAGGAAAGCGTCATGATTTCGTGACATGTCGCAATTTTGTGACATGTCACGTTTTCACTGGGCAAGAAGGCAAGGAGGCTGCTGATAGAAAAGCATCGCGATTTCACGACATGTCGCATTTTTGCGATCGGGAAGGTGAATAGGCTGCATGCTATTTTTGTCATGATTTTCACAGGAAGACGTTACAGAAGGCACAGAAGGCATGAGACACGTGGTGTACAGGTGTCAGAGCTATAGAGGCGTTACATGCAGTGGCAGATTTTAAACGTTTCAGAATTGAACATGGAACAAAAGCATCGAAAAGGCAGGAATTTGAAAGGTCACATGCTGGAAGGTGAAACGAAGTGACACAGGGAGAACCGAAGAGACATTTTAGTTAGTATAAAATCTGAAGCACATATTGATACGAGGGTTGGAAATTGCTGCTTACAGGGTTGCAGAAACAAGGGCTTCATGCCATTCTGGGCTTGCACTTGGGCAATTTCCTTCATTTGTTCTAGATTTTTTTAACCTGGAACATTCTGTAATTGTAATTGATACATCATTCTAATACAGAAACACAGAGAGTTGACATTTTATTGATAAGAAAGAAGGAGTCATTATGCATGCAAGATTTAATGCTTTATTTTCCCTTTTAGATTTCTAGGCTTTTCGGTGAAGTTTAATGTAAATGTTTTTGGTTGCTTCATGCGAATGCCTAAAATCTAAAATTGCAGTAAAAACCCCAGAGACCCGCACCTAGCTTATCTGGATTGTGTGAATTTGCAGGTTCAATAGGTTAGGTTGCATGCAGAAACCTCATTATCTTTGGTTTTATCAGTCAAGATGGTAGCATTCTGGACATAGTTTAGTTGCATCTTCATTTGCATGCATTTTATTTTCAAACCCTTATTTCATTTTCTGCATTTTAATTACAGTCATTTAAATAAATAACTAAAAATTCATTAAAGCTCAGAGTCCATTGCAAATCCAAATTAAAATAAACTATAGTGCCCCTTGTTAATATCCACTTGCAAACCCTAAGGTATTCCCAGCATTCAAATTGAAAAACATCATTGGTGAATGAAGAACCATCACAACAGGAACCTTGGAGAAATTATTTAGTCATAATTTCTTTGCAAGCAGAGGATTTTGGGACTCAGATCCTATCGGAGAGTGTGCTTTCACAACTGGGTGAAAACACCACTCAACAGATTGGCGCTAGAAGGAGGGCCGAATCGGTTTACTTTATTTTGGTTTTCATACATGAATAATATCTTTTGATTTAATTTTGAAATATTTTCTTAAAGCTCACAAACAGCTAAACTGTAGCTTTTGCTTTCTTTTGTTGCAGGTTTTCATTGAAATAATTGAGGGTTTCATCAGGCAGGCTGGACCCATCACGTCGTATTGCGACCAGGTCCCAAACAACCGGAGAAACCATTTTTCATAACCTTACTGGTACTCCCAAGAATAAAACCAAGCAAGTCGTAAGCTCACCGATCACAAAAGACCTATTTTCTCCAGGAACATCGAGTGGACCTACGCCCGTAATATCAGTTGCCACTAGTGTTCCTATTGTTAGTAATATTTCTACTGCTATTGTAGGTTTGTCTTCATCAATTTTGAGTCAAATGGCTCAAGCTCCAGCAGCTCCTTGGTATGGAGCTAACAATACTCCTTTGAATATTGCTGGGGATATCCATGAAATCCCTAAGAACATTGAAATATTTTTGCCTAAATATAAACCAGATGGCCCAAGAATAGTAGAAGAACATATCCAAGCCTATAGGGATGTTTTAATTAGACTGAAAGTTCAATATGAAGATGTGGCTTGCAGAATTTTTCCTATGAGCTTAGATCCAATAGCATATGAATGGTATATATGCTTACCAACCGGTTCAATCACTTCTTGGACACAAATGGAAAACACCTTTGTTAATCAATTTAGGTCACCCTTGGATCCCGCAACCATTTACAATCAGTTTATTACATGCAAAAGGGGCCAGGGGGAACCAATCAGAATGTTTAATTAGAGATTCCAAAAGTTCTATAATAGAGCAATTAGACACTTTGCCATCGATCCTGCAATGGCTTTGCAGATATATTTTGGGGCATTGGACCCCATGACAACCATGTTTGCGAGACGTAATCCTTAAGTCACCACGCTGGCTTTAGTCTATAACGAAGCCACGACTATCGAGCAGTAAATGACAACACAAGGCTACGGGTTTACCCAGATGCCTATGATGGGACAGTATGCTCCATATGGTCAAGCTCCCTTGGCAAATAATCTCATGGCACCACAAATTCCAAGCATGAACACCTTCCCATATCAGCAGCCGTATCCACCAAAGACCGGCATATGCACCCATTCCAATCCAACCAATCACATCCATTCCACTTGTCCCCGCATTTTTGCAGAACAGTCAATCAACTATACAAGGAACCAGCCAAGTTAATCCTTAGGCTATAGTTCCTTTTCCAAATCCAACCCTGATTCAGAGTGTCGATCCATACGGGAATCAAATTCCTCAGAACCTGACCCAAATGTTGAATCAAGACCCCATCAATTATGCGAATCCAACAGGGGTTAACAACAATGTGATTCCACCGAAGGAGATTTATTTAGAAGTTGAAGAGCTCAAGAAATTAGTTCATAAACTGAGCAGTGACAGGGTTCAACAACAGAAGTATGAGTCCCATGACCCTCACCCAAATCAAAATTTTAACAATAGAGGGAGACACTGGAACACCAAGCCAAACAATGGGGGAGTACCCGCTCCCATTGCTAATCAATAAGATACTTCTACAGGACCTAGCCAATCCAATTCTCTTTTGAATCTTTCAGATTTGGCATGGGAAAGGGGGTGCAGGTTGCACAACACGAAAGAACACAATGAGAGGAATTGTCCTGAAATTGTGAGATACACTCATTGTCTTCAAGCACAAGTTGATGATTTGGAACTGGTATCAAATGAGGGTCCATCGCAACATCAAGATGATAATATTATGGTTATGGAAACTGTATATCATCAAGAAGGTGAGAGTGAGGAAGAAGAAGACAAAATTTTGGAACAGGAGGTGCAAGCTTTTTGAGATTTTAGAAAGGGAAATCATGGATACCATTTGAGAAGTAAATCTAAAGCCCCTAAAACTTCATCAACACCTCCAAACAATTCTATTCTTCCTTTGGATACTAAGGAAAATAATAATCCTCCTCCACTCAGAAGAGAAATGTCTAATGACATGCAAAAGACAATCAAATTTGAAAAACCAAACTATGACATAGTGGAGGATCTGAAGAAGTCCAAATCTAGCCTTTCGTTCTTGGATGCGGCTAGATTGCCTGGCCAAAAGGAGGCGTTGATAAAAGCTTTGAACTCACCTGACCCAATGTGGAAGGAAAAAGGAGTTGAGTCCCATCCGATTTTGTGAAAAGAGAGAAGGGATGTCCAGCCATTCTTACTGACTCTGAGAATTGCGGGTAAGAATTTGCATAACTGTTTGGTGGACACGGGTGCCACGAGCAACCTCATGCCTTCAGAGATATGTAAAATGCTAGGTCTGCAACCTATTTCATCCAAATGCACGGTCTTGCAATTGGACCATTCAAAGGTAAATGTGGTAGGGACCTTATATGATGTCAAGATTCAATTAAATTCAAAACCCAGGGTCCAACAGGTTGTTGACATTCTGGTTGTTAATATCCCAAGTAGGTATGGAATGTTACTTGCGAGGGATTGGATGAAAACTCTGAATGGATATTTTTCAACAGACTGCTCACATATGTGTCTACCATGGAAAGGAATTGCAAACCAAATCAGAGTGGAAAATGAACCGAGGCTTAAGGAGATTATAACAGATTTTAACAAGCCGAATGAAGTTCAATTTTTTGAGCCAGAGCTAGGAGTTTATGCACTTGATTTTGAGGAAGCTACTGAAGAACCTAAAGAGGAGGCATGTCATGGTAGCTCTTCTGATGAAAATTATTACACGTGGTTGCTCAGGTTCGATGGATCAAAATCTAGACAGGGAGCAGGAGCTGGAGTCGAGCTCACTGGTCCAGGAGGTAAACCATTATTAGTTGCTTACAGAATGTAATTTCCTTGCATGAACAATGTGGCAGAATACGAAGCATTGATATTTGGTTTACGTCTAGCATTGAGCAAACATGTTAAATGCTTGAAGGTTTTGGGAGATTCTGAGTTGGTAGTCAAGCAAATCAAAGGACAGTATACATGTCGTGACAGAAGACTGAGCCTTTATAGAACTAGGGTTATGGACCTCATTGAGGAATTCGATGCATTCAATATAGCCCTTATTTCTAGGAAAGGAAATCGAATAGCAGACTCTCTTGCAGTCACCGCGGGCATGTTAAACCCGGTTGATATAAAAAGATGTAAAATTTTTTCTATTGAACTGGTTCCTTGTCCATCAATACCCGATAATGTAAAGAATTTCCAGGTTTTTGAAAGTGACAGACACATTTTCAAATTTGTCACGAACTCGGGTATTTTTGAAAATTAGGTGATTGATGAGGAGCAAAGGTGGCTGGATGAAATAGAAGATGAAATTGAAACTGTGTATCAATCCAAAAAAATTCCTAAAGACGTGGTTTCATTGGAAAAGATGTTCGACATGGGATGCAAGACCAAGAAAGGAAAAAGAGTCCCACTCCCCAAAGATGCATGTGATTCAATTAATCTAGGGAGTGTAGACAATCCAAAGGAGGTGTACATTGCAAAGGCATGTACAGATGAAGAAAGGAGCAATATAATGCGAGCATTTGAAGCATTACATAGATTGTATTGCTTGGAACTACAATGAGCTGAAGACATACAACCAAAACATTATCACACATACCATACCTTTGAAGCCAGACTCCAAGCCTTTTAGGCAAAGACAGTGAGTTGTTAACCCGCTATTGGAGCCTTTGATCGAAAAGGAGGTTAAAATATTATTGGAAGCGAAAATAATTTTTCCTGTTAGGCACTCAACCTGTGTGGCTAACCTCGTTCCAGTGAGAAAAAAGAGTGGAGAGATTAGGTTGTGCATAGATTTTTGAAATCTTAATAAAGCTTCTCAAAAAGATAATTATCCACTGCCATAAATCGATGAAATTCTACAAATGGTAAATGGATCTAAAATGATGTCCTTTCTCGATGGGTATTCTAGGTACAACCAGATTCTTATACATCCAGATGACAGGATGAAAACAGCCTTCACTACCAAGTGGGGGACATTTGCATATAAGAGAATGTTGTTCGGACTGTTAAATGCTGGTGTAACTTTTCAACGTGCCATGGATTATGCATTCAAGGGGCTCATAGGAAAATGCATCATCGTGTATGTGGATGATATCCCAGTTTCTTGAAGAAGAGAGAGGACCATGTCAAATATTTAAAGAAATTTCTTCAAAGATGCAGAGAACATGGAATTTCCTTAAATCCCAAAAAGTGCATTTTTGGAGTAACAGAAGGAAAATTGTTGGGTCACATTATTTCAAAAGAGGGCATATCCATCGACCCAGAAAGGATACAAGCTATCCAAAACCTACCTCTCCCGAGTAGTAAAAAATAATTGAGATCTTTCTTTGGGCAGGTTAATTTTGTGAGGAAGTTTATCTCTAGCTTTGCTGAGATAGCCAAACCTCTGAAAAAGATGCTCAAGAAAGATGTGGATGTAAAATGGAACGAGGAAAGTAGAGTGGCCTTCCAGAACATCAAAGATGCCATTTCTAGAGCCCTTGTCCTTATAAGTCCAGACTACTCCAAGCCTTTCTATATTTATGCTTTTGCATCAAAAAACTCCTTCGTGAGTGTCTTAACCCAAAAAGGCGAGGATAGTGCCGAAAAACCCATAGCATTTTTAAGTGCCCCCTGAAAGATGCTCAATTAAGGTATTCGATCCTTGATAAGCAAATGTACGCACTTTTTAAAACGGTGAAAAAATTTAGGCACTACATTGTACACAGCAGAGTTATTGCTATCGTGCCCGACTCTGCTGTCAAGACCATGTTTTTACAAAATGAACTAGGTGAGAAAAGAGGGAAATGGATTTCCACCATCCAAGAATTTGATCTTGAAATCCAACCTATGAAACTAGTTCGAGGACAGGGACTTACGAAGGCGATCGCAGAAAATAATCCGCAAATAACAGGCCAATGCTCGAATACAGAATACATTGCTAAGGATGACTGGTATGTTGATATTATGCAATTTTTATTGACAGGTAAGTGTCCTTATAATATGAATTCAACACAGAGAAGAGCTTTAAGGCTTAAGTCTATCAATTATCTGATGAAATCTGGTGTGCTTTACAGGAAGAATCATGAAGGTATCTACCTGAGGTGCTTGAACAAAGAAGAATCCGCCAGGGTGTTGCAGGAATTTCATAGGAAACATGGAACTGGTCACGGTGCGACCAATGCTACAGCACATCAAATCCTGAGAGCAGGATACTACTGGCCCCATATTTTCAAAGATGCACATGCCCATGTACGATCTTGTCATATCTATCAAGTGGCTGCCAGTAGAGAAAGAAATGCAGCCATGCCGTTACAACCTGTAGTTGAAATGAGAACATTTGCACAGTGGGGACTAGATTTCATTGGGGTTATTAACCCAAATCATTTTGATTCTCATAAATTTATATTGATAGCTACAGACTACTGTACAAGGTGGACAGAAGCGATTCCTACTAAACATGCCACCACAGACGTTGTAATTAAATTCCTTGAGGACCATATTATAACAAGATTTGGAATGCCCAATTCTATTGTCAGTGACAATGGTAAAGCGTTTATTTCTACGCAATTTGTAGATTGGGCATATGATAACAAAGTGAGCTTAAATTTTGCATCCAATTATTATCTTCAAGGAAATGGGTTGGCCGAATCTTCAAATAAGAATTTGTTGAATACCATTAAGAAGTTGTTGGAAAAGAACCCTCAAGACTGGCACAGCCAATTGAAGTTTGCCCTTTGGGCAGATAGGACCAGAGTGAAAGAGTCCATAGGGAATACTCCCTATCATTTGGTCTATGGGCAAGACCCAATATTTCTTGCAAATTTGAAGTTGTAGACCTTACATTTCATACAAGAGTACTTGGGGACAGATGATCAAGTTGAAGCCAGGTCAAGTCATTTGCTGCACCTTGATGAAAAGAGAGAAGAGGCCATGAATCACATGAATAAACACCAGGAAGTTATCAAAATATGGTTTGAAAGAAGGGCCAAAGTTAAATCATTCAGAATTTCAGATTTGATATTACTATGGGACAAAAGACATGAGGAAAAAGGGAATCATCAAAAGTTTGATTGTCTTTGGTTAGGCCCATATCAGATTTCGGAGATTCTTGGGAAGAATACCTTCAAGCTAAAAACTTTAGAAGGGAGAGATTTTATGCTACCGGTTAATGGGAAGATTTTAAAGCATTATTTTAGCCCTTAGGTTGTGAGATTTTTGATATTATTCTTTCGGTTTTGGTGGGAGTTTTCAGTTTTTGTTTTTATTGTTTAGGATTGTTAGTCTAGCTAAGATTTTGGTGGTGGATTTGATTTCAATTGACATGTTTTGTTAATTTAAATATATATATATATATATATATATATATATATATATATATATATATATATATATATAAAGTGAGATGTCAACTTATGATTAAGGTTAGGAGAATATGAAATATTGGAATTGTCCTGTAAAAGCTCCACAAGTAACACAAACATCTTAAGTTATATTGCTTGATTTTGTGATGCATGAAAGAGTCAGTTTTGCATGACAAATCATTTCATTTGCAAGTCAAGAGATAATGCATTCATGTTCCATATCACCTCACATATGCATTCCATCTTAGTTACATATGCATCTTAGTTACAAATCATTAAAGTATGTCAATCTCTCTTAGGGTTGTGTTATAACATAAACATAATAATGAGTCCTAAGGTTGGAAACTGAGTCTTGAGATATCTAGAACCAAGCATGTCTCATACATTAAAAATGATCTTGAGAAAAATGATCAAAACCTAACTTGGAGGAAAGGGTTGGGCGAAAGAAGTATTTCATGTCTATCCTATTTATGTAGCATGATCCTTAAACAGTGGTTTTGACCACTTCCATTAAGCTTAAAGCCTAAAATTAGAGTAGTAAGGATAGGGCTAAATCCTCATCGAACTTAGGTTGAGGATCCAATTCCCCAAAGCTTTGATTTGACCTACATGGAGTAGTAAGGATAGGGCATAAATTCTCATCTCGCTTAGGTTGAGAATCTAATTCCCCAAAGCTCCTATGTCTCATTTCATAATAAATCTTGGATTGGAAGGATTGTACTACTTGTCCTCTACAAAGGATGGGTAGTCATCCCCAAGGTCTAAGCAAAAAAATTAATATTTTCCATTTACATCTAAATTTTGGATTGGAAGGATCGTACTACTTGTCCCTAGCAAGGATGGGTAGTCATCCCTAAGGTCCAAGAAGTAAAAAATAAATTTTTCCCATCTCATATTTATATTGGATTGGAAGGATCGTACTACTTGTCCTCTGCAAAGGATGGGTAGTCATCCCCAAGGTCCAAATAAATGAAGATAAGTTTTGGATTGTGGGGTTAGATATGCCCATGCATGGCAACATGTCTTGTCTAAAAACAAGACCACTGATTGTCCAAAGGGTTAGACTAGCATGACCATTTCTTCCATAATTGGTTTAATTATTTTGCTCAAA
Organism: Wollemia nobilis; assembly: GCA_028583015.1. NCBI lineage: Eukaryota > Viridiplantae > Streptophyta > Pinopsida > Araucariales > Araucariaceae > Wollemia > Wollemia nobilis. The sequence continues at coordinate 2,148,167 of JAQPPZ010016974.1, read as the reverse complement.
GTGAGGTAATGAATTCTAAATCAGAATAGTAAGGATAGGGTTAAACTCTCATCTCGGTTGGTTGGGAGTCTGATTCCCCAAAGTTCTGATTTCACATTCACTTGCACATGGGTTCAAGATAGTAGGGACTCATAACCAACTTTGGGATATAATAAGTGGATCCTAAGAGGGTTTGGCAAATCTTGATTTTTTGTACATAATACCAGAAGAATGACCACACCTTTTTATGAAAGCAAAATCTCCTAGCACATTCATTAGGGTACACAAATCATTCACCATCTCACATATGCATTCATGCAAAACTGATAATGGAGTGTGGATCAATTTCAAACGATAGGGAAAGAAATTCATTGCACACACTGAGCTAATACTTGATGATTCTGATGATTCATGTACTTTTGATCTTTGGGCATTTGTTATATTGCTTATGTGCTAACACATGTTTTCAAGTTTGTGATATGTTTCAGGTTGGGTTCTTACTAAAAATGCTCAAGAGCATTTGACAGCAGAGTCACCATTTGTTGTGGCTGATCCACAACACACCCCAAAATTGGGGGCCCACCTTTTTTGTAGGATTGCAGAGAAAATATTAGTGACCCAGATACTAAAAATGAAGAAAAGAGGCAAAAAAATGCACAAGTGTTGAAAGTGTCACGAAATCGTGACATGTCGCGAAATCGTGACCTGTCGCGCCATCGCTGCCGAAAATAGAAAAACGTCGCGATATCGCGACATGTCGCTCCGTCGCTGCCAGAATGAAAAAGTGTCACGAAATCGTGACATGTTGCTCCGTCGCGGCCCAAAAGAGGAGAGAGAAAGGCAAATGGAAAGGCGTAGCGATATCGCGACGCGTCGCAAAATCGCGGGTCAAACTGGTCAAACGACACAAATCAAAAAAACGTCGTGATATCGCGACAGATTGAAGCCAAAGAGGTGCCGAGTGAAAAATGTCGCGAAATCATGAAAGATTGCAGGGGGAAGGCATGAAACGAGAAATCATCGCAATATTGCGACATGTCGCATTTTTCGCTACTCCAAACAGCCAAAGGCGTATGGAACAAAAGTGGTAGCGATTTTACGACAGAAAGCGGCAAAGAGGTCCAAGGTAAAAAAAATGTCGTGATATCACGACAGAAGCGAGCCCAGTTGTACGAAACAGAAAGGCGTAGCGAAATCACGACAAAAATCAGCAAAAGGCATGATGAAGAGAAAATGGTCACGAAATCGCGACAGGTTGCGGCGAGAAGGCCCGAAACAGAAAATGATCACGAAATCATGACAACATGTAGCGAAGGAGCAAGAAGCGAGAAGCGTAGTGATTTCACTATAGGTTGCGGCCGAGAATGTACGAAAGCAAAAATGGTCACGAAATCACGACAGAAACGAGTGAAAGGGTCCGAAAGTGGAAGGCATCGCGAAATCGCGACAAGTTGCAGCAAGGTAGTCCGAAAGTGAAAATTGTCACGATTTCACGACGAAAAGCAGCCAAAGGGTACGAAACAGGAAAGCGTCATGATTTCGCGACATGTCGCGATTTTGTGACATGTCACATTTTCGCTAGGCAAGAAGGCAAGGAGGCTGCTGATAGAAAAGCATCGCGATTTCGTGACATGTCGCATTTTTGCGGTCGGGAAGGTGAACAGGCTGCATGCTATTTTTGTTGCAATTTTCATAGGAAGACGTTACAAAAGGCACAGAAGGCGTGAGACACGTGGTGTACAGGTGTCGGAGCTATAGAGGCGTTACATGCAGCGATAGATTTCGAACGTTTTAGAATCGAACATGGAACAAAAGCATCAAAAAGGCAAGAATTTGAAAGGTCACATGCTGGAAGGTGAAACAAAGCGACACAAGGAGAGCCGAAGAGACGTTTCAGTTAGTATAAAATTTGAAGCACGGATTGATATGAGGGTTGGAAATTGTTGCTTACAGGGTTGCAGAAACAAGGGCTTCATGCCATTCTGGGCCTGCACTTGAGCAATTTCCTTCATTTGTTCTAGATTTGTTTAACCTAGAACATTCTGTAATTGTAATTGATACATCATTCTAATATAGAAACACAGAGAGTTGACATCTTATTGATAAGAAAGAAGGAGTCATTATGCATGCAAGATTTAATGCTTTATTTTCCCTTTCATATTTCTAGGCTTTTAGGTGAAGTTTAATGCAAATTTTTTTGGTTGCTTAATGCGAATGCCTAAAATCTGAAATTACAGTAAAAACCCCAGAGACTCGCACCTAGCTTATCTGGATTGTGCGAATTTGCAGGTTCAATAGGTTAGGTTGCATGCAGAAACCTCATTATCTTCGATTTTATCAATCAAGATGGTAGCATTCTGGACATAGTTTAGTTGCATCTTCATTTGCATGCATTTTATTTTCAAACCCTTATTTCATTTTTTGCATTTTAATTACAGTCATTTAAATAAATAACTTAAAATTCATTAAAGCTCAGAGTCCATTGCAAACCCAAATTAAAATAAACTACAGTACCCCTTGTTAATATCCACTTGCAAACCCTAAGGTATTCCCAGCATTCAAATTGAAAAACATCATTGGTGAATGAAGAACCATCACAATAGGAACCTTGGAGAAATTATTTAGTCATAATTTCTTTGCAAGCAGAGGATTTTGGGACTCAGATCCTATCGAAGAGTGTGCTTTCACAACTGGGTGAAAACACCACTCAACACATTCAAATTTTACTCTAAACTTCATAACTTAGCACAATAATAATTATTTGACTACTTTTACCCTTTAAAAACATCATGATCCCTAGCAATGACATAAAAATAATGAGTTTTGTTAATCTCATCATTTAATCTCAATGATTTATCAATCTGGGTGGTATCCAAGGCTATCTACGATAGAAGTTTAGGGCATAGTACGATTCAAGAATTCATATTTCAAGCAATTATTGGGTGAAACAGATTTGGTTTAGCCTTTTGGTGTCACACTAAACCTAATCTGTAGAATGAAAACTTGCAAGAAATAAAAATTAATTCTAAGTTCAAAAAATTAAAGTTAACTACAATTGCATGAATTGAAATTGCTAAATTGAAATGTTGTTGAAATGAAATCCTAAATTACACTTTCAAAATTAAAACCTAATTTACTTTTACAGAATGGAAGTGATGCTTGGAAATGAAATACCTATCAATGCCCTACCACACAAGGTCGTCAAGATTCTGTTATAGGAATTGACAGCAAAATGAAATATGTTGGATATTGAAAGCTGATAAAACATAAAAATAACAAAACATGAAAAGCAAAGGAAACAAGAAATAAATATTTAATATAATTTGTCAGCTGACATATACATAAATTTTGTACACAAACATAATAGAAAACACCAATCACATAATACAAAATAAAAACAAGAAAATGAAATCTGGCAAGCAATCTATTAATTTTGCTACAACAAAATTACAGATTAAAACCTGCCATAAAATCCCTCCTTCTAGATCTGAAAGTGGGCCCATACTTTTTGATCTAGAAGGAGGTGAACAACACTCAACTAATTTAAAATCAGAACAAAATCTGACAAAAGAACTGCAATTTATTACTCTGAAAATGGCATTACAATTCTGCTACTACAGACTGTTACAAAGCTGAAAACTATCTATTTTGCTATTACTTATTCTCCTTAAGCTCAACCGACATGGGATATATCCTTTTATAGTTGCATAATATTTATTTACAAATAGAAAATATACTATTTATATCCTATAGATCAATTCCTATTATGCTGCAGCATTTCTTGGTTTTATCCTAGAAGAGGATCAATTGATATTTTCCCATGAATGGTGGCTTTTGGATAGCAATGACGGTAAAGACAACTGGAGGATATTTTCCCTTAACCTTCTCAACCTTCTTTCCTTTTTTCCACCATCAAAAAATAGTCAAAAAGTCAAAAAGTACTTTCTATTGTCAATCCGAAGATAACTGGCTCAATCCGAAGAAACTACATTTTGTCAATTTGAAGATGTCTACTCAATCCAAAGCTCTTCGGATTGACTAACTATGTGGTCTTTAGGTTATCTCAACTAATTTTCTCATGTGGTTTATCTCCCAGGAACTGATTGCAATAGCTTTTATCCTTCTTTATGTGTGAATTCCATGCCTTGCTATTCATTGGTAGTTTGCTAAAATTTATATGGTAAACTATTGCATTTTCCAGATTTGCTACAGAATTATAAAATGTTGGAATTTCTTGCAAGTTCAACAAATTAGAACATAGAAAAATAATTCAAATATCAACATGAATAAGTACATCAAGTTTCTACCAAATTTATACACTTTATTCACAAAGTAACCATGCTAAAATAATGCAACAGTGCTGCACAATTATCCATGCTTCGTTATACCCTGTTGCTGCCTATTTAGGCCATGTGGCAATGCTTATAAATATATCATATGTCTTCTATAGTCCTTCTAAACTTATTCCATCCATTTCTTAATGCTTTGCTTGAAAAATTCAAGGTGCTCCTATAAAGTGACAGTTTGCTGATTTTTATATGGTTGTTTTCTATAGATTTCTAGATTTAGAACAGTCTTAATAATTTGGATTCAATGTAGACTTCAAACAAGTTGAAGGGCAGGAAAACATTCATAAAACATTGTGAAGTTAATAGATATCAGCATACCACATTTGGCTGTTTGAAATGCATATTTTTATTTGCTACTTAATAAAAAAAAAGCAGTCACAAAATGTTGAAAATAGTCAAAAATAGAGATATAATGCTCCTAACATAAAATCATGCAAACACTTAACAAATATATATTATAATCAACTATTTGGAATTTAAATTAATAATATGATAGTTTTTATATGTCAAACATAGTGTAAAAATGAGGCATTTTCAGGCCTCATCAGTGAACTGCCCATTTTTCGTAGGAGCCCAGGTCACTTGATCTTCCTTGGGTCTCATGGGGATAAACTATTTCCCGAGAATGTTACAAATATCATTTGATTCTGCTTGAAATCATTGAATCCTTATTTGTTTCCACTTCATTCTACCTATGTCCTCAACCATATAATCGAAGACTGTTTTGCTAATGAGTTCTTACGTGATATCTCTGATTCGGGTTAAGTTAGGATATTGCATCAGTGGTTCATCCTTAGCCCACCTATCATTCCAACAATTTATCCTCTCACCATTGCCTAAAACCCATATTAAACTTTTTTTGATGATTTCCTTACAATTGAGAATTGCTTTCCAAAAATCAGGACCTCTAATTGGAACCGAGTCACTTAGAAATTCCATATTTTGAAGATACTTTTGTTTGATGATAGATGGCCATTCATTTTCTTCACTAGAAATGAGGCACCATGCCTGCTTAGCTCGTAAAGCTAAATTCATATGAGAAATTATCCTTAGACCTAAGCCCCAATTTTCCCTGGGTCTACACACTTTGGTCCATCCTACAAGGTGTATCCTTTTTTTCTCCTCTGATCCAGTCCATAAAAATTCTTTTTGGAGTTTCTCAATTTTTTGGAAAAATTTTACAAGGACTTTGAAAACGGAGAGGAAATAGACTGGAATGCTCTGAAGAGAGGCCTTAGTGAGGGTCAACTTTCCTGCTTGAGATAGAAGATGACCTTTCCATCCAACAAGTTTTTTTTGAATTCTTTCAATAACCCTGTCCCACATCGACTCTCTCGGAGAACCAATGAAAAGAGGGAGACCAAGATACGAAGTGGGGAGGTTTGCTATATCACACCCTAAAATTTTTGTAATCCTTACTTACCTTTAAATGGGGCTATTCAAGAAATATAAATTGATTTTACTAAAATTAACTTTCTAACTAGCAGCTTCCTCGTAGAGTTGTAGGATGTATTTAATTATTTTGTCCTCAACCACCAATGCCTTAGTCAATAGAAGGGTATCATTGATGAATTGTTGTTGAGAAACAACCCTAGTGAGATATGTTACCTTGATTCCTGATATTAGCCTTGAACTACAAGCATTTTTTATGGTTATACCTAAAGCTTCTGCCACAATGATGAATAACATGGGGTTGATAGGGTCCCCCTGTCAAATTCCTCTGCAAGTAACCGATAGTTGTTCCATTAACCAAAATTGGGAACCATGCTTTAGAAATGCATTCTTTGATCAAATTAACCTATTTGTGGTGAAAACCAAACTTAAGGAGGACAACAATCAGAAAGTCCCAATTTAGCCTATCAAATGCTTTGTTCATATCAAGCTTGAGGGCAAAAATAGATATGTTAGTCTTATGAGTAGAGTGTAGAGCTTCATGAACTGTGATAACTCCATCCAAGATTGACCTACCTTGGATAGAGCTTCCCTATAATGGATCTATGATGCAGGGTAGAACATCTCTCATTCTATTTGCAATGGCTTTAGTTAGGATCTTGTAAGAAACATTACACAGACTGATTGGCCTGAAGTCAACCATAGATTCAAGGGTTTGCTTCTTAGGAATTAGAGAAATAAAAGTAAAGTTGAGACCTTTTTGGATATTATTGCTTTCTTGGAATTCTTTCACATCAAAAATTATATCCTCACTTACGATGTCCTAAAAATCTTGATAGAAACAAGGGGGAAAGCCATCGAGTCCTAGGACTTTGTCTGGATCCATGCTAAACAAGGCTTCCTTAATTTCCTCATCAAAAAAGAGAGCTAGAATCTTAAGGTTTATATCCTCATTTATTATGCTAGGAATGGATTGCAAGAGAATATCTTTGGCCTCCTCATTGCACTATGATTCTTGACCAAATATAGAATTGAAATAAGTTACTGCCTCCTTTCTTATTTCTATTAAGTCCTGAGTAATAGAACCATCTACTTTTTTTTAAATTTTTATCTTGTTATTGCTTTTGTTTCTAAGTGTGGTGACGTGAAAAAACTTGGAATTTGAATCTCCATATTTCAACCAAAGAGCCCTTGATTTTTTCCTCCAATAGATTTCCTCACAGGCCAAAATGTTATGAAACTCTGCTAGTTTTGTTCATTCCTCCTACCTAGGAGTTTCATCAGTATCACCATGTTGAATCCTTTGATCAATTATCTTCAAACTTTCAACAACCTATTTTTTATTTTCAAATAATTTCCCAAAGACCTCTTTGTTCCAAGTTTGAAGCTTTTCCTTAACAAACTTTAATTTTCCAGCAAGTTTAAAAGCTGCACTATCCCTGACAGGCTGCTACCACCACTCAATTAAGTTATCTCTGAAACTGGAATGTTTGATCCACATAGATTTAAATCTAAAAGGTTTCTGAGAGTTAGGGATCTCCAATAAAATGGGATTATGATCAGAGGTAATTTTAGGAAGGGCTTGCAGGGTAGAATCATCGAACAGATTTATAGCCTTCTTTGATAGAAAAACATGTCAAGCCTTTCTTAAATGAGATGAAATCCTATCCGTCAATTTCTCTAGGTATAATTCACTCTAAGTTTTACATCCATCAACATGTTGGAGTTCACAAAGTCATTGAACTCATCCATGCTCCTGATAGGTGGTCCATTTCCACCCATTTTGTTTAAAGGGTAAATATGAGTGTTAAAATCCCTAGCCAGAATCCAAGGGACATTATGGAAGATTTCACTCAGATTTCCTAAGTACTCCCACAGTAGATCTCTTCCTTGAATTGAAGTCAAGGCATAAATATTTGAAAGGATCCACGACCTATTGTTGTTTATTTCCTTAAGTAAAATACTAAGAACCCTATCATCTTTCTGAATAATGGCGCCTTCTACTATCTGAGGATCCCACAAAGTCATAAGACCTCCAGAAGCTCCTTTGGATGATTTACAAACCATCTCCCCTTGATTCCATATTTGTTTTGCTACTTTTTTTGACTGAATCTCATCAGTTTTTGTTTCTTGCAACATGATAATAGTTGGATTCACTTGATTTCTTATTGCACTGACTTCCCTGTGTTTGGGCAGGCCATTGAGGTCTCTCATATTCCATAAGAGGAACCTCATTTAGATTATTTGGGATTTCTTCCTCTCCCCCTCCCTTGAGGGGGTTTTCCTAATTTCTTGTATTCAAAACCCGGAATAACCTGTTGAAACAAGGTTCTCTATTTTCCATTGGCAATGTCATTATCAATTTTAATTTTTTGATGCTCAACATTTGATATTCTCCCTCTTCTTTTTTCACTTCAAAAATCTATAGGAGACTTCATAGTGCTCTTGGTTTTTTTAGGACTAAATTGGGAGGAGGTAATTTGTTGCAGAATTGGAATGCCATATTCCTCAATCTTAAGAGTTTCACATATCTCCACCCCTACATCCAAATATTCTCCTTTTTTCTTGTATTCCCCTGGTTTGCGAGACAACCCCTCAGTAGGATTTACCTGGCACCTAGTGATGATGTTAGGGAGATGAGATTTTTTATTTTCCAATGCCTCAACTTTCTTCCTAAGTTCTTCAGCATTAGGATTTGGCTTTGGGATGCCCATTAGGCTTGAAGTATTTTTAGCATTGAGGTTTAAGGATCCCGAATTGGATGGGAATTTTAGAGATCGGGCATTAGGGTTTGGCTTTGTGATGCCCACGGGGTTTACAAGGTTTGAGGATCTTGACTTAGATGGGGATTCTAGAGAGTCAAAAAATTTATCCTGAAGGTTCTAGGCTTCCATGTCTTTCGATAATCCTCCTACTCCCATATTAGATAGAATTGAAAATTTATTTGAAACTAGAGGATTCAAACTTACCTGAGTATTTTGGTTGCCAACAACCTATTATTGTAACCGTCGGTGAGTGATAGAACATGGTAGACTAACGCCTGAGGCTGAATGATACCAAGCTAGATTCAGGTTATAAAGTAAATGTCATATTTAATGTTCCACTTGGCTATATGCTACTTATGGAAGAAATGGTAGGATTATAAAACAAGAGTGTTACAAAAGTAATATGGGTTCAAGCCAAACAAAAAGAGAATGGGCGCAAGATTAGAAATGTTGAAAAAACCAAGTAATGAAAATGAAAGGTCGAAGAGGAAAACGAAAGAAAATACAATCAAATGAAACTAGGAGAAGAAAACAAAAGGGCAGAAAAAAGGAAAAATGAAGGGCTTCCTTGGGAACATTTTACATACGACATTCAAGCATGGAAAGGGGGTTGGAAACTGCTGCAAGAAAAGTTGCAGATTTGAAGGCAAGGAGGCTATTCTGGGCTTGTTTGGGCTATTTTTCTTCCATGGACTGGTTTGGGAAAACCAGAAATTCTGCTATTGTAAAATGACACATTTTAATGCAGGAGCATCTTGTGGGCAAGAAAGAAGGAGATTCTCCTTGCATGCTATGGATTTAATGTCTATTTTTTTTTCTTTCAAATTTCGAGTTTGTAGATGGAGGTAATGCAAGTTTTCTTGGTTGCTTCATGTGAATGCTTGAACCTGAAATTTATTTTAAACCCTAGGAACCAACACTTAGTCTATGGGGATTGTGCTTGTTTTGCAAGTCCAATAGGTTAGGTTGCATGCATAGAAACCTCGCATCTTTGGTTTTGTCGAAATAGGATAGCATCATACTGAATGCATTTTATTTTCAGTTTTCTGCATTTTCTTTCAACTTTTTCTGCATTTTATTTTCCAAAAATTTTAATTTATTTTAATTTTCAGGCATTAAAATAAACATTTAAAAAATATCAAAATCCAAAAATAATTTCACCATTGCGTAGGTTATACTTCATACTTCCAATACACACTTTAAAATTTCATTTTCGGAGTTGTTTAGTATTTTTAAAAATTCATCGAAGTTGTTGTTTTATTACAGATTTTGAAAATTCGAAAATAGAAAATTTCCATTTTTGGACTGAATTTCATTTTTTCAGTTTCATGTTTCATTCATGAGCCTATGATGACATTCCCTTCATGAAAATTCCAATTTCATTGAAGGTTTTATGTTTTATGGCATTTTACAAATTTCCATTTTTGGAGCCTAAAATTGCCCTCTCTTCATAAAAAATCTAATTTTACGAAAGAGGGGTAATTTGAGCATCACATTGAAGGTCATTGATTCAAAGCACTTAATTGTTCATATTTATGAAAATTTGATTTCATTTAAGAGGGATAAGTTGAGGTGAAATTTAAAGCCCTTACTTTAAGGCCATAAATTATTGCTTCTTTGTGAAAACCAATTTCACCAAAGAGGGATAGTTTATCTATCACATTGAAAGCTATCTTCATCTTCATGATAAGAAGCCATATTTGGACTTAATAAACAAGATAAAATCTATTGTAAAACCCTCAAGATAAAAGGAATTAAGGCACTACATCGTGGTCATATGAGGGCCAACTCACATTTGCTTTATTTTGGTTCAATGAACAATCACTAAAGTTTCATGGTAAAATAAACCAACATTACCCCTTGTTTACAGTTACTTGCAATCACTAAGGTGTTCCAAGCATTTAAAATTGAATATATTTATTTGAGATTACCAATACACATATGCAAATGCTAATATAGCGGAGACCTTGGAGAAGTTGTTTGTTTAACTTCTTTGCAAGAGGGGATTTGGAACCCAAATCCTAAGGGAGAGTGTACTTTCACAATTGGGTGAAAATACCACTCAATAGATTGGCACTAGAAGGAGGGCATGAATTGGTTTATTTCAGTGTGATTTAAATGCTATAGGGATTTAAATTTTGAATATTTCATGCCCTATTGATTATTATCTTTAGCCCTCTTTTAACAATACAACCTTGTAGTGTTAAAATGAGGACATGAATCGCTATGCATTGTTCTAACGCTTTTGATTGTTCATACAGGAATAATGTGTTTTGATTTGATTTTAAAAATTTTTGGTCTTGACTAACGAGGTTGTCTCCATGCAATTACTTTCATTTGATTTTAATGGATACATCTCTTGGTTGATGCTAACATGATTATTCATATGTTACATGTTTGATATTTTCTAGTCATTTCATGCTTATTTGTAAGGAATTATTTTGTCTAAAATGTATTTGTTGTCGGTATTATGCTCTTCACTTACGTGTAATGCGATCTTGTGAATCAGAAAGCCTACAACACTAGGAGTATGCTCTTCACTTACGCATATGTGATCTGGTGAATCAAAAACTAAATTACATTTTTACAATATTGCTTTGTCCTGGTTCCTTCTTTTATTTTGACTAACAAATTTGGTTCTAAAGTTATATTTTTAGTTTTACTAATGACGACATACGATATAAGAGTTGAAGTAGCATCTCTAAGAGAAAGAATGGTATCTACTATGGAGGATCATTATAAGGGTTTGTCTATACATGGGATACCCTATAAAATTCCTAAAATGTTATTGGAGTTTCTATGATATTTTAATCAAGAGGTGCCACTAGGATATTTGCAAAAATTGTATGTCTACAAGAATACATTATGTCAATTCCAAATTTTCTATGAGGAGGTGGCTTGTAAGTTATTTGCATACATTTTGGATGATAGACCATTCTTTTGGTATGGCCAACTACCCATGGAGGTTAGGACTTCTTGGATACAACTAGAAGCAACCTATATTTACCATTTTGGTAATCAGGTTGACTTAGAGATGTTGAAAAATCAGTTTACCTCCATACGTAATGAGCCTAATGAGTCCTTGAGTCAATTCAATGGAAGATTTCGTGAGTTGCACTCCCAAATGTGGGAAAATTTTAACACATCATAAGAGGAAGCTATTCAAGTATACATGGGAGCCATACACCCCAAAATTGCTACATATTTAAAGAAAAACTTGGATGACCTGTCTCTAGAGACAATCTATGAGATCTTGGAAAAGGTGGAACAAGTTTTTGAAGAAGAAAAGGCACAACATGTTCACATGAGAGATTGTTCTTTTGGAGTTAGTGATGCCAACCGACACCAACCATTAAATATAGCACCCTCCACTCCAATGATACCTAAGGTAAATGATCAAAGGGATGAATTTGAAGGTCCAAATGTTACAACCACCTTAGATGTAGTCCAAGAGGAGGTGCAAATTGCTAAGCCAACATCCACCAATGAGGATTATGCAGAAATGATCTCATTCATAGAGATACATGATTATTCAGATAAAGGGGTCCTAAATTCAATAAGGTTTGAGATAGGTGATAGGACAGAAACTGCCATAGAATTGAATGAAGTGGTTGAAAGTGAAATTGGAAGAAAATCAATAAATGAATTTGAAGATATGATAGAATTTCACCACTTGTTCTTGGAAGACACTCTCGATGAGAAGATTGGAACTAATGATCAAAAATTTCTTCACCCTCAAAATTGTGATAAAATCGAATCATGGGTTACTAATTTGGACGATGATAGTCTTACAAATTTGAATTCAAGAAATAACCCACTTTTGAAAGTTATTGAACCATCTAAAGAAGGTGAAGGTGAATTTGATGAGAAACACACTGATGAATCGAAAGATGTTGAAGAAGTAGTTGAACGTCACCACTTGACTTTGGAAGATGATTATTATGATGCTTGGAAGAAGTGGGAAGACTACACTCACTCCAAAACCGCTAATGAAGCTTGTGTGACAATTGATATACAAGACAACATAATCGCCTACTCAAAGGAAGATATTACAACTCCTGTACAATTTGAGGATGTTTTGGAAGAGGGTTTCAAATCTCATAAAATTTTGGAAGATTATAATGATCCTACTACCAAGGATAAAGAAGAAAGTGAATTGATGAATGAATCAAAATATCATGTCATAAATACCATGGAGTTTCATTCCACAAATCTGGATGAAAATTTTTACAATGGTTGGGGGAGATATGATGATGTATTGTTTTCTCACACCCCTATTGATGAAAATCCTATTTCACTGGATATACAAGATATTCAAACTTCTATCTCACATGAGGAGATGCCATGGATGGTGAATAAGAAATTGGAAACAAATGACAAAGAGATTGATCAATTGGAAGCAACTCAAATGAGTGATCATCAAGACAAATTATGTGACATATACTTCGACCAACAAAATTTGAGGATTGAGAAAGATGAACATGTTTTCAATTGGGTGACATATTTTGGTATGCTTGATGAACAAGTAATAAATGAAGAAATTGTGATTTCTCACCAAGTATTGGTAAATGAAAATGTGCAAAAGGTAGAATCTAACCTTTTGTGTTCAAGTATCCAAGCTATAGGTGAAGATTTGCATGACCACGTTTTGAATTTGGATGATGTTTATGATGAAATTCCATTGAATGTGAATGAAGAACAAGGATTAATTTCTAACCACACCTTTGATAACATTACTTTAATGAATTAAAAGGAGCTTGATGCACTTAAATTGCTAAATCAAATTCATCAACAATTAATTCTTGAACCTAGGATAAAAACTTCTAATGATCCCCATTTAGTAAATATCCTAGATGCTCGTAAATTGTTGCACAATTTTGATTGGCCTAAGAACATGGAAAATGAATTAGCTTTAAATTTTTTAGAAATAGGCTCTTGCTTACAAAATTTCATTTTGACTAAAGAAAGCCTAGTTCTAAATCATGAATGGAATTATGAAATTTACACCTTAAAGAATAGACAAGAAAGAATTGAAAATCAACCATTGTCTAATCAATTTGGTAATTTGAATCTCACCTATGAGAATACTAGTGGAACTAAATCTAATTGGTGGGGTGAGAGAGGAAAGTTAAAGTTGGTTGCATTGTTTGGTCTAGTCTTGTTTTTGTTGGATTCCTACAAAACTTGGTATGCATATCACGTCATATGTCTTTTAAAGAATTCTAATCAGGTTTGGGATCCGAGAAAATGATAATCCAAACTTTGCACCATCTTGTATTATATTGTACATTTGTATATAGCTTTGTTTTTCGTGTTTTCATTTTTGGGATTGCATCTCATGTTTGGTTTTAAGTTTTGTGTGTTGGTCCTTTGGACACTTTTGGTTTGTCTTGAAAAAAAGAAAAAGAAAAGAAAAGCGAGATGTCAACTTATGTCCTTATGAATGTTGACTAAGACTAAGAGAATATGAAACATCGGAATTGTATGGCAAAAAGCTCCACGAGTATCACAAACACATTAAAGAATATCGTTTGGAACTTGTGATGCATGAAGTTGTTAGTTTTACAAATTATGGCAAAGTAGGTGGTATACTCCATCCACATTTCAAAAAGAGCAATGCATTCATCCATATCTCATGTTACATTCCACATTGCATATACATTTCATCTCAATTGCATCTACATTTCAAATACAATCATTGAAAAGGGTGTCGAATCCTCTTAGGGTTATTACATAACATATATTAAAGGGATCCTAAGGTTGAGAACTGATGCCCGAACTATCTTGAACCAAACATGTTCTAAACATATTAAAGAGGATCTTGAGCAAAATGGTCAAAACCATACTTGGAAGAAAAGGTGAGGCGAAAGGAGTATTTCGTGTCTGTCCTATCATGCAACATAATCCTTAAAACAGTGGTTTTTACCACTCCCATAGTGCTTAAAGCCTAAAATCAAAGTAGTAAGGATAGGGTTAAATCCCCATCGAACTTAGGTTGAGGATCCAACTCCCCAAAGCTCTGATTTGACCTTCATGGAGTAGTAAGGATAGGGTATAATTCTCATCTCGCTTAGGTTGAGAATTCGATTCCCCAAAGCTTCTATTTTGCCTCCATCATGCTTTAAGAAATTAAAAGCACGATCTACACTCAAGAACTTGAAATTCCAAAGAAAATATTTTTCATTCTACTTGCCTTTCATCATTAATATTGGATTGGAAGGATCGTACTACATGTCCCTTGCAAGGATGGGTAGTCATCCCCAAGGTTAAAGAAATCAAAAGTAAAGCCAAATCCTGGATTATGGGTTTAATCTCCATCGGGGCTATAGACGCCTGACTGGCAGTAGAGTATGCTCATGTGTGGCAACATGTCTTGTCTAAAAGCAAGACCACTGACTGCTCAAACAGATAGGCTAGCCTGACAGTTTCATCCATAATAGGTTAAATCATTTTGTTCAAGATGAGGTAATGAACTTCAGATCAGAGTAGTAAGGATAGGGTTAAATTCCCATCTCGCTTAGGTTGGGAATCCTATTCCCCAAAGCTTTGATTTCACTTACACTTGCACATGGGTTCAAGATGGTAGTGACACATAACCAAATTTGGGATCTAGTAAATTAATTTAGTATACACATATTTGGTCCTAAGAGGGTTTGACAGTTTTAATATGTTTGTTCATGGTACTAGAAAGTTTGAGCTTTTGCAAAGCAGGTTGTTATATCTCTAGCATCTTCACCATACATTAAATCCTACAAGAATCATCCATAACTTCTCATATGCACAAATCATAAGTGAAACAAATGATGGAATGTTGATCAATTTCAAACAATAAGGAATGAATCACATCGCACACATTGAGCTGACGTTGAATAATTCTAATGCTTCATGTATTTCTCGTCTAGTTTCATTCTTTGGATATTGTCTGATGCTTGTTTTTGAGTTTTGAAGGTTTTCAGGTTGAGTTCTCATTGAAATGCTCAAGAGCATTTCCCAATAGAGTCGCCATTTGTTGTGGTTGCTCCACAACATACCCCAAAATTGGGGACCCACCTTTTATTTTTGGTATTTGGGGTGTTTGCGTGTTGGTTTCGAGTGACTAATGATCGGTTTGTTTTGAATTTGCATTTATCATTAGTTTTTGTTAGGCATATTTTGTTGTTGACGATATTTTATTATCGATGACTTTTTCTTGTCGACGATATTTTATTGTCGATGACTATTTCTTATCGACGATATTTTATTATCGATGACTTTTTCTTGTCGAGATATTTTATTGTCAATGATATTTTCTGTCGACAACTCTTTGTCGTCAATTTTTCTATTAGCTTTTTGTTATAGTTGCATTTTGTGTTTTATTCATTTGAGTATTTCAAGTAATCTTTTTGTACATATAAATGTTTAAAATAAAAAATGAAGTTCAATCCCATGATGGACATGTATATGTATAAGAAGTATTTACTCAATATAAAAAAAAAACTGAAGCAAATAAATAATAATATAAAATAAAATAAGATCATTACTATATATTTTATAATAAAGTTAATAATAAAATAAAAAATAAAAATTTGATAAATGAAAGGTGATTTAGTTTTGAAATTTCCCTTTTGTCTTTTAGTCTTACCTTTGTTTTGGTTTCATGCTTATGTCGAATGGGCTTATGTTAAATGAGTGTAGCTTAGGTTTAGTGATAAATTGATAAATGAAAGGTGATTTAGTTTTGAAATTTCCCTTTTGTCTTTTAGTCTTACCTTTGTTTTGGTTTCATGCTTATGTCAAATGGGCTTATGTTAAATGAGTGTAGCTTAGGTTTAGTGATATTTATGTAACGAAGCCATCAATAAAGTTAATATTGGTTGTTTTAATGAATCGCCTCTCTTTGATTTTGCAGGCTTGGTTCAAGATCTGGAAGGGTTACATGGATTGCCTTCATTGGACATAGCGGATCAAGATAGAGTTCAGCAATTTTGGGCCACACCGTTGATGAAGAAGTCTAGATGGCAATGACAAAAGATTATGAACAGATGGTGCAAGATGTGCAGATGGTGCAATATTGGCATAAGTTTCATTAAAAGAATGAAGCTCCAAGGTATGCGCGATCGACAAGGCAACAAGGCAGCACCATAGAGAAGCTCGTTGATGATGAACGAGACTTCAAAAATAATGAAGGTTATACAATGCTAATGCAACTTTCCAAGGTGGACATGGGCCCACGTATCCAATGCAACAGGATCAGTGACGAGCGCGAGTTTCGTTGAATACAGTGTCTAAGAGGCAGCATCGATGATGAAGCGGTGTTAGTCGTACGGTGGACGGGGTGAATAGAAGACATGTCAAAGACGACCAAAGTCATGATGCGGCAATACAAAATGCAAGTCGTGATTCTTCATCTAGTCGCGCTGTAGATGCGATAGCATCTAGGCAGTAGGTTATGATAGACATTTTTTTCAATGGTCACAAAGAAATTGTAGACTCCAACGGGATCTTGGTGAGGTTGCAAGGGTTCCAAACTATGACCATGAAGTTACCAAATGATGCAAAGACCCGAAATCTCATAGACCCCTCACGACAGCGAAGATCAACGATTGATCAACAAACACACACACGGGCGTATCGTGGCAGCATTCAGAGAATGAATCAGCAGGTTGAGATATTGATGGATCAAGAAGCAATGATGTAGGTAGAAATATTTGGATGATCTAGATCTTATCTCGTGCCCATAGTTTGATAGGGATGACGAGGAATTTGTGGTATTCGATGAGGATAATGCGGTAATTTTGAAGAGTTTTTTTGGAACAATGAGAATGGCAGTTGCAAGTTCGAAGAAGAGACCCGAGTTCATCTCAGCAATAGTGGAGACCCGACGGAGGAAAATA
Organism: Wollemia nobilis; assembly: GCA_028583015.1. Lineage (NCBI taxonomy): Eukaryota > Viridiplantae > Streptophyta > Pinopsida > Araucariales > Araucariaceae > Wollemia > Wollemia nobilis. Next base: position 2,130,809 of record JAQPPZ010016974.1, on the reverse strand, counting down.
GACATCATTTGCCTACAACAAAGGCATCCCCTACATCCACACGATGGACGCGTTGGTTTCAAAGGACACAAGGTCCAAATTTCATGTGAATTTCATCAAGAATCATTATTGTAACCATCGATGAGTGACAGAACATGGTAGACTAACGCCCGAGGCTGAATGATACCAAGTTAGATTCAGGTAGATTCAAGTTATAAAGTAAATGTTATATTTAATGTTCCACTTGGCTATATGCTACTTATGGAAGAAATGGAAGGATTAGAAAACAAGAGTGTTACAAAAGTAATATGGGGTCAAGCCAAACGAAAATAGAATGGGCACGATATTAGAAATGTTGAAAAAACAAAGTAACATAAATGAAAGGTCGAAGAGGAAAACGAAAGAAAATACAATCAAATGAAACTAGGAGAAGAAAATGAAAGGGCGACAAACAGGAAAAATGAAGGGCTTCCTTGGGAACATTTTACATACGACATTCAAGCATGGAAAGGGGGTTGGAAACTGCTGCAAGCAAAGTTGCAGATTTGAAGGCAAGAGGGCTATTCTGGGCTTGTTTGGGCTGTTTTTCTTCCATGGACTGGTTTGGGAAAACTAGAAATTCTGCTATTGTAAAATGACACATTTTTAATGCAGGAGTTTTCAGAAATTTGCATCTTGTGGGCAAGAAAGAAGGAGATTCTCCTTGCATGCTATGGATTTAATGTCTATTTTTTTTCCTTTTTCAGATTTTGAGTTTGTAGATGGAGTTAATGCAAGTTTGCTTGGTTGCTTCATGTGAATGCTTGAACCTGAAATTTATTTTAAACCCTAGGAACCAACACTTAGTCTATGGGGATTGTGCTTGTTTTGCAAGTCCAATAGGTTAGGTTGCATGCATGGAAACCTCACATCTTCGGTTTTGTCGAAATAGGATAGCATCATACTGAATGCATTTTATTTTCAGTTTTTTGCATTTTCTTTCAACTTTTTCTGCATTTTATTTTCCAAAAATTTTAATTTTATTTTAATTTTCAGGCATTAAAATAAACATTTAAAAAATTTCAAAATCCAAAAATAATTTCACCATTGCGTAGGTTATACTTCATACTTCCAATACGCACTTTAAAATTTCATTTTCGGAGTTGTTTAGTATTTTTAAAAATTCATCGAAGTTGTTTTATTACAGATTTTGAAAATTCCAAAAATAGAAAATTTCCATTTTTGGACCGAATTTCATTTTTTCAGTTTCATGTTTCATTCATGAGCCTATGATGACATTCCCTTCATGAAAATTCCAATTTCATTGAAGGTTTTATGTTTTATGGCATTTTACAAATTTCCATTTTTGGAGCCTAAAATTGCCCTCTCTTCATAAAAAATTCTGATTTTACGAAAGAGGGGTAATTTGAGCATCACATTGAAGGTCATTGATTCAAAGCACTTAATTGTTCATCTTTATGAAAATTTGATTTCATTTAAGAGGGATAAGTTGAGGTGACATTTAAAGCCCTTACTTTAAGGCCATAAATTATTGCTTCTTTGTGAAAACCAATTTCACCAAAGAGGGATAGTTTATCTATCACATTGAAAGCTATCTTCATCTTCATGATAAGAAGCCATATTTGGACTTAATAAACAAGATAAAATCTATTTTAAAACCCTCAAGATAAAAGGAATTAAGGCACTACATCGTGGTCATATGAGGGCCAACTCACATTTGCTTTATTTTGGTTCAATGAACAATCACTAAAGTTTCATGGTAAAATAAACCAACATTGCCCCTTGTTTACAGTTACTTGCAATCACTAAGGTGTTCCAAGCATTTAAAATTGAATATCTTTATTTGAGATTACTAATACACATATGCAAATGCTAATATAGCGGAGACCTTGGAGAAGTTGTTTGTTTAACTTCTTTGCAAGAGGGGATTTGGAACCCAAATCCTAAGGGAGAGTGTACTTTCACAATTGGGTGAAAATACCACTCAGCATTGGCGCTAGAAGGAGGGCCTGAATTGGTTTATTTCAGTGTGATTTAAATGCTATAGGGATTTAAATTTTGAATATTTCATGCCCTATTGATTATTATCTTTAGCCCTCTTTTAACAATACAACCTTGTAGTGTTAAAAGGAGGACATGAATTGCTATGCATTGTTCTAACGCTTTTGATTGTTCATACAGGAATAATGTGTTTTGATTTGATTTTGAAAATTTTTGGTCTTGACTAACGAGGTTGTCTCCATGCAATTACTTTCATTTGATTTTAATGGATACATCTCTTGGTTGATGCTAACATGATTATTCATACGTTACATGTTTGATATTTGCTAGTCATTTCATGCTTATTTGTAAGGAATTATTTTGTCTAAAATGTATTTGTTGTCGGTATTATGCTCTTCACTTGCGTGTAATGCGATCTTGTGAATCAGAAAGCCTACAACACTAGGAGTATGCTCTTCACTTGCACATATGCGATCTGGTGAATCAAAAACTAAATTACATTTTTAGAATATTGCTTTGTCCTGGTTCCTTCTTTTATTTATGACTAACGATTTGGTTCTAAAGTTATATTTTGAGTTTTACTAATGACGACATACGATATAAGAGCTGAAGTAGCATCTCTAAGAGAAAGAATGGTATCTACGATGGAGGATCATTATAAGGGTTTGTCTATACATGGGATACCCTATCAAATTCCTAAAATGTTATTGGAGTTTCTACGACATTTTAATCAAGAGGTGCCACTAGGATACTTGCAAAAATTGTATGTCTACAAGAATACATTATGTCAATTCCAAATTTTCTATGAGGAGGTGGCTTGTAAGTTATTTGCATACATTTTGGATGATAGACCATTCTTTTGGTATGGCCAACTACCCATGGAGGTTAGGACTTCTTGGATACAACTAGAAGCAACCTATCTTTATCATTTTGGTAATCGAGGTTGACTTAGAGATGTTGAAAAATTAGTTTACCTCCATACGTAATGAGCCTAATGAATCCTTGAGTCAATTCAATGGAAGATTTCGTGAGTTGCACTCCCAAATGTGGGAAAATTTTAACACATCAGAAGAGGAAGCTATTCAAGTATACATGGGAGCCATACACCCCAAACTTGCTACATCTTTAAAGAAAAACTTGGATGACCTATCTCTAGAGACAATCTATGAGATCTTGGAAAAGGTAGAACAAGTTTTTGAAGAAGAAAAGGCACAACATGTTCACATGAGAGATTGTTCTTTTGGAGTTAGTGATGCCAACCGACACCAACCATTAAATATAGCACCCTCCACTCCAATGATACCTAAGGTAAATGATCAAGGGGATGAATTTGAAGGTCCAAATGTTACAACCACCTTAGATGTAGTCCAAGAGGAGGTGCAAATTGCTAAGCCAACATCCACCAGTGAGGATTATGCAGAAATGATCTCATTCATAGAGATACATGATTATTTGGATAAAGGGGTCCTAAATTCAACAAGGTTTGAGATAGGTGATAGGACAGAAACTACCATAGAATTGAATGAAGTGGTTGAAAGTGAAATTGGAAGAAAATCAATAAATGAATTTGAAGATATGATAGAATTTCACCACTTGTTCTTGGAAGACACTCTCGATGAGAAGCTTGGAACTAATGATCAAAAAATTCTTCACCCTCCAAATTGTGATAAAATTGAATCATGGGTTACTAATTTGGACGATGATAGCCTTACAAATTTGAATTCAAGAAATAACCCACTTTTGAAAGTTATTGAACCATCTAAAGAAGGTGAAGGTGAATTTGATGAGAAACACATTGATGAATTGGAAGATGTTGAAGAAGTAGTTGAACGTCACCACTTGACTTTGGAAGATGATTATTATGATGCTTGGAAGAAGTGGGAAGACTACACTCACTCCAAAACTGCTAATGAAACTTGTGTGCCAATTGATATACAGGACAACATAATCGCCTACTCAAAGGAAGATATTACAACTCTTGTACAATTTGAGGATGTTTTGGAAGAGGGTTTCAAATCTCATCAAATTTTGGAAGATTATAATGATCCTACTACCAAGGACAAAGAAGAAAGTGAATTGATGAATGAATCAAAAGATCATGTCACAAATACCATGGAGTTTCATCCCACAAATCTGGATGACAATTTTTACAATGGTTGGGGGAGATATGATGATGTATTGTTTTCTCACACCCCTATTGATGAAAATCCTATTCCACTATATATACAAGATATTGAAACTTCTATCTCACATGAGGAGATGCCATGGATGGTGAATAAGGAATTGGAAACAAATGACAAAGAGATTGATCAATTGGAAGCAACTCAAATGAGTGATCATCAAGACAGATTACTTGACATACACTTTGACCAACAAAATTTGAGGATTGAGAAAGATGAACATGTTTTCAATTGGGTGCCATATTTTGGTATGCTTGATGAACAGGTAATAAATGAAGAAATTGTGATTTCTCACCAAGTTTTGGTAAATGAAAATGTGCAAAAGGTAGAATCTAACCTTTTGTGTTCAAGTATCCAAGCTATAGGTGAAGAGTTGCATGACCATGTTTTGAATTTGGATGATGTTTATGATGAAATGCCATTGAAGGTGAATGAAGAACAAGGATTAATTTCTAACCACACCTTTGATAACATTACTTTAATGAATGAAAAGGAGCTTGATGCACTTAAATTGCTAAATCAAATTCATCAACAATTAATTCTTGAACCTAGGATAAAAACTTCTAATGATCCCCATTTAGTAAATATCCTAGATGCTTGTAAATTGTTGCACAATTTTGATTGGCCTAAGAACATGGAAAATGAATTAGCTTTGAAATTTTTAGAAATAGGCTCTTGCTTACAAAATTTCATTTTGAATAAAGAAAGCCTAGTTCTAAATCATGAATGGAATTATGAAATTTACACCTTAAAGAATAGACAAGAAAGAATTGAAAATCAACCATTGTCTAATCAATTTGGTAATTTGAATCTCACCTATGAGAATACTAATGGAACTAAATCTAATTGGTGGGGTGAGAGAGGAAAGTTGAAGTTGGTTGCATTGTTTGGTCTAGTCTTGTTTTTGTTTGATTCCTTCCAAACTTGGTATGCGTATCACGTCATATGTCTTTTAAAGAATTCTAATCAAGTTTGGGATCCGGGAAAATAATAATCCAAACTTTGCACCATCTTGTACTATATTGTACATTTGTATATAGACTTTGTTTTGGTTTTTCATGTTTTGGTTTTGGATTTGGATCTCATTTTGGTTTTAAGTTTTGTGTGTTGGTCCTTTGGACACTTTTGGTTTGTCTTGAAAAAAAAAAAAGCGAGATGTCAACTTATGTCCTTATGAATGTTGACTAAGACTAGGAGAATATGAAACATCGGAATTGTATTGCAGAAAGCTCCACGAGTATCGCAAACACATTAAAGAATATCGTTTGGAACTTGTGATGCATGAAGTTGTCGGTTTTACAAATTATGGCAAAGTAGGTGGTATACTCCATCCGCATTTCAAAAAGAGCAATGCATTCATCCATATCTCATGTTACATTCCACATTGCATATACATTTCATCTCAATTGCATCTACATTTCAAATACAATCATTGAAAAGGGTGTCGAATCCTCTTAGGGTTATTACATAACATATATTAAAAGGATCCTAAGGTTGGGAACTGATGCCCGAACTATCTTGAACCAAACATGTTCTACACATATTAAAGAGGATCTTGAGAAAAATGGTCAAAACCATACTTGGAAGAAAAGGTGAGGCGAAAGGAGTATTTCGTGTCTGTCCTATCATGCAACATAATCCTTAAAATAGTGGTTTTTACCACTCCCATAGTGCTTAAAGCCTAAAATCAGAGTAGTAAGGATAGGGTTAAATCCCCATCGAACTTAGGTTGAGGATCCAACTCCCCAAAGCTCTGATTTGACCTTCATGGAGTAGTAAGGATAGGGTCTAATTCTCATCTCGCTTAGGTTGAGAATCCGATTCCCCAAAGCTTCTATTTTGCCTCCATCACGCTTTAAGAAATTAAAAGCATGATCTACACTCAAGAACTTGAAATTCCAAAGAAAATATTTTTCATTCTACTTTCATTTCATCATTAATATTGGATTGGAAGGATCGTACTACATGTCCCTTGCAAGGATGGGTAGTCATCCCCAAGGTTCAAGAAATCAAAAGTAAAGCCAAATCTTGGATTATGGGGTTAATCTCCATCGGGGCTATAGACGCCTGACTGGCAATGGAGTATGCTCATGTGTGGCAACATGTCTTGTCTAAAAGCAAGACCACTGACTACTCAAACGGACAGGCTAGCCTGACAGTTTCATCCATAACAGGTTAAATCATTTTGTTCAAGATGAGGTAATGAACTCCAGATCAGAGTAGTAAGGATAGGGTTAAATTCCCATCTCGCTTAGGTTGGGAATCCTATTCCCCAAAGCTCTGATTTCACTTACACTTGCACATGGGTTCAAGATGGTAGTGACACATAACCAACTTTGGGATCTAGTAAATTAATTCAGTATACACATATTTGGTCCTAAGAGGGTTTGACAGTTTTAATATGTTTGTTCATGGTACTAGAAAGTTTGAGCTTTTGCAAAGTAGGTTGTTATATCTCTAGCATCTTCACCATACATTAAATCCTACAAGAATCATCCATAACTTCTCATATGCACGAATCATAAGTGAAACAGATGATGGAATGTTGATCAATTTCAAATGATAAGGAATGAATCACACCGCACACATTGAGTCGATGCTGAATAATTCTAATGCTTCATGTATTTCTCATCTAGTTTCATTCTTTGGATATTTGCTGATGCTTGTGTTTGAGTTTTGAAGGTTTTTAGGTTGGGTTCTCACCGAAATGCTCAGGAGCATTTCCCAGTAGAGTCGCCATTTGTTGTGGTTGCTCCACAACGTACCCCAAAATTGGGGACCCACCTTTTATTTTTGGTATTTGGGGTGTTTGCGTGTTGGTTTCGAGTGTCTAATGCTTGGTTTGTTTTGAATTTGCATTTATCATTAGTTTTTGTCAATAATATTTTGTTGTCGATGATATTTTATTGTCGACGACTTTTTCTTGTCGACGATATTTTATTGTCGATGACTTTTTCTTGTCGACGATATTTTATTGTCGATGACTTTTTCTTGTCGACGATATTTTATTGTCGATGACTTTTTCTGTCGATGACTCTTTGTCGTCAATTTTACTATTAGCTTTTTGTTATGGTTGCATTTTGTGTTTTCTTCATTTGAGTATTTCAAGTAAGCTTTTTGTACATATAAATGTTTAAAATAAAAAATGAAGTTCAATCCCACGATGGACATGTATATGTATAAGAAGTATTTACTCAATATAAAAAAAAAAAAAAACTAAAGCAAATAAATAATAATATAAAATAAAATAAGATCATTACTATATATTTTATATATAGTAATAATAAAGTTAATAATAATAATAATAAAATAAAAAATAAAAAATTGATAAATGAAAGGTGATTTAGTTTTGAAATTTCCCTTTTGTCTTTTAGTCTTACCTTTGTTTTGGTTTCATGCTTATGTCGAATGGGCTTATGTTAAATGAGTGTAGCTTAGGTTTAGTGATATTTATGTAATGAAGCCATCAATAAAGTTAATATTGGTTGTTTTAATGAATCGCCTCTCTTTGATTTTCGTAGGCTTGGTTCGAGATCTGGCAGGGTTACATGGATTGCCTTCATTGGACATAGCGGATCAATATAGAGTTCGGAGATTTTGGGGCCACACCATTTATTAAGAAGTCTAGATGGCAATGATGATATACTACAAACAGATGGTGCAGGATGTGCAGATGGTGCAGGATTGGCATAAGTTTCATTAAAATAATGAAGCTCCAAGGTATGCATGATCGACGAGGTAGCAATGCGACACCATAGAGAAGCTCACCGACGATGAACGAGACTTCAAAAACAATGGATGTTATACAATGCTGATGCAACTTTCCAAGGTGGACATGGGCCCACGTATCCAATGCAATAGGATCAGTGATGAGCACGAGTTTCGATGAATACAGTGTCTAAGAGGTAGCATCGATGATGAAGCGACGTTAGTTGTACGACGAACGGGGTGAGTAGAAGACATGTCAAAGATGACCAAAGTCATGATGCAGCAGTATGAAATGCAAGTCATGATTCTTCATCTAGTCACATTGTAGATACGATAGCATCTAGGCGGTAGGTTACGGTAGATATTTTTTTTTGATGGTCACGAAGAAATTGTAGACTCCAACAGGATATTGGTGAGGTTGCAAGGGTTTCAAACTATGACCATGAAGCTACCAAATGATGCAAAGACCCAAAATCTCATAGGCCCCTCATGATAGCGAAGATCGACGATCGATCAACAAACATGCACGCATGGGCGTATCATGGCAGCATTCAGAGAATGAATCGACAGGTTGAGATATTGATGGATCAAGAAGCAATGATGCAGGTAGACATATTTGGATGATGCAGATCTTATCTCGTGCCCATAGTTTGACAGGTATGACAAGGAATTTGTGGTATTCGATGAGGATAATGCAGTAATTTTGAAGATTTTTTTTGGAACAATGAGAATGGCAGTTGCAATTCTGAAGAAGAGACCCGAGTTCATCTCAGCAATAGTGGAGACCCAAAGGAGGAAATAGACATCATTTGCCTACAACAAAGGAATCCCATACATCCACACGATGGACGCATTGGTTTCAAAGGATATAAGGTCCAAATTTCATGTGAATTTTAGCAATAATCATTATTGTAACCGTCGATGAGTGACAGAACATGGTAGACTAACGCCCGAGGCTGAATGATACCAAGCTAGATTCAGGTAGATTCAGGTTATAAAGTAAATGTCATATTTAATGTTCCACTTGGCTATATGCTACTTATGGAAGAAATGGTAGGATTATAAAACAAGAGTATTACAAAAGTAATATGGGGTCAAGCCAAACGAAAAGAGAATGGGCGCGAGATTAGAAATGTTGAAAAAACCAAGTAACAAAAATGAAAGGTCAAAGAGGAAAACGAAAGAAAATACAATCAAATGAAACTAGGAGAAGAAAATGAAAGGGCGAAAAACAGGAAAAATGAAGGGCTTCCTTGGGAACATTTTACATACGACATTCAAGCATGGAAAGGGGGGGTTGGATAATTTGCTGCAAAAAAAGTTGCATATTTGAAGGCAAGAGGGCTATTTTGGGCTTGTTTGGGCTGTTTTTCTTCCACATTGGACTGGTTTGGGAAAACCATAAATTCTACTATTGTAAAATGACACATTTTAATGCAGGAGTTTTCAGAAATTTGCATCTTGTGGGCAAGAAAGAAGGAGATTCTCCTGCATGCTATGGAGTTAATGTCTATTTTTTTTTTCTTTTTCAGATTTCGAGTTTGTAGATGGAGTTAATGCAAGTTTGCTTGGTTGCTTCATGTGAATGCTTAAACCTGAAATTTATTTTAAACCCTAGGAACCAGCACTTAGTCTATGGGGATTGTGCTTGTTTTGCAAGTCCAATAGGTTAGGTTGGATGCATGGAAACCTCACATCTTCAGTTTTGTCAAAATAGGATAGCATCATATTGAATGCATTTTTTTTTTTTCATTTTTCTACATTTTATTTTTCCAAAAATTTTAATTTATTTTAATTTTTAGGCATTAAAATAAACATTTAAAAAATATCAAAATCCAAAAATAATTTCACCATTGCGTAGGTTATACTTCATACTTCCAATACACACTTTGAAATTTCATTTTTGGAGTTGTTTAGTATTTTTAAAAATTCATCGAAGTTGTTGTTTTATTACAGATTTTGAAAATTTCGAAAATAGAAAATTTCCATTTTTGGACCGAATTTCATTTTTTCAGTTTCATGTTTCATTCATGAGCCTATGATGACATTCCCTTCATGAAAATTCCAATTTCATTGAAGGTTTTATGTTTTATGGCATTTTACAAATTTCCATTTTTGGAGCCTAAAACTGCCCTCTCTTCATTAAAAATTCTGATTTTATGAAAGAGGGGTAATTTGAGCATCACATTGAAGGTCATTGATTCAAAGAACTTAATTTTTCATCTTTATGAAAATTTGATTTCATTTAAGAGGGATAAGTTAAGGTGACATTTAAAGCCCTTACTTTAAGGCCATAAATTATTGCTTCTTTGTGAAAACCAATTTCACCAAAGAGGGATAGTTTATCTATCACATTGAAATCTATCTTCATATTCATGATAAGAAGCCATATTTGGACTTAATAAATAAGATAAAATCTATTGTAAAACCATCAAGATAAAAGGAATTAAGAGAATACATCATGGTCATATGAGGGCCAACTCACATCTGCTTTATTTTGGTTCAATGAACAATCACTAAATTTTCATGGTAAAATAAACCAACATTGCCCCTTGTTTACAGTTACTTGCAATCACTAAGGTGTTCCAAGAATTTAAAATTGAATATCTTTATTTGAGATTACCAATACACATTCAAATGCTAATATAGTGGAGACCTTGGAGAAGTTGTTTGTTTGACTTCTTTGCAAGAGGGGATTTGGAACCCAAATCCTAAGGGAGAGTGTACTTTCACAATTGGGTGAAAATACCACTCAAAAACTAGTTACTCTTGAATTATTACTATAGAATGATGACCAAAAGCTTTAATATTTATCACCCATTCTAATACAAGATAGTTCCTTTTATTTTTCACATGGATGGCATCATCATCTTCTTTCACCTTTTCATTTCCCTATATCAAATCTAATTCCATCAAGAATTACTTTTGATAAAGATACATGAATTTTCCATTCTCTTCTATCACACCATTGCCCTCTCAATTCATTAATGCATGCTTTTAAAGGAATCAATTCAATACACCCTGGTATAAAGTAAATTGAAATACAACCTAAAAATATTTTGAGTATCAATAGTAGGTTGAGTAACAAAGAGGAAGCAAAATTTTTTTATGTACTTAACCAAAATTTCAATGCTTCTCATAGGAAATATTGGATGAATAGGTTACCAAAGGCATTTTGGGTATATAACACTACATGGAAGCCTCTTTTCCTACTTGAGTTTGAATTTCTAACATTTCAGATATATTTAGAAATTGGTATTGAGTCATTACAGGTATAACAAGAGAGGATTTTTCATTTGAATTTACTGGATGAACTTTTGTTGAAGGCACTTCACCAAATAGAATCAAGCAATTAAGCATTATTGTTTAGTTCTTGCAGTGCTAATTTTTTTGATCAGTCATAGAATCAATGGCTAGGACTGTACCAATTTGAAGAAGTGTTCAAGAATAGATTTGTTTAGCTTTCTTTGATTAATTATTCAAGGAGGACATTTATGGTGAATAGATATCGTTTACAATTGTACCATAATCCATTAACAAAGGTGGAATTTGCTCGATATTTCTCACAACAAAATTGCATATGATAGAAGCAGTCTCCTCTTCTAACCAATATTTTGAATGGTTATATATTTGAATCATGACAAAAAAGAGAAAAAAATTGTAGCATAAGGCACGTCCTTTAAAATAATGATGCATGAGGACATGTATCAATTTCAATAAGGAGGAGGAATAATGAAGTCAATACTTCATTTTGAGCAATAAAGAGGAAATGATGACATAAGAGGATTCTTATTACTCATATGGAAAAAAAGGTTGATGATCATTGTTGTTGTTTTCATAAAAAAGATAGATGTACTTTTTGCAAAATAAGGATTGTTCTTATCCAAATAAAAATGAGATACATTCTCTCTCATTGAAGCTCCTAAAAAAAAAGAAGACAAAAAATAAGCAAAGAATAAAGAGAAAATAATCTTGATTGTGAAAATCCTTTATGGACCCAATCGAGATAGAATTTGGTTGAAAACCAAAAATGGTGGCCTCTTTTGAGGAAAAATAAAATAAAAAGAGAAAAAAATGAATAATTCAATGGTGAAAACCTCTTTGAGGCGCTATTGATGTAAGGCTTACATGAAAATCAATTTCTTTTTTTTTTGGTAAGTAAGAGAATATTATAATTAACACCGGGTTTTAACTCGTTGACCCAAAACCATTTTACAAAATAGGGTCCACTGACCAACTGGACAAAGGCCAAGCCCTAAAAGTTTAAACTGACAACAAAAATGGCCAAGACCTACTCTTCCATTAGAATACAGCCAAACTAAACTATGGAAGCCTAATATTATGGCCATCAGAAAAGAAAGACGCAAAAAAGAACTAACAAAGACAAAAACTAATCATGCAAGCACCATGCAGAGTAACTTGTGCCCATATAAAAATAATAGAATATGGTAAAAAAAACATCCCATAGAATGGACAGCCAAGAGGCCAAACAGTCTTCCTTGTAGTCCTCATATAACTTCTTATCATCGTCCTTGCCATCATCTTTAGATTTTGCCTTCGACTCCTTGTGCCCCTGGAACTGCTGGCTATAAAACAGAAGATTTAGAGAATCACACAAATCAACAGCTGCACTGATGAGGCTAGACAGACTCTTCAATTTCTGACTTGTTTGCCTTAAATATTTTTTAGCATTTGTACAAAGTCTAATTATTGCATCTATGTACTTTTTAGATTTCAAAAATCATGTGTACAATCAGCAAATAATCCAAGAGGGTGCATGAAATCTCTTCAATAGCAAGGTATGAAATTTTTTCAATTTGAATATTAGTTAGCCTTAACATTGTATGAATAGTAATTAAATTTAGCACACTTATGCATATAAATGGTAAACTTAAACACCCTAATTAGTACTCCTAAAAATTAATTCTAGTATATCTTTTTTCATATGGGGATTCATGTTTGAAATATTTAAAAATGAAAATAAGTTATTCCAAATGCTTTGGTATAACAATTGTGTATGAAAGGGTTGAAAATAAGGGTATGGAAGAACTCCAACATAGTTGTGCAAGAATAAAAGTGTTTCAAAAAAATTGAACTGCACATATTTCCAACCCATTTTCCTATGCTCCTGTAGCAATCTAGCACAAAACAATGTATTCTGAAAGAGTTCCAAAACATACAGGCTGAAAACAGTTTATTTTAGAAGAGCTTCAAAACATATAGGCTAAAAATAGTGAATTCTATAAGAAATTTGAAACATAAAGGTATGAAAATAGAGTTACAAGCAAATCTCCAGAACATCACAGGTGTATTATGTCTAGCTCTAGAATATACAGGTCTAAAAATAGAGTTGCAAGAAGAGCTCTGAAATATCATAGGTGTATTCTATCAAGCTTTAAAACATACATGTTTGAAAATAAATTTATAGGTAGATCTCTAGAACATCATAGGTGTATTCTATCTAAGCTTTGAAATGTATAGGTTTGAAAATAGATTTGTAGGCAGAGCTTTGAAACACACAGGTATATTCTATCCAAGCTTCAAAACATACAAAATTATAGACATTGCAGAAAAATAATGCAATTTGTTCCAGAATAACAAGTTGGAAAATTGTAGAAGTGCAACTAGAAAACTACAAAATTACATCTAAAACATTACAGGAAAAAATACAATTTTTTTAGAACAACAAGATGAAAAATTGCAGAAGAAGTGCAACTTGAAAATTGCAAAAAAATACAAGTTGATGAAAGCCATAGATGCTAAAAAATACGGTTGAAAAAGAAAAAAAACATTTTTTTAAAATTACATTTTCAACATTTTTCAGCAATTTTAGAAATTTTAGCATTTTTAGCAATTTTAGAATTTCCACATTTTTCAAAAATTGCAAGAATTTTTGGATTTTCAGCAATTTCAGAATTTTCAACATTTTTCAAAAAGTTGTAGTAATTTCAACACTTCCAACATTTTTCAAAAATTGTAGCAATTTTAGCATTTCAACCATTTCAACAATTTTATATTTGGTTGGAAGAAATAGAAAAGAGTAGAGGATATCATTCAAAAAGCTATCCACTAGGATTCATGAGGATATGCATCAGGATAAGCAAGGGAAAATGATGAAGCAATAAAATACCTCCATATTTCAGTGTTTTTACACATAAAAACTGCCTATTTTGCCTAAATACTATAGTTAGTGCCAATTATTTTAATACTTATTTATGTTTATATTAATTATAATATGGTTAATTGTATAAAATGATATGTTGTTGTTTGGACAAGTTTTCTACAGTTTTTATGGTTATTTTGCATGATTTTAGCTATTAATTAGCATGAATAAAACATAGTGAAAAATAGTTATCAATAAAGTTTTTCTAAAATATGATTAGTTGAATGTATTTGAAAGTTTTTTCTACATTAGAAATTATTATTGTATGAGGTGGCACCATAAATCTATGCTACAACAAAAATAGGGTAAGAAAACCTGCTGAAAGTAGAATCTATAGGCTTAGCTTTGAAACATCTAGACAACTCCATAATGATAGGGTAGTAACCTATAGGTTTAAAGGAGAATGAGTTGTAACATTTAATTTTGGTTTGAAATTATCTTAGAAACATTGAAAAAACTTAGTAGGACTTGACCAAGCACTTGGAGATGATTCAACACCATTTTTCCAATCATTTGCACCAAACACATTTTTAGCTACATGTTATGAAACTCCTACAGAATTTCCTACACAAAAATAGATTTGATTTGACTATTTGAAAAGGTGCAAATGATGATCGAAAAAGGTGAAATTTTGTCTAAATTTTCTTTTCAAATCATACCACAATATATTGGATATGCAAAAATGAGGGAATATCTCTATTCTAGCTCATTGTCTTAAAGTTGGAAAAGTCATTTAACTGCAGAATTTGCTGAAAATAACTTTTTGGCAGATTTTTAGGGAGGCAAATGAGGATAAAGCATGGATGGATGCAACTAATAATATATCATCTATTTTTAACACTTTCCCCATCATTTTGGAGGTAAGAACAATAGGACAACTAGTTGCAAATAAGATTTTGTCCTAATTCTAGACTAAGTTTGTTGCAGGAGGTCAACAAATCAAGGATCAACAACAAAGAAGATTAATTTGTAATTATCCATATATTATGGGAATTTAGAGGATTTAGTATAAATTTCCCCACCTACCCACATAGAAAATAGTAGGTATATTAGACAATTAGGGAATAGACAACATAGTTGCTGAAATTATTAGCAACTTTGTAAAAGCAATTTCTTATCAAATAAAGTGTAATATTAATTTTAGCAAATGTTTGATATGTGATTGGATAGTTAGAACTTAGGATCTGGTGTATTATACCTTCTACTAGACCTAGAATCAAGGGCCCACTCTTGTGGCTGGTGGAAGGAGTATCGTTACAATTTTTATAGGTTTTTTATTTGTTGCTATTTTTTGTTAGAAAACTATCAATTTCTTGCTAGAATGTTGTAACCAGAATTTACTGTCTTTTTGATATGTTTTTCCTCTATTTTCAAGTGTGAATGTGTGAGTGTGTTTTTTCATATAGATGACTTTATTTCCTTCTACAATTCTCATTTCAAATTCTACAATTCCATTTTAAAAAATTTATTTATAGTTTTAGCAACAATTTCTTGCTTTAGCAAATTCTTCATAGTAGTTTAATTTTTAGCATTTTCCAATTATGTTATTTACATTTCAGAATTTTCATTTCATTCATTTCAATTTATAAAATGTAAAGTCTCTCTTTCCTTACTTCAGAAAATTTCAATTATGTAATCAGATAGTTTTTATGCAAAAGGGTGAAAAGTGACAATGTTTCCTTTTTGCAAAGATTTCTAGCTTTCATATAACAATCTAGTGTCATGATACCTAAATTGTAGTTTTAATATATCTAATGTGTACAGCCTTAGGATGCCTCCCTATATTTGACAAATTAAATTAACTTAAACGATGAGCATTAATGACACTCATCAAAATCCAATGACATGGCTCTCAAATTAGATTTATAAAATGACTTCGATAGAGTTGATCATGACATGATATTAAAAATTCTAAGTGAATTGGGATTATATGAAAAATTTAGAAAATGTATAGCAACATGAATTTCAATACCCTATATTTCTCCTTTTCTTAATGGTAGACCCACCCTCTTCTTCTAGTATTTTAGAGGAGTTAGACAAGGTTGCCCCCTCTCTCCATATTTATTCATTCTAGCAACATAAGGCCTATCCTATATACTAGAACAACAAAGGGACCTTAAAAAACTTCTAGGACTTCTAATCCATTAGAAGGTTCAAATAATTATTAATGGTTTTCTTGTATATGATCTAATCTTATTGAGTAAAGCCACAAAATTGGCTACCATAAGAATAAAAAAGGTTCTCAAAACATATCAGGAAGCAATAGGAAATAAGATAAACCATAGTAAGTCTACAATATATTTCTCTAGCAAAGATAATAGAGAATTCAAAGAGATAGAGAGAATATTGGACTATCAAAGCAAGACTAATATCACTTTCAAATATTTAGGAATTCCTATCAGCTTTAATAGGATTAAGAGTAACCAATGGAATGAAATTATTGAAAAAATAAAGAAGATAATTAAAGGATGGTCCAATGTTTAGATCGCACACCATGGAAGAATGACACTAATAATGGATATCATTAATGCTTTACCTATCTACGAATACTTTATCATCAATGCACCAAAGTCCTTTCTTAATGAGTTGGAGAAAATTATTAGAATATTTTTATGAGCAAGGGCTAAATAGGATGGCAAAAGGAAATATAGCTTTATCAAGTGGGATATCATCACCTGGATGATATGTAAAGAAGGATTGGGTATAAAGCAATAAGTAAGAACTTTTTGACATTAAAAGAAAAACTAGATTGGGAAATGATTACTCAACCCTTAAAATAGTGGGTGAAAGTGTTGGTGCACAAATATTGCAATGGGAAAACTACACTAGAGACCTTTGTCAATCCAAAAACTATCAAAATATCCAAAATATAGAAAGAAAATCAAGAGGCCAAACAAATTATTATAGAAGAATTATCATAGAATCCCACCTTTGGTAAAGAAGTATTTATATTTCATAAGGTTTTGGAAAGTTCAAATTGCAAATGGAGCCTTAACTACAAGATTAATTTCACTACAAGAGTAACTAAATGACAATAATTTTAAAAAATTCAATTCTATCATGTTTTAGAAGGAATAATTGCCCTGCCACGTATGATTATCAATTGGATCCTCTAGGAGATGAGGTGACCAGGGGGGTGTGTTATATTTTCTACACGCGAGGGCCTAGGGATCAATAGGTTCACCAGGAAAAGTTTAAGGACTCACTCAAAGTTTAAAAATAGAATGTTTGATGTGTATATTGAACAGACACCTATTTTTGGCCTTTCTAAAAGCTAAATTATGGAAATTAAGGAACAATGCAAGAAAAACAAAGATGCAAGAAGATAAGAAACTAACCCTAGTATGATTCTTGAATTTCAACAATGACTAAATCCTAACTTAGAATAAAATAGATCATTTATTTTAAGCAAAGGTTTAAGAGAATGCACAAACAATAATTAACCCTAGAATGAAAACTACATTCTTTTACTCTTTCAAATGCCTAGAATGTAACCAATTTTTTTTCTTTTATTTATGATCTAGATTTTGAAAAATAATGGATAGAAAGCAAACAAAAAATAGCCTAAAATACTATCTAGGACACTTATTTGATCTATTGATTGATCCTGTATTTAACATACATCTAGAATATCCAAATAACTTCAAACCTATAGAACAACTTTACAAAACCTTAGAAAATTTTATCAATGTTTGGGTCTTTCTTAGGTCACTATATGAATGAGCTTAGAGGTGCAACAGTGAAGCCCCCTTGGTCCTTTTATCTAACCATTCAAAAATAAAATGATATTTGACCTTTGGAACAAGAAAAAACAAGATGAAATGGACATGCAATAGCAAAATGAAATGAAACAGAATGTAGGTACCATAAAGCTAAAATGCAAACAACAAACTAGGATTTTGGGAAGCAAAATATTTTTCCCAAGCCCTAGTTGACCAAATTTATGCCCTATAATGAAGGGGCATGAATCTAGCTTACCAAATTCACACCCTGTTATAGATAATACATGAATCTAGTTCAGATGCAATTTTCAATTCCAAAACATTAAAAAATGTAATGTAAAACAATAAAACATATATCTAATGATTAATAATGCAAGTAAAAAACTTGGTTAGCTAATGGAGGAAGCAAGGAGCAATGAGAAAATGAAGGAATCAACCCAAGGTGGTATACCTCTCAAATTTTCAAGAATCCTCCACTTGTTCCCCAAGGGTAGCCAACACCAAAGCACAAAACAATGACATAGCAATCCCATAGCATTAGAGCACTCACTAGCACAAGTAATGAGTGATTCAAGAGTAGGATTTTCAAGAATATTAGTTGGGAAAAAGAGAGAATCCAATCCTCTATTTATAATATGTTTAGAGGGATAAAATGTAGGAAAATATAAGTTCATCATAGGCAAGGGCCGACACCAAAAATGGGTCAACAAGGGGAGGAGTTTTTGAGAGAAAAACTCTAGAATGCTAAATTTGTGCCTAGTCATTATAGGGTGTAAATTTGACAAGCAAAATTCATGCCATGTATGGATCAGGTATGAATTTGGTAATGCTAGGGACAAAGGAGAAAGGAAGAGGAGAAAAGAGTCCTAAATTTGCACTTAGCAAGTTTGGGTGGCTTCCTAAGGATATAAGGAAAAATTAACATATTTTTATGGGACTTCCATGTCTACATTTGCCCCCTTTTTTATGCATTTTTGGCTAAATAAATGTGTCAAATAAATATGTAGACACCTATGGGTGAAAATAATGAACATAAAAAAAGGGTGATTGGGTTTTTATGGAGGGATGGTGTAAAAATGGGGTGTCACCCTAAACATCACAAATTTATATGCAAATCAAGGCATTATTTCCATTAATGCCTTTGAGGCTAGGGTGCCCCCTCAAGTTTTAGAAGGAATGTAAAATTCTTGAAGAAAACTCAAAAAAGGTAAACAAAGGTAGTGAAAACAAGAAAAGCATAGAAGAGGAAGAAAAAGAAAAAAGAGAAAGGAGAGAGAAAAATAAGGGAATGAGAGAGAATAAAGAGAGGGAAAAGAAAAGGAAGAGAGAGAATAAAGAGAGGGAAAAGGAGGGATGAAAAGAGAAAAAGGAGGTAAAATGAGCTCATTTTCACTACGTGAGGAGGAGAAAAGAGCTCTAGAGAAGAAAAAGGAGAATGGCACTCCCAACTCACCATGTTACCATGGTGATAGGTTATGTTGGCACTATTATATATTGGGTGAAGGTAAAAATCGAGATCTATTTCTAGTTTAAGCTATAAATAGTCTTTACCTACAAAAACATTCAAAATTTTAGCAATGTTTTTAAATTTTTTAGCATTTTTTTGCAAAAAATCATCATGGAGTGTGAATTCAATCATGCGATACAAATTTGGTCAAGTGGTCATGCAAAATTCATGATTGGTCATCCTAAAGTACAAATTTAGTTAATTTTACAAAAAACAAATCTCTATTTTACTTATTTTTTTATATATTTTGTTATTTAATGAGCATGATGAGATGAATTAAAAATGTGAAATATTTTAATGTTGATTATGTAGCTAGATGTACTTAAGAGCAGAGAGTGGCAACCAAGCACACTCAGGTAGGCTATAGGAAATATCACAGTGACAAAAAGGGATACATTAGAGAATGTGGGGCTATTGTGTTTGGCATAGATGCCCCACATTGAGGCTGATAGGGTACTATTGATAACTTTGGTAGAGAGATGGTATTCAAAATCATCCATATTTTGGATATCGATAGGGGATATGACCATCACACTGGAGGATGTGTGGTGCATCTTGAGAATCACAATTAGGGGAGGATTGTTTACATGGTACAAGTGTTGATGGTGACATATGAGATGATATCAAGGGATCCAACACATGTGATCCAACAGAGTGGATTCCATGTTGATGAGATACCACATTGATGTGGAGTTGGAGCACTGATGTATGTACTATGCGAGGTGGTGATGAGGATGCTAGTGTACCATACCAGTAGGTGACACCTACCATTGGCATTGGTGGGAATAGTGGTAGACATTCGATATCAAGGAATTAGATTCACATGGTGACCATATGTGTTGCTCATTTGTACAACATACTTCACAGTATCATGTATAAGTAGTAAATATAGCTAATTTGTATGACTTTGCTCTAGGTGTGGTTCTGGGAGCACATAGGATTCCAAAGGCCAAATGCACTACCAGGGCCATTGTTCAATGTTGAGTGACCAACAATATATATGTGGATTCAATACTACAAGGGTGGGCATAGGCCATACACTAGTGTTTTACCATTAGGGATATAGATTATAGATGAGATACAAGAGCACAAAATCATATGGTGACCATGGCATGTACACATTGATTGTGTATAAGATATAGAGGAGCTAGCTTAGGTACAAAGGATTTTATGGGTCATCACTGAGAAGGGTGAGTGGGAGCTATACCAATTTGATCAAGTACAACACTAGTTTGGTATTCTACAGGAGATTCTAAACCTTGGGGACTATTGATTTTGATAGGTGCAATATGACCCATCAAGATTCAAAGGTGCTCTTGATGTAGACAAATGGGTGGAGGATGACCTAGATGACCCACTATATGTGGATCTAAAGGTGGATGACATCAAGGTGACCCTTAGGTATAGGATATGGTATAGAATTATTATACCCTCAAGCATCTCCACACCATTGCCAGTGTAGAGACACCAGGTTATGAGCCGAGTGTAGCTAGCACTTTGTGAGGCCACTCGATGCACCATAGAGTAATAGTAGAGGGGCACAGTCCCATTAAGACTGACTTGGGTATAGGTTCAAGTGGAGATAGTGATATACATGAGGATTATTATCACCATATCAGGCTCAAGGTGAGTGTGAACCATAGGTATTGACCCCTTAGTTATAAAGGTAAGACCCAGTGAGGCTATAGGTCCAGGGGAGCAAGCGAGGGAGACGTAGGTACTATAGGCTATTGTATTGTCTATGTAGACAAAGATGTATATCATCCATATAGTATTGGACTAGACTTGAGTGAAGTGAGACATGGTGAGGGCTAAGGTAGAGTGCCTCAAATGGGATATGGGACACTTGAAGCAATATCGACAATAGGCTCAAGCAAAGAGGATGGTTGTTGTTGCAGGAAACCAATAGAGTGAGGGAGTCCACCTACTGCTGATAGAGTTATAGAGAGTGAGGGATTCATATGAGATAGTAATATAGAGAAAGTCCTATTATGATATGGAATACTTCCATACCATTCTAGTAGATCAGAGGGTTCCACCACCATCATCTCTACAACCATAGAGTCTCTTATAGTTGTAAGCATAATCTAGTTCATGGTTTGTGAACATGACTCCACCACCACCTCTAGTAGTTAGAGTAGAGATAATAGGCTCACATTAGGGTAGGGATTGAGATGATATGTCAATTTTAATTTTTGTATGCATCCCTAGGGATGGTCAAGTGTGTTGAGTTCTCTACTATGGTACATTGATCGACTGACATGCACTTAGTGCTTTCAAGTAATACAAGATAATTTATTTTATTGTGTATTAAATATGTGTTCCTTATGTGTATGACCTCTTTTATATTATTTTTAATGATGCATGGTGAACACAAACATGATGAATGCAATTCATGAATTAATAAAGCTAATGAGATGTCTAAATGTAAACTAAAATGAATGCAAAATTAAATGCATGGGTGAGTGGGAAAAAAGAAGAAATGATGGAAAGAAATGAGAAGGAAAGAAGGAAACAAATAGTGATAGGATAAATAAATATGGAAGAAGAAGAAAGTTAAGCTCCAAAATATTAAAAAAATAAAAATAAAATAAAATAGTAGCAAAACCCTGTAAGGATGTATGCTCGCAAATAATCGAATGAAAGTTGCCCCTCACTTGTGGCCATAGAACTATCTTGTAAGGGTTTTATTCTTGCAAATATGGTCAAGTATGGAGTGATACACATTATGGGTGTAGTGCTTGCTAATGGTCAGCTATGAATAGAAACCCACTAGGATGTATGCTCACAAATGGTCAAACGGAGGCTACCCCTTGCTCGTGACCATGAAGAAATCCTGCATGGGGTGAAATTTTGTATTTATTTACCAAAGTGAGTACTACCTGATAGGGGGGTTGTCATGACCCACTCTTGGATGACCCCCTGATGAGGAAACAATATGATGGAGCTTATTGTTTTAATACCTAAATTTGCTAGTGCTATAGCTATGCATGGATATGATGCAACATTTGATTGTGATTTATGACTATGATGTTGTTGTCTTTATGGTTTTATAGGGCTAACCATGTTTGCAGATGGATAATGTTGAGCTATCAATATAATAATAGCTTTGATGATTCCTTTGATTAACCAAAAAAGGAGCTAAATAATTAAATTATTGTAATGGTTTTTCAATAAAGATTGACTAATAATTTATGATGGTAGATTATTAATTTAATATCTTCTTTTAGGATGCTTAAATTGTTTAGAAAGGAATTTTTTTAATATTTTCGCTTGAATGTAATGGTTAGATTAAGATGATTAACCATTACATTGCATTAATTTAACAATTTAATACTTAAATTTGCATTAAATCAAATTGTTAAGGAATAGCTTGATGTGGTTAAAAATGCATAAAATGGTCATGAATGATATGACTAACCGTCATGATATTAAACTTGCAATTTAATATATGATTTAATATTTTTGTTGGACTGATTAGAAAGGAGTTAATTAATATGGTTTTATGTATCTAATGCTTTTAATAAAAGAGACTAAAAACCTTGTATTTTTTAGTAATTAGTGGATAATAATTTACATGTGATAGATTTATGCATTAGTGGATTATGTTTTTCATCTGATTTGATGGGTTGAATTATGTTAGTGGACAACCCAATTCATGATGTGGAAATGTGCAATAGTGGATAATGTACTTCATTTGATTTGGTGAGTTGAAATATATTAGTGGGCAATATATTTCATATGTTATAATATATATAAGTGGATAGTGTATTTCATATGATTGGATGAAGGGTAGATTATATGATTTACCTATGATTTGGAAAGGATAGACTAAATGATTTATCTATTATTGGAAAGATATATTAAATGATTTTTATATGAATTTTGCTATGCGCAAACTTGGAAATTAAAGGAAATAATGGAATAGGAGTTCCATTTTTGAAGGGATCATGAAGCCTCTTCTTGTTACATGTAGAATTATTGTGAAGGCATAGTACATGTTAGTGAAAGACTCTTGATATTTTAGCAAGTTTGTAATGTATTGAAAATGCTAGATATGTGTTGGAGCATAAGAATCATGGGATTCGTATGCATGTGTGTTAGTAAAGAAGAATTATGGGATTCTTCTAAGATATAAGAATTATGGGGTTCTTATGTATTTGGTAAGAGGGAATTATGGGATTCCCTCATAGCTTTGTAACATGGATTAGAGGAACTATTCATGTATTTTGCCATTGGAACTAGGGGGTTCCTATGTAATTACTTTGATGGATGTATCAAAAGGAATTGGAAAATTCCTTTTATACAATTGTATTAGAGGTAATTAAATTTAAGGAAATGAAAAAGGACATTTTGAGGCTGGGTTTTTCCCCTTAGGGGTTTTCCTAGGGACCATGATGTGTCGCATATGAATGATTATTATTATCTCCTAAACTTGTTTCATGTTGCTTCTAAATATGACTTGTTATGGACTTATGCTTATTTATGAAGGATGATCATGGTTAAGAATCTATTAAGAAACACTTGTGAATGACATTTATATTCCTCTATAAATATAATAGTTAGGCTTATAGTTTGTTAATAAGGAGAGAGATATAGAGAGATATGCGAATCCCTAATGAATGTATATATATAAATCTATCTATAATGGATTAGATTTTAGTTGGGTTGTTATAATTGGTATCAGAGCTCTAGGTTAAGATGGACTAGATTCTTTCATGAAGGAGCTCTAGGTGAGATAGACTAGAAGTTTCCATGGATGAGCTAAAGGTTGCTTAAGAATTTAATCCTAGGAAGGATAGTTGTACTTTGACATGGAACCTTGTATGGAGAAAGTGTGACCAACATTATCAAGAGAGTGATATTGTGTAAGCTTACCTAGGAATGACATCTTGCATGGATCAAGAACAACCACAACCATATCAAATGAGAGATAATAAAATAAGTTAGTTTGGAAAGATAAAGGGATAACTATAAGCAACTAAACTTGACTCCTTTGTAGATAAGGAGAATGACACCTTGCAATGAGACAAGTGTGACCTAGGCTAATACCAAGAAGGTAATGATGTTCGCAATTCAATATGGCACATTGTGGGATGTAGGTGTGATGGTGACCATTAATAATTTAAGTTATCTCACTTCGATCTTGGTGAATTCCCTTACCGACCTTCGGGAGACCCTGCATCTTCTATTCTTCAACAAATATTTCTTAGATAATGAAGATTATAAGGTAGACGAGGTTAAATATGAGGACATGTTCAAGGATGAGGCAAAGGATGAAAATAAGATTGGAAACAAGGATTTTGATGAGGATTAGCTTTTTCACCTTGTTTTTTGTGTTTATGAGGCTATCCTGTGTGGTGCCGATTTTATCCTATGGTGGACCCCATGAGGGGTTGTGTCCCTCTTTTTTTGTTAGTTGGGTTTTTCTCAGGGATGCATTCCTCTATTTTTCCTCTTTGATGTTTTTCAGCATTTCCATGTTTTTTTAAATAGGTTTTGGTGTCATCATTTTAAAACCTAGAAGTAATGAAAATTTTAACCTATCAAAAATAAATAATTTAATTTATCTCTTGGGAAGATATAAATAACTTACACTTGGATTGGAAGCACAATAATATGGGATAGATAGCCTAAGATAGCTCAACATTGAGTTAATATAGATAGCTAGGCTGGCTCATCATTGGGTTGAGATAGATAGCTTATGCTAGATCAACATCAAGATAAGATAGATAGCTAAGCTAGCTCAACATTGAGTTGATATAGATAGCTTATGCTAGCTCATCATCGAGATGATACAGATAACTAATCTAGATCAACATTAAGTTGAGATAGATATCTTATGCTAGCTCATCGATGAGATGAGATAGATAGCTAAGCTAGCTCAACATTTAATTTAGATAGATAAGTTAGGCTAGCTCATCATTGATATTAGATAGATAGCTAAGCCAGCTTAACATTAAGTTGATATAGATATCTTATGCTAGCTCATCTTCGAGATGAGATAGATAGCTTATGCTAGCTCATAATTGAGATGAAATAGATAGCTTATGCTAGCTCATCATTGAGATGAGATATATAGCTTAGTATAGCTCATAATTGAGATGATATAGATATCTAAGCTAGCTCATCATCCAAATAATATAGAAATCTAAGCTAGCTCAACATTAATTTGATACAAATAGCTTGGGCTAGCTCATCATTGAGATGAGATAGATAGATAAGCTAGCTCAATGTTAATTTGATACAAATAGCTTAGGCTAGCTCATCATAGAGATAAGATAGATAGCTAAGCTAACTCAACATTAATTTTATATAAATAATTTAGGCTGGCTCATCATCGAGATGAGACAGATAGCTAAGCTAGATCAAAATTTAGTTGAGATATATAGCTTAGGATAGCTCATCATCGAGATGAGATAGATAGATAACTAGCTCAATATTAAGTTGAGATAGATAGCTTATTCTAGCTCATTATCGATATGAGACAAATAGCTAAGTTAGATCAACATTAAGTTGAGACAGATAGCTTAGGTTAGCTTATCATCAAGATGAGATAGATAGCTAAGCTAGCTCCACATTAAATTGAGATAGATAGCTTATGCTAGCTCATAATCAAGATGATATAGATAGCTAAGCTAGCTCAATATTAATTTGAGATAGATAACTTAAGCTAGCTCATCGATGAGATGAGATAGATAGCTAAGCTATCTCAACATTGAGTTGAGATAGATAGCTTAGGCTAGCTCATCGTTAAGATGAGATAGATATATTATGTTAGCTCATCATCAAGATGAGAAAGATAGTTAAGCTAGATCAATATTAATTTGATATAGATAGCTTAGGATAGCTCATTATTGAGATGAGATAGATAGCTAAGATAGCTCAACATTAAGTTGAGACAGATAGCTTATGCTAGCTCATCATCAATATGAGATAGATAGATAAGCTAGCTCAAAATTGAGTTAATATAGATAGCTTATGTGAGCTCATAATTGATATGAGATATATAACTAAGCTAGCTCAACATTAAGTTGATATAGATAGCTTATGCTAGCTCATCGACGAGATGATATAGATAGCTAAGTTATCTCAACATTGAGTTGAGATAGATATCTTAGGCTATCTCATTGTTGAGATGAGGCAGACAACTAAGCTAGCTCATTATTGAGATGAGATAGACAACTTAGGTTAGCTCATCATGGTAAAGTAAAGGATCCTCACAAAAACTAGGATTAGCTAAATAAGATTGAGGTATGCTTTAGACCAAGAAATTGATCACATTCAAGTTTGAGGTGATCCAAAAATTGTTTGCAAGTAGGTCTAGGGTGAATAGAAAATGAGATCTAAAAACATTATTGATTGGAATAAGGAGGCCAAGGATATAATATTGGAATTCAAATAAGTTGATATTGATCATGTACCTCGGGTATCCAACTTTGAATCAGACTCTCTCACAAATGAGGGTATTTATCTTCCAGATGGTAAATGGGTGTCGAGCTAGACCCTAAAGAAAATTTTAGGAAATCCTACAAGAGGTAGAGAACCTCATGATTGAAGTATAGTTATGACAAGAACAAGTTGAATGATAGAGGGAACTAAATAAATCAAAATGAGCAATTATTGTAAATGATTATTGGTCAAGTTTCCTAGAATGAAGATTGAGTGTAGATAGGAGTATCCTATTATGGAATATCAAGAAGGCTAAGCTCGAATATTGGAGAGCTAGCCAAGGACTTGAAGGATATCAAGATATTCAATTAGTGATCTTAGTTGAGGTGTGACTGTATAAATTAGAAATGAATCTTTTCCATGATGAATTATTCATTCATAATCCAAATAGTAGGGTTACCCTTTGCATGTATGATAAAATTTTGGAATGATGAAATGACTTCAAAGAAGGAAATTAAATTCAAGTTATGAAAATTTAGTAGATGGCTTTATTCAAACCCTGGTTAATCTAGAGATGGACTTCTCTATTATTATGTAAGAACTCCTTATTACAAGTGGCATTTGTTCTTAAGGGTTATAATGTGTGAAGATATTTCTAATGTTCATTATAACCACAATGAAGCACGGTTCCTGGAATAAAGTAGGCTTTGGGAAGGTTTTAAGCAGTGTAGCTTGGATTGTGATAGATACATCTGGTGGTTTTTTGAACATTACATTGTGATATTTACTTATTATAAACATCAAATATGGATCCCTGTGAACTTGGATTATGAATATAACATAGTAGATGGAATAGAATTTTTTTTGAAAGATAATAGATGGAGAATCTAGTCTTGATAAGAGTATGGAATCCTCTCATAACAGTCTAAATTATGGATAAAATAAATGGGAAGGAATGGAAATGGAATTTCATTCAAGGGTTTAAACAATTCTTAGTGGAAAGGATCGATGGGGAATCTATTCTTGAGAGGAGTATGGGATCCTCTCTTAAAATATTGAAAAAATATACACCAAATTGTGATATTTTTAGGCATTTGGAATGACATAAGTCCATATTAGGAATGGATATTAAGAATTAAAACAAGATAAAACTATCCAATCCCAAGATATTGAAAAGGGTTTCTAGCTGTTGGACTCATAGTCACAAGGACTTAAGGAATTAAGTTAAGGAAATGTAATCTTGGGATGAGAATTGTAGTGAAAATTTAGGAAAATATAGAGGAAATTCCAAAGAGAATTAGAATTTTAGCATTAGGGAGGGACTCTTATATCCTGAAGATTGGGTAGTTATACCCAAAATATGAAACTAAAGAATATAATTCATGCAAAAAGCGTAATTTTCTCCTAATTTTGCTCATCTTGGGGGGCCAAGATGAGGGAAATCTCAGAAAAGAACCTCCTTTTGGGTAGGAATGAAGAAGGACATTATTGATTTGTTTCTTAATTCTTGGAATGACACCTTGCATGGTAAGTTATGCTATTATAAATGGATGATAATACTTTTGTATGGCATATCACATGGAGTGAGTGATTCATTGACATTATCAATAGATGGTAATATTCTATGTAATTGATAGTACGATAGACATATTTCCTTATCTAATTTGAATATGTATTGATACCTATATTATTGTAGGAAAATACATGATACTGTGTTTAGTCTTAGGGGTGGAATGTCACAACCTGAATCGTAGGACCCTTGATGTGAGAATAATATGACCAGACTTATTGTATTAATACTAAATTTTATTGGTTCTATGATTATGCATGGATATGATGCAACATTTGACTATGTTTTATGACTTTGATGGCACTATATTTTTTATGATTTTGTAGGGCTAACCATGCTTGCAGGAGTACAAGATTGAGCTATCGATCAGATGATAGCATTGATAATACATTTAATTTAATTGGAAAAATGTCACATCCCAACTCGACCTGAACCCTTGTGCATAGCAAAGAGAAATAAAAATTAATGTAGACATAGAAATAATTTTAAAAATTTATAAGCATTGGAAATAGTGGTAATTCATTTATTTTTAAAATGTACCCAAGAAAAGAAAAACATATATTTTAAATAGAAAATGGGAGTTCTCGTGTGAACTTAACTATTAGTGTACTTACAAACTAATATGTTGATAACATACTTTGAGAAAGGTATTTAGGTCCTAAAATGCCATTAAGGGCCATGAGAAAAAGGAATATGTACCCCAATATTCTAGGCATAATTTAAAAATAGTATTAGTCATTCAAAGGTCCTCTAAAACACTATTTTCTACCTTTGATGTGCATCATGTCCTCCAAGATGTAGAAGAAAATGCCATGCCACAAAAATGCCTACATCATAATCCTCATGACCTCTCCAAAAAGTCATCACCTAGACTACCCTTCACCCTTTGGGAAGGCACCCCCTTGAATGCTATAAATAGCCACCATGGGTTAACAATTCGGAGGCATGCTGGAGAAGGGAATTTGAAGAAGTTAATATAAGAGCTTTTGCTTAGGTATTAAGCCTTAGAGACATTTGGTCAAATTTGGTTGATAGGTAAGCTTGGGCTTAGGGATTATGCTCTTCACCCTTTGGTGAATCAAAAACCAAACAACCCTAAGTTTAGAGACCTTTGGTCAAGATACCCATAGAAGGGAAAGCAAGTAAGGAGGACTGAACAAAGAAAATCTTCAAGGAGCTAGAATTATTTAGGTCATATAATGAGTATTTATTGGGCATATATTTTCTGTAGCAAGTTGTCTCATTTTTATATTTAATTTGTGATTATAATTGTAGACACCTAAAATGCGTCATGTTTAGGAGACTACCCATATGGACACATTCGCAGACCATATGAATCCTCTTGGATCTCTCCAAGAGCAAGCAATGGTCCTAACCACTCAAATAGGGTAGTTCTAGCCCATCCAGGCTTGGCCACTCTCAAGAAGAGCAGCCACCACACCTAGCCATTGAAGACTACAATGGCCACACCTAGCCACTGACCTGATAGTGGCTAGCACCATGCATAGTATGGCCATGAAAATGGGCCCAGATCATGTAGTCTGACTGCACCTTTGCATTTTTTATAGGAGGATTTTGGTGAGGAACTCCCTGAGTTCCTCCTAACTACCCCTTCAATGCCAGTTTGTGACTGATGCTTCCCACCCAGGATGGCCAGTCGCATGAGATTTGGATTGAAGCTTCTCCAGGAAGCCAAGGTCTAGATCTGAAGAGAGGGAAGTCTACATATGGACTCTCCCACAAAGAGCAAAAGATCCATAATTTTTAGAGTTTATGCAGTGAAGCCCTGTCATATTGGAGAGTGAATCTACGCGCCCTTGAGGAGCAATGAAGTGCTATCCAGTTGAGGAGAGACTATGCACCCGATATTCACATCCATTATTATTCACCACCATTCCATGTACCTGACACATCCGATGACCCTTGAACATCAATTTGAGTAGAGAACCTGGTGCTACAGCCCTTGGATCGTGAGGAGAAAGGTCTATTTCATGGCCGCTATCCTGGATAGTGGCCCATAGGCACAACCTAGGGTTTGACATTAGTTTTCTTTGTGCTAGCATTAGATTCGATTATTTTCTATTTTAGCAGTTATTCCTAGCATAGATCTGATTTATTGTATGCATTTACATTATTGTTCTTTAAGACATGCCAACATATTTCATTAGCTTTATTGCATTTAATCATAGTATGTTTATTTATCTTGCTTATCAGGTTTTATACTAACAACCTCATCCGAGGAGGTAGCCTAGACTACTAAGCATGCTTTGTTGTTTCCATGTACGTAGATCTATAGGTTTACAGGACCATATCAAGACACTCAGAGCACGGGATCCCTCCTAGATGAGAGAAGGAGAAGGAGGCATATGTGAGCCCTCAGACAAGTTCATGTGCAGGATCAGGAAGCCTATGAAAGTGCACCACCCCTTTGTGAGGGGATTTATTCCACCATTTGTGCCTCGCTTGTAACTGATTGTATCAAAAACTGGGTATCCCTCAGAGGGATGAATATGTAACCGTGGATTGGAAATATCAATAAAAAGCATATTTATTTATTTTTCTTATTTACGTGTCATTTGCATGCTCATTCCTTTCAATTTGATATAATAAATACATTGCAAGTTAGGTCGGTTGTGGTGCACGCTCCCCGAGGTCGCACAGATGGTGATCACGGTGGGACCCCCACTAGGTTTTATTTTTTAGTCAATTTATTGACATTCATGGGTTTTTATGTGTGTAGGTTTGGCCGCTCTGGTTGATAGTGACCCACAGGTCTTGGCCACTCTGGTCAATAGCAACTAGCTGATCTTAGCCACTCCTATAGTCAGTGGCTAGAATCAGCCACTCTGGTCAACAACGGCCAACAGCAAAGTGCAATAGAGAGTAGATAATTTCCATCATCAGAGTGGGATTTGAGGTTGGTTTCATCCTCTATTTTCTCTGTGTTTTCTTTCTATAACTTTTTATTTCCAGAAATAGCAAGTGAAATCATAGTTTAATCAGGGAAATATAAATAAAAATGGGAAAAGAGATTGCACTTGATGTTTCCTAGGACTTTATTTAGTTTCTCTAGGCATTGCTAGGAACAATGGGCCTCTGCTTGTAAGGTCTACCCTAGTCTCCAATGTGCTAGGCTTCTGTGTGTTTAGTTTGCTTGCATGCGGCCCAACCAGTGGCCCTTAATTCATAGAATAGAATGCATTCTTTGAAGATCATATAAGTTGAATACATGCATCTTTCTAAAATAAAACATCTTTTATCTTAGGCATATAGGAAAGATCATGCTTGCTTGGTGATGCATTTTGTTTACATGCAAGGTTAAAAATAACCCCACACACATCATGTTTCATCTTTAACATCAGTGACATTGGGCTCTCACATCCAACCCATTGATCGAGACCAACAGTGGAGGTCATTACCACTTGTTTGGCTCATGAGGAAGAGTATCATCGAGACCCATCCATGGCCAAGGCTAACCCAAGAACTATCCTAACCATGCAAAATAGCATGCACTCCTCCTTGAGGGGTGTATCACTATGCACGGGGTGCTGGGTGAGGGTTGGTAGTACCTATGCTACCTCATTGAGTATGGATTTCATCACCATATTTGGCTTGTGCGAGTATATAGGTGAAAACCTTTAAACATATAAGTATACCATCCAACAAGAATGAAACACGATGAGAGTTAGCTTATATATCCAATGAATCAAAACACACCAAATAGTTTAGGGAACACATAAATCCTTAAAAGAGATAAACATCTGCTTGTTTTGTTTGTGTGCTTTTGAATCTACCTAAGAAGATAACTCATAAGTCACCATGGTATACACATGGAGCAACCACCCTCGGTCCAACATCGAGGGGGAAGCTAATGCTCCACACACTCACAGCCACACTAGCATTGAGCCACCCACCCATAGTGTCACCAAATGAAGTTTGACAAGTCTTAGGGGTGACAACTCAACCCTTGGGGGACTCCTCAAGAAACCCCAACAAGAGAGCCACATCTTGGTTCCTCATCACATAGACATGAGGAGGCCTCATGGCCTCTCTCATCACTCAGGCACATGGAGGCATCATGACCTCCTTCATCACATAGGTACGAGGAGGCCTCAAGGCCTTCCTCATCGCATAGACAAGTGAAGGCATCATGACCTCCCTCTTCACACCGACATGCGGAGGCATCATGACCTCCCTCATCGCATAGACATGAGAGGCTTCAAGGCCTCCATCATCGGCATGAGGAGGCATCAAGACCTCCATCATCGCATAGGCATGCAAGGGTTGCAAGACCCCAAGTTTCACATGATACACATAGGATAGATCAGCCCACTGAGGGGTAAGACCCTAGGGCTACGCCTAGTCATAGACCCAGGACATCCTATAGCCTCCCTATATATGGGAGGGTACCCTTGGACTATGAGCTCATTGGTGCCAATGGGACTCCACGGGATCATTCATGGAGAACCCGACAACTTGATGAGTTGGATCGAGTTCCCTCAAGACCATCTCCTAGAAGTATTGCTACCAAACATTCTACTTTAGGAAGTTTATGTAGCATAGCTACTAGATGCACCAATGAACTAGGGAAGCTTCAAAGTGACCCTATAGCACATACACTACTTCAGATCATGGGGGTACTCAACCCATAACATAGTACACATAGTAGGTCACCCTAGTGGACAAGGGCAAGCACATAGTAGGAGCCTCCCTGAGGGGCCTAAGCATTAGAACTCCTTGCATAGAGTTAGAAAGGCATGAACCTTTAGTAGCAGGTCGATCTGACCAAATACATAGGTTAGAGGAAGTATTGCACATCGAGCATGAGCGTGTAGAAGCTCTTGAGCAAGAAGAGTGAAGGAAGAGGTTCTTGTGCCTACAAGAACAATGCTCAAGAGAGGAAAGAGTTGAGCATGAGGAGCTAGTAGAGAGGCTAGCTCAAACAGATGCACACATAGGTGGTGAGAGATACTGACATGAGAGACGTGTTGATTCTCAGTAGGAGAGAAGCACTAGGTAAGGAAATGAACACCCCTCTCCCAACCCCCCCAAAAAACAAATTCAATGAGGAAAGGGTAGGGATGGAAGACCAAGAATAGACATATCTTGAACCTCCATCCATGGTTATGGGAGATGAGTATAGATTCCCAAATCAGGCCAACATAGGGCTACCTCCCTTACCACCACGAGCAAACCTTCAGGAACATGAGATTATTTCCTCGAAGGTATACCAGACACTCATCGAGAGAGTCAAGTCTCTTGAGAAGTAGGACATCGGTGGATAGAAGCTAACATTGAGCAAGATACACAACCAGCCTCTGTGCCCCTCAGTCTCGAGTCCTACATATCCTAGGCACTTTGAGATGCCTAGGCTAGACAAGTTTAAGGGAGAGGGAGATGCACAAGAACACGTGACCAACTTCATGAATGCATGCTTCCACCTTGAGAAGAATGATGCCTTGATGCTGAGGACATTCATCATGATATTCTCGAGTGTAGCAACTCAATGGTTCAACCAGTTGCCCAAGCATAGCATCACTAGTTTTGAGCAACTGGTGAATGCATTCCTTGAATGCTTCTCCTTCGGTGCCAAGAAGAAGGTGAACCTGTCTGATCTGGCCAACTTGAAATAGTATGATGATGAGCCAGTGATGGACTATGGGGATAGGTGGAGAAAAATCATGGCAAAACTATCATTCTCCATCCCCATTGAAGAGCTCATCTGAATGTTCATGAAGAGCTACACAAAGCACATCTCTCTGCTATTGTAGTTGCAACAATATGAATCATTCAAAGAAGCCTTGGCTCAAGCCAAGCTTATTGAAGACATTAAGGTCGATGAGGGAGACCTCAAGCTCCACAACAAGAAAGAGTGGAGCAAGAACAATCAGAATAACAAGAATAAGCAAAAGTAGGCCAAGCCTACTCAGGTTAATCAGGTTGTATTGGCCACACCAAAGGAGGGGAATGGATAGCAACCCTAGAATTATTAGGCTCACCCCCATCGCCAACTATGATCCTAAGAACAACTAGGGCCAGAACAAAGAGCATCGACCACCTCATTATTTCATGCCTCTAAATGAATCGATGTAGTCGATATTTAATCAGTTGAATGAGGCACAGAGGATAAGGTTTCCTGACATACAACTTCTTGACCCTAATCATCCCAAGCCAAAGGGATATAGGGAAGATCAATACTACCCATATCATAGGATATAGGGGCATGATATCAAGAACTACATCGGATTCAAGAATGTTGTGCAAAACATGATTGAAAAGGGAGAGCTAAGAGTTGACAACCTGCTAGCTCTCGATAACAGAGATATGGGGATATTCAGGAACCCATTGCCCAATCATGAGGCCCCTAGAGATCAGGGCACCCAAGTCAACCAGGTCTGAGTCGAGCCACCTATTCAGGGATGCATTAGAATGGTTGAGTTAGTTAACGTGGCAACTAGGAGTTGGAGATATGGGCAACCATAGCCTCCAATGGCTCCCATTAATATCCTAGTTGCACCTCGATAGAGATAGGTGCATAAAAATCCTCCAGGTCCACCAACAAGACCTATGGTAACTATTCAGAGTAGACTAGAACAAAATCTACAAATGACTCTAGCCAAGTTGTCCATTTATGAGCTTATACAATAGTCCCCTAGGCATAGGGAGACTTTAATGGAGATTTTGAGATCAATCAAGCTCCATCCCCAAAACCTAGATGCGTTCACACATTTTATGGGGCAAGTACAATAGTGCCAAGAGCTCATGATTCATTTTTATGATCATAAAATTAAGGTAGTCCCTACTACCTCAATAGACCCACCTCTGCACATTATTGCATCAATCAATGACATACCATTCAAGTAGGTTCTGATCGATACAGGCTCATCAATCAACATCATCACTACCAAGGCTATAGGGCACTTGAAGATCCCTAAGTCCAACATTATCTCGACTTCCTACATGCTCAAGGCTTTCAATGATGCATTATGCTCCACCATGGGTACAATAATTTTACCTATAAAGGTAGGACATAAGACCATCCCCATGATGTATCATGTGTTAGAAGGGGCGATGCAATATAACATCCTTCTAGGGCATCCCTGGATTAGGGACATGCAGTGCATACCCTCAATCCTGCACCAATGCATCAAGTATGTGCATGAGGGACAAGTTCATGTGGTTCCATCCTATGAAGAGTCATTCAAGTACATGCATCAAGTCGACTTGTTGAGGGACTTTGTCCTTCCATCAACACACTTGTACATAAGGCCTTCATCCCCAACCATGCATCTAGGAAGCAAAAGCAAATCAGTGTGAGGTGACCCATCCACGTCGGCACCACCTCCTACATCCAAAGCTACTAGTACTTCTGAAAAGCCTTTGACATCTAAGGCAAAAGATAAATAGAAGTTGAAGGCACCCCTAGTGGAGGAAGGACCCAAGGAGCTTCTGACCATAGCAGCTATAGGAATCCCTACTCCCATGGAGGAGGAACATTCCCAAGAAATATTCGAGGAGGTACCTCAACCTACCTCACCTGCATCATCAACAGCATCATCTGCACCGCAGGTGATAGTTCACCTAGCCAACACAACACTAGGTGAATATCTTGTGTAGAACATGACTTTCACACCAATTATTGAGTCTACACAAGACATGGGATGGCCAAGAGTCCCAAATCTACTAGTAGGGATAGTGGTTCCCTTAGGGGTTCCACCCAACCAAACTAATTTCATATATGCTGGTCTAGATTACACCCATACTACTCCTGATCTGGAAAGGGATGAGGATGAGCCATTCACCATGAATGTTCATTACTTGTCGAATCTTGAGTTTGCTCTAAAGTACTTTGAGCAGTGTCATTGGCAAGGCTATGGCCTAGGCCTGTATGAGCAAGGGTGTCGACTACCATTTTAGCCGTAGTACCAATTACCTACTGATAGGTGTGGTTTAGGCTATCAAATGTAGAGTCATGATGACTCTTTGGAAGTAACCCTAGATAGGTTAAGCATCGGGTTTGGGGAGGACATCGATTGGAATCCCTATCAACCCCCTAGCAGAAACTACTTGGGTGATGGATGGGTGTCGATGGTCAATATCACACCACCTGATGAGTATCACCCTGAATCCTCTCTTGAAGTACCCCCATCAGGAGCCATCCTATGGGAGGAAGAGCCAATGCATGGATATGAGCGAGAGGAGTATGACTATGTCCCAAGCAAGGATGAAGATGATGCTAACCTAGCCTATCATGGGCCTCGGTATGTGCAAAACCTTGCTTGGATAGGCCACATAGAGAGTGGGTACATCTCATATGAGAGTGAATACATCTCGGATGAGGGTGGATACATGTCATATGAGAGTGGCTATGAGTTAGAGGACTCAATAGAGATGGCCTACCTATGGCCTAGACATGCGAGCCAAATCGTTGGGCCAAAAGAAAATGCCAATGGATTCTTCATAAGTGATGATGATTATGAAGATGAGACTAAGATGGCCTATCTTGGGGCATCAACAGGCAAGCCACCACCCCATCCTAGGGCTAGAAACAAATGCCAATGGTTTCTTTATAAGCAATGATGACTTTGAGGATGAGATCGAGATGGCTTATCTTGGGCCTCAACACTTGCATCCAGTCGATCTGCTTGTGGAGAGAGAAGTGTTACTTCACACCATAGATCCTAACCTTCATTTCCTAGGGAGACCAGTAAACCTAGATGCCATCCATCACATGGTCAACCCGGATCCACCAACATTTAGAGAGTAGTTGTTGCCTAATGATCCCATCATCTCATCTATCCATAGACTGGATCCTGAGATCCCTATGCCCCTGAAGCCTCATCATGAGTATGGAGGGTGCACCCTTGATGTAGAGCTTCACCCACGTGGTCCTAGAGATTTCATTCCATCCATCAACATGATCTCCATTGATTTGACCACTCCACTCCATGACCTAGCAGATCCTTCAAAACCATTGTGTCTTAATGTAGATGCTATTGATTGGGATCACGTTGATTCACCCCTAGAGCCTGAAGATTTCTTCCCTAATGAAGAGATGCTACAACCATTCCATTTTGCATCAGGCTGTGCACATGATGTCTATCATGCTGGTCTCGACCTTGAGTCAGTGGGAACTATAAATCTAGTAGATGACATTCATTTAATCCCCACTCCTCACCAGCTTGAGGAGGGGTCACATATGGCAATAGAGGAGACTTTTGAGGTGGACATCAGCAATGATCCTTCTCAACCAAAGAAAGTCAAGTTTAGAGAAATCTTATCTCCAGAAGAATAGGCCATCATAATTCCTCTACTGAAAGAGAGACCAAATATCTTTGCTTGGACCTACAAAGACATGTCAGGGCTAGATCCAAAATTGGTTGTCCACAACCTTTTGCTAGACCCCACAAAGAAATCGGTCAAGCAGAAGCTCAGAAAGATGCATCCAACCATCACTTTGATGGTTAAAAATGAGTTGCAAAAATTGTTGGATGTAGTCTTTATTATTCCCATCGACTATCCAGAATGGGTATCAAACATGGTGCCCATAGGAAAACCTGATGGAAGAGTCCACATTTGCATGGATTTCAGGGATCTCAACAAGGCAACCCCAAAGGATTCATTCTCATTGCCCAACATAGATGCTCTTGTAGATGCAACTACAGGTCATGAGATGCTCTCCCTAATGGATGGTTTTTCTAGTTACAATCATATTTGGATTAAACTCGAAGACCAGCATAAAACCATGTTCACCACTCCATGGGGGACATTCTATTACAAAGTGATGCCATTCGGTCTTAAAAATGTTGGTGCCACATATCAATAGGCTATGACATACATTTTTCATGACTACATGCACAAGATCTTGGAAGACTACATCGATGACTTACTAGCCAAGTCATTGCTACGTGAAGAGCATGTTGAGACCCTCAGAAAGGTCTTCGATCACCTGATTGAGCACAATGTCAGGTTGAACCCCAAGAAATGCATCTTTGGCGTAACTTTTGGAAAACTCTTGGGATTCATCATTTCTAAATGAGGCATCGAGGTAGACCCAACAAAGGTAAAGGCTATCCTGGAAATGGCCCCACCCATGAACATCAAAGAATTGAGAAGCTTATAGGGCAAAGTAGCATCCATAAAATGATTTATCGCACAACTATCAGATAAATATCGACCCATGAATCGACTACTACACAAGGGGGTCCCATTCTAGTGGGATAAAGAATGTCAGCAAGCCTTTGCTGAAATCAAGGAGTACCTAGCAACGCCACTAGTCCTAGCTCCACCAAGGCCATACGTGCCATTCTTGTTGTATATATCCACTACCAATTTTGCTTTGGGCACCATGTTGGCTCAAAAGAATATGCAAGACAAGGAACAAGTGATATATTACATCAACCACACCTTGGTGAGCTACGAGATAGGATATGCATACGTAGAAAAGTTGTGCTTAGTAGTGGTCTTTACAACCAAGAAATTGTGCCACTACATGCTGAGCCATATGACATATGTAATATCCAAGCAAAATCCTTTGTAGTATATGATGAGCAAGACATATCATAATACACGTACTGCAAAGTGGATCATGCTATTGATAGAATTTGATTTGGAATTCATAAGCCAAAATTCCATCAAGGGACAAGTCATAGTTGATCAGCTGGTTGAGGTGCCTCTTTAGAATAGTAGGCCCCTCACCATAGAACTTCCTGATGATGTAGTCTTTGCACTATCAGAAGCACCCAAACCCAAAGAACCAAAAAATGAAGTTGACATGACTTTGTTCTTCGATGGTTCAAAGTGTGAGCAAGGAGGCAATGCAAGGATTATCTTTTTCACACCACAAGGTGCTCCAATACCCTTGTCATTCAATCTAGACTTCCCTTGCACTAATAAAAACATCGAATATGAGGCCCTAATCTTGGGTCTCCAAATAGCCATCGCCATGAGAATCAAAAGGCTAAATATCTTTGGTGACTCCCTCCTCATAGTCAACCAGGTCAAGGGACTATTTCAATGTTAGGATCCAATCCTGAAAGCTTACAAGGAGCTTGTTGACACATATCTAGCCAAACTAGAGTGGTATGACATCGAGGCAATCCCTCATTCATCAAATAGATTTGCAGACACCATGGCATCTCTAGGATCCTTGATCCCTTAGAATCCATCTATTGATTTCACTACCATTCATGTCAAAATGCTCTCACACTCAGTGATCTAGCATGAGGCTTTTGATAACAAGGAATCAGTCAACATGATTCATATAGAGCCAAACCATGACTGGTTCTGTAAAGCCAAAGACTTCTTAAAGAAGGCACCTTGGGGGTCCTTGATCTCGTAGGGTCCTACGGAGAATGGTACCACTATTCACCATAAGGTTATTTCTCAATCTACATTTGTGCAAATCGAATTGCAGGAGGAATAAGCCATCTTATCTATCGAGGTTGTAGCCTATCAGGATTGGCTATCCTAATTACAAGACTTCCTTAGGCTTGGAATTGTCCCACAAGGACTGTCGCATGTTGAAATATGAGCATTCAAGCAAAAATTGATAAGATATGTCTTTCTAGGAGGCATATTGTATCGTCGAAGCTATGATGGAATCCTCCTACATTGCTTAGAGCCCCAAGAATTAGCTTGGGTGATTTTGCAAGCTCACGATGGTACATGCGGTGGCCACTTCAACGGCATGGCCATTGTCAAGTGCATCCTTCGAATGGGTTATTACTAGCCCACCATGGAGAAGGATTGTTGCGAGTATGTCAAGAAATGCATTAAATGTTAATAACATGTAAATCTGATGCACTTGCCATCTCAGGCCTTACAACCCATTCAGGTAGCTTGGCCATTTTCTCAGTGGGGTTTTGATCTGATTGGAAATATTTCTCCCCCATATTTGGGCTGACACACGTTCATCTTAATGGCCATTGAGTACTTCACCAAATGGGTGGAAGAGGTCCCCTTAACCTCGACAATTGGTCCTCGGATTACGGAGTTCATACTTCACAATATCATTTATCATTTTGGGGTACCCTTCAAGATAATCTCGGATAATGGTCCATCATTCAAAAACAAAAATATGTGAGCTTTAATGACCAAATACAACATTCAACATAGTTTTGTGACACCATACTATCCATAGGCAAATGGGCAAGCAGAGGCCTCAAACAAGACAATAGTAGCCATCTTAAAGAATATGGTGAAAGAAAATCATAAGGATTGGCATCTACAATTACCCTTGGCATTATGGGCTTACAGGACTAGCGTACGGACGCCCACTAGGGCAACACCATTTTTGCTTGTATATGGTGTTGAGGCCATTATGCCCTTAGAGTTGGAAATTCCAACATTGCACATTGCATTGAAAGAGTTCATCAATGACGACACTACGTGGCAAGCTCACCTGGATCAATTGACCCTTCTGGATGAACGTCGCATTAATGCTCTTGAGCATCTTCATGTTTACCAGGATCATCTAACATGAGCTTATAACAATAAATTCCACCTGAGAGACTTTAAAGTTGGGGATCTTGTGCTTAAATAAAACCAATAGAACTCAAATCTACCACCGCATCTACGAGACAAATTTACAGCCAATTGGATAGGTCCCTATATCATCTCTGAGAAGATTGGGCCTAGGGCATATCACCTAACAATGCTAGAGGGTTTTGAGGAGCTAGAGCCTCTCAACATCATTCATATAAAGGCGTTTCACACATAAATCAACAAAATATCAAAAACATTCAAATAAATTTCAAAAGCTTCAAAAACAATAGAAATCATAAAAATCCAAACAAATCAAAAAACATCAAAATTAAAAACAAAAGCTCCAAAGGCATCTTAAAGCCCTTTGGTCAACTCACAAAAAGCTCCAAAGGCATCTTAAAGCCCTTTGGTCAACTCACAAAAAGCTCCAAAGGCATCTTAAAGCCCTTTGGTCAACTCACAAAAGGCTCCAAAGGCATCTTAAAGCCCTTTGGTCAAATCACAAAAAGCCCCAAAGGCACCCTAAGCCCTTTGGTCAAAAGAAAAACATAAAAGCACAAAAACAATTTAAAATAAAAAATTTCAAAAACATTCAGAATAATCAAAACTCAAAAACAATTGAAAGCATCAAAAATACAAAAACATTTGCATTACGCATTTGCATTTGCATTCATATAGTTGCATTGCATTAGGCATTTCCATCCATTGCATTTGCATTTAGATAGGTTGTGTTCACAATCTTACAAATGACACCACGTTTGTACCTCAATCATGCATCTTCAAAATCCATCATCATCCATCACCCATGTGTGTAACTGTGTTTTTCAACACAACCCCTCCTATTGCTATGAGGAATATACTAGGGTTTTCTAGTCACTCAGCCATACCTAGTGGTTTTATCAAACTTTGTAGAAAGCCATCTTAGCTTCTAATAGGTGAGGTTTAGTTTTGATAGCACTTGGTATATTTCAAAATCCTATCACTAATCAAAACACTAAAATCCTAGTTGGAACAAGGGAAATATGAACGCTACGAAGTGGTATTAGGTATCCTAAGGTGAAAATTTTATCTTGCTCATCCCCCTATGCGACCGGTTCGAAAATGATGAGAATTGGCAAAAGGACAAGTTCACCCCTACCCAAAGAAATCCCTTGCTTTAATAAAAATAAGCAAAAATCCTAAACAAAGTAAAATTCAAAATACAAAAACAAAATAAACAGTGATTGTCATCACTACATAAATTCCTTGCTCAAAAGAAAACAAAAATTCAAAATAAACAGTGAATTTCATCACTGTTGGGCACTGAATTGCACCAAGTTTTACTTGATACTGCAACTGTCTATCTTCATACTTTCTATTTAGGCTTGCACCCAATAGCTACAACTCAACACTCAACATTGGAAGGACCAAAACTGGGGTTTTTGATCCAACCTCCAGAGTAGGCTGGCTCCTTGTCAACTTAGCAGATTGTTGACACAATTATGCTTAATTAGGGCTTGGAGTTTAGGGTAAGATAAGGTTAGGATTAGAGAGATGTAGATATCAGTGGACGGATAGGTTAACAACATTACATCACCATAAAAAGCTTCCCAAAAACCATATTAAAAGTATACATTTATATCAACCCTTATCCCAAGATAGCTCATTTCAGATATTAAAGCATAGCAGAGAAATATTATAGCAAACAATTTCAATATCCAAGAAATTATAATCCAAATAGCAGAATTCACCAAAACTAGATTTTATAGAAATGCACTTACTAATAACACATAACAAACCTCAAAGCAAATTTCAATTACTCATAATAGCTAGTAATCCAAGATAGGCACAAACTAACCATCTAAGTATTCACAGAAATACAACTATGAAATCCGAACCTCTGACATAAAGTATGGAAACGTAACCTTGAGGTGAAGATCAATATATTGCTTCTTTCATTCAGCTCTTCAAAAATATTTACAATGGTACAGAAAAACATGCTAGAGCCAACCCTTCAAAATGAGGGTTTGACCTCTACTTATAGTTTTTCATATTACAAATCAAGAAACAATACATCAAGTCTTGTTACAACAACTCAACAAAGAACTTAGCTAGCATTAGATCATTGGCCAAACCTCCAAGAAATCTGCTAAAAGGGAAATCACCATGGCAACACGGGTTCTCTACAACTTGCTAGTCGCTCATTAGAACTACAGTTCATAACATTCCAGATCACACACTTTCATAGATATTTCTTGGAAGTAGAGCACCATCGTTGATCTGCAACTACCTCTAGCTTGATCTTCTTGGAAACTCTCGATGCTTCATCTTCTGGAAAATCTATTATAGTTCTGGTGTAGGGTAAATGACCTAGATTTAGTAGAATAACCTCCACCATTGATATTATTTATCCCATGGTCTATATTAGATACAGATAAGATAAAATCCCATCCACTAGATAACATCGTTTTACTTAGCAACAGAACATCCAATCTAGATCTTGGAAATTTAAACCTTGAATCCACTCTGAAGATTTTATCTTTTCCAATCCACATTAAAATATTGATGACATCACCTCTTATTTATAACTTGTACGAATTCCATTCCAGATAGAATGAACATATTTCTTAGTCCGAATCCGGAGTTAAGTTCTTACACCATTCCATCGTTCTACATTATCTTCATTCTAGATAGAAAAAGACTTGTTTATTTTTTGGATTGTCAATCCGCACTTTTCCACTGCTTACATCATCATCTCCTTGAGAACTTTGTAGATTTGAGGATAATGCTAATCCGGTGAGAAGAACCAAAAGAGTTTCCAAAATCAGGTAGATGCAAAAGGGCCATTTCACACTTTTTTTCTGTTCATGTCACCACCTTTCACAAACTTTTTTGGATTTTGCAATCCTACTCCAATCCAAACCCGAAATGGAGTTCCCCAGAATCATTTTAAACAAGAAAAATTGCATGACTGTTCAACAGATTCATCTTATCAACCTTGTTCTAGAGTGGAATGACAGTTCTATCACTTAGTAAAAATCATACAAAATTTTACTAAGTATGTGGCCATTTTGGGCCTACATTCTGGCGCCTTTTGGGTGGATTTGCTTGCAAAGCCAATCGAATCTAGAGTCTTATCCATTGGGCCTTAGGAGTCAAAACAAAACTGATTTTTTGAAGATATGTTTTATGGAATAACTTCCATACAAACCTTACCCTCTGAAAGCAAAAATTCTACTTAGAGGGTAAAGGTTCATTTAGAAACCATGCCAAAAACATCATAAAA
Organism: Wollemia nobilis; assembly: GCA_028583015.1. Lineage (NCBI taxonomy): Eukaryota > Viridiplantae > Streptophyta > Pinopsida > Araucariales > Araucariaceae > Wollemia > Wollemia nobilis. Next base: position 2,086,836 of record JAQPPZ010016974.1, on the reverse strand, counting down.
CCCACTTGTTCGGCCATAGACTTGTGTTCATAATACCAATACTATTACTGTTTTCAAAAACTATACACAAATCTACCTCCTTTATAAGGCTTTATTTTAAAGAATGCCTTCACACAAAAATGCTACTATGTAGATTTCATACCTTTATTGTTTATTTTTAAAAATCATCAAGGTAAAAATAGAAATACAAAAATGATGATATGTACAAACATAGAATATCTTTAGCATGAGCCCCTCTCGGGCCTGTAACTGCTCAATATTATTCTTGTTCTTATACAACCTCTTCCTCTTCATCCTCTCTAGGAGTCTATACTTCCTGATTATCTTTTCCAATGGTATCTCTGAACACTTGAATCATTGATTCTAAATATTGAAGAGCCTACTTCTAGGCTTGCTCAAAAGAATTTTATGTTTCTTTGCGTTGCTTATAAACGTATTGTAATTCTTCCACATCCTCATAATCAACAACATTTCCTCAAATCACTAGATCTTCTATGATATCTCTTAGTCATGCGTATCTCATGATTAGCTTAGTATATTGTTCCTGAGATAGTGGTTCTTCTAATGAACCGATTCCAGCCTCATCCTGTAAGCTATCCTTAATGCTTTGCTGGACTTCTTCCATAGATAACAAGTTGTGATTTTCCTTACAAAGTCCTTTGAAACTTCCCTTAATCATTTCCTTATTTAATTCAATGATCTCTTTAATCCCCCTGACTATTCTGTCAAACAACAACCAAGCTTTTTGAGCTACCCTGTGCTTTTTTACTACTATCTTGGAGGCTACCCTAGCTATATTCCATTCCTTACTAGGAATTGGTTTAGTGACATCATTGATACTACTCTAAACCAATATGTACATTCTTTCTATTGGAATCACCATAGGCTACAACTCTCCAATGATCTGATCTAAGTCCTTATGAATGGCAGATAACAACTGACTGGCATCTTTCAAGTAATCAATGATAAGTTGAAGGCCTGAACATTTTTCTTGAATTTCAGAAAGCAATTCCTCCTTGATATTTTTTAAACCATATTTAGAAAATCTGGTAGGCTTGGCCTTCTCAATATGAAGTGGACTAATTTGTTTTTGATGGGGGTGGAGATACATTGACAGTAGCCTCTGTTACAATGGTAGATTATGTGACCACCACTGCTGTGGACATAGGTAAATTTAGAGAAACGGGGATAGTACTGACAGTAGAAGGGATGGATGAACTTGGAATATAGTGTCCCATGGATTGTGGTAAATAAAATGGGGGCACAATGATAGTGGATACTGAAGTGGATGTCTTAGAAGTGGAAGGTGGGTTTGAGAAGGATTGTGACATAACATAACTGACTGGTACCTCCATAGATACTGATGGAATGAGAGAAAAAGAGGAGGTAAATTTACCACATTTTCTTGCTTAGAAATGGAGGACAATTATTTTGGGAAATCTTGGAGATGAGAAGGATAAGATGGGTTAGAAACCATACCTTCGCCTACAAATGTAGGGTTTTCTTGCTCAGCTCCCTTTTCAATTTGTTTTTCTTGTTCAACTAACCCTTCTATATCAAAAACAACTACTTCTTTCGCAATTTCCTCCATACTCATATTTTGCCTTTTATAAAACTATCTCCCTTTCCTATCTAGGGTTCTCTTAGCCCTTTTACAAACTAATCAGAAAGCATCCATCTCATCTCCATTATCTTCTCCTGATAATTCTCCTCGCACTCCTCCGAAAGGTAATGATTGGTTAGTAATGGATTGTGGCTTTGCTGACGCCACAAGAGTAAAAGAAAGTGGCCTGATTCCAATGCTCTTACCCTTATTTTTTTGATCAACAACTTTATCATGAGGCTATGCTCCTAGACCTAAACATTTAGGTCTATAATTTGCTTCAATAACTAGGGTACTAACAGTTTTTTCTTTATAATATTTCATTTTACTCATCATCCTAGCTCCTTTAGGGAATATCTCCGCCTGCTCAGAAGTAGGACTAAAAGTCCTCAATGATTTAGTATTTGTTAAAGAAGTCCTTTTATTTTTAGAATGTTGGAGAGATTCATAATCACCTTGGGATTTTTCAACCGTCAACACAATGTGCCTTGCATCCTTAAGTTTCCAAGTATCAATATTTTCATCGTATCTTTTTGAAAACTCTTTATCAAAATTTGTCCCAAATTTAGATTCAACTTTTCCAATTTCAACTCTCATATGCCACCAATCCATTATCTTGGCATCCTCCCATTGTCCCTTGAAATCATCTTCTTCTTATTTTTTTGAAGCTTCCTTCGTAGACGACATGTCTTTTTCTTTGCTGACTTTGACTTGGAAGAGGTCATGTTTTTCTTTGTAGTTTCGGCTTTAATTTTATCAATAATCTCTTCAGTAATATTATGAATGGGCTGGTGGTCAGGATAAAAATATTCAATCTATTCATAAAAATCCAACCATGGGGGTAACTGATCCATCTTGGAAACATTCCACTATAACAGGGTAGTCTCATCATTGTTTCTCCCTTGTTCAAAATGAGCCCCGGGTCTTTTCTAAAATTTGTAGGCCTTATATCCGTTCAGATTTTTATTTTTTGTAGTGAAAATACCATCAAGATCATAACTCCACTTCTGTGAGATATAAAACAGACCTAACCTATCTAGGTATTGGTCAATTTGTTGACTTTACCCCTTTTTAGTAATGGTGATATCACTTAAAGTACGGTGGGAAAGCAAAGACTTCATTTTTCTCCCTAAACCATATCTCGAGTCAATGTATTATGCCTGCCTCAAATATTCTAAGGCAAAGAGTCTCTCTGTGACAAAATGGGGCAAAATAAAATTTTTACCCATTAAATCATATAATCTGATGATTGTTCCCTTAGTTAACAGATACCAGTCCCCTTCTTCTGCATCTTTATTCCTTAGAACCTCTTTGGCCAAGGGTGGTAACCTGGGGAAACTTTTTGTAAATTATTTTGAGGGTCAGTCCATGGCTGTCACCATACCTGGCCTTTGAAGAATACAATGGCCACACCTAGCCACTGGAGCTAACAATGGCTAGCACCATGCATAGTATGGCTATAAAAACGGGTCCAAATCACATAGTTTGACTGCACCTTTGCATTTTTTACGAGCGGATTTTGGTGAGGAACTACCTAAGTTCCTCCTAACTGCCCCTTCAATGCCAATTTGTAATTGATGCTTTCCACTCGGTATGGTCAATTACATGCAATTTAGATTGAAGCTTCTCTAGGAAGGCAAGGTCCATATCTGAGAGAAGGAAGTCTACATATGGACTCTCCCACAAAGAGTAATAAATCCATAATTTTTAGATTTTATGCAGCAAAGCCCTGTTATATTGGAGAGTGAATCTATGCACCCTTGAGGAACAACGCAGTGTTATCTGGTTAAGGGGAGACTATGCACCTGATATTCAAATATATATTTATTCATTGCCATTCCATGTATTGGACACATCCGATGACCCTTGAACATCAATTTGAGCAAATAACCTGGTGCTACAACCCTTGGATCGTGATGAGGAAGGTCTATCGTAGGTACAACCTAGGGTTTTGACATTAGTTTATTTTGTTCTATCATTAGATTCGATTGATTTCTATTTTAGCACTTATTTTCTATCATAGATCTGATTCACTGTGTGCATTTATATTATTGTTATCTAAGATATGCCCACATATCTCATTAGATTTATCACATTTAATCATAGTATGCTTGTTTATCTTGCTTATCAGGTTTTATACTAACAACCTCACCCAAGGAGGCAGCTCGAACTTCTAAGCATGCTTTGTTGTTTTTGTGTATGCAGATCTTTAGGTTTATAGGACCATATCAAGACACTCAGAGTACGGGATTCCTCCTGGATGAAATAAGGAGAAGGAGACATCTGTGAGCCCTCAGACAAGTTTGTGTGTGGTATCAAGAAGCCTACGAAAGTGCACCACCCCTTTGCAAGGGGATTTATTCCACCATTTTTGCCTTGCTTATAACTGATTGTATCAAAAACTGGTTATCCCTCAGAGGGATAAATATGTAACCATGGATTAGAAATATCAATAAAAAACATATTTATTTGTTTTCCTTATTTACGTGTCATTTGCATGCTCATTATTTTTAATTAGATATAATAAATACATTGCAAGTCGAGTCGGTTGCGATGCACACTCTCCAGGGTCGCACAATAATATATTTTAAGTAAGCTATTTCTACTTATTTTTGTGATTTATTAGTTAAAATGTGAATGCAGTTAATCAAAAAAATGTGTGTATTTCATGTAAAATACATTCAATTTGTGAGTGATTATGCAGTAAAGTATTGAAGGATGTTCTATAGGTGCACGATGCAGTAGCACAAGCTTTAGGATACACCTCAGATATAAGAATATGGATGTAAGGACAAAGGATTAAGGAAGCCCTAGGTGTGATGAAAAAATAGTGGCTAAAGACTATTACAGAATATGGTATCTAAAGTATGTTATAGAAGATAGTTATCGAAGTATGTTACAAAAGGTAGCTACTGAAGAATGTTGCCAAAGAAAACTTTTACCAGTAGTTACCAAAGAATTTTGACCAAGTTAGTTGATTGATGCTGCATGCCACATTAGTGATAGCATGACACTCTTACATGGCAATAAAGGATTACAGTCTACTTAGTTAGTTGAATTTTCATATATTATTCATGAGGATATTGTGATTAATAAAGTTGTTATAACTTTATTCCATAAAGATTGTATAATTAAAATATTGTTAGGATGATTAGATATTGACACAATATTGTTATGTTCTTCCTGTTATTTAAGGTGCATATAGATATGTGTTATATCTTGCAAAATATCTAATTTAGTATTATGTTGTTATGTTAGCTCATAAAGTGCCACTTGGACCACTTAAGTTGTTTATTGAGTCCAAGAAGAATTAGGAATTGTGTCCATTTAGATTATTATCGTGAGTGCATAGTTCAATTATCAAGTCCACAAATCCACATGGCAAAATATGTGGAAGAATATTATTTAGAATTTTCCAAGTCATAATATATATTACATAGGGAGACATTTGAAAAGGTCTAATGTTGAATAATCTAAGGAATAAATATCAAATGTTCAATGTGTCTGTATAATATGTGAATAATTGCGCCAACATGTACATTTGAATTTCTAGAAATAAAAGTAGCACTTCATTCTTCACATATGGTAACTGTGTCATTTATATTTACTGCTTGATTTCTTTTATGTATTTGTAATTGCAATTGTCCTACATTCATAGAATAGAATAATATTTATAGTAATTATGCATCTTAGTTACTGAGATAAAATAGTTTAGGGGAGAAAGAATTACACTATCCTCTAGGAGGTAGTGCCCACTCCTATAGTGAGTCCCTATTATCTCACCCCTACAATAGGTTAGAAATAGTTAATTAACCTTAGAATATAAAATAAATTAAATTGCATTTTCATAAAACATAAAGTCATAATAGATAATTAAAACTAACTGCACAAGATGCTGGTTCGAAAGTGGCTGCTTCATCCCTCATGCAGTTGGAAATTCCTCTTGATGACTAATGGTTCTTCCTCTATTTTTTTGGGTCCTCTATGGTGGTGGATCGCATATTTTTGGGTTCCTTTTTGGTTGAGGATTGTTACTTTTTAAGCTTTGGTGTTTCTCTCAGTGCCTATTTGTTCAAGGTTATTGAATCCTTTTAGTTTGAAGTATAATTTTGAGATTATATTTTGTTTCATTTGGCAGTTTTAGTGTCTTTTCCCTATTCCTTTTTTATCATTTTTGATCCTCTTATGATCCTTTGTTGTACAAGGTGTTAGAGCGCCTTTCAAATGCCTTGGTTTTAATAAAAAATTTAATCTACCAAAAAAAAACTAACTGCACGAGGATCCTCAACAATAGATTAACTCACAAATAGATCAAATCAACAATAGATCAACTTAATAATAGATCAAATCATCAATAGGTAATTATCATATTTACTACATAAATCATAAATTGCATTTTATTTTCAATCTTGCACAATTAATTTAATTTCTGCAAAACCTAAAATTGAAAAGAGATCTGAATTAAGCTTAGAATTGATCCCCATGGTATAATCTATACTGGATTCCTACTCTTTAAATCTAACCTTGATTACCCTCGGATTGATAAAATTAAATGTAAGCTATTATAGCCGATCATTTTGGCACCATTGTCAGGGACAGTAGCGATGTAGTGGTTAAATAAAAACATTGTTTGATAGTGCAAAAAGGAGAGGCTTACTTGTATTTTTAAAGAGGTGCGTATGAGTCCTTGGTGTGCATATGAGTCAGAGTGGCATGATATGGTCCCAAAAAGGCCCTTTGTTCAATGTTTCTAGGTTCTTTTCTCTTAAAAAATCATTTTATTGCTTTCATAGTTTAAATTTTATTTCTTGCAAATTTTCCATCTTTGGGTGATTATTATTGTTTAGTTTGACTTAGAACTTGTGAGAAAAATAGGAAGTAAGTATGGCTGAGTGGCACAATCATAGTGAAACACCCCTGAATATTTAGGACCTATAAGAAGCAGGAAGTAGGTATGGTTGAGTGACATAGCCATAGTGAAACCCTCCTAAACAATCAAACAAACAGTAATAGTTTAACCTTTTATTTCTAGTTAATTTTACTTTTCTAGCAATATTTCATTTTACTCCTAATGTGCTAAGATTGGTTGTATAAATATTCATAGGAATGCGAGTCACACCTAATTTTAGCAAAACATTAGGATTGTTAAATTTTACTTTTCCAGCAACATTTCATTTCACTCCTAGTGTGCTAATATTGGTTGTCAAAAAATTCATAGGCGAGTCACACCTAATTTTAGCAAAATATTAGGATTGTTTTGAAATTTTATTTCAATTTTTTCCTCTTGTATTAAGGATAGTTATAAATTCATTTTTTGTGATTTGTATCTAAAATTGACAACAGTAGGATTAAAATAGAAAACAAAAATTAAAATCCAAACAAAACCAAAACCAAAGAGACAGAAAGAAGAATAAAATATAAGTTGCTATATGGTGGAAAACAATCTAAATCAGTCTACACTTATATATGTTAGAGAACTACTAATAAAATAATAAGTTAACCTTCTTTTTGAGAAAGGAAATAGAACATCTAGTAAGGAGTGGGAGTTTCTATATGAATGCATTGACATTATTAAAGAGAAATCAGATGAGCTGAAGGAAATCAAAAGGATTGACATAGTAAAAACTCTAGGGCTGAACTACCATTCATCTTATCTAGATCTTGGAAAGAGTTATGAGTAGGGTTATGCATAAGAGGTAGTACTAAAAATAGTAATTATAAAATTGGGGTGAATCTAGGTGAATGGTGTATAAAATTTGGGGTAAAATTTTCAAAATTTTATAGAAAATTTATCAAAATATGGTGATTTATTTATTTTTTGCACAAAAATTATCAATAAAATTTTATGGCTACTAGTAGAAGGTGACTGGCATAAAGTGATTAGTAGAAGGCAAGTTGTAGAAGGCAAGTGGTAGAATATGAGTGGAAGAATATGAGTGGCAGAAGGTGAGTGGTAGAAGGTGAGTGGTGGAAGGCAATTGGTAGAAGGCGACTGGTAGAAGGTGAGTGGCAGATGGCGAGTGGTAGATGGTGAGTGGTAGATGGTGACTAGTTGATGGTGACTGGTAGATGGTGACTGGTAGATGGTGAGTGGTAGATGGTGATTGGTTTATGGTGAGTGGTATATGGCAAGCGATAGATGGTGAGTGGCAGATGGTAGGTGTTATATGGCGAGTGTCATAATGTGAGTGGAAAATAGTGAGTGGTAGATGATGAGTGGTGGATGGAAATTGGTAGAAGGTGAGTGGTAGAAGGTAAGTGATAGATGGTGACCAGCTAATGGTAAGTGGTAGATGGTGAGTGGTAGATGGTGACTAGTTGATGGTGATTAGATGATGGCTACTGAAATATGGTTGGTGGTAGAAGGTAAGTTGCATATGGTGACTGGCAGATGGTGACTAGGAGATGATGATTGGAAAAAGGTGACCATAAAATATCATTAATAAGATGGCACCATGTATCATCTCCTCTGCCACGTGTCATGCATATATTAAATTTCTTCAAGCAGACTTCTATAAATACATATGTAGGATCATTTTCTACCTTTCCCACAGTGTTTTCCAGAGCAATTTCAAAGCTTTTTCTAGCATTTTGAGAGCATTTTCCATAGCATTTTTAGAGCCTTTTCAAATGCTTTTCAGAGCATTTTGGTAGCATTTTTAGAATAATTTGGCAGTATTTTTAGAAGGTTTTGGCAGCATTTTCAAAAGGTTTTGGCAGCATTTTCAAAGTGTTTTCCAAGGTGTTTTAGAGCGTTTTCCTAGGTTTTTTAGAGCATTTTTCTATGTGTTTTCAGAAATGGCTAGCTCTTCCTCTCCTCTTCCTTCTAAAGTGAATTTCAAGAGCTTCTACTACCCCAATATCAAGAATATTTTCAGCACTCCTAGAAGAGATTCACAATGGCTTTACACCTTCAAACTTTTTGGTGTATTGAATATGCCATAGTTGAACATTAATGTTCAGTTGATGCATCGGATCGTTAGTTGTTACAACCATGATGTGTCCACTATTATGATCAGAGTGGATAACAAGGACACTATTTTTTTTGTTAAACCCTTTTATGTGGAATGACTAATAGGATACCATTTTTGAATGGTGTACTGGTGAACAACCAGTACGCTTTAACCAATGATGTTAAATCCACCCTAGCAGTCGATTACTCTATTCATTCAGATAATTTGAAAGGTATATTTTTAAAATTTAGTTTTTATTTAACATTAAATATTGATGCATTGTAGTTTCCATTCTCTAATAACATTCTCCTTGTTGTACTTTTTGTTTTCTAATAATATTATCTCTTTTTTTAGCTAATTCTTCTAAGTCCAAAAGGGGCTTAAAAATTTCCAATGTTGGAGACAAATTTATTTATGCTTGCATTGAATTTTTTAAGGCAAGGCTTATTCTGTAGGGGCTACCTAAAAAATACCTTTTTGGGCACTGTATTGATTTATTCGATGTATTAGTGGAAAAAATATTTAACTGGTCCATGCACATTTCCAACCGCATAAAACAGGACCTTCTAAGTGCCTAGAAAATTTAAACTTCGTATATAGTGACAACCAACAATTTTATTCTATCGTTTTCATGAATTTTATTTCAATATTCAACAAAACAATCCTCGCACTGCATTGCACCCCATTTTGTTAGGTATTGGCATGAATGAGAATGAAATACAGGTAAAAGTATTTTTTTGGAATATCTTTGTTTTCTTTTTTCAATCTATCTTGTTATTTTCTAATTTTGTTTTGAAAATAGAGAAGAGAATATCAGTATTCAAGTAAAAGGGATGCCACATTTAGGATTCAAGAAGTTTCTACTTATTCTAACATGCAGTTGTAGTTATCACCAGTAACTCCCTCCAAACGTGTGAGGTCTCATGGTGATCAGATTCAACATACACCTGTGGCTCCTTTTACTTCTCAAATTACTACAGTCAACATGGAAGTTACCTCCAGCCCACAAGGTAACCTTATTAATAAAAATTACTATTTTAAATGATGTATTTTAATAACTTAAATTTATTTTTTTATTTTATTTATTTAAATATTTTTCAGAGAAAGGGCAAATGATTGAATCATCAATGGCTGCAGAGTCTGAGTCTGGTATGTTTGGTTAAAATAAATCTCTTTTTATGATATTGTTATTTACACAAGATTAAATTTATATTTTTGTGTAAAATTTTGTAAATAGACCTGTTACATTCAAAAGACTAAAAAAGATGCCTCCATCGTTTGTCCAGCTGCAAACGTAGTAATAGCCATCAACACAAAAAGTTCCTGTCCGTCCACAATATGTACCACTGGTGAGGAACCAATCATGCATGCATGGTAAAAATTTTCTCACACTATTTTCTTATGATACAAAAAGTGCTACCTAGACACACAATGTGTCTGAATCTAATGTTTATGTTTTACCAATTTAACCCTAGAGAATTTCTCAAATGTTGAGAGTGCATCTCATATGTTCTTAGGAACTCTATATTATGATTTTCTTTATCAAGATATGAATCCTCAAAATTTCCCTTTAAATTCAAGTGATATGCTTCAAGATGAAGAGGGCAATGATGAAGAAGAGAATGTTGACACAGATGCTACCAAAGTTTCCTCCTCCCCCCCCAACAAGTTGCCACCCATCATCTAATAGATGATGATAAAGTATTTTTTTTTAAATGTGTTATTAGCTAATAGATGTAAAGCTATAGTTCATAATACTCTTCTTTTAGATATTGATAAATTGAAATAATAGGAATATCAGGTCAAGGTTTTGATTAAAGCAATAAATGACCGATATAAGATTTTTTCAAAGAGAAAAGAGTTGTTTTTAAAGGTTGAGAATGAGCCCCAAAAGCTCGATGCTTTATTACATAAAGTTGAATCTGACACTATGGAGGCAGTGTTTGCATACACAGATGAAGTCCTGGCAATTGATCTGAATCATTTGGAAAACCTCAATGCATATTCCCAAGCATATTTCAATGAATGGGTACTATATAAGAACAAGTAGCAATTGCAAAAACTACACGACTTATAGCTGATGTAAGTTTTACATCTAACTAAAAAAACATTTTTTTCTTAAATATGTTTTTTTTATAATTTTTTTTTTCACTTGTATTTTGTAGTATAATTTCCAGCACTTGAAACAACAGGTCAGTGCCATGAAAACATTGATCAAGATTATCAAAATTAGTATTAATAATGCTATTGAAGTGAAGAAGAGGTTACAATACATTGTTAGATAAAATAATTGGCTGAAGAAGTTTATCAGAGATAGGGGTCTGGATGTTGAGGTTGTATTGAAAGAAAATAAGAAATAGTTGAATGCACCTTTTAAAGAAGATCCAGTGAAGGAAGAAAGTTTATTTTTATTGGGGATCAACACTACAGCTGAAATTTTGGTTAGGGCTGGTGCATTAGAAGCAAAGGATATTGAGATAGATGAATGTGGACCTTCAGGAACCATGTAAAAAGAATAGAAGTTTTTTGTTTTAAATTTGAAGTGAAACAAAAACTCTTTGATATTTTTTATAAATTGTGAAAGAATGGTATCTTTCTTGAAATCAATGAAAGAGACAATTTTCAAAAAAATTGTATTATCTTTTTGAAATTTTGCTTTAAATATTGTTATGTTTTGATTATTTGTGTTAATGTAGAAGTTGGTTGTTTTTAATTTGAAGTGAAACAAAAAATGTTTGATATTATTTGTAAATTGTGAAATAATGATATCTTTTTTGAAAATTAAAATCAATGAAAGAGAAATGACTGGAAATGTTTATTGTCACTGTATGCCAGTTTTAATTATTTGTGTTGATGCATTAAGTAATTTTGAATTATGTGGATGCAGTAAGATGTTATTTTATGTTATATGAAATAATTTGAAATAAATTGAAATGCAAAATAGATATTTACTTTGAAAAATTGCCATAAATGATTTATACAATACAAATCTACCAAAAAAATGGAAAATTTAGACTAATAATTCAATAACAAGGCTTATTTAAAATGATATACAAAATATCCAATAACACATTTCTGATATAAAATATAATGCAGTGTTCTAATCAACATGTGTAATAAAATAATCCAATTTCATTCATATATACATAATCAAATCAGAGGGCTATGATATACAAAGTATCCAATGGCATTTCTAATATCATATTATATGATTAATGACATAAAAATTATACAGAGTATCCAATTGCATTTCTAATATCATATTATATGATTAATGACATCAAAATTACATGTATCAAATTACAATATAATCTCAATATTCCTTTCATTATAATGTTGAACTCAAATCAAATCAAATGAAAGCATCCTTTCATTCTAATATGTGAAATCAAATCAAATGAAAGCATCCTTGCATCATAATACTGGAAGCTAGAACAAAATATTTTTAGATTGTACAAAATCATCTGCACTCATACCCAAAATTTATGTCATCATAATTTGATCAATGTTACCATCATCCTCTGTATTAGTTACACCTCTTCTCTCTGCCATAGATTTCCAATGTGACAATGCTATTTCATAAGGAAACTTCTCCACCTCATAGGTCAACACATATACTCTCAAACAATTTTCTAAACTTTTGTCCAACCTATTTCAAACTTTAGATTTTACATATGATAATGCATTGAATACCCTTTCATCATCCATATATCCTAAAATCATCATCTTACATAGTTCATATAAATGAAAATATTCACTCATAGTATGTTCTAAGATACTATTGGGATGTAATATTCTCCACAAATGTGAAATAGAACATGTTTCATGATGGTTAGAGAGTTGTGAAACTTGAGCAAGCATTGTTGTTCCAAAATAGTTTGATTGTTTTGTCAAAAGATCTCTGTTGAGAATGTCATTGATTTCAATACCGTTGACTACCACACTTTTATTGAAATGGCTAGCAAGAATACGTATGTATTTGAGAAACAAACCATTTATAATATGGTATTCACTATAAGGATCCCAAAACATTGGATTAACCACACCCATAGCCTCAATCAATTCATATCTTTGGAAACGGTCTCTTATTTCGTTTTTCAATGATTCTACTATTTGTTTTAGTTTAATTTTTGTATCGTGTACAACTACATGAAATTTTTTGTAGGTTATGGGCATTTTATCAACTTCATTTGTAGCTATATCCATTCGTAGACCAAAACAATATAAAGGTATTTCCTTTTCAAGGACATTAATACATAGATGATAATTTATATTCAACTTCAGAAATCTCTAAGGATCATTCACATTTTTTAATGCTCTCCAAATCTCAAACATGGGATCCATAAAACTTTGACCAGATGTGTACATCATATCAATATGCATGAAAATTTGTTTTCTTGCCCTGATAAAATCCACAATATAAATCGATCTTTCTTGTGCAATTTTGATCAAAGTATTCATTTCTTCCAACATTGGAAGAATACCACACAATGTGAGAAGTGTTTCAAATTCACTCATTTAAAATAGTAAATATTTAGCCTTATCAACTACCCTACGATTTGTATACATAAACCTTATCAAGTATTGATATTCTTTGAAAACTCTAAATATCAGTTGATACAACGAAAGCCACCTAGTATCCACATATTTTAAAAATTTCTACCTTCAGTAACTCCTAGTGCAAATTGTTGAAACTCTAAAAATATTTTTGGACTGCACAAAAAATAATCATGAATTTCATGGATAAGCTCTTCCACTCACAACATTTGTAAAGGTATCCACAATTTTGTATGGAAGATTCATTTTGTAAGCCAAGCAATGAATAGGGATCAAATATGGGGTAACATATGTTTGTAGTCTAACACAAAGACCATTCCTATGTCCTTGCATTGTAGAAGCACCATAAGATCCAATACATATTAACTTAGTGACTATTTCCATTTCATTCATTCCTGCTTCTTCCTTTAAACTAGTTACAACAACATTGTAAAAGTTTTCTGCATTGCAATTTTCCACCATAATGTGTACTCCAAGTAAGTGAGGTTGCTTTAAATGATTTTACAAGGTTTAAACATGCATGCAAATCCAATATGTATTGTCAATAGCAGTCACCTCATCAATTGAAAGTGAAATAAATTTGGCCTTTTTTACTTTCTCTTTGAGGTCATTCTGCTCAACCAATGAGAGATATTTTACCATTTTCCAACCACTTCGATCTGACCGATGGGCACTAGGTAAGTTTTGCACATTATCTAGTTGAGATAGATATTTATAATAAATGAAATCAAACATAGGTCTACCCTTTTTTAGAATAGAGAATACAACAACAAACTGCAAACTTTTTGAAGCTAAATTTAACTTATTCATTTTTCAAAATTAGGCTTGAAGCGTTGCACCTTTCTCAACCAAAGTTTGATTTTGTTTCATTTCTTTATCATATTCTTGCACATATCTTATATGTGTGCACTCTGATGCATTCTTCCACCTATAATTATTTGGTATTGGTCGATCACCTTCTTTTGTTTTGATATAAACTTTTACACAATGTTTTTCTATTGTATCTTTCTTAAGTTGCAATCTATGATCCTTTCCTTGTTTCCAATTGCAAATTATGCATCTCAATTTTATTATTTCGTAACTACTATTCTCTGGTAGCACTGGCTCAATAAATAGAAATTTTGCCATCCAATCAGGCTGAAATTATCTATTAATTGTCCACTTAGATAACCTTGCATGTTTATGTTTTTTAGATGAAGATTATTCGAAATTAGGGACTGCATAAGAACTATTATTTTTATTTCCACTTGGCGTGTTAGATTCAAGAATCTCTTCATGTTTTTGTTCCATTTTATTAAGAATATTTTCATCTGTGGACTTCTCATTAACATGGATATGTGGAAGTGGAGGCATGCCAGGGTCAACGGTATTTTCTATAGAGATAATACTAGTGTCAATAGTAGGGTCATTATCACTATGGCATTTAAAGGCATACCTTATATAGATAAAAAATGGACAAAGCCATCAGCCAAAAATCCCACATATTTATGAATGAAGACATTATATATAAAATTAACAATATAAAAAAATTAACTGGTAAGAAAAGGCATTCATACCTTTAGTTTATGCAGATGTTGATGGCTGACCGAATTTTGAAATATTATAAAAATATTTGAGGATACTCCTTTTATCAGAAGACTAGTCTCCCTTCTTTCCATTGCCAGCAGTTAAAATTTTACTTGTATGAACAGAAGAGTAACATGAACAATGAACATCATTTTTAAAAATGAAAATAACTGGTATAACAGAGAACTACTGCTAGAAACAATAGAATATATGTCCCAAGAATATCTATCCTAAGAAGAATAAACCTCCTTATTGAGTGTCCATGAAAAAAGTTTAAAAAGTAAAATTAATGGTAAAAGAAACTTACTGGTAAATGGTGATCACTATTAGTCACCTTAAGCCAGTCACCTTATGATAGTCACCTTTTGCTAGTCATCTTCTGCCAGTCACCTTATGCCAATAAACTACTACTATTCACCTTCTACCAGTCATCTAATGTGAATCACCTTCTACCAATTGCCTTCTACCAGTAACCTTCTTCTTGTTGCCTTATGCCAATCACCTTTTTCCAGTCGCATTCTACCAATCACCTTCTTCCAGTCACCTTCTGCTAGTCACCTTCTATCAGTCACCTTCTACTAGTCACCTTACAATAGTTGCCTTATGCCAGTCACCTTATGCCACTTTCCTTATGCCACTCGCCTTATACCACTCACCTTCTGCCACTCGCATTCTGCCACTCACCTTATTCTAGTCATCTTATGCCAGTCAACTTATGCCAGTCACCTTTTACCAGTCATCTTTTGCTAGTCACCTTCTGCCAGTCACCTTGTATCAATCGTGGACTCATGTTTTGTTAGTCATATTATTTGTATCACTTACTATCCAAAAATAATAATTTTGTAATTGTATGAGAGTCACTATCAGGGTTAGCTATATATAATGGGGTACAAGGGGTGAATTGGGTGGGATATTATTTATTTTTTATAAATTCAAGGTAAAAATTAGGAAGGAAAAATTATGATAACATGGTGAATTTACCCTTAAAAAATTGGATCCTAAAATTTTTGGGCAAATGGGCCGACCTATATGGTCCCAAAATTTGCAAAATTAACATTGTGAAAATATGAATATTCATGCTAAATTGCAAAATTTGCCACTGTGCATAACCCTGGTTGTGAGCATTGGATTTGCGATAAAAGAGCAACAGTAAATCCATTAATTTACATTTGGAATCAATATTTTTAAGACTCCCTCATTATTCACAACTTCCTTGTAGAAATAGAAATGAGAGAAGTAGCCCTAGAATATAGCAAGAAATATCACAAGATAACTAGAGTTGTGTGCTTTAGGAAGCTGTGTCAAGATTTACGCTGTGAGTTATAATTTAGAAATCCTGACCCCATTCCAACATAATATTTTCTTGTTCAATTGATTCAATTAGTGATAGACCACTTTAATTTTGAAGAGGAACACTTCATGACACTCGAACAACTTGATCCAATCAACAATATTTATAAAGTATTCAAGGAAGATTAGACATGTTGTAAAAAACAAGAGAGCTTAGAAAATTCATGAGGAGACCTAAAGAATCTAAGGGAAGATTTATAAATATCAGAAAATTATTAGGAAATTTCCAAAGAGATTGTTAAATGAAAAATATAGCCATCGGCTATATGAACTAAAGTCAATTTTATTTGTATTTTACATTAGTATCCAAGTGTAATAATCTATCATGAATTACATTAGTCTTTGTCATTTGCATATTCTCACATTGCCCTTGTGGTGGGGATCTACCATCCTTGAGTGGTAATATTATTTCAACTGAATTTATCTTATTCACAATCATGTTTAATATCTTTCTGTTGTGCATACTATTTTTTTCAATAATTTTTCTTGTTGTTATACTACATTGGATGAAGGTATTAGCATATTATAAAATATGATGTATTTATTACATTATAGTTTAAGGGGGTAAAATAGCACATAGCGCTCTCCAATTTGTTTGGTTGGTTTGGCAACCAACCAGGTGGTTCATTCCAACCGAACCGCCTCCTTGTATTTAAACCTACATCATATCATTTCATTGATTGCTTCGTACTTTTAATTCCATTGTAAATATCATCATGGTATCAGAGCAAGACAGGAAAATAACATGAAAGCGTTGAGGATAATTGACCAACGCAAAGCATGATACCAGACCAATATTACCTAACCAAAATGTGGAGCACGAGGACTAACGCATGATGCGAAACCAAAAACTAGAGCATGAGAACTGATGCCTGACATGGAGAACGTAGGTGAAGCAACAAATCGAATCCCAAGGTGGACACAAAGAACCAAGGTGGAGCAGCAACTCGAATCTCAAGGTGAATGTGTTGTTATGCTTACATGTGACAAGTTAGTAGGCAATACATGGTAGGAGACCATTAAACACTAACACGGATGTTGAGGTGTATTGAAGACACATTGATGTTGACATGGATGCTAAGGTGGACCAAAGACACACTGATGAAACATTGATGTGGAAACTACAAACATGCTGAGGTGGCCCTCCCTGACATGTGGAGTGTAGAGAATGGATGGTGGTAAGCTAACGTGGAGTGCAAAGATTGGTTGGTGGTAAGCTGACATGGAGTGCAGAGATTGGTTGGTGGTAAGCTGACGTGGAGTGTTGCATGCCATTCCAGGTGAAAAAGGACATAGGGGGAGGGGTGACCGCCCGAAGGCAGTCACTCTCAAAGGTGGCCCTCCCACCTTATATCCTGTGTGAGTGCATCCACAAGATGCATGTGGGATAAATCCCACATTTTTTACTCACGTATCTCCGCCTTGATAAATACCAAGTGTTGGGCCTTTCTTCCCAACCACTTGGGCAACACAGTTGGTCACCCGTGCTCATTGTTGTGGACATGGTCCATGGTTCAAATCTCACGGATGACAAAATTTGATGCCAATTTTTTTTTGTGATGCTCGACAGGAAACTTGATGCCCTCCTAAGGTAATTGATGCCCGATAGGGGACTTTGACACTCGACTAGGGTTATTTGATGCCCGAAAGGGGACTTTGATGCCCGAAAGGGGTTTTGACACCTGAAAGGGGTTTTTGATGCCCTAAAGGGGTTTTTGACGCCCTAAAGGGGTTTTTGATGCTTGAAAGGGGTTTTTATTGACATCCTAAAGATTTTTTTGATATCCAAAAGCATTTTTGAAGGTCGAAGGAGTTTTTTTCTTCCTTGTTTATTTTGCAACTAGAAGGGGGGAGCACAATATTCTCTTTTTGCAAAATTCTAAGACCAAGGGGGGAAATATAAGGAACCACCTTCACAATGGCTACTATTCATAAATATCTCTCAGACTCTCAGTTGCTAAAAGGTTCTAACTTTGTTCCATGGAAGACAAATATGAGAGCCATTATTTAGGTGGAATATTTGTGGGATGTAGTAACCGACACTTCACAACACCCTCAAATAGTAGGAACAAATCAAGAAGCTTGGGATAAGAAGGAAAAAATAGGTCTCATGTTTCTCCTACTTGCTATGACAGATGAGGTTCAACCTCATATCTGTGATGCCAAAAATAATAAGGCAGCTTGGGATTCTTTGATTACTATTTATGAAGGAAAGAATTAGTCCACCATTCTACATATTCAAACTCAATTACACACCCTCAGTATGAATTCTGGAGAGATAGTTGATCTATTCCTGTGCAGAGTGGTAGACCTAAAATCCAAATTGAATGCAATGGGAAAACCAGTGGATGATGATATCTTGAACTCTGTCATCTTGTGAGCATTGCTAGACTCCTATAAGATGTTGGTCACTTCCCTCAATGTTTTTGGTAGACAAGTGTCTTTTGTGGAATTGGTAAATTTACTCTAGACTGAGGAGGCAAATCAAGTTTAGAAAGATGAGTTGCCAGATAATGCCCTTTCCACCCAACAAAGGAGCAAGAACCCAGGTCAGTTTCAAAAAGGGGGTTCTTCCTCCAAGGGAAAAGGGAAACAAAATTAGTAGAAGGATAAATATTGCAAGATTTGTGATATGAATAACCATGACACCAATAGGTGTTGGTTCAAAAACAAGCAACAAAATGATCAACCTCATAAGAAGAAAGGGAAAGAGAAACAACAATATAAAAAGAAACATAAGCAACCTAAGGGACATGTTGCTTATGCTAATTCCAACTCAGACTCAGATACCTCTGGTCCCGATTCAGATTCTGACTCTGAAAGAGCACACAAGGTGCTCATGACTCATACTTCATCTTCCCAGATAGATGTTGTATGGTATATTGATTCAGGTGCTAGTAAGCATATGACTAGAGATAAATCTTGGTTTGAAATATTTGAGGAGAAAGAGGGGAAGCCAGTTACCATTTTTGACGATCAAGTCTATCAAGTAAAGGGTGAAGGCAATGTTTTTGTCACTCTCCCAGATGGGAGATGTCAGATTGAGAAGGTCCTCTATGTCCCCGGATTAGCCAATAATTTTTTGTCTGTTCCTCAGATGTTGGATAGAAAAATGGATGTTGTGTTCCGAGTTGTGAAAGGCAAGAAAAAATGTTTTATAACCCACAATGGTAAACATGTTGCAATAGGTTCCTACAAGCATGGCTTGTTCATTCTAGATGCTCTTTCAACACCTCATGTTGCTCTGGTTGCAACTACAAAGGTGGCCACTTCTCTTTGGCATAGAAGATATGGGCATCTCAGTTCAGGATATTTGCTCAAATTGAGAAAATATGAGATGGTGCGAGGCCTTCCTCCTCTCTCCTCCATCTTACCAGTTTGCTCGGATTGCTTAGCAGGGAAGCAACACCGGGTACCTTTTGAATCTAGTTCTTCCAGAGCTAAGAAAATTTTGGAGTTGGTGCACACTGATCTATGTGGTCCTATGCCAACCAATTATGGTGGAAATAAGTACTTTCAATTGTTCGTTGATGATCACTCCAAAAAAATGTGGGTCTTCTTCCTCCAATTGAAATCAGAGGCATTTTCATACTTTCGACAATTCAAGAAACTTGTTGAAAAAGAGTTTGGATGTCTTATCAAATCCCTCCGCTCAGATCGAGGAGGGGAATATACTTCCAAGGAATTTTCATCATATCTGAAATAACATGGGATAAAGAAACAACTAACAACTTATACACCATAGAAAAATGGTGTTTTTGAGAGAAGAAATCACTCCATTATGGAAATGGTCCGATGTATGATAAAAGGAGCACATATTGAAGATCAATTTTGGGCAGAAGTAGTAAATATAGCTTCATACCTCTTGAATAGAGCACCCACAAGAGCTCTACAAGGCAAAACCCCACAAGAAGCATGGAGTGGGAAGAAACCCTCCATTTCTCATCTACGAGTGTTTGGATGTAAAGCCTTCATGCATATTCCAAAACAGAAATGGAAGAAGTTAGATGAGAAAACCTTGAAATGTATCTTTCTTGGTTACGATGAGCATTCAAAAGGATATCGCTTGATTGATCCTATAACCAAGAAAACACATATAAGTAGAGATGTCATATTTGATGAAGCTTTCACATCAAATAATACCTCTATAGCAGTATATCATGAGGATGATGAGCCTAAGCAAGAGGTTTCACCCCCTCAAAAAAAAATTCCCAAATGGTATACCAACACTTTGAGAGATTCTAAATTGACCTCATTCCTAGATATGACTCTAGATCGACCATGTACACGTAGTATCACTCAGCAGAAGAAGGCAGAAGCACCATATTCAAAAGTTGATGAACTTTGTCACCAGTTTGATGAACTATCCATAGATGCAACAGAAGATAGAGAAATGGATATAGAGGATGAAAGGGTTTATCTGACAACATTGGATGAAAATGAACCCACAACTACCCAGGAAGCTCTTAGTAAGCCTCAATGGAAGATTGCTATGGAGGCGGAGCATACATATCTCATGCAAAATCACACTTGGAAGCTAGTAAATATGCCTTTAGGAAAGAAACCCATTGGTTGTAAGTGGGTATTCAAAGTAAAGTATAAAGAATATGGTACAATTGATAAGCGCAAATCCCACCTAGTTGCAAAGGGCTATGCTCAAAAAGAAGGCATATATTATGAAGAGACGTTCACTCCTACTACAAAAATTACTACCATCCAAATATTGTGTGCTATGGCATCTCAGTTCGGGTGGAAGTTACATCAGATGGATGTAAAAAGTGCCTTTCTTAATGGTGATCTACAAGAAGAAGTATACATGACTCAACCTGAAGGATTTGTTGTCAAAGGGCAAGAACAGAAAGTTTGCAAGTTAATCAAATCCTTGTATGGGCTAAAACAAGCTCCCCGAGCTTGGTACATCAAAATTGATAGTCACCTATTACAACATGGATTCCAATGAAGTATGTCATATGTGAATCTCTATATAAAGAACAATGGTTCTGACATAGTGATTTTGGTGCTATATGTAGATGATTTGATCATAACAGGTAGTTCAGAAAGTATGGTTGATACAATGAAAAGTGATCTCAAATCATCTTTTGAAATGACAGATCTGGGACTTCTACACTACTATCTTGGTTTAGAAGTAACTCAAAAAAAACATCACATCAGAGTTACACAGAAGAAATATGCCAAGACTTTGATTGAGAAATATCACATGGATGACTGTAAGTCCAAGGCTACTCCCATGGAAGCAGGACTTAAGTTGTCAAGATATGATCAATCTCCATAGGTAGATGGCACTCTCTATCATCAATTGATCGGGAGTCTATTATACCTAACCAATACCAGGCCTGATCTTAGTTTTTTTGTGGGTTATCTTTCACGGTTCATGCAGGAACCCAAAGTAAGTCATTGGAAAGTAGAAAAAAGAGTTCTACATTATGTCCATGGTACATCAGATTATGGCTTGGAGTACAAAAAGAATAACAAGTTCTATTTACAAGGATACATGGACTCAGACTATGCTGGATCTATTGATGATCAAAAATCAACTTCTAGATACATATTTTATCTTGGATATGGTCTTGTCTCTTGGCACAACAAGAAGTAGCAAGTGGTTGTTATTTCTTCTACAGAGGCAGAATATCATGTAGCTAGTGGAGCATTCTATGAGATAATGTGGCTATGTCGCATCCTTACAAATATGGGTCTTCTAGAGAATCTTCCACTGCATTTGTTTTGCGATAATCAAGGTGTTTTGAACCTTGTCAAGAATCCAATCTTTCATGATCGTACCAAACATATTGACACCCGTTGTCATTTCATTCGCGATGAAGTTCCAAAGAACAATATACAACTCCAATTCATTCCCACTGATGCGCAAGTTGTAGATATCTTCACCAAGGCACTTGCACGGGTCAAATTTGAAATGTTTCGCAATACTCTTGGTATTTGCCAATAATGTAATAAGGGGGGATGTTAGCATATTATAAAATATGGTGTATTTATTACATTATAGTTTAAGGGGGCAAAATAGCGCATAGCGCTCTCCAATTCATTTGGTTGGTTTGGCAACCAACCAAGCGGTTCATTCCAACCGAAATGCTCCTTGTATTTAAACCTACATCATATCATTTCATTGATTGCTTCACACTTTTAATTCCATTACAAATATCATCAGAATGATAATTATATCCTTCCAAGTGGTATCATATTAGCCATCAATTTTACACACCTAGGGGGATAGGGCTCACTGTCATGCTGCCAGGTTCTTCTTCGCCAGTGCCAGGTGTAGCCAATGAAGCATCCGCACTACATGGAGCATCGAGAAATATTGTGGATGTTTCCTTTATATAGAAAATAGCCTATGGACGATCTGCATGTCTTGAATGCTTTAAGGTGATTTTTAGATAGCCTATCCAAAACCAAAATTACCATGAAGGTGATGAAGAAAATTATAGTATAAAAACATAGTAAATGCCATGATTCCACACCAAATGACTTGATCACCCACTATGATCCCATAGTTCATTGGTCGTGATACATTCTCAAAAATAATTTGGGCACTATACAAACTCAATCCAAATGAAATCACCACAAAAAATCTAGTGCGGTACCCATATTCAGTCACAATCAATTCGGTCCAATCAGAGAGCAAGAAATAAATTATTAAAGTTAAGGTTAAGGTACGTAATATTTTTTGTTTTGTTTTGGGGATAATTATCCCACATAGAGTGTGGGAGACCCTACGACATTTAAAAGTATAGGAGCACATCCACTAAACTGTGACTTCAATCACATGTTGTTCTCCCTCCTTCATGAGTAACTATGCTTATCACCTTCCATAGCCAGTTGGCATTCATCAGTTATCCTACATGTCAGTACAAGTTATCCTCACTACATTGTGTGTTTTATGTAGCTAGTTTTCTTTGCTCATTTTCCTATGTGAAGGTCCGAGTGTCTCGTGAAGAACACAAGCTTATACTAAGAGGGGGGTGAAAAGTATAATACCACTTTTTAATTTTATCTTTCAATTCAACTTTCAACTCAAAATTATGCAGTGTATAGAAAACAATATCAAACATAAATCAAAGCAATGCAGAAAACACCATCCACAATAGAGACACAACAATTTACGTGATTCACCCAAAGTGGGCTACTCCATAGATAAAAATTTTCACTAAAATTTTATCAACCAAATCTGGGAAACCTTTCCCGATTACAATGTTTATGGGTGCCAACCCAAAGGAGACACCAATCCCCTAACTCTTCTCTGGCTAGTGATTCTCTAGAAGACCTTTGCCTCCGTTGCCCTTAGCAAATGGAACTCTATCCATAGAAGACACCTATCTTCCCTGCTCTGGCTAGAGACCTCTGTCCTCAGCTCTGTCACCTCAAAGCTTGGTCCTCGAATTTGCACTAAACACGATCCTTCAGTCTAGCACAAATGTCCTATATATTTTTGCACCAAACATAGTCCTTCGGTCTGGCACAAGTCTGTCCTCTTCCTCTTTCTATGGTCTGCACCAAACACAGTTCTTTGGTCTGGCACAAGTCTGTCCTCAAATCTCTTTCTATTCTGTCACATTCACACTTGGTCGAAACCAACTTTTGCACTGTGTGCACAAAAATAGCAACACTCGATCGAAAATCAACTTATGCACCTCTACGCAATCACAACAACATCATCTTCACACACTCCGCTTCTCGATGATCAAAATTCTCCCCCACACTCTATCTATGAATATTGCATTCTAAACGCACACTTTGATCGATCCTATTTCTCTTCAAACAGCCCTCCTCTTATACTAAAACTTTCAAGATTAAAACTTTGATCCTAGTCAGCTGCACAACCCTAAACAATGTCGGCTGCAAACCCTAATCTTCGTCGGCCCAGATTTAACTTTGTTAGCTCAAATTTAACTCTGCAACTCTTCTGTAGCTTCTACTACGAAACTACAACATGTTATGATATCGTGACATATTTTGCAACCATACACTATCTTATGGATTTTGTCGCAATATCATGACACTTTAGCCATTGACGACTTTGACTAAGCTCTTGTCGCGATATCGCGACACTTCTCGCTTTGTCAGCAACAACTTTGCTTTTGTCACAAAATCGTGACACTTCTACCTCTGCTGATGTCATCGTCACTTTTGTCATGAAATCGTGACATTTCTCGCTTTATCAACCTCTTCTCGGCTTGCACTAGTGAAAATGGAACATGTCGTAAAATCGCGATGCTTTCGTTGCCTTAAGCTCTTCTCTGCCTTACGCCCACAAAACTGGAACATGTCGTGAAATCATGATGCTTTCACCTTTGAGATCTTCCTTCTTGAAATCATCATGAAATCATGATGCTTATTCTATTGAAGACTTGCTTACTATTTCTATCACGAAATCGTGACACTTTCTCCAACTGAATGCTGCCATCTCAACCTATCGCAAAATCACAACACTTTTTGCATCCGTACAACTTCTTTGTAGCCTGTCGTGAAATCGTGACACTTCTCATTTCAGAATCTTCCCTTTGCTGCATGTCATGAAATCATGAAATTTCTCACTTCGAGCTTTTCAGCATGTCACAAAATTGCGATAGTCATCACTTCGTCTTTTGCAGCATGTCATGAAATTGTGACACTTTTCAAGATACTTTATCTCTCTTCGAACTTGTCATGAAATCACGACAGTTCACACTATGGACTCTCCCTTCTACATCATGTCATGAAATCATGACACTTTTTTGTCCATACAACCTTCCTTGCATTATGTCACGAAATCGTGACACTTTCCACCTTGCTTTCTTTCTCTGCCAACATGTCGCGAAATCGCAACAGTTTTTCCAGCTTCTTCTCTCTCTTCCAACATGTCATGAAATCACGAAAGTTTTTCCAGCTTCTTCTCTCTCTTCTCACATGTCGTGAAATCGTGACACTTTTTCAAAAAACTTTCTCTCTCCTACCTAAGTCGCGAAAATGCGACATGTCGTGATATCGTGACATTTTTCCAACTTACTTTCTTTCGAACCTATCAAGCCGAACCTTCAACAAAACACATTATTTTACATCAAATCAAATTCTTTCAAAAGCTCCTTGACATCAATGACAACTTATTTACTTGAGCAACTGCAAAGAACTCAAGGTACCCAAAATTGCCAACAATCTCCCCCTTTGTCATTGATGGCAACCCTTTACTAAAAACACGTCTCAAGATCTAAAACTGAAACCAACTATGCTAACAGCTGAGAATCTCCTTTTGAAGTTTTGCTCCCCCTAACTTGAAGCTTTCCTCTTCACATTGAAACTTATCTGAATGAATTATTTTGGTGAGATCTGCTTTCTGTAAACCTTTTAGGATTGCATTCATTGCTTTTGAATTGCTATGATGTAGGAGCCTATCTTCTTTAGTATATGGACCATTTATAGGAATAGTGTACCCATCTTCAATCACTTCCCAAACCTCATTCCCAAGTGCCATTAGATGAACCTTCATCCTAGCACTCCAAAGACCAAAATATGATCCATCAAGAATAGGTGCTGCATTGCCACTTGAATAATCCATTATGTTCTTTACTGGCTTTTCCTTCAAGCTGTTAAATTTTATGAAGGCACCCGCTCTGATACCAAATGAAGAACACAAGCTTATACTGAGAGGGGGGGGTGAACAATATAAGACCACTTTTTACTTTTTTCTTTCAATTCAAATTTCAACTCAAAATTATGCAGTGTATAGAAAACAATATCAAGAATAAATCAAAGCAATGCAGAAAACACCATACACAATAGATACACAACAATTTATGTGGTTCACCCAAAGTGGGCTACTCCATGGATAAAATTTTTCACTAAAATTTTATCAACTAGATCTAGGAAACCTTTCTTTATTACAATGTTTATGGGTACCAACCCAAAGGAGACACCAATCCCCTAACTCTGCTCTGGCTGGTGATCCTCTAGAAGACCTTTGCCTCCGCTACCCTTAGCAAATGGAACTCTATCCATAGAAGACACCTGTCTTCCCTGCTCTGGATGGAGACCTCTGTCCTCAACTCTGTCACCTCAAAGCTTGGTCCTCGAATTTGCACTAAACATAGTCCTTCGATCTAGCACAAATGTCCTCTATATTTTTCTCTGATCTGCACCAAACATAGTTCTTCGGTCTGGCACAAGTCTATCTTCATCCTCTTTCTTTGGTCTACACCAAACATAGTTCTTTGGTCTGGCACAAGTCTATCCTCAAATCTCTTTCTATTTTGTCACAGTCGCACTTGGTCGAAACCAACTTTTGCACTATGTGCACAAAAATAGCAGAACTCAATCAAACATCAACTTATGCACCTCTACGCAATCATAGCAGCATCATCTTCACACACTCTGCATCTCGACGATTGAACTTCTCCCCCACACTCTATCTATGAATATCGCACTCCGAACGCACACTTCGATCGATCCTATTTCTCTTCAAACAGCCCTCCTCTTATACTAAAACTTTCAAGATTAAAACTTTGATCCTAGTCGGCTGCACAACCCTAAACAACATTGGTTGCAAACCCTAATCTTTGTCGACCCAGATTTAACTTTGTTGACTTAAATTTAACTCTACAACTCTTCTATAGCTTCTGCCATGAAACTACAACATGTCGCGATATCGTGACATCTTTTGCAATCGTACACTATCTTATGGCTTTTGTCATGATATCATGACACTTTAGCCGTTGATGACTTTGACTAAGCTCTTGTCGTGATATCGCGACACTTCTCACTTTGTCAGCAACAACTTTGCTTTTGTTGCAAAATCATGACACTTTTGCCTCTGCCGATTTCATCGTTACTTTTATCATGAAATCATGACATTTCTCGCTTTATTAACCTCTTCTCGGCTTGCACTAGCAAAAATGAAACATGTCATGAAATCATGACGCTTTCGCTACCTTAAGTTCATCTCTGCCTTACACCCGTAAAATTGGAACATGTCACGAAATCACGATGCTTTTGCCTTTGAGCTCTTCCTTCTTGAAATCATCGTGAAATCATGACCCTTCTTCTGTTGAAGACTTGCTTACTATTTTTGTCACAAAATCATGACACTTTCTCCAACTGAATGCTACCATCTCAACCTGTCGCAAAATCACAACACTTTTTGCATCCGTATGACTTCTTTGTAGCCTGTCGTGAAATCATGACGCTTCTCATTTCAGACTCTTCCCTTTGTTGCATGTTGCAAAATCATGACAGTTCTCACTTTGAGCTTTTCAGCATGTCGCAAAATTGCGACAGTCCTCACTTCGTCTTTTGCAGCATGTCGTGAAATCGTGACACTTTTCGAGATACTTTATCTCTCTTTGAACTTGTCACAAAATCATGATAGTTCACACTGCAGACTCTCCCTTCTACATCATGTCACAAAATCATGACACTTTTTTGTCCATACAACCTTCCTTGCATTATGTCACGAAATCGTGACACTTTCCACCTTGCTTTCTTTCTCTGCCAACATGTCACGAAATCGTAACAGTTTTTCTAGATTCTTCTCTCTCTTCCAACATGTCACGAAATCGCTACAGTTTTTCCAGCTTCTTCTCTCTCTTCTCACATGTCACGAAATTGTGAAACTTTTTCAAAAAACTTTCTCTCTCCTGCCTAAGTCACGAAAATGTGACATGTCACGATATCGCGACATTTTTCCAACTTACTTTCTTTCAAACCTGTCAAGCCGAACCTTCAACAAAACACATTATTTTACATCAAATCAAATTCTTTCAAAAGCTCCTTAACATCAATGACAACTTATTTACTTGAGCAACTGCAAAGAACTCAAGGTACCCAAAATTGCCAACATCTCGGGTGTCCTCTATGTCAGTATTTCATAGCCAATGGTCTTCGTTCATCATCCTACATGTTGGTCTAAGCTATCATGGGTGTCCTGCATGTCAGGGTTAGTCATCCATTGTTTGGGTTGTTCTCATGTATCCAGTCTGTCTTCGTATCGACTTGGGATCAGTTAGTGTCCTACTCTCTCTCGAGTGGGTGGTGACCCATGCGTCGTCTGGTCTAGGTCTTCATTCAGGTTTCATGTTTAGTTTCAAGTCTAGCATCCAACATTTAGGTTCATTATCTAGTCTAGTTCGTGTCAACCATCAAGACCAGTATCGTGTATTACCTAGTGTTAGTCCTGAATCATTCATGTCAAGGGCATAAAATCAGGTATCAAAGTGTCACATTGCTATCAAATTATGGTGTCAAAGATTCACATTTATATTACAAAAATTAAGAGTCACATTGCTGTCAAATTCAATGAAGGGAGAGCCAACTATATCTACGTCGCAGTTGGAGTAGCAATAAAGCAAGAAATACACCAAAGTTTTGCCAAATTAATCAAAATTTTATAGAAAATTGAAGTGCAAAAACCTCTAAATAGGAAACTATAAAAAGTGCATGAGTAGAAGGTGGACAAAAGGACCAAATAGGTGACTATAAATTTTTGAGGATTCAAATGAAAGGATCCTAAAATCACCAAGAAGACCTTATAGAAGCAAAGGTACACAAAATTCTTCTTCTCCTTTATAAATTGTTAGCTATAACCTGGGTCATCCATTGTTTAATAAAATGGCATCCAATACCTCCCCAAATTCCTCCCATGAGAACCTCACACAAGAGGAAATAGGAAGCCCCAAGGTCACTAACGATACCTTACTAGCCTTAGTAAATAGTATTAATACCATGAATGCCTTAATGTCCCAACTATTCTCTAGACAACCCCAACCAAATCCTTCTAGCCCAAACCACTAGAGTACTGAGCATCAATATGAAGACTATACACACCAAAGAGGTCATATTGATCTCAATGGACAAAGAAATAATGAGGATCTAGGAAACAAAGAAGTTTCTAAGCAACAAAGGGGTTTTGGTATACCTTCCCAAAATCACATCCATAGACAAGGGAATAATGAGGACCAATATAGGCACAACATTTACCACCAAAGAGGTCCTACTGGAGTCAATTTTCCATGCATTGACATGCCCACCTTTGAGGGTCATGATCCACATGGATGGATAGCCAAAATGGAAGGCATTTTAGAATTATACCAATTCCAAGATTCAAAAAATGTTCCTTTTGTTGCAACCAAATTGGGCACTGAAGCTTATCAATGGTTTACATGGCACAAATGCAAGGTGGGAAATAACCTCTACTAGTAGGATTTCATTGATGCCTTTCTTCATAGATTTGACAAAGGTCCCACAACTTCCTACACAGTGCGGTTGTTGTCACTTAAGTAGATAGGATCGATAGGGAACTATATCTCAAAATTTACTAGTATGCTTCACTATGCAAAACACTTACAACTAGATATGGTGGTAGTTGCTTTTAGAAATGGGTTGAAATAGAATATTAAAGTCGAAGTGGACTTACAAAATCCATCCAAGATAGATGAGTGTATAGGGATTTCCAAGTTTGCAGAGAAGAATGTGCAACTAGAAACATCCACACGATGTGATTCATATGGTCAACCTCAATATCACAATAATTCTTTTTGTAGACATGATCAATCATCAAGATATTTTTTCTATAAATTTCACAATCACCATCCAAAATATCATGCATGTGTTCCACGATAGAGCTTTCAAATTGAATATGCTGACAAGGAAGATGAAGAAATAGAGGAGAACAAATCACCTGATAATTCCCTAGACAATGACCAAATTGAACACAAGGTGGTTGTATATGGGGAAGATACTATGGCAATTTGAGTACATGCTCTTACGGGATCATCATCTCACCATACAATCAAAGTAGAAGGATTCATTCAACTAAGGAAGGTAACTGTATTAACTGATTTTGAAAGTACTCACAACTTTATTGACACAAGGCTTGCCAAGGTATTAAACTTACACATCAACTCCTCCAATCAAGATAAATTTCAAGTTAAAACTAAAAATGGGAGTAGCGCTCAATGTATAGCTAAAATTTCTTCAATTTTATTACAAATGGGAAGTTATACTTGGTAGGGTCCTCTTTTTGTTATGAATTTAGGGAATTCAAAAGTTATCTTGTGAGTCTCATGGTTAGAACAAATGGAAACCACGGTCGATTTTAATTACAAGAAGCACTTTGTTGAATGGAAATAAAATAGGAATACCATTCACCTCCAAGGAATTCCAACACCTCCATAAAAGATAGTAAGTTTGCACAACATGGAAAAAATAGTAAGCAAAGGTAGTCATGGATTCTTCACTCAAATTAATTGTATGGAAATGCAAGCACAAGATATGCTAGAAATCCAATCAAAATATCTACAAAACATTGTGGCCACCTGTGATGAGGTCTTCCAGGA
The DNA here is from genome assembly GCA_028583015.1 of Wollemia nobilis. Classification (NCBI taxonomy): domain Eukaryota; kingdom Viridiplantae; phylum Streptophyta; class Pinopsida; order Araucariales; family Araucariaceae; genus Wollemia; species Wollemia nobilis. The sequence goes on along the minus strand of JAQPPZ010016974.1, from coordinate 2,056,468 downwards.
ACCAAAGGGACTACCTCCCAAAATATCCCATGACCATGCCAGACGATGTCTCAAGAAGGTGATCGACAAGAAAGTGAAATCTCAGTCAAAATTACCAATACTAGATGCAAAAGGGTGTATATATATCTAGCCATAAGCCATTCTAAAAATCATAAAATGCATACTAAGATCTCATCACATCCAAGAATTTCTCATCAAATGGTAGGTCCTACCAAAAAAAGAGGCTACATGGGAACCTAAAAATATTTTCCAAACCTTTCCAGATTGGAGGACAAAGCTTTCCAAGGAGGGGAGTCATGTTACATTACAAATATAGCCATTGGCTATATGTTCTAAATTCAATTTAATTTGTAATTATACATTAGTATCCAAGTGTAATCATCTATCATGAATTACATTAATCTTTTTCATTTGCGTATTCACACATTACCATTGCAGTGGGGATCTGCCCTCCTTGAGTGGCAATATTGTTTCAATTGAATTTATATTATTCATAATCATGTTTAATAGATTTATGTTGTGCATACTATTTCTATCATTAATTGTTCTTGTTATTATATTGCATTGGATGAAGGATAGTTGTATCCTTCCAGAGACTTTAGCAGGAAGCTTGGAATTTATGAATTTGAAATGACAACATCAACCAATCAAGCTAAAATCCTATAATAATATCCTGACTCATATTTATTACCTAAACCAGAATTCTTCTTCTACTTTTACTGAACCCATACCTGGTCCAATTCTTGAAATCTTACATTCAGTTATTGTTGACCAGCAAAATGGGCAGGGAGAAGTAGAAGAGAACCAAAGGGGGATGGACAAAGATAGAATATAGACAAAATAAGTAATGGGCAAAGAAAGACACTTTCCTTCCCAATATTACACATAGATGGGACAATAAGAGAACCTAATGAAGAACACAAGATTATACTAAGAGGGGGTTGAACAGTATAAGACAACTTTTTACTTTTTTTTCCCAAACAATATTATCCAATATATCAATGCAATGTCAATAACAGTAATCAAAGTAATGCACAAATCACCATACACAATAGAGACACAAATTTGACATGGTTCACCCAATGTGGGCTACTCCACAGAGAAAATATTTCACTAATATTTTCTCAACAAATATCTTGGGAATCCTTTATCTATTACAATTTTTATAGACCTTTGTACAAAGGAGACTAATCCCCTAATCAAGTTCATGTATCTCTATCCATAGGAGATACCAATTCCCTTAGCTGATTCATGGATATCTATCCACAAGAGAACTCCTTCTCCTCTAGAATACTACTATATCCACTACACTAGCTTGTGGATCTCTCTCCACTAAAGACTCCTATCCTTACTCATAATACTTATCCTCACTACCCTGGCTTATGGAAATATGTACATTGGATACTACTATCCTCTACTTTGTCACCTCCAAATATTACTCTCAACTCTGTATCAAATTTGCACTAAACACAGTCCTTCGGTCTAGCACAAATCTACTTAATATTTTTCTTTGATTTGCACTAAACATAGTCCTTTGGCCTAGCACAAATCTACTCAATCTCTATCCTCAAATATATACTAAACACAATCCTTCGATCTAGCACAAATATACCCAATATCTATCCTCAAATCTACATTAAACATAGTCCTTCGATCTAGCACAAATCTACTCAATCTCTATCTCAAATATGCACTAAACATAGTCCTTCAATCTAGCACAAATCTACTCAATATTTGTCCTCAAATCTGCACTAAACATAGTCCTTTTGTCTAACACAAATATGCTCAATATTTGTCCTTAAATTTTCACTAAAAATAGTCCTTCGATCTAGCACAAATCTGCTCAATATTTATCTCAAATTTGCACTAAACATAGTCCTTCAGTCTAGCACAAATCTTCTCATTCTCTATCTCAAATCTACACTAAATACAGTCCTTCGATCTAGCATAAATATGCTCAATCTCTATCTCAAATATGTCCTCAAGACTTAACACAAAGCTTGACTCAATCACAAATCAACTCTGCTAGATCTATCCCAAACCTTAACTCAAGGTTTAAACAAATCAATAAGTCAACTCTACTCACAAGTCTTCTCAAATATTTACCTCAAATTTTTCCACAAGTCCTCTCATGGACTTATCTAATCGGCTCTTAATCTCTATATTCAAATCTACATTGTAAGCTTCCACAAAAGCTCACACTAATCTATCCACAAGTATTTTCAAATACTTACCTCAAATATGCTCAACAAGTCCTCACTAGAACTTGTCTAATCTACTCAAAAAATCTTCACCAATACTTACCTCAAATCTGCTCAACAAGTCCTCACTAGAATTTATCCAATCTGCTCAACAAGTATTCACTAAGACTTACCTCAAATCTGCTTTGTAAGCTTCCTCAAAAGCTTACTCAACTCAACTCAATCTATTACATAAAACCTCTTCAATCACACAAACAAGCTTCACATAGATTCTTGTTTAATCTCATAGAAACATATAGATAATGGTTAGAGACTCAATATGCTTCACACTCACAACAATGCTCAATCAATTTCAATATCTCTTGTTTTATCACATACACATATAGATAATTGTTAGATACTCAATATTTTTCACTCTCAATAATGCTTAATCACTTTTAATATTTCCTTCAACTCAATCCAAAAATAAATAACAATTTGTTTCACAGAACTTGAACTATCACTGCAAAACTTCCAATAAATTATGCTCAATCAAATCCACTCAACCAATCATTCAACAATGCTTATCAAAAAAACCTCACATAATAATTATACTCATGATATTTCACAAACCCTAGTTTAGGATAGTTCACATAACAATGATACTCAAGATATTTCACAAACCCTAATCATGCACATGAAGGCTTACTCAATATTTTAAACAATGCTTATCAAACAAGGTTTCTAGCATCAATCTTCATTCCAAAAAAAACCCTCATCAATCAATATTGGATATCTCAAAAAAAAACTCAACAATGCTTATCAAACAATCCTTTTCACTCCAACTTAGCATTCACAACACTCAATCCAATAATATTTCACTCACAAGGAAGATATGCCCATACCTTTTTATTGATGTCGAAATGACCTCAAAACCTGTCTCAACCACAGTCAACATCTTTGCCAATATCAAGGGTTAGATAGCAAAAATCCTCACTCAAATATTACACGATTAACAAAACTCAAGTACACCTTATTATCTCCAAACTTTGTCAAATAAATACTTCAACCATTCAATTTCACAATAATCCCTTTTTCAGAATTTTAATGCATGAAAAAATCCAAACACTACTTATGTCTCCCTACTCAATATTGCATTTTTCAAGTAATTAACTTTATAAAATAGTGCAATATATTTTTAACCCTCAATCAAAATATTTCAACTTATCTAAGGTAAAAATTAATTACCTTACCCTTTTAACTCCCTAAACTCTTTAAAAAAATAAAAAACCTCACGTGCTAATTTTCCCTCTTCACTCTACAATCCAAGCGTAGAAATAATCCAGGTGCTTTGAGCGCTATCAACAACCTTAGGGAAATACATAATTTAACAAAAATTAAATACCTCCTTGTGTGCTCCTTGTGGGATCAATCCCTGGTCAAATCACCTACAGTGCCTTAGCTATGGCTCCCTAGCCGCATGAGCTAAGCGCTCATGTGGGAGTCAAAGGTGCTAAAAGCGCTTTGACTCTCCCTTGCCTGCCAAGAGCCAAAAAGGCTCTTTCCACATCACCGACATAAATTGAACATAGCACCTCGCATTTCAAAACCTTTGCACAATCCAAAATTGCTGCTAGCCCAACCGTCATTGGTTGATGGTCCCTTCTGCTTTCATTTCTTTGACTTCCTTAGAATTCAAAGGTTAAATAAAAATTAAATCTTTCTCCTTAGCTTTGCTTGCTCATGAAATTATGTCGCATTCCCTCTTAATTCACATGCACTTGAATTTTCGAAGACTTACTTTCATTTTGGGAAAGTTTATGGTATTTATACCATATGCCTCCCTCTCCTCCACGTCGGTGGAAATAATTAATTAAGTGCCTTCCAATGCATGTTGGTGGAGATAAATGGTTTTTGGCACCTAACCCAACTTTGGGTTATTTAAAAATATTATTTATAAATAATTTTATAATTATTGCACTTATAACACTTAATGTTGTTATTCCTTGGAGGTGTAAATTTGGGATTTATCCTGGTGAAACCATATCCATTCCTATCATGAACCCTACAATTTACTACCTTGTGACCAAACTGATTATAAGAGTAGCAATACCCTTGAAAAATTTGTCTGTTTCTGAAACTTCCATATTCCTATCTTTCATGTGTCCTACACTATGTAGCATTATTCCTAAACCCATGACATGAGAAGCATCATCCATTGAAACCACATTGCCTTTATCCCATTGGTCTCTTAGTTTCTTTTACCCTATGCTGGGTCCTATTCCATATATTCCTCATTTGTGCATTGTTCCTTTCCTTGTTGAACTTTCTATTTTCCAAATCATCCTTAGAAGTCTCACTCTCTCTTACACTCTCTTATTTTAAAGCTTCTTCTTCTTTGGAGCTTGATATTTACTCCTCTCCTTGTTTTCTTTGTACCTGTTCAAAACCAAGACCTATTTTATTTGATGTAGGTTTTTGTGTCTTGATAATATTATCCATTTTCTTTGAGCTTCTCCCAAACCTGTGTAACTTATCCTTAGGCTCTTTTACTTCCTTCCTTAGTGAAGCTACCTCAAGCTCTAACATTTCACATTCTAAAACCTTTGCTTATAACTTCTCTTTGAATCTCCTTGTCTTAGCTATTGACTTGGTTAGATCCTCTATAAGCTTTCCTTTCTCTTCATCACATTCTTGAATTTTAAGCTTGAGTTTTAAATTTTGCTTTCTTACGTCCCTTAGTGCATCAAGAGAAGAAATAAGTTCACCTTCAAGATCAAATTCTCCTTTCTCTGATTCTTCCTCTATTTTTTTACATTTAGGATTATATTCATTCCTTTTTGATTTATTTCCACTAGAAGTACTCCCTTCTTCTTCTATTTCCATAAGAATATTTTCTTCTGGTCCTTCAAATGTATCTTCATATTCATCATCACTAAAACTAAAACCACTCCTTGTACAACTATCTTCATGATGACCAAATTTACCACATCTAAAACACTTAAGAACCATTGGTATCCTTTTTCTAACATCATACTTTTATTTTTCTAGAAATAGTACTTCAAATTTATCATCACTTGAGGAAATTTCATCACTATCACTTGAGCTCTTACCTACCTTGTTTGCATAGAAACTGTTCTTATTCCTTTGGAAAAATTTCTTTCCTTGTTTGCCTTGTCCATCACTGCTTTTATTTTGATACACGTGTTTTCCCTATTTCCATGTTCTTATGATCCTATATTTCTTCATCATTGCTATTTCCAGCCTCTGGACAATTAGATGCATAGTGACCATATTTTCCATAATTGAAACATCTAACTAATTTCATAACTTTACAATTTCTTGAGTCCTTGTTATTTCTGCCATAATTTTCTTCTTCATCACTGGATAACTCACTACTTGAGTCTAACTTATTATCCTTTGTATTATTAGTAGCTTTGAAGATTGCTTCTTTTTTGGGATTAGGTTAATATTTTATTCTCATATCAAAAGCTGTTGGAATGCCATGTAATTCATCCCTTGTCAAAATATAAATATCTTTTTACTCTTCTATAGTTGAAATATTTTCACTAAACCTTTTTGGGAGTGACCTTAAAATATTATCACAACTATAGAATATCAGAAGTAGGCAAAATTGAGAAGCAAAATCTTATGAAAGTACTATAGTTCATTTTCTCCTACAAAAATGTGGTTGGTATCTTTCAAAAATTTTATCTCTTAGCAAAAGCCATCATAATATCATAATATCTATTCCATTTTTTTAAGTGATTGAAAATATCCCAAGCCTTACATAGATATCTATTTTTGCATATATTTATGATTTATATCAAGCTTTATAATCATTATTTTTTCTCTCACTTGGATACTCCTTAATGAAATCCAGGAAGCACAATCACAAAAATTATAATAACATCCATCCATAACACTCATTATTATATGAAAAGATGTCGCGATATCACGACATGTTGCATTTTCATGGCAAAAGGAGAAAAGGTGTCATGATATCGCGACATGTTGCATTTTCACGACCAAAGGAGAAATGGTGTCACGATATCGCGACATGTTGCATTTTCGTGGCCAAAGGAGAAAAGGTGTCACGATATCGCGACATGTTGCTTCATCATGGCCGAGAGAGAAAAAGTGTCATGATATCGCGACATGTTGCACTTTCGTGCCCAAAGGAGAAAAGTGTCACGATATCATGACTTGTTGAATTTTCATGGCCAAAGGAGGAAAATGTTGCGATATCGTGACATGTTGCTTTTTCGTGGCCAAAGGGGAAAGGTGTCATGATATCACGACATATTGCATGTTCGCAGCCTAAGGAGTAGAATAGTGTCGAGATCTCATGACAAGCTGCATCAACTGTCCATGCCGACCCCCATGCTAGCTAGTTAATGGTTCAGGGGATTTGGATCCATTGCAAATCTTCTTCTACTATTGTAAGCATGTGTTCTCTCTAAATTCGACTGGGAAGATTCTCTTCCCATATTGTAATTGGTCTTTGTTTTAATACAAGTTTTTTCAATTTTTTCAAAAAAAACACTCATTATTATATTATCCACCAATATAAATAAAACACCCTTCATATTTTTTGGCTATATAGCCAAAATTATAGTTTGTAGGGGAGTAAACAAAGACATACGGAGTTCATAATACAGTTTGGGGGAAGAAATAGGTAAAGTGTTTTCTCAACTTTAACAACTAAAGTTTCCATAGATATATTTCGTAGATATGTTTTGTAGAGGTATTTTGTAGGTGTCTTATGTATATTTCTTCCATAGAGGTCTTCTGTAGATGTCTTCTATAGATATATTCTGTAAAAAATTTCCATAGATATCTTCTGTAATAATTTTATATAAAAATATTATGTAACAATATTTTGTAATAATCTTCTGTAAACATCTTCTGTAGTAATCTTCTATAAGTGCCATCTATAGATGTTATTTGTAACACATATCATAAAATGTTCTTAAGTGTCAAAAATCAAATTGGCCCCAGGTATAAGAGACATGTGGTAATTCAAAAAATGACAAGATGAGTAATAAAGGTGTTTCAACAAATATTATAAGAAAATGTGAACAAAATAAAAATATATATATTAATGGAACCCTTTTTAAAGTGTATCTATGAAGGCGTAAATGAGAATCCCTATTATGATGTGTACACCCAAAATGGTGCCATGTGCCACTAATTTATAAACTCCCTCTTGAAAGCATAGATGTTCTTGGGGACTAAAAATAGAAGTTTCAAAGATGATGGTCTATTGGAACATGTGTATGCAAAAGCAAACAAGCTAGGATGTGCACCAATCTCATTGGCCATAAAATTTAGGTGTCGACTCCACATGGATAAAACATGGGTAGAATATGACGTGGTCTAGTGACATGATAGAGGATAAAATATGTTGTAATCACAATGACACTGAGAGGGGAGGTGAATCAGTGTGTTCTTTAAAAACTTCTAAAACAATTAGATTTAAAACCAGTAGCAGTTTAAAGCAGATAAAAGAGATACTAAAAGCATCAAGAAAGCATCACACATAACACAACATTTTAACGAGGTTCACCAATGTGGCTACTCCTCAAAAAGACTGCTTGGACTACCATCCAAATCCAGTCAATGCAAAGCTACAACTTTACATAATCCTTTACCAAGACCAACCGGAAGGAGCACCAACCCCTTGACTTTATCTCGCTACAACAGAATGGAGCACCAACTCCTATTTTACCAGCACCTACCTGGAAAGAGGCACCAACCCCTTATGCCAAGCTACAACTTGGAAGATAATAATAAAAATTGCAGAATAAAACTTTCACCTTAATTTTCACGATCTGCCATTTTTTTGCATTCTGTTGTGTGTCTGCATTCTGCTACTTCTACGCAAAATGATTCGCACTATCCGACAGCTTCTCTATATTTCTTTGCGCTCTCTGTCGTATTCAGTTTATCGATTACTTCTGTAAACTGCGCACTGTCACTTCGGACTTAGAACACGACTTCTGCATATCGCGCTCTTATCATCCATGCACTTCACGATCTGCAGATCCGAATTACGACTCTGCACTTTCCTCAACCGAACTTGATGCAATCACCCTTCTCGCACTTACACATTATCTCATCGCTATATTCTCTATACTGCCATTCCAAAGAACTAACACTTTTCTCACTCTCTGGATCGAAACGACTTGCTCTCGGCTTCACGCGAACTTGTTTCGCACCTTTCACATCTATTGCATCACTTAACCTCGCAATAGACCCCCTTTTTATAGAAGAGAATACCATATCAAACATCTTCGGCTGTCACTTAAAGACGTCGGCTGCAAACCCTAATGAAGTCAACATGAAACCCTAGAATTTTTTTGGCTGATTAACCTTTGTGATTGTCGGATGCAAACCCTAAAAACTCTCACCGTAATAACCCTAAAAAGTGTCGGCTTTAAAACCCTAAAGACGTTCGTTGTAAAACCCTAACACATGTCGGCTTCAAGACCTCAAAGATGTCCACTGTAAAACCCTAGCAATTGTCGGCTTTGAAACCCTAACGACGTCCACTGTGAAGCCCTAGCAACTGTCGGCTTCAAACCCTAAAAACCGTCGGCCTCGATTCAAACTTGTCGGCCTCAAACTCCTCTGCCACCTTCTTCTCCTTCACGTAGCTTATTTCCGCGAAATAGCAACACGTCATGATATCGTGACACTTTTTGTGTCCGTACACCTCCTTGGCTTTGTCGTCATGAAATCGTGACCTTTTTGGCCGTTGACAGCTTTGCCTCCGTTCTTGTCATGATATCACGACACTTTGATCAGTTGCTGACGTCATCATCATTCTTGTCACGAAATCGTGACGCTTCGGCTTCTGGTGGCTTTTCTCGCAACCTGTCATGAAATCGTGACACTTTCATCTTTCACTGACGTCATCCGCATTCTTGTCACGAAATCGCGACGCTTTCGGCTTCCGTACATTTTGTGCTTCATTTAGTAGCGAAATCGCTACAACTTTGCCTTGTGCTTCCAACTTACTTCTTCTTGAGAAATTTTGACTTGTGCCTTACACTTTCGACTTGAAGTATGATTGCCGCAACTTTGATGTCTCGCACTTTAGACCTGTAGCGAAATCGCTACACCTTTGTTTTGCGCATCTTTTACCCGTAGTGAAATCGCTACACCTTTACTTTGTGCTTTTGCAGCTCGTAGCGAAATCGCTACACCTTTACTTCGTCTCTTTGCAACTCGTAGCGAAATCGCTACACCTTTACTTTGTGCCTTTGCAACTTGTAGCGAAATCGCTACAACTTTTTCACTTAACACTTTCTCCTAGTTTCTGCTAGCGAAAAGTCAACATGTAGCAAAATCGCTATAGTTTCTCAACTTGACTTCTTGGCCTCCGACTTGTCGTGAAATCGTGATAGTTTGACTTGCGCCTTCACTCTCCTTACTTTCGTCATGTGAAATCGTGACATCTCCGACTGCACTTTCTCTCTCCTCATTTTCGTCGTGATATCGCGACATTTTTGGCTGCACTTTCTCTCTCCTCACTTTCGTCGCGATATCACGACATTTTTGGCTGCACTTTCTCTCTCCTCACTTTCGTCGCGATATCGCGACATTTCTTATTGCACTTTCTCTCTCTTTCGACTTGTCGTGAAATCGCGACAGAAAACATGTCGCGATATCGCGACAATTTTCTAACTTGTCTTTTTCTTCGAATTTTTTCTATCTTCTGCATCTGAATGACTTCTGATCCGCCTACCCACCGCATCCTTGGATCTAACTCGCCGGTGTTGACAACAATGACAACCTTCTTGCAACACCTTGCTCAACAATCTCCCCTTTGGAATTGTTGGCAACACCCCGTATACATTCCTCGTAACTCTTCTCCCTCTTTGACAATAATACCAAAGGGTTGCTGTAGACTCTCCCTGTGTCCATCCTCACACTTCTCGTGCATAATTTGACTCCCCCTAAGTTCATCCTCACGCACTCAAGTGCTCCCCCGAGAAAGTGATCCCTCGTAGCTAGTCACTTCTTAGGAAGTGTGACTACTCCTAATTTGCTCCGAAGATACTCAAATACTTCCTTGGGCAAAGGTTTTGTAAAAATATCTCTACACTGTTTCCGTAGTTGGGACATAGTCCAATTTAACTTCTCCTTCTGCAACTTTTTCTTTCAAGAAATGATACCTTATAGCAATGTGCTTTGTCCGGGAGTGCATTACTGGATTCTTAGAAATATTGATTGCACTGGTGTTGTCACACTTTACCGATATTGGTTCACTAAAATTAATACCTAGATCTTTCAAGGTTTGTTTCATCCACAAAACTTGTGTGCAACATGTTGCCGCTGCAATATATTCTCGCCTCACTGGTAGATAAAGACACCGACTCTTGCTTCTTACTATGCCATGCAACCAATCTGTCCCCCAAATAGAATGCTCCTCCACCGGTACTCTTTCTGTCATCAACACATCCAGCCCAATCTGCATCTGAATATGATATAAGAGTGAAATCTTTGCCTTTTGGATACCACAACCCATACTCCATGGTGCCTTTGAGATACCGAAAAATCCTTTTAACTGCTGTTACATGAGTCTCTTTGGGACCGGCTCGAAATCTGGCTACCATGCAACCGCTCGTAGAATATCAGTCCTGTTGCAGTTAAATATAGTAAGCTTCCTATCATTGATCTATACATGGTTTGATCTACCGGTGGAGATTTGTCTTCTTTACTCAACTTGCAGCCTGTTGTCATGGGCGTGCTGACTGGCTTACCGTCCTCCATAGTGAACCTCTTTAGCATTTCTTTCACATATTTGATTTGAGAAATGAATATACCTTTCTCATTCTGATTAACTTGTAACCCCATAAAGTAAGACAGTTCACCAATCATTGACATTTCAAATTCATTCTGCATCTTGTTTGCTAAGTCTTTACATGATTCATCTTTGTTGCTGCCAAATATGATATCGTCCACATAGACAACAAGAACAATGAGATGCCCATCTTCTATTTTCACATACAGATTCATCGTCCACTAATCCTTTCTTGAATCCTTGTTGAGAGAGATAATTATCTAGCCTAGCATACCATGCCCGTGGTGCTTGTTTTAATCCATACAGTGCTTTCTTTAATTTGCAGACAAGGTTGGGATCTTCACTGATTTGAAAACCATCTGGTTGTTCAATATATACCTCCTCTTCGAGTTTCCCATTTAAGAAGGCAGATTTTACGTCCATCTGATATACCCTGAAGTTTTTGTGAACTCGCTAAGGCCAAAAACATTCTAATTGCTTCTAATCTGGCTACTGGAGCAAATGTCTCTTCAAAATCAATGCCTTCGACCTATGCATATCCTTTACAAACCAGCCTTGCTTTGTTCCTAATGACCTGTCCGTCTTCATTTAATTTGTTTCGAAATATCCACTTGGTGCCGATTACATTCTTGTTTGCAGGTCTAGGTACTAACTCCCAAGTTCTGTTCTTTTCTATCTGATCTAACTCTTCATTTATTGCCTTCATCCAGCTGACATCTTTGCTTGCTTCATCTATGTTTTTGGGCTCAATGCTGGATAAAAGAGAGTAATTACTTATTACTTTCTTTCTTGTCTGAATGCCAGCTGTGGGATCTCCAATTATTTGGTCTCTAGGATGATTTTTCTGCCAGCTGCCCGTTTTGAATTTTCTATTTTCTTGCATCTCTGAGTCATCTGATAAGTCATCTGTATCAACCGTAGATGTATTTTCTGTGCCATGTACTTCATCAACTTCAATTACTTCTTCGTAGATTGGGTAGTTTTCTTGAAAATTAACTATTTGTTTCCTCCCTTCATCGAATTTAACATCTGCACTGTCCACAATTTTCTTGAGTCTCTTGTTGTAGCATTTGTAAGCTTTGCTATGTGGAGAATAACCAACAAACACACCTTCATCTGCTCTATCTTCAAACTTTCCAAGGTTGTCATCAGTTTTTCTGATGTAGCATTTACAGCCAAATACTTTGAGATGTTTTGTTGTTGCTTTTCTACCAAACCACAACTCATACGGTGTTTTGCATTCATGAGTTCTTAACATATACCTATTTTGAATGTATACTCGTTGTGTGAACCGCTTCTTTCCATAATCTATCTCGCTATTTTGCTTTCTCGCCAAGCATGGTGCGTGCCATTTCTTGAATTGTTCTTTTCTTCCTTTCCACTAAACCATTCTCGTCGAGGAGTTCTGGTCACTGAATATTGTCTCCCGATACCATATTTTTCACAAGTATTCTAAAAATTCATTCGAAATGAATTCTCCTCCTCTGTCTGATCGCAAGCATTTAATCATTTTCCCTCGTTTCATTCTCGACTAGTCGTTTGAAGGTTCTAAACATTTCAAAAGCTTCTGTTTTATCTTTTAGGAAGAATATCCATGTCATTCTGGAAAAATCATCAATACACAAGATAAAGTATTTGTCACCGTTTATGCTTTGAGTCCTCATGGGTCCGCATAAGTCTGTGTGAATGAGTTCCAAAGGCCTGCTAGTATGGTATTCTTTTGTTTTAAATGAAACTCTGGTCTGCTTTCCCTTCTGACATGAAGCACACACACTGTTTGTAGGTTTCTTAATGGTTGGAATATCTCTCACTGCTTGTTTAGAGCTGATTCTTACCAGATTATCAAAACTTATGTGTCCAAGCCTCTTATGCCACAACCAGTTCTCTTCTTCTTGTCCCATGAAGCACATACCTTCTGAAGATTCTGAGAGAGTGTATAGGTTGCCAGACGTCCTTGAGCCGGTTGCTATCAATTTCCCACTGTTTATCTTTCTGACTTCACAACCCTGCTTCTTGAAAACCACTTCATGTCCTTTATCACAGATTTGACTCACACTTAACATATTATGTTTCAAACCATCCACATATAAAACTTCTTCTGACTTGATTTTCCCTTCACTAATTTTGACCGATCCTTTACCTATTATTTTGGCTCCATCATTATTGCCGAACTTCACAGAACCACCCTCATATTTCTGTAGATTTTCAAATTTCTGTTTATCACCTGTCATATGACTTGAGCAACCACTATCAAGAATCCACGGTACATATTTATTCTGAGCTCTAAAAGTCGTCTCGCACTATTAAAGATTCCTGTTCTTTTCTGAGCTGTTCCTTTTGTTTCCATTCTGTCTTAACTGTGGTGTTGGGTTCTAGCTGGGATTTCCCTTTTTCAAAATTTTGCACATATCCTTCAGAAGAAATTCTATTGTGTTTTGCCTTATATGGTTGAGTTCTTCTTTTCTGAGATTGATATGGAACATAAATACTACGACAGTTTCTGGCAATATGCCCGAAGTTGTGACACTTAAAACATTCTACTGCATAACTCATTAGAGGAGCAAAAGCATTTTTACTAGTGAAACTTCTTGGACCTATATTGTATTTGCAGTCAACAATTTTATGCCCATAACCATTACATTTAAAACAAAAACCATAGAAATAATGATTGAACCTGAAAGATGGTCTTGGCCAAGTTGTTGCAGGAGCCTTAGATCTTCTTTTCTTTTGATGTATGACCTTGGTAAAGCCATCATTGTCAGCTGCTATTTCAGGACTGGTATTACAGCTTTCTTTTGCCTGATTTGTTTTTCTTTCCACAGCCTGTTCCTTGTCTTTACTCTTTTCACTTTCAACATTGCTTGCCTTTGGTCCACTTGATGATTCTCCTTCAGTAAAGCCCACAAATTTGATACTCGTGGATCTTTGATCGCTTAGAATTTTGTCCAGCTTCATCGAACTTTCTTCACGCTTTAAATGACAGTTGATTTTTCGATCCAGCTCTTGTATCTGTATTCGGAGACTAACATTTTCTTCTTCCAATTTGCAGCAGTAATCTATCTTCATGGTTACCTGTATTTCAAGATCTTCGAACATTTTCTTGTATTCTTCTGTCTGTGTTTTTAGACTGGCTATAATGTCATTTGCATCCTTAAGTTTCCTTGATAGTTTTTCATTCTTCTTTTTCTCAGATTTCCATTCCATGAGAGCAGACACCAACTCACCCTCTAAATCAACTTCAGCCTCATCTTCTTCAATAGATACTTCAGAGTTCATTCCCTCTCTATTTTCTATGTTTTCTGCCTCTTCTGATTCGTCTATTTCAAACGCCATAAATAGAGCCTCACCTGTTCCTTCCTCAGAGTTTTCACTAGAACTGTCCTCTCGAAGATTCTCGCATTTCGAGAGATAAAGCTTTTCTTTTTGAAATTGCCTTTTCTGAAGTTTGTTTTCTTCCTCCATTCACCTCTTTCTTGATGCTGAGTTTCTTCACCTTTGTTCTTGTTATTGAGAGGACATTTGGTAGCAAAGTGTCCAATGCCTCCACAATCGAAACATTTAAGAGGTAGCTTCCCTTTGTATTTTCCTTTTCCTTTCTTCAGTTTTCTTACAAAATTTGCTTCCATTTCATCCGAATCATTCTCTTATTCAGATTCTTGTTTTGTGCTTTTGCATTTTAGAGCTTTGAAGGCCGCTTCTCTATCACTGGGATTAGATCTTCCTATTCTCATTTCAAAAGCAAGTCAAAGAACCATGCATCTCATCCATACTAAAATGATTTAAATCTTTGGCTTCTTCTATGGCAGAGACTTTTGAATCAAATCTAGAAGGAAGTGATCTCAATACCTTTTTCACGATAGCAGCATCGGTTAGTTCTTCACCAAGACCTCTGATTGAATTCGTGATCCCATTGACTCTTTGCATGAAAGTCTCTATGTTCTCATCATTGTCCATCTTTAAAGATTCGTATTGAGCTCGATGTGCTTGAAGTTTGGCCTCCTTGATCCTATCATCTCCTTCATGAATTTTCTCTAGTTTATCCCAGATGTCTTTTGCTGATTCACAATTTATGACTTTGACTAGCTCACTGTCAACTAGTCCACACATAATAGCATTTCTTGCTTTTGAATCACATTCAAATGCCTTTTTACCTGTAGTGTCCGTTGGAGCGGTGGCAGGAGCTTTGTAACCATTAACTACCGCACCCCAGATGTCAAAGCCCAAAGCACTGAGATATGTTTGCATTCTAATTTTCCAGAATGCATAATTTGTCCCATCAAACATTGGCGCTTTGTTCGAAGAGAATCCTTCACCACTTGCCATTGCGTAACTTCCAAGATCACCTTAGCTGTTTAAGCCTGTTCAGTACTTGGCTCGATACCAATTGTTGTAATCACAATGACACCGAGAGGGGGGTGAATCAAGTGTGTTCTTTAAAAACTTCTAAAACAATTATGATTTTAAAACCAGAGTAGCTTTAAAGCAGATAAAAGAGATACTAAGAGCATCAAGAAAGCATCACACATAACACAACATTTTAACGAGGTTCACCAATGTGGCTACTCCTCAAAAAGACCGCTTGGACTACCATCCAAATCCAACCAATGCAAAGCTACAACTTTACATAATCCTTTACCAAGGACCAACCGGAAGGAGCACCAACCCCTTGACTTTATCTCGCTACAATAGAATGGAGCACCAACTCCTATTTTACCAGCACCTACTGGAAAGAGGCACCAACCCCTTATGCCAAGCTACAACTTGGAAGATAATAATAAAAATTGCAGAATAAAACTTTCACCTTAATTTTCATGATCTGCCATTTTTTTGCATTCTGCTGTGTGTCTGCATTCTGCTACTTCTGCGCAAAATGATTCGCACTATCCGACAGCTTCTCTATATTTCTTTGCGCTCTCTATCGTATTCAGTTTATCGATTACTTCTGTAAACTACGCACTGTCACTTCGGACTTAGAACACGACTTCTGCATATCGCGCTCTTATCATCCATGCACTTCACGATCTACAGATCCGAATTACGACTCGCACTTTCCTCAATCGAACTTGATGCAATCACCCTTCTCACACTTACACATTATCTCATCGCTATATTCTCTATACCGCCATTCCAAAGAACTAACACTTTTCTCACTCTCTAGATCGAAACGACTTGCTCTCGGCTTCACGCGAACTTGTTTCGCACCTTTCACATCTATTGCATCACTTAACCTCGCAACAGACCCCCTTTTTATAGAAGAGAATACCATATCAAACATCTTCGGCTGTCACTTAAAGACGTCGGCTGCAAACCCTAATGAAGTCAACATGAAACCCTAGAATTTTTTTGGCTGATTAACCTTTGTGATTGTCGACTGCAAACCCTAAAAACTCTCATCGTAATAACCCTAAAAAGTGTCGACTTTAAAACCCTAAAGACGTTCGTTGTAAAACCCTAACACATGTCGGCTTCAAGACCTCAAAGATGTCCACTGTAAAACCCTAGCAATTGTCGGCTTTGAAACCCTAACGACGTCCACTATGAAGCCCTAGCAACTGTCGGCTTCAAACCCTAAAAACCGTCGGCCTCGATTCAAACTTGTCGGCCTCAAACTCCTCTGCCACCTTCTTCTCCTTCCCGTAGCTTATTTTCATGAAATAGCAACACGTCGCGATATCGTGACACTTTTTGTGTCCGTACACCTCCTTGGCTTTGTCGTCATGAAATCGTGACCTTTTTGGCCATTGACAGCTTTGCCTCCGTTCTTGTCGCGATATCGCGACACTTTGATCAGTTGCTGACGTCATCATCATTCTTGTCACGAAATCGTGACGCTTCCGGCTTCTGGCGGCTTTTCTCGCAACCTGTCGCGAAATCGCGACACTTTCAGCTTTCGCTGACGTCATCCGCATTCTTGTCGTGAAATCGCGACGCTTTCGCTTCGATACATTTTGTGCTTCATTCATGAGCGAAATCGCTACAACTTGTGCCTTGTGCTTCCAACTTACTTCTTCTTGAGAAATTTTGACTTGTGCCTTACACTTTCGACTTGAAGTATGATTGCTGCAACTTTGATGTCTGCACTTTAGACCTGTAGCGAAATCGCTACACCTTTGTTTTGCGTATCTTTTACCCTGTAGCGAAATCGCTACACCTTTACTTTGTGCTTTTGCACTCGTAGCGAAATCGCTACACCTTTACTTTGTGTCTTTGCAACTCGTAGCGAAATCGCTACACCTTTACTTTGTGCCTTTGCAGCTTGTAGCGAAATCGCTACACCTTTTTCACTTAACACTTTCTCCCGGTTTTTGCCAGCGAAAATTCAACATGTAGCGAAATCGCTACAGTTTCTCAACTTGACTTCTTGGCCTCCGACTTGTCACGAAATCGTGACAGTTTGACTTGCGCCTTCACTCTCCTTACTTCCGTCGTGAAATCGTGACATCTCCGGCTGCACTTTCTCTCTCCTCATTTTCGTCGCGATATCGCGACATTTCTGGCTGCACTTTCTCTCTCCTCACTTTCGTCGCGATATCGCGACATTTCTGGCTGCACTTTCTCTCTCCTCACTTTCGTCGTGATATCGCGACATTTCTTATTGCACTTTCTCTCTCTTCCGACTTGTCGCGAAATCACGACAGAAAACATGTCGCGATATCGCGACAGTTTTCTAACTTGTCTTTTTCTTCGAATTTTTCCTATCTTCTGCATCTGAATGACTTCTGATCTGTCTACCCACTGCATCCTTGGATCTAACTTCCTGTGTTGACAACAATGACAACCTTCTTGCAACACCTTGCTCAACAAAATACATGCCATAGATGTGGTAAACGATTCAAATATTATTATTTTAGCCATCGAAATGATCAAAAGGTATTATAAAACTGGCGATAAAAGTCCACCCTTGCAATGCAAGGTGGCAGGTAATTTTTTGTGCCAAAGTAAGATCAACCACCCTAGAGCTTATGTCAATTAATGACAAGTGGAATCTTGCACCAATCATAGGAGGTACCATGGATGGACAACGTTAGCCATCAATCAACTTGCGAATGGAAGGTTACGATGGAAGGGAAGAAACACACGATGAGTCTAGAAAATTTTGCATGATAGCAATAGATGGATATGATCATTGATGCATGTTTTTATTGTCCAATCATGCAATAATGAAACAGATTTAAACCTTGAACCATTGATTAAATTAAAATTTATGAACACAATTCAACTAGCTACAATATTTCTTCATCGTCAATTAAGATCAAGCGGTCATTGTCGTCGATGATGGTTAAGTAGCTATTGCCATTGGATAAGGGTTATCAGATGGTTTAGAACCTTTGCATGGCTAAAAATCCATGCAAAGGAAAATAAAACCCTAAAAATTATTTTCCTTTTGTAGAAGGCCATGTAAAATCACTGAAAATCCTTTGCAAATTGAAACAAAGCTGAAATGCTATGGATTTTACCAATGAAGCAAGATTGAGACTCGAAATTCTAAGAGGAATGTAGATGAGAAAGAAATTATGAAGAATAATGACATAGGGTGATGAAATTTTAGCAAGGAAAACAATGAAAGTGATAGGTAAATTTTGTTTTACTAATTCAATTTTATTTTTTAGTCACAGATCAAATATTTTAATACCTTAATTATTCTGCTACATATGTAATTAACGAATATTTTTTAGAAGTTACGTAGAAGGTTAGGTTAGAATTAAAACTATTTATGTTGATAAAAGGAACCTATCAATATTTTATGGAAACTTACATTTTTGCATAATCCTTTATGGAATTAATAAATTATTCTATTATGCAAAAATTGTAAGATGAGTTTTTTTTGTGTGCGATTGAAATACTTTTTGTAGGTCTCTCAGCTACTAAAAATAAAATTTTGAAATTTATTACCAAATTCCTATCCACCCCTTACCCTAAATCCATACCTCATTCCATATTTTAGAAACAAAGTGATCCCACATCTGTCAAAACATAGAATCCTAGTGATTCTATAACTAAATTGTTCCAAAGAGCTAGGTGTTGGGATGCCCTCACGAAATTCAGAGGGCATGACCAGTGGTTGCCAAACAATTCATTTTAAACTGTAACCCTGGAAGGATGACCACACGAGTCAGATATATCCAATTTGACCTAATCCCAAGTGTTATTTCTGAGGTACTAGGTTTACTAAAAATAGGGCTATCATATTATAAAAACCCCTCTAAAAGTGTCACCCAACTAGTAGCAAAATTTGGTGAAAAATGCACCATTATTCAAGATAAAGAGGGATGGATTAAGGGTGTCTCTCCTTCCTCACTTCCTCTTATGTGGCAGGAAGCCACCATCCTAATTATTAAGTTTTTCACCCTGAAAGGTTGAATGTCTACCTATGCATCCTACCATCTCCGAATGTTGATAAATTTGAAATTCCAAAAAAAAAATGATTGTGTCATCAACCTATCGCATTTTCTAATTCAGTATCTAAAATCCACTATTGTTCATGTTCAGCCTAAAAAATCTCAAGGAAAAACCTAAACTACATTTAATTGCACATCATGGTCTTATCAAATTAATAGTCTTGAAAAAAGCACATGAAGTAAAAGTAGCCTGGAATAGAATAGTCGAAGAGTCTAACCTACCAGAATACTCTGAGTCTACCAAAAATGAGCTTGAATAAGAAATTTTGTCTGAGGAAGATCATGAGTCAGATAGCCAAGAGGAAGAACATGAGTCCCCAAAATGTAAATAATGACCCACCAAAACTACTAAACCAACCCAGCCTGCATGAAAAAATTGGCGTTAGAATCACACTCCTGAAACTTATGAGAAAAGAAGATATATCAGGGCATGAATCTAACTTATCCACACCTAAATTAGCTGTTGAAAATTTGTCTCACCTTTAGGCACAAAATACTATTTTACAAATAAAAATTGATAAACTTAGGGAGGATTTTGTAGAGCATTCAAAATTGGTCCAACAAGCCCTTGCCCTCTAGATAGACATGATTAAGCAACTCTCAGTAGATAAGGTGACAAAACCTATTGATTCCATCAACTAACTACCACCCGTTGATGCTTCTCCCAATAAAATCTCCACCATAGATAGAAAGAAAAAAAAATCTATTAATTTTAGTAAAGCAACCTACACCACCAAGCCCTTTGACTTTTCCAAGCTTCTTGAGGAAGAAATCTTTCAACCGTTCACCAGTCTAACATAGCAGAATCAATAAAAAATATTAGATTCTTCCACCAAGATAGGAACTACACCTAAGAATATTGTCTTAAATATTGGGATACCTCTAGATATTAATACAGTAATAGACAACATATTGGCATCAGTTGAGAAACCTCCGCCTTCTCAGACACAAAATATAGTGTAGAGAGAGGATTCCCTCGAGGTTGAACATGTCAAAATAGTCATGGTTGAAACACCGGTCTATGATCAGAAGGCTAAAGAGTGGGTACAAAAGGTGAAACATGAAAGGAAATTACCACTAGTTAGACCTCCATCATCAAGAATCTCCACCCGATGGTCACAAGTTGGATAAAATGATAAAATTCTAAAATATTTTCATAATTTTCAAAACTTAATATTTTATATATTATTATTATTTGCAAAATGTTTAATGTTTTATATTTGTAGATATTATTGTGACATATATATATATCTAAAATAATATTGTAAATAGTATTTTATATTTGAACTTGTTCGTATATACAGTGATTAATGTTCTATGAAGACTGTTGAAAACAATTTGTTTCTCTACAATTGTTTTAATGATTAGAAACTGCTGAAATTATTATACTGTTACAGGTAATTTTTCATCAAGCAAATGCAGATATCAGTACTTTCAGATATGTTTGATAGATTTTGTAATATTTGTGTTATCATGAAAATAATCTTAAAAAATCTGAAACATTGTATTTTTAGTTACAGATATCTGATTAAACTGTGTGTTGTATTGTAATATGTTGGCTTATATTTAAATCATCTCTGAAAATTTTCATTTCTTAGTGTTGTTACCAATTATTTTTGGAAGATAATATCTGATAACCTATTTTCTTATTTTGGAAAAATAATTGTGATGTCCTATTTCATGAACTTGCAAATGACTTTCTAAAGATAAATCTTGATTGATTTTAATATTTCATTTATTTGCAAAGATATGGATGACGACATCTAATATATGTGTAATATATATAATATTTTGTTTGTCTCATTTTCTCCACATGCATGAGGACATGCATATCTCTTAGTTTGGGGGAAAATGATGAGTATTTATTTGGCATATATTTTTTATAGCAAGTTGTCTCATTTTTATATTTAATTTGTGATTATAATATATTTTAAGTAAGTTATTATTGTTTATTTCTATGATTTATTAGTTAAAAATGTGAATGTAGTTAATCTAACAAATGTGTACATTTCATGTAAAATACGTCCAAGTTGAGAGTGATTATACAAGAAAGCATTGAAGTATGTTCTGTAGGTGCACGATGCAGTAGACAAGCTTTGGGATACACCTCATATGTGAGAAGATGGATGTAAGTACAAAGGATTAAGGAAGCCCTAGGCATGATTATAGAATAATTGCTGAAGACTATTATAGAATATGGTAGATGAAGTATGTTACGAAATATATTTACTGAAGTATGTTGCAGAATGTAGCTACTAAAGACTATTATCAAAGATAACTTTTACCAGAAGTTACCAAAGAAAGTTGACCAAGTCAATTGACCAATGTTGTATTCCACATTAGTGACAACATGGCACTCTTACATGGTAATAAAGGATTACAGTCATCTTAGTTAGTTTACTTGTCACATATTCTTCACGAGGTTATTGTTCTTAATAAAGTTGTTATAACTTTATTCCGTAAGGATTCTATAATTGGAATATTGTTAGGATGATTAGATTCTGATGCAAAATTTTTATGTACTCATTATTTAAGGGGTATATAGTTATGTGTTATATCTTGCAAAATGTCTAAGTTAGTATTATGTTGTTATGTTATCTCATAAAGTGCCCCTTAGACCAATTAAGTTGTTTACCGAGTCCAAGCAGAATTAGGAATTGTGTTAGTTTAGATTATTCTCGTTACTGTATAGTTTTCGCATTATCAAGTCCACAAATTCACATGGCAAAATACAGGGAAGAATATTATTTAGAATTATCCAAGTCACAATATATATTACATAGGCAGACCTTTAAAAAGTTCTAATGTCCAATAGTCTAATTTTGAATAATCTAAGGGAGAAATATCGAATATTCAATGTGTCTGTATAATTTTTGAAGAATTGCACCAGCATGTACGTTTGAATTTCCAACAATAAAAGTAGCACTTCATTCTTCACATATGGTAACTATGTCATTTATATTTACCACTTGATTTCTTTTATGTAGTTGTAGTTGTAATTGTAATTGTCCTGCATTCATAAAATAGAATAATGTTAATTGTAGTTATGCATCTTAGAAAATAAGATAAAGTAGTTTAGGGGAGAAAGACTTACACTATCCTCTAGGAGGCAGGGCCCACTCCTAAATTCAGTCCCTAATATCTCATCCATACAATAGGTTAGAAATAGTTAATTAACCTTAGAATATATAATAAATTAAATTACATTTAATTTAAAACATAAAGTCAGAATAGATAATTAAAACTAACTGCACGAGGATTTTCAACAATAGATCAAATCAAAAATAGATAAATTTAATAATAGATCAAATCATCAATAGATAATTATCATATTTACTGGATAAATCATAAATTGCATTTTATTTTCATTCCTGCACAATTAATTTAATTTTTGCAAAACCTAAAACTAAAAAGAGATCTAAATTAAGCTTAAAATTGATCCCCATGGTATAATCTATGTTGGATTCGTAGTATTTAAATCTAACCTTTATTACTCTCAGATTGATAAAATTAAATGTAAGCTATTACAACCGATCATCATATCATACTTCATAGCCATGTTACTTGTTCTGAATATGCATTTGATTATTGATGTGATTAAATGCACATCTGGTTATTGATGATAGTATTCTTTGTATGCTTGTATAATTTAATCTATTGGAGATGACTAAATTTGTTCTTGGTTTATTGGTTTAATATGGTCCATATCTAAATTCATTTAATTAATTAGTTTGGGCCCTTGTTAATTGGATATTTGAGCATTAATTTAATTAATTAGTTTGGACCATTGTTATTTGGACAAATGAAAACTAAATGATCAATTAGCTTTCTTATAGAGCAGGCCATGTCTTTTAGCATTAAATGACTAATCAAATTTCTTATAGAGCAAGCCATGTATTTTAAAATGGTTGCTAAATCTAATCAAATAAACCTCTCAACCAAGCTAAACCTAACTATGCTCCTAGTAGGCTAAGGTCACTATGTAGTTGAAACAACACACCACCAGCAAAACCACCTCCTAGTGGTTACAAAGTTAATAGCGTATGAGTTCTTTTATAGGAAACCTTTACTCACACCACATTGGGTGTGGGATATTACCCTTTGAAATTATCTTCCATAAAATAGAAGAGAGCCCCTACCTCGGTGTAGATAATTTGGCTCAAAAAAGGGATTTTTGCCCACAATGGAGGATTCTCATCCAACTATGATCCTTCAAGTGTGAGTAGTTCAATATGCTCACACCAATAGGAATATGCATAAATTAATGAAACCATAAATGGTATACCCATCTATCATTGAGTAAAATCCTGCTGTGTAGTCTCCCTTTAAATAATCCTTGAGGTCTAGTTATACCTCATTCAGTACATGAATATTTGGTTGAGATCATCTATTGTATAGGGACCCATGGAGTCCCATATCCTACATCACTCTATTATGCTATACTTCCAACCAGAGCACATTGCCATATGGTGAGTTGTGTTGATGATAGGCCTAGTCTTAAATATCGCTATGAAACACATAGACCAAAGGAGACAAGTTCCATCGATGTACTATTACAATGTGTGGTACCAAACCTGTATGCACGCTGCTCGAGAAGGATACAGACAAAAAATACAGAAAAAAAATGTGCTGAATATATTTATTCACACTCCAAACCTTTACAAAAGCAAAACTCAACCTTAAATAAAACGTCTATTATTTATAATATGTTTTTTTTAGTCGGGAAGGTGGAGGTTGGAAAGAAAATAGGTAAGGGCTACGGAGGGATAAGGGAAGAGATGAGGATGGCGGCGGAAGTTGGAGGAATAAGGGGATAGAAGGGACGTGGAGGGCTAAGGTGGAGGGATAAGGAGTTAAGAGTAAGAGAGAATAAAGGAGGAGAGGTTAGGATAGGAAAGATGGAGTGGAGGGATAAGGTGGTACGTGGAGTGATAAGGGAATTAATTAAAATAAAATTAAAAATAAAAATAACCCCTAAATAATAACCTTATTCACACTAGGACTATAGCTTATAGCTATTATTAATCCTAAACCCTATTCACACCTCTAACATTCTCCCCTTAAAGGTGAGAGGACCGACAACACAGCTTCTCGCCTTTACAAATTGTGCTTTTGTCATTGCTTTTGTGAAAATGTCCGCAATGTTATCCAAGGTGTGACAGTATTCAAGCTCTATAATTTGTTGTTCCACCATATCACGAATGAAGTGATACTTCATATCAAAATGCTTGGTTCTTTTATGGTGGATAGGATTGTATGCCAACTGAATGGCACTGGTGCTGTCGCAGTAAATTCTGGTGGGACCACTCTGCTGTTCTCCAATCTCTTCAAGTATTTTCCTGAGCCATAGGGCTTGAGTACCTGCATAAGTAGCTGCTATGTATTCTGCCTCTGTTGAAGATAGCGCTACAACTGTTTGTTTCTTGGAACTCCAAGTGATTAGTCCTGATCCAAGACTAAAACAGTTCCCTGATGTTGACTTTCTGTCATCAATATTGCTACCCCAATCACTATCACTGAAGCCTACAAGCTTGATAGTGTCAGTTTTGTGGTACTGGATTCCAAAATCCAAGTGGTACCCTTTACATATCTCAAAATTCTTTTAGCCGCTTTCAAATGCAAATCGGAGGGGTTAGCCATAAATCTGGAAACAAGAGATACAACATACTGAATATCAGGTCTAGTGTTGGCGAGAAACATCAAACTCCCAACAATGCTTCTGAAAGTGGTCATGTCAACTTTTGGTGCTCCATCATCTTTGCTCAAATGGATACCATGTCCAACTGGAGTTGCAACTGCCTTGCAATGCTCCATAGCAAACCTTTTGATCATGTCTTGAGCATATTTATGTTGACAGATGAAGATCCCTAAACCTGACTGATGAACTTCCATTCCTAGGAAGTAATGCATTAAGCCTAGATCTTTCATCTCGAACTGCTTCATCATGGAGTTCTTGAACTCCAAATTCATCTTCTCATTACTACCCATGAAGATGAGATCATCTACATACAAGCAAACTATGAGAATGTCATTAGCTTGCTTTAGGTAGTACAATGTGGGTTCATTTTTGCTCCTGATGAACCCGTAATCTGAAAAGTACCCATCAATTCGTGAGTACCAAGCTCTAGGCGCCTGCTTGAGGCCATAGAGTGCCTTCTTCAATCTACAAACAAGGTGCTCCTTGCCTTTCTCTACAAAACCCTGTGGTTGCTCAACATAGACTTCTTCTGTCAAGTAACCATTCAAAAAAGCACTCTTAACATCCATGTGTTGGATTGTCCATCCTTTGTGTGCAGCAAAAGCAAGAACAGTTCTGATTGTCTCCTGCCTGGCTACAGGAGCAAAAGTCTCTTCATAATCTATGCCATACTTCTGTGTAAAGCCTTTTGCTACTAGTCTCGCCTTATGCTTTTCAATGCTGCCATCAGCATTGTATTTGGTCTTGAAGACCCATTTACAACCAACACATTTTTTTCCTTTCGGAAGCTTCACGAGCTCCCAGGTGTCGTTGTTTTTTATAGAGGTTATCTCCTCTCTCATGGCATCCTGCCAAACTTTCTGAGTACATGCCTTCTCAAAACTTGAAGGTTCAAGCTGTGAACTAGTTAACAAAGCATAGTTAATTGTATCTCCTCTAGGTTCTTGTTGTGACTCATCATCTCCATACAAACGCAAATTTTCTAATCTTTGCAAAACTGAACCCATTTCACTAGCTTGACTTCTAAGATATCTTCTTGAAAAATCTGTATCTAACATTTGATGTGCAGGATGATATTGTAAAGTTCTCTTACCTCTGGATGACGGATCAACGTCCATTGGTGAGGAACTTGCCTGTCCTTGAGGAGAAGGACTTGGTGGAGATGAACTTGAGGAAGAACTTGGACTAGAACTTGATGGTGGAGACCTCTTTTCTTTCTCGTGGTGACTCGCTGCCGTACTCGCTTAGAACTAGCATCTTGTGCCTCAACTTCATCGTATATTTGGGGTTTACCCCATTCTCCCCCTTCATCGAAAATCACATCCCCGGAAATGATAACTTTCCGAGTCCGTGGATTATAGAGTCTCGGATCCTTTTGTATTCTCACAATACCCAACAAAAATACAAGCCTGACTCTTAGGATCTAGTTTCTTTCTCCGCTCATCTGGAATGTGAGAATAAGCCAGTGAACCAAATACCCTGAAATATTTGACATTTGGTTTTCTACCATACCATGCTTGGTAAGGTGTCTTCCCTTTTAAACTTGATGTAGGACTCCCTGCTCGTAATGTGAACACTGCCTTAGTTGCATCTCCCCAATAGGAATTACTCGGATGCTTCGTCCGAAGCATTGATCTTGCCATCTCCACTATGGTGCGATTCTTCCTTTCTCGCTACACCATTCTCGTCATGGAGTATAGGCAGCTGTGAACCGCCTCTTGATGCCATGTTTCTTGCAAAAATTCAAAAATCATTAGAGGAGTATTCTCCTCCTCTATCCGATCTCAAACACTTAATGGAATATCCACTCTCATTCTCAACTCTTTCTTTAAAATCGATAAAGCATGCAAAAGCTTCATCCTTATGTTTCAAAAAATAAATCCAGCACATTCGTGTGCAATCATCAATGAAAAGCAAAAAATAAGAGTTGTTTCCAAGACTCTTGGTCTGCATCGGACCACAGATGTCTGTATGTACAAGTTGGAGTGGATAACTGGCCCGCCATGCTTCTCCACGAGGGAATTTTGACCCGGCATGCTTGCCCAAAGCACACCCTTCACAAACTTCCTTAGTATCCCGAACTTTTGGAAGTCCAACCACCATTGCTTGTGAAGTTAGCAATTTCAAACTAGTTGTATTCAAATGACCATATCTCAAGTGCCATAGGACACTTGGATTGGTAATAGCAACATTTGCTAACTTTTCTCCCCCTGGCTGGCCAAATCTTAGAGGGAAGAGCCTATTTTTGGACATTGGTACTTGAGTAATGATTCTATTACTATTATTCTTATCAAAAATAGTGCATTTACCCTCATCAAAAATCAACTTATAATTCTTTTCTAGCATTTGTCCAACACTTAAAAGATTATGTTGAAGATGAGGAGTGTAATAGATATCACTTACTCGTTTTACTCCTTCTTTTGTTGGAACCTCCATGGCTCCAATGCCTTCTACTGTCAATGACTTGTCGTCGCCCAACCGAATGCTTGATTTGTAGGAGGAGTCAATTGTAGCAAAGAGTTCTTCCTTGCCACTCATGTGATTTGAACACCCTGTGTCCAAAATCCATGTGTCATTCATGTTCTGTTCTGCCTGATCATATGTAAGAAAGAGATTTGAAGCCTCTTCCTCTTCTCCAAAGTTTCCAAATTGACTGCCCTGATTGCTGCTACTTGCTTGCGAAGCCTTTGACCAACAATCACGAGCGTAATGGCCTAGTTTGCCACAGTTGTAGCAAACTTGTTTAGATTTATCTCCTCCTCTTCCTTTACCTGATTGTCTCCCTCTGTTCTGTTGACCTCCTCTGTTCTGGTTTCCCCCTCTATTTGTCATTCCTCCTCTCGTTAGGAGTACCACCTCTTTGATTGTTTCTCGCCTCGCCTCTCTCGTTGTCCTCTTCCTCGACCTCTGCCTTTGCCTCTACCTTCATGTGAAGCGAATGCTCTATCATCACCTCCATAGCTAGTGGAAGTAGTCTCCTGTAGTCTCTCTTCATGTGAGAGAAGCGAACCAATTAGAGCTTCAAAGGACAATGTAGTCAAATCTTTAGACTCTTCAATAATAATGGCTACTGAGTTCCATCTAGGAAGAAGTGTTCTCAACACTTTCTTAACCATTATCTCAGGCTTGATATCTTCCCCTAATGTGACCATCTTATCTACTACGGCTTTCACACGCACGCAGTAATCTCCAACTCTTTCATTCTCATACATTCGGAGATTTTCAAACTCTCGTTTCAAAGTTTGGAGTTTCACTTGCTTCACTTGGTCAGTGCCTTGATAGCTTTCTTTGAGGGCATTCCATGCATCTTGGGCGATTACATATGAAGCTATCCTAGGGAAGATACTTTTATCTAAAGCATCATGAATATGATATAGGGCAAATGAGTTATTCTTTTGGGCATCTTTTCTTAATCTTCTATCAAGCAATTGAAAAGGCTACCCATTCTCGCAACACTAGGTTCCTCATAACCTTCTTCTACTACATCCCAAAGACCTTTCCCAATCAATAAAGTCTTCATTTTAATTGCCCAATAATCATAATCACTACCATTAAATTCAGTGGATGGGTAGACTAGCAGCTATGCACCATTTCACAAAACAAAGTTTTATTGATGCTAACTCGGAAATACAAAGCAAGATG
Source organism: Wollemia nobilis (assembly GCA_028583015.1). Lineage (NCBI taxonomy): Eukaryota > Viridiplantae > Streptophyta > Pinopsida > Araucariales > Araucariaceae > Wollemia > Wollemia nobilis. The sequence continues at coordinate 2,027,737 of JAQPPZ010016974.1, read as the reverse complement.
TAAAGATATTAATTATTCGTATCAAATCTCGCCTTTTGTAACGCTCATCCGTGAGTGTTCTTCTCGTGTAAGGATTGCTCCTTTTGGGAGGAGCAGGGTTTATCGCTTCGTCGTCACTACCGATGACAATTATCTCTCGGTTCCTCAGATCCACCTCCTCTCGGATCTTCTTCTTCTCGTCGTCGCTTCTTCTTCTGCTTCAACTTCTTCAGGTTCCTCTTCTTCCTCTTGTTCTGGTTCAGGTTCGGGTTCTGGAGAGCGTGGAGTATAGCTCTCACTTGATTCGGTTACAGGTACACCTGGTGTACAACTAGCACCAGTTCGAACATCCGAAACAAACTGCACTGTGTCGGATTCCTCAATCCTTTGTCCGAAGATGTTATCCTCCGAACCTCCCTCGTAACCAGAATCAGGCTTTCTCAGGTGAGCAATCACCTGATTCTGCAGCTGACTAAACACAGTGTGAAGTCCTGTGTTTTGAACCCTCCGGTCAAAGGATTCCGGATTTTCTCTCTTCAAAATTGGAGAGGCATTATAGGCTTTTTTGATGAGCTTCGATCCCGCGACCTGCTGTTTACAAAGCGGGTAACTTGGCCGCTCCACCACACAGCCTAGGTATGTATTGAAGGCGAGAGCCTTCAATTTATCTCCTTCTCGGCGAAATTGCGGACAAAAAAAACTTTTTAAAAAAAAAACTTTTCCACGACGGGATTCGAACCCGGTACCTCTTTGCCACAAGCTAGGGACTTAGCCGCTGCACCGCACGGCCCAGCTGGTAGAGAAGGCGCAGCGCCTTCCTCTTAAACTATAGGTGGCGAAAATTTTTTAAACAAAAAATGTCGCTGGCGGGATTTGACCCCCAGACCTCCTGCGCTCGAACGAAGGAGCCTTGCCGCTACACCACGCGGCTTGGCTGCGAACAAAGAGTGAGGACTATGAATTTATGTCCTCTCGGGCGGTGTTTTTTTTTTTTTTAAAACCTAGTGGGAATAATCCCACATGCGTCCGGTGATGGACGCAACGAGGGTTTTTAACCCTCAGTCGACGTTACCTAAGTCGACTGCCTTCGGGCGGTCGACCCTTCACACGCCCTTTTGCCGTCAATCAACAGCAAACCGCAACCCGCCACGTGGACACCCTGCCAACTAGTCAAACTCCGCCACGTGGCAAAATTTTGGCCTCTCTCACTGCCACGTCACCGCCACCTCAGCCACCACGTGTCACGACAGCTCAGCAGCCAGCTCAGCTCACTCTGCCACGTGTCGCGTTCTGCCACCTGTCTGTCCACGTCCTCCTCGGGATCCGTGCCCGAGTCTGCTCTCGATCCTCCTCGGGATCCGAGCCTCGACTGCTGCGCCTGGTCGCGCCTCGGGATCCGTGCCCGAGCCTCGATAGCCGTGCCTCCGCTCGTGCCTCGGGATGCGTGCCGCAGTCCCGGCTCGATACCGTATGTGGTACCAAACCTGTATGCACGCTGCTCGAGAAGGATACAGACAAAAAATACAGAAAAAAATGTGTTGAATATATTTATTCACACTCCAAACCTTTACAAAAGCAAAACTCAACCTTAAATAAAACGTCTATTATTTATAATATGTTTTTTTTAGTCGGGAAGGTGGAGGTTGGAAAGAAAATAGGTAAGGGTTGCGGAGGGATAAGGGAAGAGATGAGGATGGCGGCGGAAGTTGGAGGAATAAGGGGATAGAAGGGACGTGGAGGGCTAAGGTGGAGGGATAAGGAGTTAAGAGTAAGAGAGAATAAAGGAGGAGAGGTTAGGATAGGAAAGATGGAGTGGAGGGATAAGGTGGTACGTGGAGTGATAAGGGAATTAATTAAAATAAAATTAAAAATAAAAATAACCCCTAAATAATAACCTTATTCACACTAGGACTATAGCTTATAGCTATTATTAATCCTAAACCCTATTCACACCTCTAACACAATGACCCCATGGAAGGGATATCGCAAACATGTGTGGTTAAAAAAATATATTCATAAAAAATAAGCAATTGATCCATCGAGGGATGATAGGCATATTTGAGGAGTGGTCTCTGGCTAAATCCATGACTATGACAAATACCCTCTATTCTAAGAGTTCTCACTATTTGGGGATAGTTGATTCCACACTAATCATACAAGTCTTTGAGCAAAAGATACTACTTCTACCCATAGTCTCACCTGGTGAGTATGATGGCCACCAAATGGTGATATACACTGCTTTTGGTGCCATGAAATTAGTATGGGTACACTAGTAAAAAGGAACACACTGCATCAGACCCAATGATGGTTGAATGATAACATTGTCATGAAGTTGAGTTGCCAAATAATATACTAGTAGAATAGAACCAAGTTCCCTATATTCAGACATAATACACATTAACCAAATTTGGTATCAAGTTAAATGAATCCCATGTCAATCATATGCTTTATGTTGTTAAAATTGGTGTTAGACTGTGTAAGGTAACTAGTCAAGTGTTATGGAAATCACTTAGGCTAGTGGAGAAATATCGTTTGGTAGAATTTGGTATCCACTCATAATAAAAACTGACGAGCACCTTGTGTAACAAAAGAAAAATATTAACTATATTGTTGGCTATGGAACAAATTTTAGGATCAAAATTTGCACACCTTAAAACAAAAAATGTGCATCTTGAAAAACATTGGTAGTGTAAATTTGTACAATTTGTGTGGGTCTCATAGAGAGTAAAAGATATTATTATGGAAAGTTTTTATGAACCATAAATCCTTGTTTAAGGATTTTAGGACCAACTTTCGAAGGATTTGTAATAGTCCCATTGATGGACTATGTGACATCCTTAACATGAGCTATAGTTCAACCTTGATGAAAGAAGGGTTATGTAAAAATGCATTGGTTAAGATGAGTACCTATAATACCTTTTGGAAATAAATTAAGGGCCAAGTGAGTAATTCTATGGTGTAATCATGTGTGATAGATTACAAATGGAGTTGTGGATAAACTTGAGTAATCTAAATGGTAGGTTGCAAGAGATATTATAGCCAAAATCATAGAACTATAGTATGATATTGTGATAGGTCTTGAGACAACTTGGTAGCCAAATTTGTCGAAGGACTATAGACTACAAATATGAATGAGCAAATACTTGTGAGAGTATGATGTTTTTTAATGCTATTCGTGTGTGAAGAAATATGAGATACTTGCAAAAGTATGAATTTTTTAATGCTACTTAATGAGTGTCATCAAACACATCATTTAATCATTATAATTGTCAGTCCAGGGCGGTGTCCAATGGTTGTATACGAGAGTAGAGGTAAGCAGCTTGGAAATCAGTCTACTCAAGAAATGGCTTTATTGATGAGATCAGTTAGTTTTGGGGGTTTTTGGTGTCACCTCTAATCCTATGAGCTAAATTGAACTCCTAATTACAATTGCTGAGACAAAATTGCAGAAATGGAAAGTTTGCAGGAATTTGAAACTAATTACTTTTGCAGAATCAAAAATAACAAAAATGAAACCTATTTATGCTTGCAGAATGGAAATTACAGAAAGTAACTCCTAAGTATATGAACATAATTAAAAGGCTGAAATGAAATGTTGCAGCATCGAAATAAATAGAAAGCAATGAACATAAATATGGAATGCCAAGAACTGGAAATAAATGCTGGAAATAGGGAAATCAACTACTGTAAGAAATGCCAAGAACACAAAAGTGTTGTAAGAAAAATCCTACACTAGGTAACCAACTGTCATGCACAGACATCCATACTACAAGCATTAATACTACAGTTAACAGATGAAATGGAAATTGACAGGTTTCTGCTAACCTGCTGTAGCAAGAAATGAACAGAAACTGTCAAGAGTTGATCCTTCCCCTGGGCCTAGAAGTGGGCCCTTGCTCCCTGATCCAGAAGAAGGCAAGAAAACTACTCTAAAACTACCTAATTCTCACTCAATCACTCAAGAAAATAACTGAATGAAGAAACTGCACTTTTTATTGAATTTGAAATAACATTGCAACAATGCAAGAAAAATCCTATAGAATCACTGCTCTGCTACAGTTGAAACAACTGTTCTATTCCTATCCTTCTATGCAAATGTCTATCTATATGCTCAACCAATATGGGAGCTTGTTATTTATACTATTCTATTACATATGTGGATTTGTTCTGTTGCTGCATTTCAAGGATTCAACAACTATTCTGAAGTTGTCCTCCTGAAATGCAGGAAACTGTTCTGCTATAGTTTATCCATTTCACTTGTTGGGCACAACATATTGGAAGAAATGTAGTGGAAGGGGTGAGAAATCTTCCCATACAGCTGTATTCATCTTCATTTCACCATTTTCCACCTTTTTGACCATTCTGTTGATGGTTTTGACCAAAACTGGTCCTGCTCCACTCATTCCGGAGCTTGCTCTAGAATATCAGGTAGTGTAACAGTTATGACACTTTTCCATGCATCAATTGCTCAGGATGATGGGTTTGACCAGCTCGGTAGTCTTCTTAGGTCCTCATAAGACTTCTTCCATAGGTTTTACGTGTTGGTATTGACAAATTCCAAGCCATGTTGTTTATTTACAATTGGCTAGAATTTGTATGGTCAAATTCTATTTTTTTGCATAGTCAACCTAGTTTGAATAGGTTTTGGCACCTTTTTGCAATTTGAATAGGTTAGAAGGCAAGGAAAACAAACAACATGATTCCAGAATGGAATACACATCAACATACATTATTGCCTATTCAAATAAATATTTACTTGCTAGGTAAATCAGCTAAAATAGTGCAGAAAATGGTCAAAACAGAGTGCTATGCTCCAGAACATCTAAACATGTAAATAATAGTAGATAATGCATTCCATCATCAAAATTAGCACAAAAACATAGCATAAGGTTTATCAAATTGTTTATGAAATATCCAAAAATGGTCTATGAATGAGGCAATTTTTGGCCTCATCATTTTCCCCCAACCTATTGTAATGCATGTCCTCATGCATTCTGTGAAGCCACAACAACACAAAGATCTATGTCCAGATTCCATTCTTCATAACTCAGTTTTCACCCTGGAACCTTATAATATCCTCTGATTGCCTGCATCTGCTTGAGCCACTCTTGGAACTGCTCATCTGGTTGGGGATCATTATCAAATAAATATGGAACATGAGTTATAACAGTTGGCAGCCTATACCTCAAACCTACCCAATGATATTTTAGGTTTTGGATGATCTGTACTATGCCCTCAGCTCTTCTCCTGGACCACAACAAGTTGTTGGGTGAGATAGGCTCCCTTTTCTGAAGTGATATTGACAATTCTCCCCACCTGCTCTTACAAGTTGATAAAGCATTACCAAAATGTTGGTTACAAAAGACCTGAAAACTCATTATACAATCAGTAAGATTGTTGACATAAACTTTTCTGATTTTTTGCTCCCTCATCATAGTGAAATGTTCATTTATGGAGACCCTATAATTGGCATGGGAAGGCCTTATTAATAGTTCAGATTTCAACTCCATTTCCTTACTTGCCTTTTTCTCCTCCTCCCAATGCATCTGGTTTTGTAATGTAGATATGAAGGCTCTCAACTGGATATCTCCTATGAAGATATTTGGCAAGAATGTTACATTTTTAGGTATGAAGAAGTTATGCAGAAACAACTCACAAAGTAAATTCCTTTGTTCCTCTGGACTATGTAGATATGTCTCTACAAATTCTTCAACAGTGTCCAATTTGTAAGGAAGATTGGAAATAATCCTCATTAACTGCCAATGGAGGTATTTTTCTTTTAAGATCAAAGTATAAAACCTTGCAGGCCTTCTGCACTGAACTAGGTACTCTACAATTTGGCTCATATCCTGTATCTGCTCCTGTAACTTAGTTATGTCTACATTTTGGGTTTCTAACTTCTGCTTCAAATATTTCAGAGATGAAATTTGTACCTCCATCTGTTGACACTTCAACATCCAATGTGCTATATCCTCATTATACTTTGTGAGTGTAACTATTTGTGGGGGCCTGGTTATCTGTTGTACCCTTGGAGGTAGATCTACCTGTATTCCAATTTCTGTTGTGTCTACAAAGGGTAAATCCACTTGCACTCCAATTTTTGTTGTTTCAATTGGAGGTGAATCAACTGTAGTTAATTCAATAAAAACTTGAGGGGAATGCACATATACCTATTCTTGTACTTCCTCTTGTTCATTGGCCTCCCCAACTACTTGTGATGTTTGTGCTTCCTATTGTTGCAAACCATCATATTGTTCTATAGAAGCCCCTGAATATTCATGTTCTATCATACTTACATCCTATTGGAAGATTTGTGTTGTTGTCTCTTCTATTTCTATTCCTCTGATGGGTGATTCTTCCTCAGGTATGGCTGCCTCCCTATGCTCTTCTGCTAAATCCAACAGAATTCTAGCCAACTCATCTTCAGATTCAGATTTTGTAGATTGTTGCTCCAGAGTTGACAACTTAGCTTTCATTTCAGCTACCTCCTATTGTAAATCAGCAATAAGCTTATCCTTTTCTTTGATGGAGGCTTCATGTTGCTCAATCCAACCCATTTGTGTCTTAATGACACTTCTAGAAGCATGCAACTATTCTTGTATATCTTCCTTTCCTTCCTCTGCTATGAACTCTTCTTCAAAATCAAAATCAGAATAATCAACAAGTGAAATATTCTTTGTAGGCATTGTTGTATCTATGTCTGTAATTGTTGTACCTACCTCCATATCCTTTGTGCCTATATATACTTCTTATGTACTTATTTCTCCATAAACACTTCTCCCTACAATATACCTTCAACAGATGTATCAATATCTTTTTCTTGTTCTGCACTCACTTGCTGGGATAGTGATATTGCTTCTAAGTCCACTACTTCCTCCATTATTTCCTACTTTCGAAGTCTAGAGGACCTTCGCAACCCAATAGTAGATCGTTTGATATTTTTAGGGGTTCTTGGAATAGATTCTGACAATTCTAGAGCAGAATCAGCTCTAGGTGTTTCTTTCTCCATTTGCCCTTCTCTGCTTGAACTGCCAGGCTGCTCAGTGGGTTGTGTTGGAAAAACAGTTACATTTTCAGAAAATGTAACTTTCCTTCTTTTCCCTATAGAATCATCCTTAGATTATTTTTCTCTTTGCTTCCTGGTCCTAGAGGATGGAGGTCCCTGTGGTGAAGGAGGAATTTCTTTTTTATAGGATTCAGTTTCAATTTCAGGTTCAGATCTTATAATTTCTGCTTCATCTTCAGATTCAGACCTCTCAACCTCTACCTCCTCTTCAGATTCAGGGCTTTCATCCTCCAATTCATTCCATGCAGAGAAAAACCTTTCAAAGCTCCTAGGGTTTCCCCTAAAATGATGTTTACAAATCAATTTAATGAGCCCATGGTGTTTTGGAGTCCCTCTCCCTGCTTGGTACCATTTGGCCATATTTTGTAACTCCTGGTATAAATACAGAGGGAGATTTACTTTGACTTCAGGGTTTGAGCCACCATGCCTCAAATGGTTTAATATTCTAATATGATGTCTAGACAAAATGACAAATTGCCCATCATAGGTAAGGAATCGGATTACCCAAACTGCTACTTCCCCCCAAGGGCATTGTAAACTGGTTCATTTTACCCCTTTGCAAATGTTATTATTAATTTGAAACTCAATAGGTTTATATTCTTCTTCTCTAAACTAACTAACTATTTTTGTTAGGGTATTTTTACCAACTTTCAAAATTTGTAACCCTTGCAATGGTAATTCAGTGATTTGACTCAAGATTTGCGGTGTTACCTGGATTACCATGCCACTGATGTGAGTTTGGTTGTTCTTGAGAGTGCGTATAAATTCTATCGCCAATCCTTCGGAGTATCCATAAAATTTATGTAAAAATGGCATCAATCCTCCTTCTGTAAAGATACACAGTGATTCAGGATCTCCCCGTAGATAGTCTACATTTTTTGGCTCAATTTTATTCTTCTTACCCCCCATTTTCAATTTTTTGTGCTCTGTTTTCTCTCAGCCTTCTGAAATAGGTCGGTCTTGGGTCTAGATCGAACAATTTGCATCTGTGAGGGCTATAATGCTTTTGGGCTATGGAATTAAATTTTCACAGTGTAGGAACATGCTTCAAAATGTGTCGAAGCATTTGGAAAATTAAATTCCCTTTTACGCATCACATGGTAGACTTCTATTCCATAGGAACATGATTTTATCCCTTTTCTTGTGTTGGACTAAATAGTTACGATTTGCTGAGGTGGCAATTAATTGTTGGCTGCATTGTGTACATCATGCAGAATTTCCCTTTTTCCAAAGTATCTTGTTAGGTGTGCCAAAGATTTTGCATATCATGAAGCATGCGATGACTTCCAATGACCTTGTTCCCACCGTTGATGTTGGAAACCTGCATCTTGAAATCTGTGCCATGATTTTTCCTTACTTTGAATGGTAGGAAAATAATTTTTATGCCACATGACATTTCATCTTTTGCCCATTCATTCTGGAGTTTTTTCGAAGTATGAACACTTCCTCATTCCGAAGCATAACCATTCTGAAGTTGTTTTTGTTTAGAAACAACAGTTTTTCATTCTGGAGCTTCCATCATTCTGAAGCTAAGCAGTATTCTCATTTTGGAGAATCATATCATTCCAAAGCTCTTTCAAGCTGCAATTCTCCAATCTCATCTACTTCTTTCATCCCCTTAAAACAACTTATAATGTTTCATCTCCCATTGACCAGATGGATATCTTTTGGATCAAACCTTATGAATGCTTTATGTACTAAATTGTGACTTTACACACTACATACTAACTATCTACAATGCTTAAAATGTAAAAGGGCACATACCTGATTTAACCACTTATCTACATTTGTACATATGGATGTTTCTGCTGACTACCAACTGACTTCTTCTACTGAATAAGATAGGTGCAGTTCTGAGAACAGAGAAAACAATGGTTTGTGAGAACATATGGGATAATGATGGTGAATCTGACAAGGCAAACATGTCGGACAACCGGTTTTCATGCAAGCCAATTCAGAAGTGCCTCCTAGGAGGTTTTCACTTTCTGAATTATTCATTTTTTTATCATTTTTTTATTTTATTTTATTTTTTTTATCATTTTTTTTTTATTTTATTCTATTCTGCTGCAATTGTTGTGGAAGAAGTGGTTCCTTCCACCATGCATACATCCAATTGCTCCACTTGCTTTAGAAACTCATCCTTAGTTAGTGGTTTATGATATGTCCGAAGACGATGCCCATTAACCACTAACTTTCTGCATGAATCATCAATGGGTGAAAGGCGAACAACTCCATTTTCAAACACTTCCTCAATCTGATATGGTCCAAGCCACCTAGTCTGTAGCTTTCTAGGAAAGTCTTCATAACGAGATTCAAACAACAAAGCCCAATTGCCTTGCTAAAATTTCCATTGTTGAATGTGACTATCATGCCACAACTTTCGTTGTGCTTGAATCACCTCAGTCTGGTGCAATGCATCCATTCGTAGCTCATCCAATGCATTGAGTTGCAAAATTTGGTCTGCTTGTGCCTATGACAAATCAATACCAACTTCCAAAGTAGTTCGAAGTGTTAGTAATTCAAATTCAATAGGCAAAAGAGGCTTTTTACCATAAACTAGTTCATAAGGTGTAAATCTTGTAGTGGACTTCCATGTAGTGTTATAAGCCCAAACTACTTCAGGTAGTTTATCTAGCCAATTTCTCCTATGGGAAGCTACTGTTTTGGTTAAGATTCATTCCAGTTCTCGATTTGTCACTTCAACTTGACCATTTGCCTGTGGGTGATAAGGTGAGGATTTCCTATGCTTGATTTCATACAGTTTGGTGAAGGCTTCAACAACCTTTGATGTAAATTGAGGTCCCTGATCTGTGGTAATAGTGTGTGGAGCTCCAAAACATAGAAAAATTTGTGAATACAGAAAATCAGCAACCTTTTCCTCTCGCGCATGCTTAAAAGCATGCGCTTCTGCCCATTTAGTCACATAATCAGTACATACCATAATATGCACCTTACCTTGAGAAGATGGATCTATAGGTCCCACAAAATCTAACCCCCATATTTCAAATGGTTCTACACCTACTTGAGGTTGCAATGGCATTTCACTGGTGTAGGTAGGCTTCCCCATTCTTTGGCATGCATCACAATGTTTGATATAATTCTTCACATATTTATGCAAATATGGCTAGTAGTAGCCAACACCCAAGATTTTCCGAATTGTATTATGTACTGAATAGTGCCCTCCATATGGTTCATCATGACATGCACGAAGAATGTCATACACTTCATCCTTGCGGATGCACCTACGTAGAATATGATCAGGACTACATTTAAAGAGTAGACCTCCTATCCATTTAAAGGAAGCACTTTGCTTGATTAACTATTTCTTTTTTTTAGGAGTAAAGTGAAGTGAATTTTTCTTGTTGGTTGGTTTTTTTTTATATATATAAAATGAATTGTATATTATTAAAAGAAATTTTTTTTTTTGAGGAAAGCATCTTCAACCAATTCTCCTTTTTTTGTGTTTTTTTTTTTATATACAAAAAATGTTACACTATATTTTTTTTTTTTTTTTTATTTTTTTTTTTTTTTTTTTTTATAAGAATTTTTTTTTTGTTTTTTTTTTTTTTTTGTTTTTTATGGTGGGTTTGTATTATTGAATATTTTATATCTTTTGATATAGTGTGAACTTTTTGTTAGCATATACCACAACTAAGAATTTTTTCATAAGTAGTAGTAGTTCTTTTCCCCTTTTTTTTTACTAAAATAAAATAAATGGCATAATCCGCTCACCATATCCATTAATCAACGACTTACCAATGCAATTGCAGTAATTAGAGGCACTCTCTATGAATATGGAATGGCAGTTCCCAATTAGGTCCTCTTAACACTGGGGGAGTTGTTAACTTTTCTTTCAATGCTTCAAATGACTCCTGACATTCTGTAGACCAGGTAAACTCAGAATCCTTGGTTAATAATGCAAACATTGGATTGGCTATGGTGCTAAAATTTACAATAAATCTACGGTAGAAACCAATATGCCCCAAGAAACTCCTCACATCAGTTTGAGTTTTTGGAGGAGGAAGGTTTTTAATGACTTCCACCTTTTTGGGATCAACCTTAATCCCATGAGGGGAAATATGATGACCAAGGACAATCCCTTCCTCCATCATCAAAAAATATTTTTTAGGATTTAGAGACAAATGGTATGTTTCACAACGTATTAAAACTTTTTCAAGTTGTTCTAAAGTGTAATCAAAAGTGTCTCCAAACACTATGAAATCATCCATATAGATTTCCACACTTTCATTTGTCAGATCAGAGAATATTGCCAAAACAGCTCGTTGAAATGTTGCTGGAGCATTACATAAACCAAAAGGCAGAACCCTATAAGCAAATGTTCCCCAAGGACATGTGAAAGTAGTTTTCTCTTGGTCTTCAGGTGCAACTTGTATCTGATTATAACCACTGAATCCATCAAGAAAACAAAAAAATTTCTTGCCAGCAAGGGTGTCTAACACTTGGTCTATGAAAGGTAATGGGAAATGGTCCTTATGTGTTACCTTGTTTAACTCTCTGTAATCTACACACACTCTCATTTTCCCATTTTTCTTTGGAACAATAACCAATGGAGAGACCCACCTACTATCTGAAATTGGATAAATGAACCCTACATCTAAAAGTTTTTCAATTTCTTCCTTGACAATATCTTTTAGAGCAGGATTCAAATGTCTTTGAGGTTGTCTCACAGGTTTAACATCTTCAGTGTATATCCTATGTGTGCACACATCCGGGTGAATTCCAGTCATGTCCTTGTAACTCCAAGCAAAATCCTAAACATGTTTTTGTAGGACAACAAACAACTTTACCTCATGTTCATCAGTCAACCAGCTATTAATATTCAAAACTTTACCTGGCTGTATTTCTATTTGTTTAATCCCTGGATGAATAGAGTTGACTGCTCCATACTTGCTAATTAAGGAATTTAATGGATAGTGATGTGGTTGCAGAGTATGAAACACTCTGGATTCTATTTCAAAAGTGATACCTGATGGAATCATTCCTTGCATAGGACATGTGAAAGAAGTAAGAAGATGTTGGTGCCATCCATGTGGTAGTGTGAAAGAGCTTTCTTGTATTGGAATGGGTGACAGATGTTTTGAGGTATGTTCTTCATCCTTCCACAACAAGCGATGAACAAGGACTTGATCATATTTAAGTCCTTCTTCCTATAATGTCTCAACTAGGACAATTTCATCCTCAAATATTTCTCTTCCTGGTGAATTGATTTCTGCAATGTGTTCCTTTACTATGATTGTGGCCAAAGTGGAAACAGTTTCTTCTTGTTCTTCATCAGATTCAGGAAACCATATTTGTCCAAAAAATTTGTTGAAGGTTGGGCAGGTGGATAAAGGGAAATATTTTTAAGATCAATGCCATTTGAAATAGTCATTTCCCCAGATCTGCAGTCTATAAAAGCAGCTACAATGGCAAGCCAAGGCCTTCCTAGAATGATGGGATAGCCATTAGCTGAATTTCTAGGCTGCAATACTAGGAAGTCTATAGGATATTCCCAAGAAGAAACTTCAATGGAAATGTCTTCTAGTATTCCTTCTGGTTTGGCAACTGACCTATCTGCCATTTCCAAAATTGTAGTTGTAGGACTGAGATTATTGAGCTACAGTTTTTGCATTGTTTCTTTAGTCATTACATTGATTGCAGCACCAAGATCAATCAACACATTTGGAATTTGAACTAGACCAATAGTGATTGTAACAACTGGACTCCCTGGGTCACTATATTTTGGAGGAACAAGTTTTCCAGATAACAGGTCAGCCAATTTTCCTTCTACTTGCATAGTTTTAGGAAAGGATTTCTTCTTTCTGCCAGGTTTCTTAATACACAACTCTTGAATAGTTTTCTTGATTAATGGCACATCCTTTATTGCTTGCAACAAAGGAAGGGATATAGTCATTCTCTTCAGTTTTGTGACTAATTTTGATTCAGGGATAGTGACAGTATTATCAAACCTTTCAGGGTATGGTATTACACCTACAGGGGGTACTTGTTTTTCTTGCTCATTTTTTGGTTTTTCTTTTTCTATTTTCACTTGTTCTAGGTTTGGAGACTCTTGCTTTTCATCAATTTCTTCAATGGTGGGTGAAGCAGGGTCAGGTAAGACCTTCCCTAAATGTAATTGGATATTACTACAATCGAGTACATGAACTACAATAGTTTCTTCAGACTCAGCTCCATAAATAGGGGTTGCTTGTCTGGTATTATTTGGGTTAGCCATAGGCTGAGCTGGAAGTGGAGGTTGTTTTACCTGTTGTGCTTGTTGTGGTTGCATTCTTCCTTGAAAGTTTTGATTAGGAGCTGGCAGCAGGTTTTGAGTCTGTCCTTGATACCTTTGCTGCCCTTGATATGATGGGTATTGTGGCCCCCATATTTGCCCATATTGTTGATTTTGTGTCCAAGGTGGATTAACAGGATTCCAGGGAGGATGTGACCAATCTTGGGAAGATGTCCAAGATTGATTCCATGGTTGTGAAGGTGGTTCTGAATATCCCCATGGCATATTCCAAGGAGTTTATCCCCAACTTGTAGGAAAGTGAGGTGCATTTTGATATTGTGAAAAGTTACCTCCTTGCCTCTGCCCAATAACATTAAGTTCCTCAATCTGAGTTTCTAGAACATTTTTGAGTTGAGGCAAGAGATGGCACTTATCAGTTATGTGCTCTTTTGAGCAAATGCCACAAATGGCTGAAATGGAAGTTCTATTCAGAGGACAGTCTTGTAAGGCATGCTTGTTTCTACATCTTGGGCAATAGATAGCCAAAGGGGGTGTAGAGTCAGATTTTGCATTTCTCTCCCCTAATGCAGAATTCAATTGGACAAGAATATCAGTTTTCATGTTAGCCATTTCTTCCATTAATTCTTTGATATCATTAGTACTAGGACTTCGCTTCTTCCTTCTTTTCCTAGTGCGAGAATAATTTTTGCATAACTCTACAATATCATTAATCTCAAGCTGGTTTATATCTCCTTTTCCCATTAAATCTAATACTTCTCTGGAGTCATCCTGCAAACCTCTTAAGAATATAGTTTTTAATAAGTCAGTTTCTACAGGACCACATCTCTTTTGGATAAAGGTAAATCTATCAAGATAATCCTCTAGGTTTTCATCCTCTTCTTGTCTAATCCAAAATAACTCATCCTTTCTATTTCTCACTCTACAATATTCTTGATACTTATCCAAGAATACAGTTTCCATTTGATCCCAAGTGTGGATTGAATCAGGTTCAAGGCTCATAAACCAACGTAAGGCTGCATCTTTAAGTGTAGAGGGAAATAATTTCAGTTTTTGGTTGTCATTGACATAGTCATAAGTCTGACATAAGACTTTGAATTCAAACAAAAATTGGTCAGGATCCTCAAAAACAATTCCCCTAAAGGTTGGCAATACTGAGGGTGAAATAGTTTTCATAGGAGCATTCTGAGTAGGATTCAGATGAATAGGGTATTCAAAAGTCCTAACAGGAGGATTGTCAACATCATGACCAACAATATCCCTATCATGTTCTCCTTGTTCTGCCATAGGTGCTTCCTCAACTTTGACTTGTTCAACTGGTTCAGATGGATCAACCCTATGGGTATGTCTAGAAGCAAGTGCTTCTAAGAGTTCTTCTTGCAAAGATCCTAAAATTTTAGTTGATGAAGAAGATGATTCTCATTTAAGTCTTTCAGGGAGTTCATATAGGTAAGTCTTGTGAAGAACACCTAGGTGGAAAAGAACTAGTTCTGATAAACCTCCCTCTTTCATCTCTTGGCCTATGCATTCATGCTCATTTTCTAAATAAACTAAAGTACAAGTGTCCAAGAACTGTTACTTGTACCAAGACAACAATTCTTGGCCTGCTTACTTCTCCTAACAACACCTAGGTTCCCCGACAATGGTGCCAAAAATGATGAGTGTCGTCAAACACATCATTTAATCATTATAATTGTCAATCCAGGGCGGTGTCCAATGGTTGTATACGATAGCAGAGTTAAGCAGCTTGGAGGTCAGTTTACTCAGGAAATGGCTTTATTGATGAGATCAGTTAGTTTTGGGAGTTTTTGGTGTCACCTCTAATCCTATGAACTGAATTGAACTCCTAATTACAATTGCTGAAACAAAATTGCAGAAATGGAAAGATTGCAGAAGATTGAAACTAATTACTCTTGCAGAATCAAAAATAATATAATTGAAACCTATTTATGCTTGCAAAATGGAAATGACAAAAAGTAACTCCTAAGTATATGAACATAATTAAAAGTCTGAAATGAAATGTTGCAGCATTGAAACAAATAGAAAGCAATGAACATAAATAGAAATACCAAGAACTGGAAATAATTGCTGAAAACAAGGAAATCAACTACTGTAAGAAATGCCAAGAACACAAAAGTGTTGTAAGAAAAATCCTACACTAGGTAACCAACTGTCATGCACAGACATCCATACTACAAGCATTAATACTACAGTTAACAGATGAAATGGAAATTGACAGGTTTCTGCTAACCTATTGTAGCAAGAAATGAACAAAAACTGTCAAGAGTTGATCCTTCCCCTGGGCTTGGAAGTGGGCCCTTGCTCCCTGATCTAGAAGAAGGCAAGAAAACTACTCTAAAACTACCTAATTCTCACTCAATCACTCAAGAAAATAACTGAATGAAGAAACTGCACTTTTTATTGAATTTGAAATAACATTGCAACAATGCAGGAAAAATCCTGCAGAATCACTACTCTGTTACAGCTAAAACAACTATTCTATTCCTATCCTTCTATGCAAACGTCTATCTATCTGCTCAACCAATATGGGAGCTTGTTATTTATACTATTCTATTACATATGTGGATTCGTTCTGTTGTTGCATTTCAGGGATTCAACAACTGTTCTGAAGTTGTCCTCCTGAAATGCAAGAAACTGTTCTACTGTAGTTTATCCATTTCACTTGTTGGGCACAACATATTGGAAGAAATGTGGTGGAAGGGGTGATAAATCTTCCCATACAGTTGTATCCATCTTCATTTCACCATTTGCCACCTTTCTGACCGTTATGTTGATGGTTTTGACCAAAACTGGTCCTGCTCCGCTCATTCCGAAGCTTGCTCCAGAATATCAGGCAGTGTAACAGTTCTGACGCTCATCCATGCATCAATTGCTCAGGATGATGGGTTTGACCAGCTCGATAGTCTTCTTAGGTCCTCATAAGACTTCTTCCATAGGTTTTACATGCTGGTATTGACAAATTCCAAGCCATGTTGTTTATTTACAGCTGGCTAGAATTTGTATGGTCAAATTCTATTTTTTGCACAGTCAACCTAGTTTGAACAGGTTTTGGCACCTTTTTGCAATTTGAATAGGTTAGAAGGCAAGGAAAACAAATAGCATGATTCCATAATGGAATACACATCAACATACATTATTGCCTATTCAAATAAATATTTACTTGCTAGGTAAATCAGCTAAAATAGTGCAAAAAATGCAGAAAATGGTCAAAATAGAGTGCTATGCTCCAGAACATCTAAACATGTAAATAATAGTAGATAATGCATTCCATCATCAAAATTAGCACAAAAACATAGCATAAGGTTTATCAAATTGTTTATGAAATATCCAAAAATGGTCTATGAATGAGGCAATTTTTGGCCTCATCACTACTTTTGTTTGAAGAAATATAAAATACTTGTGAATGTATGATTTGTTTTAATGCTATTTCTGTTTGAAGAAATATAAGATACTTATGAAAGTATGAATTTTTTAATGATATTTATATTTTAAGAAATATGAAATACTTGTGAAAGTATGATGTGTTTTAATCTAATTTCTATTTGAAGAAATATGAGATACTTGTGAAAGTATGGATTGTTTAATGCTATTTCTATTTGAAGAAATATGAAATACTTGTGTAAGTATGATGTGTTTTAATGCTATTTCTGTTTGAAGAAACATGAGATACTTGT
Source organism: Wollemia nobilis (assembly GCA_028583015.1). Taxonomy (NCBI): domain Eukaryota; kingdom Viridiplantae; phylum Streptophyta; class Pinopsida; order Araucariales; family Araucariaceae; genus Wollemia; species Wollemia nobilis. The sequence goes on along the minus strand of JAQPPZ010016974.1, from coordinate 2,010,747 downwards.
GAAAGTATGAATTGTTTAATGCATTTCTATTTGAGAAAATATGAGATATTTGTGAAAGTATGATGTGTTTTAATGTTATCTCTATTGGGAGAAATATGAGAAAACTTGCTCAAGTATGATTTGTTTGAATAAATATGAAATACTTGTGAGAATATGATATGGACCTGATTGATGAATGAATTTATAGTATTATTATAATAAAGAGCTAGAAATAATTGATTGTAATGATACTTGTTTCAAAGGTATATCCTTGTGGAGAAGGATATGGGATGAAAATGTGATTTTTAGTCTTAGGAATGTATGGGATTTCCTTCCTTTGAATAATGGAATGCTTTAGACCATTAAATTGTGGAGAATTTATTGTTTTTAGTTTCATTCAATGAAAAATTATTACATGCTATTGTTTTTCTAGAATTGTATTTGATATACATGTAATGGGTTGTCCTGATCCTAAAAACACCTACTATCTAGTACCTATGGTTCGAATGGAGTCAAGCAAGGATCGACACTAGCTAAGTTCTATTGATAATGTATACATATTGTAAAAATACCTCTTTAATGAAGGGCTTCTATTATTGTAAAATGTATTTATTGATATCAATTATAATTTGAATATATCACTCCTTGAGAGGATGTGTATACAATGTAACACTTGACTTCAAGTGATCATAGAAAGAATGTAGAGTTTCATGATGAATTAATATTACCTTATGATAAGGATTAAATCTCTAAAAGTGACTCAAGACTGTATCTAGTTGATATAGAGTAACATTTAAACTAAAATGAATGGTTGCTTCATGCATGACATTCAAATATTAATTAGGAAATGTTTGTAAAGGGAAAAACCTTGAAAATTATCTATCTCATGAAGATTATAGTTGGTTAAACCAAGTAAGGAAAATGGTATACATTCACAAGTCTATGCATATTTGTGTGATAATCCTTTTAGCCCCTATGGTTGATATAGGAAAGCTAAGCATTGTAATAGTTGTGGTTCTATCCTTAAGGAAGAACCAACAAAATCTCAAGGTATACGTATAGTGTATGGTTGAAATGGACCTAACATAGAAGCTAGTTTAATGTTTGATTTAAACTAGTAGGGAAAAAGGGTGTTCCTATTTGGTAGAGAAGAATTCCCAATTGCAAGTTAAAGAAATCTTACTTGCAAGTCATTATAGGGGTTAGAGACTCCTAACCATAGGATAGAAACTGACCATGTCAGATTCCTATGAAGTGTAGCCTTGAACTTACTAGGATACTTATCTATAAGAGAACCACACATGGAAAATTTCAATACACACATGAGCTAGTAAACATAATAAATACTAGACACAAAAAAAAAATCCCTTAGGTTGTTTGATCTTGGAATTTGGTTTTTTACAGTTGGTATCATAGCCTAGGCTTATTAGGCACAAGATTCCATGAAAATCCTAAAAGTACTCTGAATAAATACATGTTTAGTAAGGAAAAAATTTACTTGAAGGTTACTAATGAGTAATTCATTCCTCCCAAGACTGAACCATTGGTGAATCAGCTTGGAGGAGTTAAGCAAACCCTCCACAATAGTGGGTTTTAAGTGGTGTACCTAAGATCCCTTTGACAAATTGTACTTGGCACTCGTAGTCCCAAGCTAAGCCTCTTTCTTACATAGACATTGTATTGTAAATAAAAAAGAGTTATCCATAGATCCTAATAATGTGAAAAATATCTTAGGAATATAATTGTATTAGAAAAATGTTTCTTTTAATCCAATAGATGTTGCAACATGACCTCTTGGTCAAATATGGAAGTCATAGGAAAATTGACTAGGGTATGGCAAAATATATCCCATAAATGGTAGCAAGTTGAACCTACCATGGTTAAAACACCATTATAGGACCACCAGATGGTAATAAATTATATTTAGGTGTTGCATACTATTCATAAAGTAGATGTATTTTTTTTACAAGATGCATGTGGTATTTGAAATTCACATATGATAGAAATAGATGCCAAACTAACACCACTCTTAAAATTAGGTAAACATGGCACCCAATTTGAGAAGTGGAAGATAGAGGATTTATCAGAAGGAGAAGCCAACTAGCACTGATAGTGTTGACAACAAGCCCATAGGGGATAGCTCATAAAATTCAAATAGAGTTGAAAATCCCACAACTGTTGTGTAGACAATGCAGGGGAAAATGACTCTATACAGAGAGAAAATTATCCGAAAATACAACTTGTTATAAATTATTAGGGTTGAAATACGAAAACCTGAGAATAAGAATCCTGAGTCAGCAAACCCTGTGGTATAATAGGTAATAGACATAGATTATGCATATAATGTAGCTAAAGTTTACATTAACAAAAACTAGAGAAAGACCTAAAACATGTCAAGGTTATAAGGTTATCAGGGAAGGAAGGTGGATATTCGATAGAATCATGGTTGAATGAGTTGGAGGCCTATTTCTCCATGAGAAACTACTCCTCAAAAACTAAGAGAATCTGGACCATAGTACTCCTAACAAAAACAAATTTAGGATGGTGGGAGACCTATAGTAAGGAACAAAAGATCAAAGTAATTCACTTCAAGTGGGAGGAATTTGTGAAAGCCTTCATAAAGAGGTTCCTTACAGAGAAGTTTTATATGAATACACTTGATGAGTTTATTAAACTCTACCAAGGGACTCAATATGTTGAAGGATATTATAGGTAATTTCTAAAACTACTTAAATATGCTCCATTCCTTGAGAAGGATAATAATATGAAAGTACATAAATTCCTCTCAAGAGCTAGTTATCACATCAGAAATGTAGTGAGCATGCATAAACCTAGTGATTTAGAGATAGCTTATGAGTTTGCTTGCTAAGAAGAATACAATATACACCCTAATAAAAAATTTGACAACCCCTCCAAAGGATCAAATAAGGAACATCATCACCAGTAAAAGAGGAAGTGGGAATCTAAGCAGGCTAGTAGCAACAGAAAGGAAAGAAAAATCCTAATTTTGCAAAGAAGACCAATAGGAAACCAAGGCACTTTAAGAAGAAGTTCCAGTATAAGAACAAAACCAATAATAATACTGAAAAACCATAACCTCTAAAACAAACAGGACCACCTCCTACCTATGAGAAGGATAAGCCAGATTAATAAACATCTTAGAATCATAAACCAGGATGCTATTATTGTGGTGGTCCACATTATGCGAGGAATTACCCTCTTCGTGCAGAATCTATCAAGAAGGCTAATGAAAAGGGCCATAATATCTATGTAGCCACTAGGAACCAGAACTTGGAAGGACAGATAACACCTTTATTTATAAATGGTAAAATATATGGTAGAAATATTAATATTCTGATAGACGGTGGAGCTATAGATAGTTTTATTTCTAGTAGCATAATAAGGGATATGCTAGATGGAAAGTGGAGTATGGGTCAGGTTAGACCTACTCCATGAATCAATGCTTCCTCATAGCTAAAATTTCCTATACGATCCTAAAAAGCATACACCCTAATCTAGTAACAATTGAAATCACATAAAGCATACAAGAATTGACAAAATTGAAATAAACCATAAAGAAAGGTTTCTTTTATTAAATTTCCATCAATTCAAGGTTACAAATTCATCCCTCTTAGGGATACCCAATGTGATACAATGTTACAATCATAAGAAATCCCTTGCAAGGGTAGGTGTAATCCGTAGACATTTTAGAATGACACGAACTACTCTAAGGTGTCGATGACCTTCTTCTCCATGATTAGAGGTATTTTTTTCCTTGCATCCCAAAACCCTATTGATTATGTGTGCAATAAACAACAAGAAGCATTAGTAATAAAGGATACCTCTCTTGATGAGGCTTTTTGAGTAATCTTGCACAAAACATGTCATGAAATCAAGAAGGCTTGTAAAATTATCAATTTATGCAAGAAATGAGGAAATTATAATAAATCATATAAAGAAGCATGAATCTAGCTAAAGAAACATCCTAATTAATCATTAGAAAACTTGAATGGCATGAAATAACAATACTATGCTAAATTAACAAATGCAAAAAAATGGAAGCAAATCTACCTCTAATTCCTAAATTAATCGATAAAATATCTGCTAAAAATGTTAAACCTATGCTAGATTAAGCTACTTGTATAACTAGAAATGGAAATATATTGCTATAATGGAGGAAAGAGACCATCAAACCCTAGTCATGGGTGCTTAAAGCAGTTGGAACTATTAGCCACAACTGACAACTGTAGCTAAGGTGAAAGTGTCCTTTCTCTTGAAACTAGGGCCAAAAACTTACAAATACTCCAAGGAATTTATGATCAAGGGTTGCCTTGATGTTCTAAAATTGATTGGTGGTTAAATTCACTGGAATTGGCAATGGAAGTGTGTTAATTATCAAGCTTGCTTCTCAATCTCTTGAGATCTCCATTGTTACAAAGTTGATGATCAAATTGGATTTTGGCAGCATATTGTTACTCTTCACAAGGTGTAATTGGCTCTCCATTTCGATAGGGCTTCACTATGTGATTGACACATTAATTCTCTAGATAAACAATTTGGCAACACTTCATTAGAGAAGATATCCAAGTAGGAGAAGAATTTTCTCTTTGAAATTGGGATCTTAAATAGACTCCCAAAATCCTTGCTCAAGCTTCATGGAGAAGCCAAGAAAAATATTTGGATGCTTCCAAGTCTGAACCACTTCCAAAACTATCGTAAATGGTTGTTGTAACTAATTTTACTTGACTCTGGTCCCTCGAGTTTGTTACAGGGCTAGTCGCAGGTCTCAAAAGAAGCTAAAAACCCTAGCCACAGGTGACACTAGTGTCTAAGAATCCTAGCCATGGGTGACACCAATGGCTAAGTCTAGATAGGCCAAAATACCCAAATTGAGTGGTTAGAACCACTACTTTTTTCTTGGAGTTGTCTAAGATCATTCATATGTTCTATTAGCATATCCCATATAAGTAGTCTCCTCGACATGACGTGTTTTAGGTGTCTACATTTCCCTACTCACTAGGTATACCATTTGGCACCTATATGTAGCATCGCTACATGCATTCGACATCATATTGGGCATGGATTGGTTAAAATCTCACAAGGATTTGATCAATTTCCAAGATCGATGGATCGAGTTCACTGATGATAAGGAAGAAATGTTAAAAATGGTTAGTGAACAAGGTTCATTTAAGCCTATGCTATTGACCATAATGCAACTAAATAAGGCCATAAGAAAAGGGGGTATGGTCTACATGGTCAAATAAAAGAAGTTGAAAGTGTCAATGAAGAGGAAGAATTTTAGATTTTCCCAATTCTACATGATTATAAGGAGGTATTTACCTTGAAACTTCCGAAGATGCCTCCCAAATGAGAATTTGACTTCACTATTGATTTAGTACCAGGTGCAAAACCCATCCATAGAGCTCCTTATAGAATGAACCCTATAGAGATGCAAAAATTGAAGGTGCAACTTCAAGAATTTCTTGAAAAAGAATTATTAAACCAAGTGTATATCCATGGGGTGCATCGGTACTATTTGTGAAGAAGAAATATGGATCGCTAAGGCTTTGTATAGACTACAGGATGTTGAACAAACCCACCATAAAGAATAGATATATTTTGCCAAGGATAGAAGATCTATTTGATCAACTAAAGGATGCCACCATCTTCTCCAAAATTGATCTGAAATCAAGATATCATGAGTTGAGGATCCGAGATGAGGATACTCACAAAATTGCTTTTAAAACCCAGTATGGGCACTATGAGTTCACATTTCTACCATTTAGATTGATCAATGCACCAGTTGTGTTCATGAATCTTATGAATGATGTATTTAGAAATTATTTGGACCAATTTGTGTTGGTATTTCTAGATGACATTCTAATATATTCCTGCAGTAGAGAAGATCATGATAGACACTTGAGGATTGTGCTAGAGATATTGAAGAAAAATGAACTCTACGGGAACCTCTCCAAATATGATTTTTATGTGTTGCAAGTACACTAAATGGGATATATAATATCTACAAGGGGGATTGCAATAGATCCCCTAAAAATTGAGGCCATTTTTAATTGGCTAACCCCCACTAATGTAATAGAAGTGAGGAGTTTCATGGGTTTGGTAGGGTATCAAAGGTTTATGAAGGACTATTTTGAGATAACCTGTCCAATAAAAAATCTACAAAGGAAAGGAAAATAATATGTATGGATGGATAAATGTGAATCTACCTTTCAATTGCTTAAACAAAAGCTCACCTTTTCTCCCATATTGAAAATCTCAGAGCCCCAAGGCAAATTTTTATCATGCACAGATGCTTCTTTGTAAGGATTGGGAGGAGTGTTATCCCAAGATAAATTAGTGGTGGCATATGAATCAAGAATGCTCAAGAAAAATGAGTTTAACTATGTCACGCATGACTTAGAACTAGTTGTAGTTGTACATACCTTGAAGATATGGTGATACTACCTTGTGGGTAGATCTTTTGAGTTGAGAACCGCTCACTAGAGTTTAAAGTATATCTTTACTCATCCCTTGCTAAATGTTATACATAGAAGGTGGATTAAGTTCATGGTCGAATATGATTTTGGCATAGAGTATGTCAAAGGTAAATAAAACAAGTTCATCGATGCCTTAAGCAAAAGGTACATTACTACATGAACTTGAAGTCATATAGATCTTATAGATCAAGTGAAGCAAGTCTAGTTCTAGGATCAATGTTGCATTGAAATCCAAGCCAAAATGGCACAAGATCCTAAGATAGTTGAGGATTATAATCTTAAGGATGGACTTTTATGTTTCAAGGATCGGGTAGTCATCCCCAAAGCTAAAAATATAAGAAGGATGATCATGAGGGAAGGTCATCAATCTCCATACTCTGCCCATCTAATTGGGGTCAATATGAGGGAAAAGATGAAGAAAACCTTCTATTGGCCTGTTGTGAAAAAGGATTTCATTGAGTTTGTTGCCCGATGTTTGGAATACCAAAAAGTGAAGGCAGAACACAAACATCTAGCAAGACATTTGTATCCACATGATGTGCTTGTGCAAAAATGGCAAGTTATTGTAGACACTAAAATCTAGTCAATCTAATTAGGCAATCACAAGCACTAGTTAATTAACACCACATGGCCCCCTTGGGCAACCCTCAGAGGTTTACTAGTGGTCCTAACCACTCTTGGGAAGCTCTACCCCACTTTTCGAATCTTTTGGGCCATATAGGCATGAATGTCACACCCTAGGATAGTCACAGTTTGTGATCGTCCCACCCTAGGATGACCACAAACTAGTCGTCCTAGGTGGGATGGCCACAACCTGACCATCCTAGGGTGGGACGGCCATAGGATTTGACTCCCAAAAAGTCAAATCTGGACAAATGGAACCCAAAAAACTATCATTTTCCCTATCTATTTGACCATGCAAGTTAGAGAACGCAAAATACTTATGACATGCTACATGTAAGAGGCAAAATAGGGAGATTCTCTTCTCCCTCCAATGCATGCCACCCTATTTGCCAAATGGTGCCTCTTGCCCTGCATGCCCCTGCATGACTTTTTTCCCAAAAACCTCCTTTGGATATAAAGTGGATTAGTTTTCCACAAAATAAATAGGGAGGGGTTTCGAGACATAGAAATTGAGTGCTTCCAAGATTTCCCCTCACCATTTTGTGTCCCTTTTCCCTTGAAATATCTACCTAACGAAGGAGGTTTGTGAGTGAACTAGGAGGTGCGATATGATTCCAAAACCAAACTATATGAGTGATTTTTACCACCAAATTTGATGAAAACACTATTTATGATATCCCTAACCAATTTATAGAGTAATTGGTGATAAATTAAGTGCAGAATTCTTGGTCATCCCACCCCAGGATGGTCCTTAGTTTGTGAGAGTCCCAACCATCCCACCCCAATATGGTGGCTTATGTATTCATGATTTATCTATTGTTATTTTTTAGTTATATTATATATTATCATATGATACTACTATCCAAATTTCATGCATTTTGGAGCTATATTGAGCAAGATATCATATTTTTAGTGTTTTGTAGGGTCTTATGCAAGTCTACAGAGGTCATCTGGAGAAGCACATGAAACTATTATTTATTTTACAAATATGACAATATTATTTCTCTTAAAATCATATTTTATGCATACTATCCAATTTTCATTTTATTTGGATGTGTTTTGGTTCGTAAATTGCTTGCTTTGGGTTTTGTAGGTTAGGAACAATCACTGCGATTATGACACACCTGATGAGCATCAGAAATGCTCATATTTTGTATACATTTTTTTGATTATTATGTGGCTATATAATAAGGATTGCATATTTTTATGATTGATTATATAATTATTTGATGAAATTATGCGTGTTATCTAATTTGTGTGCTTTCAGTGTGTTTTTATGGAATTGTAGTTGATTTAGTCAAATTTGGATCAGTTGAGGTCTTTTCATGGACCTGGCACTCTGTTTCTTTCAAAATAAACACAAATAAAATAGGTGCCTTCCCCTTCCAGGAAGGTGCCAAGTGTAAGTAGGTGCCTTCCTCTTCCAAAAAGGTGCCAAGGAAATACAAGCACCTTCCTCTCCTAGGAAGGCACCAATAGAAGGCCAACACCTTCCTCTTCAAGGAAGGCGCCAAAGGAAAATAAGCGCCTTCCTCTCATAAGGAAGGCATCAATAGGAAGGTGCCACTAGAATGCAAGTGCCTTCCTATCATAAGGAATGCACCAAAAAGAAGGTGCTATTAGAAGGTAAGTGCCTTCCTATCATAAGGAAGGCATTGATAGGAAGGCACAACTAGAAGGCAAGCGCATTCCTCTCATAAGGAAGGCACCGAAAAGAAGGTGCCACTAGAAGACAAGCACCTTCCTCTCATAGGAAGGCACCCATAGAAGATAAGTGTATTACTCTTCCAGGATGGTACCAATGGCAGTAAGGCACCTTCTGCATAGAGAAGGTGCTTGAAATACTTAGGCACCTTCCTCATAGGGAAGGCGCCCCTGTTCTTCACCCGTTGACCAGACAAGCATAATGTGGACAACAGAGACTGGTGTAGTTCCAAATCTACGTCATGTAGAGTTAAATTGGGGATCACACCAATGTATGAGAATGTCCTACCAATTCCAAGTGAAGCACAAACCAATCAGTGAACACGTCACCATTAGAAATGAATGCAAATTTTAGTAGACATCAATCACATTTACTAGACTGTCTTAGTTTAGTCTGGAATGAATCGACTATTATAACTTCTTTGTAACATAATATCTATGGGTGTGCTATATAAACACATGCAGACCTCTTTGAGGATATATAGAATATTTTGATAGTAAATGTAGAGAGATATACAGAAGAAGTATTGTAATACTTTGATAATTATAATACAGTTCTAAAAGTTTCTAAGTGCGTGTTCAGCTAGGAGGAAGCTGTTGGAGCCTGGGCCCACTCCAAGACAGTATTTCTTTGCTTATTTTTCTTGTGGTTTTCTAGATTATTTTATTGTGTTTATAAAATTGTTTATCGCATTGTTATTTCTAGTATTGCAATAGGTTTATTTCTAGGAATGCATGAATATTTCCTTTCTATAGATTTAATTGTTTTTACATAAATTATTGAGGAGTGTATGAATGATTGACGACCGTTGAAACACCCCCCAATAGTAGAACTAGCAAACTCATCTCAAGTGGTATTGTAAGCAATCTTGTTCAAGACCCTTCGCAAATTTACAAAGCTCCCTAGGTTGATAAATTAAATGCACGAGCATGTGACAAAAGTAGGAAAGAAGTTAACCTTGTTTAGCCCACAATATTTTGGCATTGTTGCCAGGGAAGCATCCCAACTAGATTATTTTCAATACCTGGAAACCTTCCATCTGACCTTGTATGAGTTCTTCGATAAGAAGAGGACCTGACGATCGGTTTATAAAAACCAATCCACCAAAACTTGAGTCAGCCGAACATTCTGAATTTGAATTAGACTCACCCAACCCACCACCAGCAATCCATTGGAGTGAGGATCTGCACTTTGTGCAAAGTTTCTCCTCATCCCATCAACTTGGGGAAGAATGAATCATCATAAATCCCCTATTTAATAGGACACCCTTAGATGAAGCCCTGTTGTGGAAAGTTGTAGAAGATCGGATGATAATACCAGACAACCTTAGAGCCTTACCTCAAAAAGTCTTAAACTACCGTAAGGCCATAAATACTCCATTAGAGACAACATTTCTTGAAAAAATGGCTGACAACAAAGAAATTTCATCTGGATTTAGTTTCTCGATTGATGAAGGAGTAGGAGATAAAAAAAAGAAAAACATATCCCCTGCTCACCTTTTGACCTTCAGAGGGTACCCAAATGAGGACCCTAACCTATTTTTATTTAAGTTTGATGTCTTATGTAGGTCTGTGGACTACAAATATGATATGCAGAAGCTAAAACATTTTCCTTCCACATTAGACGATGCAGCTCTACGGTGGTTCATCGGTCTGGGAGAAAAACACATTGCCACTTGGGATCAAATGAAGAAGCTCTTTTTAGAGCAATACCAAGATTTTGGGAGAGCAAGAGACTCTAGAGAAGAGGTCCTGAGCATGATGCAGAAATAAGATGAGTCTCTCGAGGAATACTAGGAGAGATTCAACTTCAATCTTCAATGATCTCCTCACATGAAACTATCTGATAAGTCCCTCAAAAGCATATTTTTGAGAGAACTTACCAATGAATCACTAGAGGCTCTTAACATGATTTCTGGAGGTGATGTCTACCAGCACGCTATGGAAGACATCCAAAAAATATTCTAGAACTACTCAAGAAGGAGAGGCAAGACCACTTCTAGAACCATGAAAGCGACTGCTTTAGTCATGAAGATAGAAATAGGTAACATGCTGGAAGATTTAAAGAGCGAAATGCTCTCATATCTATCATTGCAGATGGATACACTGTTGTTAGAGAAAAAGAAGTAAGAAAATGAAGTAGCATTGGCTTATTTCTATCTAAAATGAAGAGGGAAGCATGCAAAGAATGCATGCTTAGAGAACAAAGTTAGAGTATGCGCAGTTTGCAGGCTGAACCATAAAACTCGATTGTGCCTGCAACTGCCCAGTAATCAGGAGGATGTTGAAAGCGTGGATGCCTATTTCATAGGCAATCAGAATATTTGGCCACAACCCCTTGCAGGGAATATGCCAAATGGAATACCGTCATATGATGGAGGACCATACATGTCCCAAGGCCCACCTCAACCACATAACATGGGGTGGTGGGGGCCATCACCCTGGTCAAACGCACCCCCAGCAGCATTCCTGAACCAGCAGCCATGGATGCCATTTCCATATCTTGGATAGTAGTGGATAGGCCATACTATGTGGAATCAAGCTCCATAGAATGTAGCACCAGCTCACTTCCAATAGAATTTATCGACGTTGCCAACAGTGAGACCTGCGTAGCTACCTGCACAACTGACAATGAATCATAATAACAGGGTGAACCAGCCAACATATAACATGGAGGGTGAGATGTATTCGATGTACCACATTCAAATTAGGTCTGGTAGACAACTAGGAGTAGGAACGCCTCCACTGGTAAGGAGAAACACCTCTTGTAGAAGAGGTCATAGAAGAAATGCTTGAGAGAGCAAAGGCTCCATTTCCCAATTGGTTGCAAGAATAGAGGAAAGTAATGCAGCCGAAGTTCGATATCTTGTCTAGCTTGAAGAACCTCATCATGATAATTCCATTATTTCAAGCCATCCGAGATGTTCTGATATATACCAAGGCAATAAGAGAGATGTGTCTAAGGAATCCAAGATGAAGTGCAACCCAGACTATCAATGTCATGGGTAAAATAGCAAATTTTATGAATGGAAAAATGTGCCATGCTAAGTATGAAGACCCGGGCAGCCCAGTGCTGATTGTAAAATTGAGGGACATTCCCTGTCCAATATGTTGGTCGATCTCAAAGTAGCCATCAACGTAATGCCTCAGGAGACCATGCAGATGCTACAACTCATGAACTTAAAACCCACTATGATAGTGTTGTAGATGGTTGATCGATTAACCGTGGCATCAGAAGGAATGTTGGAAGACATAATAGTGATAGTCAATGCATGGGAATACCCAACCTACTTTTTATTCTTATAATCTAAAACTAGGATGGGTGGTTACCCGCTCATCTTGGGAAGGCCATGGCTAGCAATAGCTAATGCTTACATCAACTATCGATATGGGCTGATGACCATCTCCAATGGAAAAAATGTTAAAAGGTTGACTATTTCACCCCCAGCGTAGTCCGTCGACTCATTAGGAGAACCCATGTTGACCGAGCATGAAAATATTGAGCTATCCATGATCCAGCCGGTGATGATGTTGGATGAGTTGATAGAAGAAGAAAAATATGGTGCTATTGTGGAGTTCCTCCATGGGAAGTCCTCCATATTCGCACCTGGATCATCGTTGGATAGTACCCAAGATCACCACATTCAATAGATACACATCGGTACAAGAAGAATGTTGAATGTTAGTAGTGGGTTGACTCCCGCACAATTGATGGAAGTAGAAGAGCTCTTGGTTAGACATCAACAGTCATTTACATGGGATTACATAGATATGAAGGGTATCAACCTAAATATTTGAACCCATCGTATATACCTAGATGATAAAGCAACTCCAAGCAGGCAACCACAGAGAAGAATGAATCCGATAATGAAAGACATTGTCAAGGAAGAATTGCAAAAACTCTTAACTATTGGATTCATCTATCTGATTTTTGATAATGATTGGGTTTCACCGTTAGTGGTAGTCCCTAAAGAATGGGAAATGACGAATCTATGTGGACTATAGAGCATTAAATAAAGCGACCAAGAAGGACCACTTCCCACTCCCGTTCATTAACTAAGTCTTGGATACACTCTCCGGGAGGAAGTATTTCTCCTTCCTGGATAGATTCAGTGGATACAACCAGATCCAGATAGGAGAAGAGGATCAAGATAAGACAGTGTTCACCTGCTCATGGGGAACGTTTGCCTATCGGGTATTACCTTTCGGATTATGCAACGTACCTACCACATTTCAAAGAGCGATGCTTAGTATATTTTTAGACATGATGGGAGATGCAGTTGAAGTATACATGGATGACTTCACCATCTATGGAGAAACATTTGACAAAGCAATGATGAACTTAGAAAGAGTGCTTGAAAGAAGCAAGGAAAACAATTTGTCCCTGAGCAATGATAAATGCTTTATGATAATGCAAGAAGGCATCGTACTGGGACACCACCTCTCTGTAGAAGGAATAAAGGTTGATAAAAGGAAAATTGAGGTCATCAGAGACCTACCCAGCACCAGAACACAGATAGAGGTGAGGAGTTTTCTTGTATTAGTCGGGTACTACCGGTGATTTATTGCCGAATTTAGAAAAATTGCAAAACCATTGCACACTCTATTATCTAAGGATGTGGATTTCAATTGGATGGAAGACTACGAAGAAGCATTTTAGTTGCTTAAAGAGAAACTGATATCCACACCGATTTTAAGAGGACCAAATTGGGCCATACCATTCCATATCTACTGTGATGCATCCAACAATGAGATTGGAGTAGTCCTCGGACAGAAGGATGGCAAAGAATTTTATGCCATCTACTATCTCAGCAAAAACTTGGTAGGAGCTGAGCTTAACTACACGGTGACAGAGAAGGAGTTCCTTGTAGTTGTGCATGCCATAAACAAATTATGCCATTATATCATCGGGTATAATGTATTTGTCCACATGGAACACATGGCCATTAGATACTTGATGAGCAAGCCAGCAATTGGTGGAAGAATTATCAGGTGGCTCTTGTTACTACAGGAATTCAACATCACAATAGTCGACAAACCAGGCAAAGATAACATCGTAGCAAATTTTCTATCAATATTGATACCATCAGACCATACAGTAGTGGAAGACCAATTTTTGGATGAACATTTGTTCACCATTAGTGAGCAAATTCTGTGGTACATAAATATAGCCAATTACTTGGCCACCGAAATAACCTCACCTACTCTCTTTTTGAGAAAAGCAGATGGTCATAGAGAAAAGTGCATTGTTCCTATGGATTGATGGCCTCCTATTAAAAATAGGACGTGACCAAATTATAAGGAGATGTGTAGCAAAATAGGAGTTATCAGAATTACTTAAAGCGTGCCACGATGAACCATGCAGAGGACACTTTGTAGGGAAATGAACTGCCTAAAAAATCCTACAGGCTGGGTACTTTTGGCCCACTCTATTCAAGGATGTGACTGTGTATGCAAACAAGTACAATGAATGCCAAAGAATGGGTATACCAACCCATCAAGATGAAATGCCCCTCCAGCCTCAGGTACACCTAGAACCCTTTGATAAGTGGGGCATGGACTTTGTGGGACCAATTAATCCACCTTCAATAGGGAGGAGGTTTATTTTGGTCTATACAAATTACATCACCAAATGGGTTGAATTTCAAGCATTGAGAGATTCAAAAGAAAGAATAGTCATCGATTTCTTATTTGCCCACATTTTCACATGATTTGGGGTCCCTAGAAAGATAACAACTGTATCGTTCCAAATTTTCTGCACCCTTACCTTCAGGCTAAAGGATCTGTGCCTGAAAGGGGGGTGCGAGAAGGATGGGACAGTACCTCAGACTGAGAGGCCCTTTGAAGGTCTCGCCTCTCGGGGGAGGGGTATTAAGGTGATTTTTCGACGGATGGGGGGGTTCACTAGGAAACGTTTAGTGGTAGTCTCCACACCTAGGTTGGGAATGTGTTTAATGTGTTCAATTTTGCATTTAATCATTCAAATCCTAGGTTTGGCCAAATGAATATAAGTTGTTCTATATGAAATGTAGATTTAAATGAAGATAGAAAATATATTTAAGCAAAAAACACAGAGAATAAATTAAGTGAAGAAATCCATACCTGATCCGGATGTCTAATGGAGGTTTTGATTTTTGAAGTAGTCAAGATCGTCTTGAATTTGATAGGATCATCTATGATCTGACAAGATCGTCTGAGATCTGATGAATTCATCAGACGAATTCGTCAGAGACCTACAATCAGAGAAATGGATACAGAATATAGAAAATGCAACTATGCTGATAAAGGAAAATGATATGAAATGACAAAATGATGTTAATAAGATAATCCCAAATAGAAAATCAAATAAATTATCATGCTTTAATAGCTAATCATGATTTTATTATGTACTTAAGCTATATGGGTGAACTCCAAGATGCAGGATAAGAGAATAATAATAAAACTAACTAGATGCAGAATAAAATAACAGAAAGGTATAGGAAAAGCGCAAACTCTGGGCACTGATTGCCCCTAATGTAGACTACAGTCAAAATCATCTAGAATTGGGGCATGATCATCTGAGATTGTACAAGATCGTCTATGACAATCTGAGCTTGCTCCGATTAAAGAATAACAGAGTTCCTGCAAGAAAATTTGAAAAGCACAAATGCAGATGATAATCTAGGGTATTATAATGCACGCAAAGATCAAATTACAGGAAAATTCAGCCAGGGGAATGTCAAGGGGGGTCCTAAGGTTTAAATAGGCTTATGAGGGAGGTTAGGATGTTGGAGATCATCCTAATCTAGAATATATCCAATGGGGGAGACTCTAATGGTGCAGACGCGTCTCTGCCCGAGTTAGAGAAGTTGTTGGAACAGAAGCTAATTTTGAAAAATTAGTTTTGGGATGAGATCATCTGGAAGTTCTGCTCCAGACGAATTCGTCTGATCTGAGGCGATATCGTTTGATCAACGACGATATCATCCAACGGTCAAAACAAATTCTAAAAATGGCATGGCAAACGAGGAAAGCAGGTAACAGACGATTCGGGGTTAAAATTTGAATTTGAATTATTACTAAAGTAATTTTAATTATTTACTAAGGTTTACTCTGACAATTTTAGGGTGCTACATTTTGCCCCCTCTTTAGCGAATTTTTTGAAGAAAATGCGTTAAATATGAGTTCTTCTTGATCTATGAGAAAGCAAAAATTATTCCCATTTTTAGGCAATGATTCTAGGTCGAATCGTACGACAACTTACTATGGTGCCCCCTCTGTGTTTTTACCAAAATCGAATGTTTGAGGTAAAAACGTGGAAAAGCAAAATTTAAAATGTTGTTAAGTGTTTTTTGAATAAAATTAAAAAATAGGGAAAAACCCTAATTCATTTTTACTGTTCATTTTCCTAATTTCTAGAGCTTTAAAGACAAGATGGTCGAGACAGCGCACAGATCGACAGAGGTCCGGTGCGGGCTACGGGTAAGGGTCCAAACTTAGTTTAGAAGGATTTAATTTTGAATTTCATGCTTTTTAGATTAATTTTGAATGACTTTTGAGCATCGCGATTGTTTTTGGGCCGTCGACATCGTCGGGACAAAATAGTCTCAATTTTGTCGAAATCGTCTCGATATCGTCAATTTCGTCCAAGGGTGAAATCGACGATATGGGGACGATTTCGTACAATAAGGGACGATTCCCTCTTGCAAAATTGGAGATGAATATACTCAAATTTTGGATGATATTGTCCAATAATGGATGATATCATCATTTGTATGAAATTGAACTTGTTTTACTTGCATTTTTAATCACTATTTTATTAATGATTTTTATTGTTTTTTTGTTTATGTTGCAAAAAGGATTACTAAAGAGCCGAGAATGAAAATACAGTAGGCTGAGGGATGACTTGGCCGCTCTATCTCAATTAGAGTGATATCAGTTGGCTCAAGTCAGCTTGCAGCATGTGGCAAATATGCCACAGGTTTCTATAGATATAGGGCTATTGACAGCCCTAGCGGAGAGGTGGTATCCGGGTTCTTCTTGTTTTTTATTACCGACAGGGGAGATGACTCCCACATTGGAGGATGTATGGAGGATTTTGAGGATCCCCATACAAGGATAGCTAATAACTCCCATAGCTAATCAGGGCCATGTGATGATGCGACTGTGCGGAGATCCGAGCTTCACCCTAGAGAAGGGCGGAGTGAACATCAAGTCGCTACGCCAGATGCCTGGGGCATCTAGACTAACACAGGTTTTGGTTGGGGTGGTAGGTGGTTTGCTACTATGCCATCAGAGTGGATGCAGAGTACCATGGCTACTGACAGATGTGGTCTATGACATGAGAGACCACAGGTACAGGTTTTCTTGGGGGAGCTTTATACTATGCCGATTGTATAGGATCCTACATGGGGTCGTATACAAGGGCGATCGATGTCTAGTCATGACATCACTACTATAGGTTTGGTGCTAGGAGCACATCATGGTGTGGAGGCTGGTAGGGCTTCCATTGACAAGGATTGATAGGGAGAGGCCCCGAGTTTTCTACTGGTGGCTCCGGAGAGGGTCACAGCGGCGGATAGATCTACCAATGTCCCGAAGACTACTTGATGACCTTGTCTCCAACCAGATCACCTGGAGGCCTTGGAGAGATCATCCAGGGTGGGCCAAGGATGGACAGGAGCTAGCTCACATTAAGCAAACCTATTGGTTGAGGATGGAGAGGGGAGAGGTGGAGCTCCATTTCTATGACTGAGTTTTGAGACAGTTCGATCTACAGCAGGGGATCCCATCTCTCAGGGACTATAAGTTTTCCTGGACCGTCCGGGATAACACTACAGTCAACGGGGCTCCAGATATGCAATGCTTTTGGAGTGAGGATGTGGATGATGCCCCCATTAAACTAGTGTATGGGGATGACACAGGGATTGCTGATGGCTATGATTCCTGGTATGCAGGCATCCACTCTTCTCGGATGACGAGGGCTCAGGGTTTGATTCATGTAGTTGTGCATTAGATGGGGAGGCGGTGCTAGGAAGCCATTGAGGTGACATAGGGTCACGGCAAGAGAGAGCTAATGAGGCCATAGGCTCAACAAAGGTCATGGTAGCAAGAAAGGAGGGAGGAGAGACCCCTTTCTCCATGGAGAGAGAGGCCACCATCACCCGATAAGGGCAAGGGTGTCGAGGCAGGAGAGAGTAGCGATATGGCTACTCTCCGGGCGGAGACTATTTGTCTCTAGGCTTAGGTGTAGTCCTTACAGGATGAGGCTACACGACACCGAGAGGAGGCCACACAACTCAGATATGAGGTCACACACCTCAGAGCATAAAGTGGGGGCAAGCACTCAGGACTTAGCATGAGCTATTGCCCAGATCACATTCTATCAGATGCTATACCACCATATGGTGCTAGAGGGGCAGAGGTTACCACTGTCGGCCCACATTACGGAGCCTATCATGATGAGGTCATCAAGGACATCATCATGATCAGAGTCCAGGACTAAGAACCATAGGGACTACGATGGGGCCACCTCGTCCACCTCAGGGCAGGGGAGGAGATGAGGCTGAGAGCTCGAGAGGTTCTTGAGGCTAGCTGCTATAGACTACACTGCACAGATTGATACATAGTGTTTATTATTTTTGATAGAGGATTGAGTATGTCGAGGTATAGATTGTGGCATACCGATCCAGTTTTGAGATGATGTATATATTGTTGATATATATATAGATGAGATATTTTTGATCATATGACTTGTCTTATGTGTTTGTATGATGCTTTAATGTTTTGATGTGATTGATTTAATGATTCATGTAATTATTTCATTTGAAAATATTATGGTTTGAATGTCATGCTTTTAAAATTTAAATGAAATAATCTTATGTAAACAAATTCGTTGTTTGTGGTGTGATTTGATAAAAAATAAAATGGGACTTTTAACAATAATTTCAAAGGACATTGTCGCTATTATAGACCATTTCATGGAGTCGTCGCTCACTCGGTCGTCAAGCTAATCCCGGTATAGAAATATTGCTAAAAGTAAAAGAGTGCTTAAGAGACTGTCTTAAGATTTTGTTGTGATGATGCAAATGATGATGATGATGGTGATTTGTTTTCAGATTTCCATGAAAATATTATGCATGAAACATATTAGAAAATGATTTTTGCTAGGCATAAATTCCTAAGTGTGATAAAATTTTTGAATAATTCCCTAGGAGTTATACCATCATTGCAAAATTGAAGTTGGACATAATGACATGAAATAGAATAAGTGTTTGTTTTTTTGTAAAGCATAATTGTGTAACATAATGATTTAAGTCACATGTTTTGATGAATTCTATTTTAAAATAAATGGGAAAGAAAATTAGAATGATGGTTTGCACTAGGCATAGAATTATAGTTATAGACTTAAACCATCATCGCAAAATCCAAAGAAGAAAATAAGTTGTTGGTTTTATTGCAAGATGCGTTTTTTATTTTTGATAAACAGAAAAATAATAAGATGAAAACTTTTTGTTTGAAATATTTTTTGAGATTTTGTGAGAAGATGTATGTAATTGCTTTGATACAAAACAAAAAATTCTGAAATAAAAGGATAAAATTACTCCGAACAGAGTTACAGAAATATTTTAAATTATCTTAAAGAGAAATGTAGATTTATAAGGAATCCTCATGTGCAACTGTGAATTCATTACCGATCTTTATTTATCATAATGATACAAAATCTCTCAAATACAAATGTGTGTGCAATTGTATTGTTCATTTACTAGTTTTGAGCAAGATAATTTGATACAAGTGATTTGAATTAACCAAATAAGTGTTCATTAACCATGATTTAGATGCATATAACCATACCAGACTACTATGTAAGTCAGGTTATCAAGAGCTAGCTAATCCATAAGAAGACATAGGTCTGTACAAAAGGTCGCTAATGTGACAGACATATCACCACGCTAGGAGTTACCCAAGGCCAAGCGGGTTGGGCACAAACCATCTGTTATGGGGCTTACCTCATAGTTTTTTAATAATTGATAATTCCAGGGATTCAAGCTCATCAACCCTTCTTTTCTTTTCAATGGGTAGGGAAAGGGATTTTATTGCTTTTGCTTTTGCTTTTCTTCTTTTTTTTTTTGTATTTTTGCTTGATATTTGAGATAATGCTAAAATATTGCTGTGATGATTCACATAACGTTTTTCTTTTTCTCTTTTTCTTGAACTTTTCTTTTTCTTCCTATGCTAGGGATACTTGCTTGGATTAGCTATAGAGCAAGGGATTTTTATTCTGGGTAGGGGTGAGCTTGTCCTTTTGTCAATTCTCAAAGATTCTAGACCATGTGCATGATAGGATAGCAGGGGAAACTTTTCACTCAAGAAACCACTTCTACAATGTAGCATAGCATGGATATTACAAATATAATAATTTTATTGTGAAAGGATATGCTTGGTTTAAGTAAATAACAAGATCAATTCTCTATGCTCAAACTTTATTTAGTTGAATTTTATGGACTTTGATATAAGAGAGATTAGTAATCATGCCAGATAAAATCAAGATATTTATTTTTGAGAGTGTGAAAGTACGAGATTCCAAATAAATGCTAATTTATCCAAAATAATTGAAAATATAGCTGCAATACTTCACAATTGAAAAGGTATGAAATAAAATATGTTTTTTGAATATTTTGATAATTTTGATGTTTGTTTTTTTTTTTTTGATCTTAATTGATGAATTGAAAGAAATACACTGTGATTGTTTTTTAAAATTTTTAGATGAATTTAATAAAATGAGACAAGATGTACAATATATACAATGATGAAATTACCAGAATTATGCATAATATCGCTTAAGATGCATAATATTCATAGGTTATTTTAAATATTTACCATCTAAGGTAGCTAATTTGTATGCTCCCGATTCAAATTTAGCAGTGATAATATATGGTCCAAGCCAGTTGGGTTCAAATTTACCTTTAAGGTCTTTAGTTGCATTAGTATTTTTTTTATTTTCTTTTAAAACCAGGCCACCGACCTCAAAGGATCGATGACGAACTTTCTTAGCATATGATCTTTTAAGCTTGTTTTGGTAGGCATGAAGATGCTCCAAAGCATTGATGCACTTTTCATCTAGGAGTTCCAGCTGACTAAGTCTGCCAGCTCGATATTCATCTCCTACTTCGGTATCTTGAAGTAGTAGAGCCAAAGAAGGAACTTCTAATTCAAAGGGAAAAACAACTTCAACGCCATAAACCAAGACAAAAGGTGAAGTACCTACGGGAGTACGAACACTGGTGCGATAAGCCCACAAAGCAGGATATAACTGAATGTGCTAGTCATGGCCAAATTTATTGACCAATATTTTGAGAATTTTAATTAAGGTTTTATTAGATGCTTTTGCTTGGCCATTTCCCTGAGGGTAATAGGGAGTGGACCAGCGATGTTGAATATTATATTTTTGGCATAATTTCTTAACATATTTATTTTTGAAACAAGTTCCATTGTCTAAGATGAGATTTGTAGGAATTTCGAACCTACAAATGATTTGATTAAAAATAAATTTAGAGACTTGTGTTCCAGTGCAGGAAGCTAAAGGCATAGCTTCAACCCACTTCGTAAAATACTCAGTGGCGGTTATGATGAATTTGTGTCCATCAGATGACACAGGATTAATTTTTCTAATAATGTATAAGCCCCATTTTGAAAAGGGCCATGGAGATGAAATAGCCTGTAGTTCTTGTGCAGGGGCATGGACAAGGTTAGCATGTTTCTGGCACTTGTCGCAATGGCACACATAATCATGTGCATCGTTTTCCATGGTAGGCCAAAAGTAGCCTATCCGAAGGAGCTTTTTAGCAATGACACTACCACTGAAGTGTCCTCCATAAGATTCGTCGTGTGCTTCACTCAAAGCTGATTTGGATTCTTCTAGATTCAAACATCTCAATAGGATACCTTCAAAAGATCTATATAAAGTATTGCCAATTATTACAAATTGACTTGCTCGTCTATGTAATAACCGACGTTGGTTCCTATTAGAACTGGCAGGGAAAGTCCCATTGTAAAAAAAATTAAATATATTTGTATACCAAGGTTCAGGAGTAGTTTCATTGATTAGAAACACATCCAAAGGTTCTAAGCATGACTTATTTGAAGCGGATTCTTGGAGTCGATGAATAATTATGGTAGCATATTCATTGTCTAACTCCAAGGGTAGAAGAGAGGCAGCTGCAGCCATAGCATCATTCGCATGGTTGCTAGTTCGAGGAATAGCTTCCAAGGTAACTTGATCAAATAGAGATATTAATTGTAAAACATATGTTTTATATGGGCATAATTTATCATCTCTGGTCTGATAAACTTCATTAATTTGGTTTATAATAAGTTGAGAATCACCAAAAACTAGCAGATGTTTAATTTTTAGTGCCAAGGCAGCTCGTAATCCAAGGATTAGAGCTTCATATTCAGCAGTATTATTGGTGCAAGCAAATGTTAATTTGAAGGACAAAGGTATAATGTGTTTTTGCAGAGATATTAAAATAATACCCGCACTAGCCCCACTCATGCATCGGGCTCCATCAAAGTATAAGGACCATTGTTCAACATGGTCTGCCTCTAATTGAAGGCATTCATTAGGAAACTCAATGATGATGGGATGGGTAGACTCTAAGAGTGTAGTAGCTAATTTATCCGCTATGATTTGACCCTTAACAAACTTTTGTCCTATAAACATGAGTTCAAACTTGCTTAGAACAAGAACCCACTTTGTTGTTCGACCCGATAAATAAGGTCGACTCATGAGATACCGCAAGGGATCATATTTGGCAATGACATAGGTTTTCTGACTGAGCATATAATTTCATAGTTTCTGTGTAGAAAATATGACTGCTAGACATAACTTCTCTAGTATGGTATAATGAGTTTCATAACTGATGAGGGTTCTGCTAATGTAATAATTAGCACGTTCCTTTTTCTCATCATCAAACTGAGCTAACATAGCTCCTAAGGTAGAATCAAAAGCGAAAATGTACAAGATAAAAGTATGATCAGATCTAGGTGATGAAAGCACAGGTGGATTAAGGAGATATTGTTTGAGAAATTCAAAAGCTTCCTTACATTCTTCGTCCCAATTAAAATGGACTGAAGAACACAAGCTTATACTGATAGGGGGGGTGAACAGTATAAGACCTCTTTTTACTTTTTCCTTTATACTTAAAAATAGTAAAGCAATATACCCAAAGCAATATCAAAGCAATGCACAATATCATCCACAAAGTGACACCAATTTTAACGTGGTTCACCCGTAATGGTCGGGCTACGTCCACAAAACTTTTCTCTAAAAGTTATCTCAAAGTTCTTTGGGAATCCTTCCCAATTACAATGTTTATGAGCCTCGGCCCAAAGGAGATACCTTCCCCAAATAAAGGACTCTGCTCTAGGAAATGATCCCTCGTAAGATCAACTGCCTCTACCTCTTGCCAAGCACGTGGAACTCCTTTCCATCGAAGACCTCCTGTCCTCAATGCTTAGCCTAAGAGACCTCTACCTTCTATGATCACGTCCACAGTAGCTCAACAACCTGTACCAAACATAGTCACCGGTCTAGTACAAGTCTTCCTCTGTCTGTCAATCTGTCCAACTCTTGAACAAATCAATCCTCTCCATACAAGCCTTCTCAAAGACTTGCCAACTCGTCCTCAATGTTCTTCTCATAGAACCAATGCACCTCTGTCCTCAAGTTCTCTGATAGAACTATCAAACTCACTCACAAGTCCTCTCCTAGGACCTGTCCAAATCTCTCACAAGTCCCCACCGAACCTGTCCAAAATTGCTCACAAGTCCCCACCGAAAACCTGTCCAAAACTCGCTCACAAGTCCCCACTAGAACCTCGTCCAAAAACTCAGCAAGCTCACCAAGAAAAACTTTCTTAGTAGGAAATCACAAAGTGAATTGTTAGAGACCCAATGTGATTTTTCAAACTCATAGAAGCATAAAGAGAATTGTTAGAGACTCAATATGTTCTATACTCAAATCCCAATCTCAAAACTCAACTCAAATCAACTCAGCTCAATCTCAATCTCAAATCTGAAAACTCAACTCAATATCTGAAATGGATAGGATAGAATGTTTTCTTTCAAGAACATGAAACCCCAACAATTGCCAACTATGCAAAGAATCACATAACAATGATACTCATGTTCTTTTCACCATCAATTAGGGTTTCAACAACAATGCTCATCAAACAAGGTTTAGTCAACCAACACCATTCAACTCAACATCAACCTTGAAGCATTCAACCAATCATCACAAGAAAAGGAAACAAGTAGAAATCCTTTTCCCTCCAAAGATATTTGAACAAAATAGCCACCAACACAATATCACCAAATGCAAAGAATAACTTGCTCAAATCAACTCAATGGAGTAAGCCCAATATCATGAATCAAGTAAAGCAATAACTTGATCAAACAACCTCTATGGAAGCAACTCAACCATCAAACTCAAAACAGCCAACCAAGGGTTCCACCAACTCAATGCAAGTAGCTAGACTCACAAATATAAACCCTAGTGCACAAAGCTTCCACTATCTCAAACCAAAAATTATGCATTCACCAAAAACTCTCCTTAAGGATAACAATGCATAAGTAGTCTTCAACAAACCAGAAAATAGGATTTACACCTAGCCAAAGGATACCTAGTAGAATACCTTTTCACTCCAACCTTATTTCAGAAAACATACACCAATCATACTCATAAGAAGAATGTGCCCATACCTTATTGGAGTAGAAGATAATTGAACCTTCAAGCCGTCACCACACACAACTCTCAAACTTCCAACCAAGTTAGGGTTAGAATAAAAAGAAATGAGCAATAATATAAACTTCCTTTATTACACCTTTTAGCTCCACTTCTTTAAACACAACCACCATAACATGCCAATAAATCAACAATCACAGACTCACACCTTATACCTCCATTTTTAATTTTAGCATAGCAAAGAATAATCTTAAAAATACATCCAAAGAAATATGCCCTTATTTCTCCTAAGCTTTTATTCAATGCTAATCACAAAAGCCAAAACTCATAAAATTTAATCACACCTTATAAATCGCTGTCCAAGAAACTCCGAATTTCATGGCATAAAGACGTTTTAATAAAAACGTGTGTTACTCTAGCAAAGCACCCCCGCGAGACTCGAAACGGTGACCTCCGCCAATGCAGCACCCAACAACAGCCTTCGCTGCCACTAGCCCACGCGGGCTACGAAGTTCACAAGTGAACTTCCCTCCACTTCACCCTCGAAAAAACTCCCGAAGACTTTTCAACCGCACGTGCTTCTAAGTCTTCCTTCGATCGCAGCGAATACAGAGCACAAACACCGCAAATTGCATTCGAGGAATTTCGAATTAATTAGCCTTCCAACCTTAGGAGTTGGAGAATAAATAGTCTCTTCGAAGACACCTTGACGTCGACGGAAATAAAGACCATTTCGAAATTAATCAAAAGTCTTTTCAAAAAGGGTTTAAAAACCCTTAAATAATTTTAATAAATTAAGAATAAAAAAAGGTTTAAAAACCTTTAAGTATTTTTAATAAATTAAAAATAATTTCTCCCTTAATTAATTAAATAATTAATTAATTAAAACCTTGAAGGGTTTTAAATAATAATTAAATAAATAATAAAGAGAACCTCCATTGGTTTTAATAAAAACCATTTAACTTGGTTTTAATAAAAACCCTATCCAACTTGGTTTTAATAAAACCGGTTTGGTTTTAATGAAAAACCCTTGCCAATGGAATCTCTCCGGATTCTCTTAAAAATATTCTCTTGGAATCTTCCACCTTTGAAGCCAACACATCCTCTTAACATTAATGCCATTTCCTTTTGACATCAATGACAACTCATAGACAAGAAGCTAGGATCTCAAACCCAAAATTGCCAACAATCTCCCCCTTTGTCATTGATGGCAAACCATGCTTCTCAACAACACAAAAACTCAACATAAACAGCTCCCCCTGTCTTGAGGCTCTCCCCCTTACTCAAATCTCTCCCCCTTTGTCATCAATGGCAAAGGGTCACCTTTGGGGCTCGGGACTAAGAATGAGCCTCTTAGCTTAGTCCCTCCCCCACCTCCTCGATGAGGTGATTAATTCTTGGGTGGGAGTAAAACTCCCATTAGGCACCGATCATCATCAGCTGTCTATAACTTCCTTGTCGGGCCTTCTCTTGAACTCTTTGTCCATATTCCTATTCCTGTCACTATTCTTGTTCTTGTTCTCATCCCTGTTCTTGTCCATGCCTTGATCCTTAGACCTAATCATGCCACTGTTCCTCGTTCTCGTATTCTGGAATTTCAGCTCTACACCGTCCGATTGTGTGACCTTCATTGTTGCACTTGAAACACTTGACGATGTTGTTTCTCTGAGGTAAACCTGATCTTTGAATCCACTACCAAACTTTCCGACCAAACCTCGTTTCGACCAAACCTGTTCTCGCCAAACCTGTTCCGACCAAACCTGTTCCTCGTTATTTGCCTTGCAATAAACTCGCCTTGTGCCCAAACTCGTTGACAAGAGTAGCAATACCCTTGAAAGTAACTAGCACTTCTGAAACTGTCATTTACCTCCTTCACTTGAGCCATGCAATGTGAAGCCATGTGACCAAACTCGTGACAAGCAAAACATCTGCCTTGAAACTTTCCTTTAATTGACCTCTTAGGTTCTGAAAACTTCTTCTTCTCATTCTGAATTCTGTTTTCTGTTTCTGTGCATCTATCATTCAAGGACTCCTTTTCTGAAATACTTTCCTCATCAGAACTCTCTTCCTTTTGGAGTCTCTTACTAGACTCTCCAACTTGTTCCTTGTGTGGCTTAACAAAACCAAGGCCTGTTTTATCTCGTCTTTCTTTGACCTTTGATGAGTGACTTAACCTTTTTGGAGCTATCTTGAAACCTCGTAAAGCTTATCCTTGTACTCTTTAGTTTCCTCTTTCAAAGAAGCCATTTTCTGTTCTAACTCACTATACTCAAGAACCTTAGACTCTAACTCATCCTTGAGTTCTTGTGTCTTAGCCATAGAGAAGTCAAGACTTTCTATAAGATCATCTCTCTCCATACAACATTCATCTAACTTATCCTTGAGTCTAGCATTCTTCTTTCTTTCCTTTTTCAAAGCACTAAGAGCACTAATAAGTTCACCTTCAAGATCTACTTCACCTTCCTCTATATCTTCCTCTATTTGTTTGCTTTTTGAATCATCAAAGCCTTTTTCAGATTTCTTATCACTAGAGGTGCTACCCTTTTCAAAAACCATACATGCATCTTCCTTATAGTTTTCTGAAGCATCCTCATACATACTAGAAACCAAATCATTATTTGTGCAATCATCCTCAAGGTGACCAAAATTTCCACATCTAAGACATTTCATGATAATGAATCTATGTTTCGGTTCTTCCTCTTTTTCTCATATGAACAACATCTCATTTTCATTATCACTTGAAGAACTTTCACTATCACTACTAGAACACTTACTTGCTTTGTCTAGGTAGAAACTCTTCTTGTGCTTGTGAGAATACCTCTTTCCTTGATTGTTGTGCTCATCTTTGTTTTTCCCGTGATGCTTGTGCTTTTCAGAATCCTTGCTCTTAGAATCCTCGTTTATCTTCATCACTTTCATTCTTGGGAACAAGTACAGTCAGTAGCATAATGACCAAACTTTCCACAATTGAAACATCTTATATTTTTCATACTTTTGTGCTTTCTAGAGAACTTGCCTTTCTTTCTGTAATATGCCTCTTCATCACTAGAAGACTCATCACTATCTTGAAGTCGTTTACCCTTGGAATTCTTGGTAGCCTTGAAAGTCGCCTCTTTCTTGACATCAACCTTCACTTGAGTTCTCAACTCAAATGCTGCAAGTATACTATGGAGCTCATCCTTTTTCAACTTATCCAAATCTTTAGCTTCCTCAATAGCAAAAATATTTTCACTAAATCTATTAGGAAGAGATCTTAAAATCTTATCACAAACATCATTTTCAGCAAGCTCAAGACCTAAGTCTTTCATGGAGTTAACAACCTCATCCATACGAAGCATGTAGTCACTAATATTTTCATCATCATTCATCTTGAGTTGTTCAAACATACCTTTGAAGTGTCTCAACTTGGCCTTTCCGACATTTGTATCACCTGTATGAACCACCTTCAATCGTTTCCACATTTCACTAGCTGTATTGCAGTGAATCACTTTGGTGAGATTCGCTTTCTGTAAGCCTTTCAGGATTGCATTCATTGCTTTTGAATTGTTGTGATGTAGGAGCCTTTCTTCTTTAGTATTAGGACCATGTTCAGGAATAGTGTACTCATCTTCAATCACTTCCCAAACCTCATTCCCAAGTGCCATTAGATGAACCTTCATCCTTGCACTCCAAAGACCAAAATCTGACCCATCAAGAATAGGTGTTGCATTGCCACTTGAATGATCCATTGTGTTCTTTACTAGCTTTTCCTTCAAGCCGTTAAACTTTTCGAAGGCACCTGCTCTGATACCAATTGAAGAACACAAGCTTATACTGAGAGGGGGGTGAACAAGATAAGACCTCTTTTTACTTTTTCCTTTATACTTCAAAATAGTAAAGCAATATACCCAAAGCAATATCAAAGCAATGCACAATATCATCCACAAAGTGACACCAATTTTAACGTGGTTCACCTAGAATGGTTAGGCTACATCCACAAAACTTTTCTCTAAAAGTTATCTCAAAGTTCTTTGGGAATCCTTCCCAATTACAATGTTTATGAGCCTCGGCCCAAAGGAGATACCTTCCCCCAATCAGAATTTATGAGCCTCTGCTCAAAGGAGATACCTTCCCCAATCAAAATTTATGAGCCTCTGCTCAAAGGAGATACCTTCCCCTCTGCTCTGGAAATGATCCCTCGTAAGATCAACTGCCTCTACCTCTTGCCAAAACATGGAACTCCTTTCCATCGAAGACCTCCTATCCTCAATGCTTAGCCTAAGAGACCTCTGCCTTCTATGATCACGTCCACAACAGCTCAACAACCTATACCAAACATAGTCAGTTGGTCTAGTACAAGTCTTCCTCTGTCTGTCAGATCTGTCCAACTCTTGAACAAATCAATCCTCTGCATACAAGCCTTCTCAAAGACTTGCCAACTGTCCTCATGTTCTTCTCATAGAACCAATGCACCTCTGTCCTCAAGTTCTCTCGATAGAACTATCAAACTCAGCTCACAAGTCCTCTGCTAGGACCTATCCAAATCTGCTCACAAGTCCCCACCGAAACCTATCCAAAACCGCTCACAAGTCCCCACCGAAACCTCGTCCAAAAATTGCTCACAAGTCCCCACTAGGAACCTCGTCCAAAAACTCAGCAAGCTCACCAAGAAAAACTTTCTTAGTAGGAAATCACAAAGTGAATTGTTAGAGACCCAATGTGATTTGTCAAACTCATAGAAGCATAAAGAGAATTGTTAGAGACTCAATATGTTCTATACTCAAATCCCAATCTCAAAACTCAACTCAAATCAACTCAACTCAATCTCAATCTCAAATCTGAAAACTCAACTCAATATCTGAAATGGATAGGATAGAATGTTTTCTTTCAAGAACATGAAACCCCAACAATTGCCAACTATGCAAAGAATCACATAACAATGATACTCATGTTCTTTTCACCATCAATTAGGGTTTCAACAACAATGCTCATCAAACAAGGTTTAGTCAACCAACACCATTCAACTCAACATCAACCTTGAAGCATTCAACCAATCATCACAAGAAAAGGAAACAAGTAGAAATCCTTTTCCCTCCAAAGATATTTGAACAAAACAACCACCAACACAATATCACCAAATGCAAAGAATAACTTGCTCAAATCAACTCAATGGAGTAAGCCCAATATCATGAATCAAGTAAAGCAATAACTTGATCAAACAACCTCTATGGAAGCAACTCAACCATCAAACTCAAAACAGCCAACCAAGGGTTCCACCAACTCAATGCAAGTAGCTAGACTCACAAATATAAACCCTAGTGCACAAAGCTTCCACTATCTCAAACCAAAAATTATGCATTCACCAAAAACTCTCCTTAAGGATAACAATGCATAAGTAGTCTTCAACAAACCAGAAAATAGGATTTACACCTAGCCAAAGGATACCTAGTAGAATACCTTTTCACTCCAACCTTATTTCAGAAAACATACACCAATCATACTCATAAGAAGAATGTGCCCATACCTTATTGGAGTAGAAGATAATTGAACCTTCAAGCCGTCACCACACACAACTCTCAAACTTCCAACCAAGTTAGGGTTAGAATAAAAAGAAATGAGCAATAATATAAACTTCCTTTATTACACCTTTTAGCTCCACTTCTTTAAACACAACCACCATAACATGCCAATAAATCAACAATCACAGACTCACACCTTATACCTCCATTTTTAATTTTAGCATAGCAAAGAATAATCTTAAAAATACATCCAAAGAAATATGCCCTTATTTCTCCTAAGCTTTTATTCAATGCTAATCACAAAAGCCAAAACTCATAAAATTTAATCACACCTTATAAATCGTTGTCCAAGAAACTCCGAATTTCATGGCATAAAGACGTTTTAATAAAAACGTGTGTTACTCTAGCAAAGCACCCCCACGAGACTCGAAACGACGACCTCCGCCAATGCAACGCCCAACAGCAGCCTTCGCTGCCACTAGCCCACGCGGGCTACGAAGTTCACAAGTGAACTTCCCTCCACTTCACCCTCGAAAAACTCCCGAAGACTTTTCAACCGCACGTGCTTCTAAGTCTTCCTTCGATCGCAGCGAATACAGAGCACAAACACCGCAAATTGCATTCGAGGAATTTCGAATTAATTAGCCTTCCAACCTTAGGAGTTGGAGAATAAATAGTCTCTTCGAAGACACCTTGACGTCGACGGAAATAAAGACCATTTCAAAATTAATCAAAAGTCTTTTCAAAAAGGGTTTAAAAACCCTTAAATAATTTTAATAAATTAAGAATAAAAAAAGGTTTAAAAACCTTTAAGTATTTTTAATAAATTAAAAATAATTTCTCCCTTAATTAATTAAATAATTAATTAATTAAAACCTTGAAGGGTTTTAAATAATAATTAAATAAATAATAAAGAGAACCTCCATTGGTTTTAATAAAAACCCTATCCAACTTGGTTTTAATAAAAACCGGTTTGGTTTTAATGAAAAACCCTTGCCAATGGAATCTCTCCGGATTCTCTTAAAAATATTCTCTTGGAATCTTCCACCTTTGAAGCCAACACATCCTCTTAACATTAATGCCATTTCCTTTTGACATCAATGACAACTCATAGACAAGAAGCTAGGATCTCAAACCCAAAATTGCCAATAGGGACATCCTTCTTAAGGAGCTTAAGAAAGGGACTAGTTTTGTCCGCCATCTTATCGATGAAGCGACGAATGGCTTGAAGCTTACCTTGTAAACTTTGCAACTCAGATATATTGGTAGGTGCGGGCATATCAGTGATAGCCACAATCTTGAGAGGGTCGATTTCGATACCACGTAAAGAAACTAAAACCCCTAATAGTTTATCGGACTTGACTCCGAATATGCATTTAGCTAGATTTAATCGAATAAGATATTCTCTTAATCGATCAAATACTTTTCTCAAATCATCTAAATGATCATATTCATTAATAGAGTGAGCTATAATATCATCTACATAATCATGTAGGATATCATGTATCATGTCATGAAAAATATTAGTCATAACTCGTTGATAGGTTGCACCTACATTCTTTAAGCCAAATGGCATAACTTTCCAACAAAAGGTACCCTAGGGGGTAATAAAGGCTATTTTAGCCTGATATTTAGGAGCTATCCTGATCTGATTATAACCAAAAAATCCATCCATTAGGGACATCATTCCACTTTTGGCAGTAAAGTCAATGATCTGATCCATGTTGGGAAGAGGAAAATCAACTTTAGGGCACGCAACATTAATGTCTCTAAAATCGGTGCAAACCCTAACTTTGGTGGCTTCTTTCTTGGTGACTGGAACTACATTCGATATCCATTCAGCATAATCAATAGCTTGTATAAAAATGACTTTCAACAATTTTTCTAGTTCTCCTTTGACTAGCAAGGCCACTTTGGGATGCATTTTTCTAAGGTTATGTTTAACAGGTTTAGCATCCGGATGGACTACTAGGTGATGCATGACTACATAAGGGTCTAAACCTGGCATATCTTCATATGTCCAAGTGAAAACATCTTCATATTCTTTAAGGAATGTAATGTATTGCTCTTGTTTTTCTTGACTTAATTCTAATCCAATACTGATTATGTGAGGATTATCCTCAGTTCCAATGTTAACCTTAATGACATTTTCTACTTCCATGTGTAGATATCTTTCAAAATTAGGTGGGGCAGGTGAAACGCCCAATTATTGTAATTATTTTAAGGTTAACTTGGATAATTCAGCTTGATGAGTCGTGGCCTCAAGCTGGGCTATAGTAGGTATAGAACCATAAAAATAAAAATCATTGTGTAACAACTCTTCAACGGAGACATCATGGAAAATATCTCCTTCCAACTCATCATCGGATTCAGCAATCAATTCAGGGTAAGC
Source organism: Wollemia nobilis (assembly GCA_028583015.1). Classification (NCBI taxonomy): domain Eukaryota; kingdom Viridiplantae; phylum Streptophyta; class Pinopsida; order Araucariales; family Araucariaceae; genus Wollemia; species Wollemia nobilis. The sequence continues at coordinate 1,978,329 of JAQPPZ010016974.1, read as the reverse complement.
CATGGATAGCATATTAAATGTAAATGGCTGATTTTTTAGAGGCAAATCATCACGCCTATCCAAATAATCTTGATAACATATGAGTTGATCATCATCTTCAAAAGGGAAGGGTTGACCCTTACTAGGAAATATGCCCACACCACATCGGGTGGGCCATGGCTCTACCTCAAAGGGTTATTTCATACCATCTTGGAAAGGTCCCAAGCCTTTACCTTTATAGCCCATTTTAAGCATTATGGGTTTAGCTTTAATATATTCATTAGAAAAATAGCATCGAGCATATCCATCACAATGCATCTTGATATTTTGGGGTATTCTTCCCCAATCATATCCTTTATAAACAAAAGCACAACTCCCAACTTGATAAGTACTTCCCATAGGTTGTGGGAGGCCCAAAGTACAAGGAGATGGTAGAAAATTACTTAAGATAATGGAATCTTGCATAGAAGCATTTGTTTTTTCTGATATAAGAATTTTAGATAAATCAGGTAAGATTTCATCAGTGAGAGCATAAGAGGTAGAAGGATCATTCCCTATATCTTTAGATGTGAAGGGTATGATAGATGTACATGATGTGGAGGTGTTAATAAATGGGTCTATAGGTTTTAAAATTATTGGGATGGAACATGAAGGATTGGTTGTGGATTTAAGATATTTTTGGGGTTCTAGTGTGGTTTGTTTAGAAAATGGTTGAGTTAAATGTATAGGTGTAGTTGATGGGGTAGATGATGTTATGGGTGTGTGTTTCACACGTTTGGATGGATGATAAGAACTAGGATGTGTGGATGATAGGGCAGGGCAAAATTGCACTCCTATGGGTTCTGCAAAAGCACACATATCAAAGGGTCTAGGACCACCATGAATAGTGACCAACTGATTTTTAAATTCAAATTTAACACACTGATGTAGAGTAGAGGGAACCCAAAAGTATATTGTATGATGCAGGGCAATGTATAATAAACACGGTTGTATCTAGGGTTCTAGGACCAACTTGCAAGGGTATAGTAATGACTCCACACGTTTCTTGTGTCTCGTCATTGAAGGCTTTGATAATCATATCCGTTCTTTTCATCTCGTCGCTTCTAAACCCAAATCGTTGGTAGAAGTCAAAAGTGCATATGTTTAAAGATGAACCATTATCAATCAAGACTCATTTAATAGCTACATCTCCAATTAGGGCAATAATATATAAGGGGTTATCCTTATGTAAACTATGTTGTGGGATATCTTTATCTCGAAAGTCAATACAATCGACTTCTCGAGTGATAATAGTATTGGACATGGCTTCAGGTTGAATATTTTGAGGTACCATCATTTGGATTAATGTGAGCATTAACTCATCCCTATGGGTATGATAAGATCTTAACAAGTCCAAAAGGGAAATTTGGGCTGTAGTATTGGATAATTGTTCATTAATATTGTAAGGAGGCTTAGGTTGAACATTAGACATATGATTCCCTTTATTGGGATTTTTCAAAATAAATGGAGTTGATCCATCATTCTGAGTTTGATCCTGTTGAGATTTTTGAGCCTATTGTCTGGTAACAACTTTGATGGTACCTACAATGTTATATTGAAGATGCTAAACTGGTCTTGGTTGAGCGTTTATGGCTTGTTCATTAGGAAGGAACTGATTAGAAGAGGGTCGAGTAGTAACTCTTCTAGGAAATGGTTCTTCGAAAACCATAGCATCTATGATAGGTTGAATAGGATCTGATTCATTTTTAGAACTATTCGATTGATTTGAGGTGATGTCTACTTCACTTTCAGTATCCGATTCTACATCACTAGGATCCGGTGTTTGAGTATTATATAGGGGTCTAGACGTAACCATGGAGAAAGTTGTGCCAAATATTTGAGGATCCTAAATAGATAATTGTCCGCTAATAGTCCCTACATATCGGGTAGGAGGGGGAACATTATGATGTTCGATTTGATTAGCCACCTCTTTACCATGTTTTGGTAAAGGATGTTGAAATATATCTAATGATTGATTGGCATTCTGATTTTGATTTTGGGGAATGTTCTTTTGAGCATTATTAGGAGAATTTTATTTAGGTTGAAAGGCTTGTACCTCCATTTCATTATTATCAATCAAGTCTTGTATTTTATGTTTTAATATTTTGCAAGAGTTTGTAGCATGTCTAGGTCCTCTATGAAAATCACAATGTAAATCAGCTCTGTATCCGGGTATAGTTGGATCAGGTTCCCGGATAGCTGGTAATTGAATCAAGCCTCATGCTAGTAACTGAGGAAGAATGGTTGATAAAGGTTGATTCAATCTTGTAAATTCTTGGGGTGGTTTATCAGGAGGTTTTAATATAAACTTCTCCGTTGTCTTCGTAGTATTAACATTAGCAAGGTTTCTACTATCAGTGACTCCGTCACCTACAACTTGTTTGTTTTTGTACTAATTTTTGGATGTTTTCTCATCATATTTCTTTTTAAGCTGACCTCTTATAATGAGAGCATCTTCCACCCTTCGAGCTAAGTCTATAGCTTGATCGAAGGTGGTTAAGTTAGTAGTTGATAAATCATAAGCTATTTGTTCTTGTAAATTGTTAATAAAAATGTCCAAAATTTCCCTATAAGGTAGCACAAAGTGTCGTTTTCCTGTCAACTGCCTCCATCTAGCTAAGAAATCAGAAAAACATTCATCTTTGTCTTGTTTTAAGTTGTATAAATCTTTAATGGTTACATGCCTTTCGATGTAGGCACTAAATTGATGGACAAAAGATTCAGCTGTTTCTTCAAAATTTCTCAAAGAATGAGTGGGTAGTTGATAATACCACTCTAATGCCATTCCTCCTAAACTTTTTGGGAACATTTTTAGTAATAGCAAGTCATCATGTGATATATCATGACATGTTATCCTAAACATACGAAGATGCTCTATGGGATCTTCAGTTCCTTTATATATAGGTAGGACGGGCATGGGAAAGTATTTAGGGTATGGTTGTGCTACAACTATGGGATCTAAAGGCTGACTACACATCTCTCGATAATTGTACGAGGGATGGTAGGGATCTATCTAGTCCATGTGGGAAGCTAACTGTTTCACCATGGCTTCTAGATTACTGGTTTTCCCACCATATTGGTTTTGTATGGTATTAAGATGGGATTTGTGATCATATGATGGAGGGACATGAAGATTAGATGCTATATTGCTATTGTGTAAATTGTTGGTAGGAAGGGTGTTATGAAGAAGTTTTGAAGTTGTATTATGTTGTATCCCAGATTGTTGAAAATTGGTGTTTGGATTCATTTTAGGTTTTTGTCGATTTGAAGCATATTGATCAATAGTTTGGTGAAATAAAGCAGTGAATGAAGGTCTCTTTTGTGTGGGAATTATTTTAGGCTCAATAACAGGTTCCTTAGGGGGTTGGGTAACCTGTTGTTTTTGCATGTTCTGAATCATAGTGACCATATCTATATTGGATGGTCCAGCTTTATCACTTTCTTGATCAACAAAGTACAAGGGATTAGTGTGTATGTTAAACATATCTTCCATGGATGCTTGAGTGTCACTAATTTGTCCTCTATCAATACGAACTGCCATATTAAGAGCACCAATATTATTATTGAAAAATTTCTAGAAATGATCTAAGTTATCAAAAGCAATAGTTCCATATGGAGCCATTCTAGGGGATGAGGATCCTTCCTCTTTAAGATTTTCTTCTTGTTCATCTACAACCAGCTCATCTTCTGGTTGTTCTAGAGTTTCTTCTTCTGGAATTGGATCCTCAAGAAGGGTATTTAATTTTTTTGTTTTCTTTCCTAACCAATCTTCTTCTTCTTCTTCTTCAGTTTGTTTACCATTCCTAAGTCTAGTCATTGTGCTTAAGTTTAGATTTCAGCAAATATATATATTTATATATATATATATATGCAACAAGCTTAAGAGGTATATATTTTAATTATATACCTACTATAGTATTTAAAATAAAATGTTTTGGTTTTGTTATGTTTTTGGTTTTTCCTTTTTTTTTGTTTTTGTAACAATATTATAAAGATAACAAACAACACACTAAATGCAAGAAATAATAATGAAAGCAATGATCTAGTTTTCTATAAACAATTTATAAATATCATTAACGGGCTCAAGTTCTTCAAGAGTCATGAAATGTTCTTCTTCAAATTGAAATTTTTCTTTCAAGAATTTGTCAAAAAGTGCTATAGTGATATTATCTGTCTCAGACTCTGGTTGGTAGAAATAAAGTTCGTGGCAATACTCTCGATATAAAATATCTCTAGGAACTCTCCTCCACCTTTCCCTATCCATAAGAATGACCTCTTGATCTTCTACATGACCTAGGAATTGGTGTATAACAGCTGTGTTCTCGAGGTATTCCTCGAAGGTGAACAATTCTAAAGACACAAGAGCTCTCCTATAAGCTAACCACCTATGGCAAGCTCTCTGAAGTTCATGATAAAAAATGAGTTGATCGGGATCCAGGATTCTATCTAGGACAAACCTCTTGATTTGCCTAAGTTCAGTTGACCTAGATGAAATGATACCTAGTCTCCTATTAAGTTCATCCCACAAAAGTTGGTTTCTATCTGTTTCAGGCACACTAAGCACATAATTAATTTCTATGGCTGTTAATTGGTTTTCAACATTTATAGTAACTGCTAGTATTTTATTAGGAGCTACCATCTAAACATGATATGTATCTTAATGATTTTAAATGCATCTATGTTTTTGTTTTTTTTTTAATTGTTTTCAAAAGGTTTTAGTTTCACGTCGGGTTCACCAAAATGTATCGTTCCAAATTTTTCGCACCCTTACCTTCAGGCTAAAGGATCCGTGCCCAAAAGGGGGATGCGAGAATGATGGGATGGTACCTCATACTGAGAGGCCCTTTGAAGGTCCCACCTCTCAGGGGAGGGGTATTAAGGTGATTTTTCGATGGATGGTGGGGTTCACCAGGAAACGTTTACTGGAAGTCTCCACGCCTAGGTTGGGAATGTGTTTAATGTGTTCAATTTTGCATTTAATCATTCAAATCCTAGGTTTGGCCAAATGAATCTAAGTTTTTCTATATGAAATGCAGATTTAAATGAAGACAAAAAATAGATTTAAGCAGAAAACACAAAGAATAAATTAAGTGAAGAAATCCATACCTGATCCGGATGTCTGATGGAGGTTCTAATTTTTGAAGGAGTCAAGATCGTATTGAATTTGACAAGATCATCTTCGATCTGACAGGATCATCTGAGATCTGATGAATTCATCAGACGAATTCATCAGAGACCTACAATCAGAGAAATGGACACAGAATATAGAAAATGCAGCTATGCTGATAAAGGAAAATGATATGAAATGACAAAATGATGTTAATAATATAATCCCAAATAGAAAATCAAATAAATTATCATGCTTTAATAGCTAATCATGATTTTATTATGTACTTAAGCTACATGGGTGAACTCCAAGATGTAGGATAAGTGAAAATAATAATAAAACTAACTAGATGCAGAATAAAATAATAGAAAGGTATAGGAAAAGTGCAAACTTTGGGCACTGATTGCCCCCAATGTAGACTATAGTTGAAATCATCTCGAATTGGGGTGTGATCATCTAAGATTGTACAAGATAATCTGTGATGATCTAAGCTTGCTCCAACTGAAGAATAACAGAGTTCTTGCAAAAAAATTCGAAAAGCACAAATGCAGATGATAATCCAGGGCATTATAATGCATGTAAAGATCAAATTACAGGAAAATTTAGCCAGGGGAATGTCAAGGGGGTCCTAAGGTTTAAATAGGCTTAGGAGGGAGGTTAGGAGGTTGGAGATCATCCTAATCTGGAAGATCTCCAACGGGGGAGACTCTAACGGTGCAGACGCATCTCTGCCCGAGTTAGAGAAGTTGTTGGAACAAAAGCTAATTTTGAAAAATCAGTTTTGGGACGAGATCGTCTAGATGTTCTGCTCCAGACGAATTTGTATGATCTAAGGTGATATCATCTGATCGGCGATGATATCTTCCAACAGTCAAAACAAATTCTAAAAATGGCACAAAAAATGAGGAAAGCAGGTAACAGGCGGTTCGGGGTTAAAATTTGAATTTGAATTATTACTAAAGTAATTTTAATTATTTACTAAGGTTTACTGTGCCAATTTTAGGGTTCTAAAACAACAGACCAAGGGCCTCAATTTAACTCCAAGTTGATCAAGGAGTTGATGGAGTAATACAGATTTCGGCACAATAAAACTACACCCTACCATCCACAGGAAAATGGGCAAGTGGAAGTGACAAACAGAGAAATAGAGAACATCCTGATGAAGACTGTGTAGAAACATAGAAAATATTGGGCTACATGGTTTTTGAAGGCAGTCTGGGAATATAATACCACATGGAAATCCACCACAGGATTCACACCCTTCCAACTGGTCTATGGGAAGAGTGCGATGATGCCCATTGAATTTGAAATCAAGACATTGAGGATGGCTTAAAAATTGAACTTGAGCTTGGATGATGCTTAAAAATAAAGGATTCGACAGCTAGATCAGTTGGAAAAAATCTGAATGGACACTTTGCAGAGAATGAAAATCATACAAAAGAAAAGAAAGCGGTGGCATGATCGCCACATTAAACTAAAGCAGTTCCAAGAAGGATAATGGGTGCTATTGTACGATTCTTGGTTCTAGGAAAGAAAAGGTAAATTAATGCAAATATGGATGGGACTATATGAGGTGGTAGAGCTCATAAAGAATGGGGCAGTGCGCGTTAGAATAATTGATGATAGCAACACCATGTTAACGGTCAATGGCCACCGACTGCACCCCTATAACACATCCGAAACCTTATAGGTGGAATCCAAAATAGACATGGGGGAGACCCCATCTTGTTAGATCAGGACCAAACTCTTAATAGGAAAAATGGTGAGCATGGAGGTGCTCACCAAAATCAGTTAATTTAGTTTTTTCTTACGGTGTGTTTTGTAGGGACGACGCCCACATGTAAGTTGTAGGTATCATAATCTAGGGCCTAACAGGCATAGAATGCATCTAACTACCTTTATTTTTCTTTCTTTTCATTTTCTTTTTGTAGGTGGAGGACCTGACAACACGAGGAATAGGTATCTGGGAAACCAGGCCTGATCCGACTTAGCATTCTAACATCGGCACTTGTAGGTAGAAGCTGAGGCAGTGTGAAGCGAGACTAAGAAGGCTTGATCACCCTTTCCCAATCAATCGCAACATGATTACCAAGAATAAAGTGCCTTCCACATCGAGAAGGCGCAAAAGAAGGTGCCTTCCTTATAAAGAAGGTACCCAGCCAGAAGAAGGTGCCTTATAAAAAAGGTTCCTAGCCAGAATAAGGTGCCTTCCACTAGAATAAGGCACCCCACTAGAAGAAGGCACCTTCCTTATAAAGAATGTGCCCAGCCAGAAGAATGCACCTTTTGTATGAAGAAGGCACCCCGCAAGAATAAGGCACCCCGCCAGAAGAAGGCACCACACAAAAAAAAAAAATCTCGAGGCACCTTCCATATCAGGAAGGCGCATATAGACCAAGGTGCCTTCCACACCAAGAAGGCATAGGTATTTAGTAGTGCCTTCCACATTAGGAAGGCACACCCTTTCAGAAGTACCTTTCGTAGTAGGAAGGCACCCTCATAAAAAGGGTGCCTTCCACCACAGAAAGGCACATCCAATCAGAGACGCCTTCCACCACTAAAAGGTGCATCCATTCAAAGAGCATCGACAACATTAGGAAAGCACCATATAAGTACCTTCCACATCGAGAAGGCACCACATAAGCACCTTCCACATTAGGAAGGTACCAAAGAGCGCCTTATGTGTACAACCAACACTTAAGTCTCACGGATGTCTCGATCGAAACAAAATCACCACACAAACAAGCAATATTATATTACCATACCCATCCCCCCTGTCACAAATAAGTGAATCAATGCTCTTCACGATGCATGAAACACCAAATAAGGTACGTGCATACTAACTCAAATCTTTATATAATTATTCATAAATTATGCAGTACCAAAAAAATATTGTCATCATAAAAATCATATACCCCCATGGACAGAACCATGTGCCAATGATATGGCTCAAAATGTGTACCCTAGAATTAAATTCTAAGTTTAGGCACCTTCCCTATAAGAAGGTGCCTTCATGAAGAAGTAAATATAGAAAAAGAAGAAGCATAGCAAGTAAGGGAAGGCACCATGGGAGGAAGGTCAAAGAATCATGCGGTGAAAAAGAATGAGCCAAGTGATACAAAAGGAATCAAGGGGACGATAAAAACATAGTTCGAGGCCGAGGGATGGTTCAAATACTGTACCCTGGTTAGTTAAGGCTAGGATATGGAGGCAGCCAAGGAATTCATTGCCTCCTTGAGGGGTGACGTAGCTTAGGTGTGAGGGGTAGAAATTCTGGTCACCCTCGAATACATCTCACAGGCGACTGGATTGTCCCTCACAGGTGAATGCATATACAAAGGTAGACTGCTAAAATTGTACGTCGAAGTGCTACTACCAAGAGAAAATGTGCATATATATAAGGAAGGTCTACCCAAAAGTAGCCTTCCCATGAATCTATAGAATATATTCAAGTAGGTTGCTCCATTCTTTACATGCATCGGGAAGTATAACCATTTGCACATTAACCATGTGTAGTTTTTGAATCACCTGGTGCATGGAAGGAAGTTGAACGTGCCCTTCTACCTAGAAAATGCCCTGAAGGAAGAAGTGGCTAGGTACCAAAATGGAGCACCATCCACCTTGGCCCACCATGGGCTGATATCAGCACTGGTCCACCATGCAAAAGTGTAGATGCAGAACCCCAACGTAGAGGGAGATGGCAGCCAAGAAAGGTAACAAGATGTTGCCAAAATAGGGCAAGAAGAGGGAATCCCTATAGAGGATATGGCAAGTATCGGGAAATTGGCATTGCCCAATTTCATAGAAGAAATAGGGCATTCACCAATGCCCAAATGCATAGAGGAAAGAGGGTATTCCCTAGTGCCCAAGTATGAAGAGTAAGGAGCATCGATTATTAGCAGTGAGGCCGAGTTTCAGCTACTAGAACTCGTCCCTAGGAGGAAACACATGCAATGACTCCTCCTTTTGGTAGAAGAAGAAGAGAATGACCTAAAATTTGATGTGGTAGCCCAAACCCTCTAGGAATTGACAAACCAAAGCCCACAAGATGCAGGGACTTCTGAGAGTAATGATCAGGTTAACGTAGCCTTGGAGGAAGCATTGGAGTGATAGACCAATTATTGAATGGCCCAATAAATTTTGGAGGATTACTAGAATGAGCATAGAGGGGAATTGGAAGGACGAGAAAGACGAATCACCCAGCTCGAGCAGCTGGTCCAACAGTTTTGGGAGAACCAACAACTCTAGGATAGGGAAATAGAAAGAAGGGACGCATCGACCCAAACTAACTGGGCAAGAAAGGTCCCGATGAATTCTCCCACATATCTAGAACGAGTATTCTCTTTGGGAGAATTTTGATCGAACGCCCAACAGAGCAGCTTGGAGGCAAGGGATAATTCCTTTGTTTTTAGGAGTGAAGGGGAAATAAGTCCCACAATACCCCTTTTCATCGACCTAAGTGATACAGATCAGGACGAGGGCCAACAGCAGCAGACAAGACTAGGGGATAAGGAAGAACTCCTTGGACATAAGGAAGAAAGAGAAGAACTTGATGGGTCGACATAGGACAGACAGGGGGGCAAAGAAGCACCCCTAGAGATGGTAGCATAGGTACCCTAGAGTGAAAAGAAAGCTCCAGGGACCACAGAGTAGGCCCTTAAAAGTGAGAATATGTCCGCCAGGGAGAAAGGGAAAACCCCTATTTGAGCCATCACATTTTCTACAGAGGCTAAAGGAAAAGGGCCTAGGATGGCTCAGAAGAAGGTGAAGGTGACCTTTGCCGAGCTAGAAGAAGATGAGTGGGATATGCAACCATTCATAGAGAGGAAAAAACTATTTGAACGGTTGCTCAAAGAGATGACAACAACTAAGGAGACCAGGAAGGCAACCTTGAGGATTCATGGGGACTTTGGTATCTGCATCAATCCGACAGAGGACAACTAGTTCTAGGAGATTTATGGGTCATCTCGGGGATGGCCCTCCAAGATAATAAGTTATTTTGAATGATGGGGGGTATATGGCCCTGAATTGTAAACTACTACCATTGCAAAGGAGAACGTAGGGCTTACTCCTGAAGCAGCCTATTTGTACAAAGCCCAAGTAGTTCATCTCAAGAGGGATAATTCAGATATCCCTCTTGCAGTGGTCAGACCTCTAGACACTGACCTATGGCAAGCAATAGAAGATGCATTTTAGGTAGCACGGACGATGCTGGCTAGATCACCTCTGATAGTGGCCAGGATGAGGAAAGAAAAGCCGACAGCAGCACTCGCAGCCCCACATAGAAAAAGAGGAGCCACACCTCCATATTCCAGTGCATATAAGAGGTAGACACGGGTCGTAGGTACAACCTGATCCACCAAGAAATGACAACAATGAGGGATCAACAGGGCTACCTACAATTTTTATGCCACGAGGGCGTGGCATATGTTAGGCATGGGGGGATGATGAGCATCATAAATGCTCATATTTTGTATACATTTTCTTGATTATTATGCGACTGTATAATAAGGATTGCATATGTTTATGAATGATTATATAATTATTTTATGAAATTATGCGTGTTATCTAATTCATGTGTTTTTAGTGTGTTTTTGTGGAATTGTAGTTGATTTAGTCAGATTTGGATCAGTTGAGGTCTTTTCATGGACCTAGCACTATGTTTCTTTCAGAATCAATGCAGAGAAAATAGGCGCCTTCCTCTTCCAGGAAGGTACCAAGCGTAAGTAGGCACCTTCCTCTTCCATGAAGGTACCAAGGAGAGACAAGCGCCTTCCTCTTCCAAGAAGGCACCAATAGAAGGCCAGCGCCTTCCTGTTCTAGGAAGGTGCCAAAGGAAAATAAGCACCTTCCTCTCATAAGGAAGGCACCGACAGGAAGGTGCCACTAGAATGCAAGTGACTTCCTCTCATAAGGAAGGCACTAACAAGAAGGCACCACTAGAAGTTAAGTGCCTTCCTCTCATAAGGAAGGCACCGACAGGAAGACGCCACTAGAAGGAAAGTGCATTCCTCTCATAAGGAAGGCACCGATAAGAAGGCACCACTAGAAGGCAAGCACCTTCCTCTCATAGGAAGGCACCCATAGAAGATAAGAACCTTCCTCTTCTAGGAAGGCACCAATGGTAGTAAGGCATCTTCCACATAAATAAGGCACCTGACATACTTAGGCACCTTCCTCATAGGGAAGGCGCCCCTATTATTCACCCGTTGACCAGACAAGCATGATGTGGACAACAGATACTAGTGCAGTTCCAACTCTACGTCATGTAGAGTTAAATTGGGGGTCACACCGAAATATGATAATGTACTACCAATTCCAGGTGAAGCACAAACCAATCAGTGAACATGCCACCATTAGAAATGAATGCCAATTTTAGCAGACATCAATCACATTTACTAGACTGTCTTAGTTTAGTCTAGAATGAATCGATTGTTATAACTTCTTTGTAATAGAATATCTATGGGTGTGTTATATAAACACATGCAAACCTCTCTGAGGATATATAGAATATTTTGATAGTAAATGTAGAGAGATATACAGAAGAAGCATTGTAATACTTTGATAATTATAATACAGTTCTAAGAGTTTCTAAGTGCGTGTTCAACTGGGAGGAAGCTGCTAGAGCCTGGGTCCACTCCAAGCCAGTATTTCTTCCCCTATTTTTCCTATGTTTTTCTAGATTAGTTTATCATGTTTATAAAATTATCTATCGCATTGTTATTTCTAGTATTGCAATAGGTTTATTTCTAGGAATGCGTGAATATTTCCTTTCTATAGATTTAATTATTTTTACGTAAATTATTGAGGAGTGTATGAATTATTGATGACCATTGAAACACCCCACAATAGTAGAACTATTGAACTCATCTCAAGTGGTATTGTAAGCAATCTTGTTCAAGACCCTTCACAAGTTTATGAAGCTCCCTGGGTTGATAAATTAAATGCACGGGCATGTGACAAAAGTAGGAAAGAAGTTAACCTTGTTTGGCCCGTAACAAAACCATAGAGCACAATTTTGGTTCTTTTTTGGGTGATATCTTCCCAAAACCTTATATTTTACATCCCTCTAAACTTTCAAGCTATTTGGAGTTTATTTGGTATAGTATCCATGCATATTCTCATTACTAGTCTTTGATGCCTATGGGGATTTCATGTTTTTCATCATACACACTTGCTATTTGACATTTCTAGTTTTCTTGTGTGTAGGTGTAGGTTTCTACAATGCACTAGGAAGGAGCACAAGACCTCAAGATCAAAGATACAAGTGGCAGCAATAGTAGCCTACCCACCTTGATTGTGGGTATGAGGAAAGACACTGGATGTGCACCCAAGTTACTTGAAGGATTTTGATCCTTGGGCACCCAATTTGTAACAATTGTATCATATTTGAGCCCTCAAGGGGACATACATGTAAATTTGGATTTGATCCACCATATTAATAAGAAATAAACTCTCTTTTGCTTCATCTCTTGTTATTTGGTATCTCTTCCATTTTACTTGCATGCTTTCATTTGATGCTCTTAAGCAGTAGGATATAGATACATATATTGTTCATCATAATTAGGTGCACTATTTTTCCCCAAATTCAGTGGTTATCATGGTGGGATGTTGTCCCTATTAATTTTCTAAAGGTTTGACCTCATATTTTGCTTTTTTTCTGTTGTAGGTACTAGTCGTCCTAGCCTGAAATGACCTCTAGACTGCTCCTTAGCTCACCCTGGGATGGCCACACAACCATCAAAAACTAGGATGGCTATAGATATTGTAGTCATCCCACCCTAGGATGGCCACAAAATAGATCCTTTTCTACTCATATGCCAAAAACAGCAGGTTCCTCGGATAATAAGGTAGGTACCTAAACTTCCTATTTTCTGCTACACAATTAGAAATTGCTGAATCTTGGTTTTCCTCGCATGCTTTGTTTGCTAGAAATGTAGAAAATTTAATTTCCTTTTCTTATAAATGCAAAAAATAACAAAGAAAAAGAAGAAAATAAAAAATAAGTTAAGCTATGATGCCCTTGTATGGTTTTCTTGCATGTAGGCTACCTAATGGATTTTGCATTTCATAGGTTTCCTTTTATCTAGCTTCTTCTAAAAGTAAAGCATAATTTTGCATGCATTTAGTGAATGATCATTGAATGCTTTATTTCTTACTTTATTTGGCTTAAAAGGAACCACACACACCATGATTAATTTAAACACTAGTGAGGTGGATTTCATCACCATTCACTAGTAGAGTTCAATGAGGTGGCTTCATCTCCACCCATTGTCTCAAATCCCCCAAACCTTATTATTTGCCAAGGCTAGTTCCAATATCTATCATAGCTCATGGGTTATAGCATGTATCTCTCTTCGGAGAGATATATCGTAGATTGTGGGTGAACTAGGTGAGGAACTGGTAGGACCTCTACTCCCTGGACGTGTGTGGACCTCATCACCACACATTATATGTGGGATAACTTGACCTGGAGTTCATCATCAGGTTGTCAAGCTATGAGTATATAGGTGAAATCCAATTAAACACAATATTATCATCCAAAAATATTTCAAACACGTGACATAAGGTCATCCTTTACAAACAACACATCCAAAACATACAAAATAGTTTAGGGATTCACATTTAAAACTTAAAAGTAATAATGATCTGTCTTATTGGGTGTTTCCTTTCTCATGTGTTGTTTCATTAAGAATTTGTAAAGGAGATAATCATCTAGGGTTTGATAGAGAGTTACAATGGTGTGCACCTAAAACCAAGCCCAATCATGGGTGAAAGATATGGAGAGTGGACTAGGAGACATGAGTCATCTCTACTATAGCCCCAAGGACTTGGTCATACCTCCTTGGTGAGCCTCTACTCACCCCAGTCACAAAAAATTAGGATGTGAACCACACCTACAAGGGATCCTTATGCGGGACACCCCTATGGGTGATGGACCTTACTTGGGAGAGTGTTCCTGATATCTAGACATATCACATGCCTTATTTGGTGAAAGGCAATAACACACTGAGGTGCTAGTAGATAGAGTGGTGTCATGCATCTACGTACCTATTAGGTCTGACATACCTATTCATAGACCAAAGCATGACTTCACACATTGGGCAGAGCAGGTTGATCTGACATTACCTCTACATCATCTTGATAGGGTACAATTGCTTAGTTATCCTAATGGGTATGATACTCATTGCTCGGGGTGAGCTAACTCTACCCTTCACTTCCTCATCCATGAAGGAAGGCATAAGGAAATATTGGACTATCCTCAAGAGTAGTATATCGTGCATGCATGATGTACCTATGTGTCCACCGAGTACAATGAGCATATTCTCAGGCCTAAACATCAAGTCAATGCGATGACCTTCAATTAAAGGAAGCACGTGATTAATATCATAGTATCTAGAATGACTTTGGCCTTAGGGTGATACTCCTAGGCCCCCTAGACCCCACACAATGAAACATATCAATCAAAAAGTTGCAATATATGTGAAATTCCAAGCTTATTCCAAGCATCTTCGATGGAATAAAGAGAAACTAGACCACTTGCGTCAGCTTGAAACAGAAATAATTGAATGACAGACCAATGAGTTGTTCCAAAAAACTTTATGAGAGAGGGTTCCTACCCTTAAGACACATAGATAAGAAGTCAAACTAAATAAACCATGCTCATTCAAGATAGGTCTCCTAGGCCTTATCCAATGTTACCTCCATGACCTCCTAGGCTAGATCGAGACCTACCTCCCAGGCTAAACATAGGATGCCCACAGTGGGAAAATACCCCTCTTTATAGACCGAATCAAGAGATGCCCTATGGGTCTTACACTGAGCATGAGCCAGAGGTAGAGTATTTGTAATTACCTTACCAAGGCAGGGCAGTGACATGCCACCACCCCATAATAGGTTGGAGGATCTATGACCTCCACCACAAGATAAGAGCAAGGATTAGGAGATTCAATCCTCAGATGCATATCAAGCATTTCTAGAGTGCCCAAAGTTAGTAGAGAACAAGACATCCAGGTCTGGATCTAAAAAACCCACTTTGCGCTAGTTACGTAGTCAGCCCCTTCATCCTTCGATTCTTGCCCCTCCCTATCTAGAGAAATTTAAGCTACCTTAGTTGGATACCTTTAAGGTAGAGGAATATGTGCAGGAACATGTCACCAAATTCCTAAGTCAATGATTTGGCATTCAGGATAATGATGCTTTGCTTTTGTGGACATTTGTGACTACCCTCTCTAGCCCCACCATGGAGTGGTTTACCCAAATCCTGAAGTATAGCATCCACAATTTGGATCAAGTTGTAGATGTGTTCCTCGAATGCTTCACCTTCAATACCAAGAGGAAGGTGACACTAGTTGACCTAGCTGGGTTGAAACAATATGACGATGAGTCAATAGCAAATTATGGCAATAGATGGTGAGCCTTGATTTCCAAGATACCTTATCTACTCCCTATGTTGGAGTTAACTCAGATGTTTTACAAGAGCTTCTTGAAGCCAATCTCCTTGTTGTTGTAGCTACAATAGTATCTAACTCTTGAAGATACCCTAGCATATGCTAGGACTATTGAATACATCAACATTCAAGAGGGAGAGATTGTGAAGCTTTGCAAGGAGTGGAACAAGAATGCTAAGAATACCCTAGCATAGCCTAAAGTAAAAATAGTGAATCAATTTGCCATTAGTGTCCTAGGGCCAGTGCAATCAGTGCCACCTCAAAAGCCTAATTATCAGGCCACACCTGGGAACTATGCCAAGGACAATCAAAATAGTCAAGGGAAAAATCAATAGCATCACCCTAAGTGATGGTTCATACCCATTGCAAAGTCTATGGAATCATTGTTTGAGCACCTCTTAGCAGGTAATTCGAACAATATACCTGAGATTCGACCTATCGGTCCAAATGCACATAAGCCCAAAGGATATAGAGAAGATCTATATTGCAAGTTTCATAGGTTAAATGAGCATGATATAAAAATGTGTTATAATTTCAAGCATTTGATGAAAGACATGATCGATAGGAATTCCCTTCAGGTAGAAAACCCTATCATGCCAAACAACCAATAGATGGAGGTCTTAAAGGACCCCTTGCATGGCCATGTGGAGTAGGCCAAGCTAGTGCCCCAAGTAAATGAGGTTCATCATGCACCTCCTCACCAAGGGTATGTCAGTATGATCAGCATTGTAACGAGGAATAGGTGGTACCCAAGTCCTATCGCATCACCTATGGCTCAAGGCGATGTTCCTTCGATGTCGTAGCCTTTACTACCTCTTGTGACAAGCCTCCCACCTAGGCATATGGTCACAATTAATAGCAAGCCGACTCAAATCCTAATAACAACATCGGACTGACTCTCCATCTATGAGCTCATTCAGAAATCGCCACCTCATAGAGAAGACTTGATGGAGATCCTTAAGGAAATAAAGCTTCAGCCCCAAGAGTCTAAATCCTTCAACTATTTTGTGGGGCATGTGTAGTAATGCATAGAACCAATGATTAAATTTTGGTAATATTAACTTATGCTGGTTCCAACTGACATAGTGGATCCTCCCTTGCACATCATCGCATGTGTAAATGGGATACCCTACAAGAGAGTGTTGATAGACACCGACTCTTCTAGCAACATCATCACTAAAACAAATCTCAAACATTTAAAGCTCCTAGAATCCCATATTGTTTCATATACCTACACCCTTCAAGCATTTAACAATGTCATATGCTTGATAGTTGGCACAATAGTCCTACCCATTCGAGTAGGACAAAAGACCATACTGACATTGTGCCACATATTGGAGGGTGAGATGGCGTGCAATATCTTGTTAGGTAGACCTTAGATCATGGAAATGAAGTGTGTCCCTTTCATCACTTACCAATACCTCAATTACACTCATGAAGGGCAATTTCATATCATCCCCATGGACTTAGATCCTTTCAAGTATTGCAATATGGTGCAACAGGTCCCTGAGTCAACCTTGCTATCAACCCATTTGGATTTTCAATTGAATAAATCTAGCCAAGGTTTGACTCTATTGCCACCACCTTCATTCAATCCATCATCATCTCATGCCACACCATCCTCATCTTCAACACTTCCAAATGTGCCCTCATCATCGATAAATCCTCTATCGAGGGACATGGGGAAGAGGACTATTGATGAGAGCCCTCTAATTATATACACCATCTCCACTAGTGAGACCCCTAGCCCAATGGATGAGGATCTACCTTAGGAGGCAAATGATGAATCGATCCAACTCTCACTCTCAGGTCACAATACACCTAACTTCTACCAGATTAGGAGAGTACATGGTTAGGAATGTCACAACCACCCATGATATAGAGTCGGTGCAATACATGGGTCAACCTCATCTTCCCATAGGAACTATCATGCCTCTTGGTCTTCCTCCTAATCAAATGAATTTTTTCTATGGTGGCCTTGACTATGGCATTGAGCTTTACCAACAGCAGGATGAGTATGAAGATCCCTTTTTTGAGGACATCAACTACATGTCCAACCCTGACTTTGCCATGAAGTACCTTCACCTTTGTAATTTGTATGGTTTTGGTTTGGGCTTATATGAGCAAGGAACTATAGTTCCTTATCAGCCACAATATCAAATTCCTTATGAAAATTTTGGTTTGGGACACAACAAGCCTATGCCCCTAGACATCCTCACAGATATATTAGAGTACATGACTATAGACTTTAGGGAAGTGCTTATACGATACCCTTTTACCAACCCCAATCGTGTCTACTAACTGGGGGACTTCTTCCCCCTGCTCTTGGAATATGATGACCCACCTTGTGATGTCATTCAATCTTATGAAAGAGGTAAAGGTTTGCACACTCTTTCCCATGAAAGTGAGGAAGAGGATCCAAGGTCCCCTTATGAGTGGACATCTGATGATGAGTCATACTATGGAGTCGTATCTATTGATCCTGATAGTTCATATGGAGAAGGCCCATGGGTCATCCCTTCAGATGATGAGGATGAGTTCTATTTGTGCATGTTCCCATTACATGATTCTATCTAGTGACAAATTTTACCTCTCGAATAGCAAGCATGCCCACAACCACACCTACCACCTCCGATCATATAGCCTCCACCGCAACCACCTCTAGAAGTCATGCGACATCCTGATGTCCATTAACACCACCCACCACATAGGAGAAATCATCCATCCATAAATATTATTTCCATAGATCTATTCGAGCCCTTACGAGATTCAAATAACCTATTGGAGTCATTGCACCTCGAATTGGGGGTAATTGAATTTGATCAAGGAGATTCACCCCCATCATATTTTGAGTACTTGATTTGCAATGAGATGCTATAGCCATTTCATTTCTCTCCAAGGCCTACTCATGATGTCTTCCATGCTGAGGAGGAACCCAAGGTTACAATTGCTAATCTAAACCCAACTGATGACATCCACCTGATCCCTACCCCTCACCAATTGGAGGAGGGATCACATATTTCAATTGAGCCTATGATTGACAAAGATATCAGCTCAAATTGCAATAATCCATAGTGTATCAAGCTGGGGGAAAGCCTATTCTCCAAATAGCAAGCCACTTACATAGCCCTTCTCACAAATAAGAAGGAATCTTTTGCATGGTCCTACAAAGATATGTTCATATTGGATCCAAATCTAGTCACCCACAATCTGATGCTTGACCCCAAGGCCAATTTGGTTAAGCAAAAGTTAACAAATATGCATCCTACAATAGTCCTAATGGTCAAATATGAGCTACATAAGTTGTTGAATTCTAGGTTTATCATTTTAGTGGGTTATCCACCATGGTTGTCCAACATGGTTCCTATCAAGAAGCCTAACAGAAGGATTCACATTTGCATTGATTTTTGAGACTTAAACAAAGCGATTCGTAAGGATGACTTCCCTTTGCTGAGCATCGACACCCTAGTAGATGCCACAATAGACCATGAAATTTTATCCCTCATGGATGGTTTCTTTGGGTACAATCAGATTCGTATCAATCTATAGGTCTAGCTTAAAATGGTGTTCACAATGCCTTGTGGAATATTTTGCTATAAGGTCATGCCCTTTGGCCTTAAAAATGTTGGTGCTACCTACCAGTAGGCCATGACTTACATATTCCATGACTACATGCATAATATTTTGGAATATTACATGGATGACTTACTAGACAAATATTTGTTATGCCATGATCATCTCGATGTCTTGCACAAAGTCCTTGATCACATTATTGAGCATAATATAAGACTTAACCCCAAGAAGTGCATCTTTGGCATCACATCTAGAAAACTCTTGGGATTCATTATTTCTAAATGAGGCATCAAAGTAGAACCCAACAAGGTCAAGGTAATCCTCTATATGTCTCCCCCAACTACTATTAAGTAGATCTAAAGTTTGCAGGGTAATATTATGTCCATCAAGTGCTTCATAGCACAAATGTCAGATAAGTGTCGACCCATCAACAAATTATTGCACAAGGGGGTCACATTTCATTGGGATGATGAGTGTAAGGATGCATTTGATGCAATAAAATAATATATGTATTTGTTTCCAGTGTTGGCTCTACCTAGACTAGGAGTGCCATTCTACTTATACATCTCAGCCACTGCCCAGAAAAATGAATTGTATAGGGAGCAGGCTACTTATTATCTTAGTTGCACCTTGGTCAGCTATGAGATCAAGTATGCATACGTTGAGAAGTTATGCCTAGCAGTGGTCTTTACCACCAAGAAGCTATGCCATTACATGCTTAGACATACCACATATATTGTATCAAAATAGAATCCATTGTGATACATGATGAGTCACACTTATCACAATAGTCGCACAATGAAATGGATCATGTTGTTGATGGAGTTCAACCTAGAATTTATCAGATAAAAATTAATCAAGGGTCAGTTCATCATTGATCAACTTGCAGAGGCTCCTCTTTAGGATGATAAACCTCTTAGCATGGAGCTTCCCAATGATGGAGTCTTCAACCTATCAGAATCGCTTGATTCTGACGAGCCTGAGTCATTGGCCTATATGACTCTATTTTTTGATGGCTCCAAGTATGAGCAAAGGGGTGGCATAGGGATTATGTTTTCACACCACATGGGGCTCCCATACCCCTATCATTTAAACTTGATTTTCTGTGCTCCAAAAACAATGTCGAGTATGAGGCCTTGATCATAGGTCTTCAAATGGTTGTCACCATGAGAATAACCAAGCTCAACATTTTTAGTGATTCCTTGCTATTTTCAACTAGGTCAAAGGGATTTACTAGTGCAAGTGTCCATTTTTGCAAGCCTATAAAGACCTTGTGGATACAATCCTAGCAAAATTCAAATGGTATGACATAGAGGAACTCCCTCATTCTAATTTTTTTGTAGATACAATGGCCTCCTTAGGGTCCTTGATCCCACAGAATGCTACTAATGATATGAAAACCATTCAGGTCAAAATTATATCATAATCTACAGTTGAGTGTGAGGGCACTCAAGCCACGCTAGAGGTTCACTTTATTCAAATTGAACCTCATCAAGAGATATTCTCACACATTCACAAGTGCTTGAATCATGTCGCTTGGGGGAATTTATTCCCTCAAACCCCTTTTGACAGCATTATAATGCTATTCTTAAAAGTTCTTTTCCAATCATAATTCGCTTGGGAGGAACTTCAAGAGGGACAGGTAATTCATGCAATCGAGACTTCCTCGCAACAGGACTGGTCCGCACAAATCAGGAAGTATCTAAAGCTTGGTAAACTCCCTCATTGATTGTTGCACATCACCAAAAGGAAATCTAAATATAAGGTAGTAAAATATGTCTTGCTCAAAGACATTTCATATCATCGGGGCTACAAAGGAATCCTCATTTGTTTCTTAGAGTAGCAAGAGTCAGTTTGGGTAATGGCCCAAGAACATGATAGTACTTATGGTGGCCATTTCAATGGCATGGCCATAGCAAAGTGCATTATTTGCATGGTATATTATTGGCCAACTTTAGAGTGAGATTGTTGTGCATATGTTAAGAAGTGCATGAAGTTTCAACACCATGCTAACTTGACACATGTACCTTCTCAGGCCTTGCAACCGATCCAATTGGCTTGGCCATTCTCGCAATCGGGGTTGGATTTAATTGGGAAAATCTTGCCTGCCTCTTTAGGCCATCACACATTTATAATTATGGCTACTTAGTATTTTACAAAGTGGGTGGAAGAAATTCCCCTTATCACTATGACAAGACCTCGCATAGCAGAGTTCATATTGCACAATATCAGTTGTCATTTTGGTTTTCCATCCAATATAATTTTTGATAATGGGATATCATTCAAGAATAAATATGTGCATGCAGTGACAGCAAAGTATAATATCTAGCATAACTTTTCAACGCCCTACTATCCTCAAGCAAATAGGCAAGCAGAGGCATCAAAAAAAATATTGATTTCCATCCTGAAGAAAATAGTTGAAGAGAATCACACCAATTGGCATGCGCAAATACCCCTTGCTCTATGGGACTACCGCACTAGCATTCAGATACCCACTGGGGTATGTAGACACCAAAATAGCACCAATCTGATTATGTGACTGCAAACACTGATCGCTTTGACACACACAGCCCCCAGGGCAGCCCTCAGAGGTTAAACAGTGGTCCTAACCACTTTTGTAGCAATTTTGGAAGGTCAAAAGGCAATTTGGCACATTCAGGCACTTTGCTCAGTATTCGTCCCACCCAAGGATGAATTCTAACTGGGATCCATCTCACCCAGGGACGAATTCTGAATTCGTCTTTGGTCAGGACGAATTCCAGGTTTAACGGGCAAAAAGAAGAATGGCACCAAGTGGCAACCGAAGACTATCAATTTATGACTCCTGCCTTGCATGCGCATGTAGGTGGGTAGATTGGCCATTGGAGGACTATCACAAAGGCAGTCATGGAAGCCCAAGTCAGGGAGGAGTCTCCTCCCTCTTGGGAAGGCATGGCCGCCACATGGCACCCCTGCATGCCCCTCCAAAGAGACCCCTTGGGTCTATAAAATGGTGGACTTTCCCACCCAAAAGAGGACAAGTTGGAGGCATTTTCAAGCAACGAAGTGCTGCCAAATTGAACACCCCATTGCACCCCTTTTTCGATTCACCTCTTCCACATCCTTGATCTCTTTCGCAAGAGAGGTTATTGGGTGGCTATTGGAAGTGTGAATCCGGACCCAAAACCCGACATTTGACCACATTGAATCTACCAATTTGCCGACAACCCATCACAAGAGATTTTGGGCCCATCCCAAGTGGATTGGTGCCGAAATCAAGTTCTAACGGTGGGCGGCCCGCTTGGGTGCCCCACACTTTCTAAGTAGCGACCTCAAATTCCCATTGATGGAGGTCAAATTGGGAGAATCCGACCATCTGGGTCGTCCCAAAATGCCCCCAATTAGCTAACCCCCATGTTTGTAGGTATTTTGGAGATCCCGAGGCGTGACATTTGGACAGCATCACTTCGGCATTTTATCACAGTCGAATTCGTCCTACCCGGGGATGAATTACAGTAGAATTCATCCTAACCAGGGATGAATTTTAGTTGAATGCAAATTGGCCAACTGTTTCGATGGCAGTGGCCCTCTGGTAATGTTTCCTGGTCTCTGTCAAATGTGCAAGTCATTTGGATTCATCTTATTCATCGGTTTAGCTAATCTTTTGCATGCATCTTTCATTAATTTTAGAGAACAAAGTTTCATATTTGCAGCAAGTGCTACTAACGCCTTTGTTGTTTCTTTGAACGCAGGAGGAGCAGCAAGAATCAAGGATTCATCAACGCAAGCGGTGGCAACACTTTGGCCCGCCCATTTCAAATGTGGGCATGCGAAAGGAGGAATACTAAGTCACGATTGTAACCAAAATCCATTTAACGCTCCTAGCCCCTAAAAAGGGAGGAGGCATCTTTGTAACCGAGATTAAGAGAGTTAAATAAAAAGGGCTGTGCTTTCTCCACTTTCTTGTATCTCATTTCAATTCGTCTCTTTCATTTCATGCATTTCACATTTTAGGACTTAAGCGTTTATTTTGATTTTGAATGCATCGTAATAGTTTTCCTTTCAAAACTTCCAAAATCTCGTGCTTTCAGTGGCGATCACGGTGGGACTCTGTCCCCTAGTTTTTTTTAAGATCGAGAAACTGATCAAAATTTTGTGATTTGTGCTTACAGGTACCATTGTTCGAACTCTAACTGTAATTCATCTTTGCCTGTGGCGAATACTTTACTGTAATTCATCTGACCCTGAGACGAATTCTAATTCGTCTCAGACAGGGACGAATTCTGTTCTGTAATTCGTCTCACAGAAGGACAAATTTCTGTCTATGAATTTTTAGGGCCGAGGATCAAAAATAGCAGGTCTAGGCAGAGAAAGGTAAGGGTCCTAAAACTGTTCCTGTCATTTTTTGCTTTTTCTGTTTCTATTTTTGTCAAATTTTGCCTTCTTAAGGAAAGTAGTTGCTTCTTCCTGTTTCAATTTTTTAATAAAAAGAATCACACACACTTCACGTGGCATTTTTAAACCAAGGAGCTGGTCGTAAGACCCCAGCCCTTGATCAAGACCAACGGTGGGTTCATCACCACCTTGGCTTGATTTTTGCATCCATTTACCCCGATTGTCACTGTTGTTAGGCGTAAATCCTGATGAAATCTGATCGAGTGTCGTTGGGGTGATTCCCAACGTGCGAGGATAAGTCTTCTATGGTAGGTGTCATTAACAGGACAATCCCCCTTTCGTACCGCCTATGTACCATGTACCATCTGCTCTCACGTACCTATAGTTTCCCTCTCGTAAGGGCGGGTATATAGAGAGGTTGGTATATCGGTCGAGCAATGGTATATTGAAGGGGCGACCATTTATGGGAGTCATATGAGCCTTCATTACGCATTTAAACGTTCTTCAAAACTTTCAAAAAAAAAACAAAATCATCAAAACACACTAAAACCAGTCTAGGACACACCATTAATCTTTAAAAGAGATAATCACCATTTGTGTATGTGTGTGTTCATTTCTGCTTAGTGTAACAAAAAAAAAATCAAAAAAATCATAAACAAAAGATAAAAATCTATGCATTTTGTCACTCGCTCCAAAAGCTCCAAGGATTCCCGCAATCGCTTGGTCACTCCAAAATGCCCCAAAGGTGTCCATGAACCCTTTGGTCAACCCAAAAGTGCCCCAAAGGTGCCCATAAGTGATGCAGGAGCATCCAACAAAATATGGGAAATCTTATTTTTTTCCCTAAATTTTAGTGCATTTTGTCGGGGCCATAACTTCTCAACCGTAGCTCCGATTGACGTGAAATTTTATAGGGAGCTGGTTGGGAGATTTTTGGGGCCAAATTCCATCATCTAGTGCCCCGAAATTAGGTTTTAAAATTGCTCACCTAATTTTTTATGCTTTTTGAGTTGTTCGAAGGTTAATCTCTCCTAATGTATTTAGAGTTAGGACTTGAAACTTTATTTATGGCTTATCTATTGTAAGAGGGATGCGCACCCCAATTTTGGGCCCCATCTGACTCATTTTCAATTTTAGGGTTTTTAGAGAGACATCGTCATGGTGCTCACCCGTAGCCAAGCCCAATCATGGGCGGATGTTGTGGGGAATATCCAAGGAGGCACAAGTCACCTCCGGTATAGCCCCAAGGATTTGGTCATACCACCTTGGCGGCCTGACACACAAGGCAGTCCCCTCCACACCTTAACAGAAAGGGACTATAGGGGCACCCCTTCTAGGGGCACTCCTGTTCAAGCATAGCACCCAAGCACACACCCTTCCATGAGGGGTACATCCATAGGAGAGCTCCCTTAGATGCTCGCTATGAGTGGTCACCATGCGATGAAGCGCTAGGTCAACATAGGGTTCGACGGGAGGAACCACATGATTACACTATCCCTCCTTCACCCCCTCTAGTTGTCAGGACTACAAGGACAAATCCAGAGCGCAAGGTTCATCCAGAGCACAAGGCTCCTCAGGTGGGGTGAGCCAACTCCGCCCGTCCCTTTTTCACTTATGAAAGAGAGCACGAGGAAGACCCTTACCTTCCTCGAGAGCAATATACATCAGCGGGAGCAATACGCCTCCACAAATGCTAGCTATCGAGATCACCCACTGAGGCCAAAGCCTCGGATAAATGCCACTACCTCCAACAGAGGGAGGCGGCCTATAGAGATCTTGGATCACTATGACCGAGATAGATATCTAGGAGAGGCATCTAGGCCTTCTAGACATGAGGCGGCAGGACCAACTATCTTAGAATCTGTCGAGCATATCGCACACCGGATGCAACTCGTGCTACTTGGGCTAGAACGACAACAGTTAGAGCAATGGTATCTTCTAAATAAAGAGCACCTTCAGCGCCAGAAGGATGAGTTGTTCCAACACACTATGCAGGAGAGGACTCCAACCCCTCACACGCATAAGACAAAACATTATGAGAGGCACAACCCCCGGGTGCGAGACAAGTCTCCATGACCTTATCGAGCACCGCCCCCGATGCCTCCTAGACATGAGCGGGAGGCTACTCCTATAACCAATGATGGGCGCCTTCCTCAGGAACCCACTCAGGTTTATGGGCCACCCTTAGAAATTCATCAAGAAGCCTCTAAGGAATCAGAGCGAGAAGAAGAGCGGGATGAAATGCCCTACCAAGGCATGGGGGGTGCTATCCGGCCACCCCTCCATAGGCCCCAAGTTCCTCAACAAGAACCAACCAAAGAGGAGGAGCTCAAATCCCCCGATACATGCAAAGCGCTAGAGCACTTAGAGTCGATAGAGACCAAGATTTTAGAGCTCCCAAGGCCCAACTTACATGAGGCTCCTTTCAAAGAGGATCAACCTCCGACCGTAGGGCTACCTGATGATGCAGTCTTCCATGTCTCAGAATCTCTAGATTCTGATGAGCTAGACTCACTGGTCGAAGGTGAGGATAAAACAGAGATGGCCCACAACAATCACATGCGACAACATCAACACCCCATGGATATTGATGAAGCACTTCAATAGATAAACATAATACTAGGGCATGAGTGGCGCGTTAACCCACCGTAGTGGGACCAAGCGTTACATCCGCCACTTTGGGCACACAAAGATCAACTTCCGCCCAGAGACCCCATAGCAATATCAATACCGAGGGTAGACCCTATCCTCCTATCCGTGCATAGGGCCGATCCATTCATGCCAATCCCTACAGAGCCAGATCCGATGCACAAATATCATCAAGCTGGGGGTACATCTATCCCCTGAAGAGCAAGCCAAAAGCTCCAAGGATTATCGCAATCGCTTGGTCAAACCCAAAAGCTCCAAGGATTATCGCAATCGCTTGGTCAAACCCAAAAGCTCCAAGGATTATCGCAATCGCTTGGTCATCCCAAAAAGCTCCAAGGATTATCGCAATCACTTGGTCACCCCAAAAGCTCCAAGGATTATCATAATCACTTGGTCACCCCAAAAGCTCCAAGGATTATCACAATCACTTGGTCACCCCAAAAGCTCCAAGGATTATCGCAATCACTTGGTCACCCCAAAAGCTCCAAGGATTATCGCAATCACTTGGTCACCCAAAAGCTCCAAGGATTATCGCAATCACTTGGTCACCCAAAAGCTCCAAGGATTATCGCAATCACTTGGTCAAAACCCCAAAAGCTCCAAGGATTATCGCAATCACTTGGTCACCCCAAAAGCTCCAAGGATTATCGCAATCACTTGGTCACCCCAAAAGCTCCAAGGATTATCACAATCACTTGGTCACCCCAAAAGCTCCAAGGATTATCACAATCACTTGGTCACCCCAAAAGCTCCAAGGATTATCACAATCGCTTGGTCAACCCAAAAAGCTCCAAGGATTATCGCAATCGCTTGGTCAACCCAAAAGCTCCAAGGATTATCGCAATCGCTTGGTCAACCCCAAAAGCTCCAAGGATTATCGCAATCACTTGGTCACCCCAAAAAGCTCCAAGGATTATCGCAATCACTTGGTCACCCCAAAAGCTCCAAGGATTATCGCAATCGCTTGGTCACCCCAAAAAGGCCCCAAAGGATTCTCGAAATCCCTTGGTCACCATCAAGAAAATTCAAAAACAACAAAAATCATCAAAAACAACAAAAATTTGCATCTCATTTCTAGGCATGCTCAAATTCATCAATAGAGAGCTCTTCTCACATCTCATCTTCATATTCACAAAAATCATTCCATCAAAAATACAAAAATATATAGCTGCATTAAGCATCGCATCCATACATTGCATATTTGTGGTCATACAGGTCAAAGGCACCATAGGCTGTAATTGCTCTGCTAGTCCATCTTGTTCCACATTTTTCCATTTTATAAGCAGTCCAAAAAAAACAACAAAAATACACCATTTATCGCTTTTTACCACACTAGAGTCAGTGGTCTTATAATGTATCAAGAGTTTTCATCTTTCAGTCGTAATTTTGCTTTCTAGCCATGTACTGTACCAAGTCAGGCAGATTTTATGAAGGTAGAGTTCTACTTGAATCACACCTTGTTACGTAGCATCCCAACACAAATTAAAACACATAAAAATTCCCAAGTTGTGTGAACGAAAGATGAAACCTGCAAAGTAATCCAGGTCACCATAAGCGAAACGGTTATCTTGCTCATCCCCCTGTGCGAATGACCCAAAGAATGCTGAGAGTTGGCAAAAGGACAAGCATCTTCCCTACCCAATTCCCCAAGAATCCCAAGTTCTCAATAGTTGCAAAACATCAAAAATTTGCAAAAGTCAAAACACCAAAATTTGACATCCCACAGTGCATACATCAAAAGGCACAAACAATAGTGATTCTCGTCACTCCATATCCAAATCCCTTGCTCAAAAAGAAAAACAAATAAAACAAAAATAAACAGTGATTTTATCACTACAAAGGAGCAAGTATCCCAATACAATTGAAGAAAAGAAGGGAGTCAAACTTGAATCCCTGGAACTCTCAGCATTTCGACAGGTCATGAGGCAAGCCTCAGTATCGGTTTGGTTGATAGCCTATCGGTCACTGGCGGTAAACTTCCCGCATGACGATATATCTGTCACATTAACCTGTGTACAGATCAATGTTTGCATGTGGATGAGCTAGCTTATGGTATCCTAGATAGCACCGCAGATTAATCTGACTAAATACAATAAAGGAGTTAGTGGAGCTAATTAGGTGATCCTCAGTATAGGTTCGGTTGAAAGCCCATCTGGCATTGGCGGTATCCTGACAAATACCACATAAATGAACTCAATTGCACACACAGGGATGTGAAATAACGTGGTCAAAAACAAGTCCGATTCATACCTTGTTCAAAAGTCTTGTAAGATAAAGTACAGTCGTGGCTAGTGAGTTAAAACCGTCTGAGTCTCAAAAAACCTTAGCTACATTTCTAAACCAACTGCGCTACTTTTCATCCTTACAATACCATCAAAAAATACAAAAAAAAAAAAAACCACATGTATACATACAAAGTCATTCACCACAACAATCGCTTAAAAACAAAATAACAAAATCCTAAATAGTCTATGGTGCCCTAACCAATCAACACAAATTCATTTCATCCATTACATTTTGCATATCACATATATATCAAAAACATTTGCATTAATCATACCATATACATCCATTACCATAAGCATGCATCCATCAACATCAATCATTGTGCATAACATAAAATAATGACATATACACAAAGCAAGAAAATCAAAACAACAAAAACATCAAATATCCACAGACGACAAACAATAAAATTGCCGAACAAAGGCACCTTTGCGCCTGACATTCAATGGCATACAAAACCGATGTCGGGGTCACAAATTATCACTATCCTACTCCCTAAGAAGGCTACCATAGCTGGACCGCTCCACGGGAAGACGGATTTTCGACAATTTAATCCCCAAATGGTGTCACAAAAAAAAATCAAAACAACAACAAAAACAACAAAAACAACAAATAAATGCAACAAAAAAAGGAAGCAATAAACACTGCCAGACAAGGTTAAGTGCTCTTGCACTTAACCTCTTGGCATAGCAAAACTGATGTCGGGGTCTACATTGTCACTATCCTACTCCCTAAGAAGGCTACCATAGCCGGACCGCTCCACGGGAAGACAGATTTTTGACAATTTCACCCCCAAACGACGTCCCAAAATGGGTCAAAACCCACTCAAAAACAACAAAAAAAAAATGCAACACAAACAAACAGCAATAAGCATTGCCGGACACAAGTGCTCTTGCACTTAACCTCTTGGCATAGAAAATCGATGTCGGGGCTCAAATTGTCACTCTCCTACTTCCCCAAGAAGGCTACCATAGCCGGACCGCTCCACGGGAAGACGGGTTTTCGACACTTTCACCCCATTATGGCATCACCAAAAGGGTTACCACCCACCAAAAATAGGTCCAAATGTCGAAAAATTGCACATGCTTAATGCTAAACCATCTGAAGGCACCCTTGCACAAGTCATCTTGGGTCAAGCGACTCGTCGCTTTTCTCACGAAGGTCATTCCCTCATCGATTCGTCGCTTGAGGGGGTAGTCACACTTAGTCACCAATCAACAAACACACACCCAATCAAGGCAATGGCATGCATTCAAAGAATCATTGACAAAGACAATCACGCTCCTGCTTGGGGCAGTAAACAAGCAATAATCACAAATTGATCAAACACTTGGCATTCCTGAAGCATGAACACAAGGTTCCCCCGTGGACAAAAGGTTGCGCCCTTTGCCTATTCATGATTGATCAATGTCCAAGCTCAAGTCACACCTCACCAAAATAGGTTAATACTTGAAATCAAATTCCTTAGCTCGTCAGAAGCAAGGATTCAAGAATGCATGCCCTTTCCATACTTGGGGCATCAAAAGTTGGTTAGGTTACCAAGAAACCCTAATCATTAGTGCTTTGGTTATCTATTTTTGCTTGGCGCTACGCCATGCACAGCGCATCCCAAAAAGGGGCATCTGTAGACACCAAAACAGCACCAATCCGATTATGTGACTGCAAACACTGATCACTTTGACACACACAGCCCCCAGGGCAGCCCTCAGAGGTTAAACAGTGGTCCTAACCACTTTTGTAGCAATTTTGGAAGGTCAAAAGGCAATTTGGCACATTCAGGCACTTTGCTCAGTATTCGTCCCACCCAAGGACGAATTCTAATTGGGATCCGTCTCACCCAGGGACGAATTCTAAATTCATCTTTGGTCAGGATGAATTCTAGGTTTAACGGGCAAAAAGAAGAATGGCACCAAGTGGCAGCCGAAGATTGTCAATTTATGACTCCTGCCTTGCATGCACGTGTAGGTGGGTAGATTGGCCATTGGAGGACTGTCACAAGGGTAGTCATGGAAGCCCAAGTCATGGAGGAGTCTCCTCCCTCTTGGGAAGGCATGGCCGCCACATGGCACCCCTGCATGCCCCTCCAAAGAGACCCCTTGGGTCTATAAAATGGTGGACTTTCCCACCCAAAAAGGACAAGTTGGAGGCATTTTCAAGCAACGAAGTGCTACCAAATTGAACACCCCATTGCACCCCTTTTTGATTCATCTCTTCCACATCCTTGATCTCTTTCGCAAGAGAGGTTATTGGGTGGCTATTGGAAGTGTGAATCCGGACCCAAAAACCCGACATTTGACCACAGTAATCTACCAATTTTCCGACAACCCATCACAAGAGATTTTGGGCCCATCCCAAGTGGATTGGTGCCGAAATCAAGTTCTAACGGTGGGCGGCCCGCTTGGGTGCCCCGCACTTTCTAAGTTTCATTTTTTTTTTTTTTTTCTTTTTTTTTTTTTTCTTTTTTTTTTTTTTTTTTTTTTTTTTTTTTTTTTTTTTTTTTTTTTTTTTTTCTTTTGTGTCTTCCCCCTCAGGTAGCGACCTCAAATTCCCGTTGATGGAGGTCAAATTGGGAGAATCCGACCATCTGGGTCATCCCAAAATGCCCCCAATTAGCTAACCCCCATGTTTGCAGGTATTTTGGAGATCCCGAGGCATGACATTTGGACAACATCACTTCGGCATTTTATCACAGTCGAATTCGTCCTACCCGGGGATGAATTATAGTAGAATTCATCCTGACCAGGGACGAATTTCAGTTGAATGCAAATTGGCCAACTGTTTCGATGGCAGTGGCCCTCTGGTAATGTTTCTTGGTCTCTGTCAAATGTGCAGGTCATTTGGATTCATCTTATTCACCGGTTTAGCTAATCTTTTGCATGCATCTTTCATTAATTTTAGAGAACAAACGTTTCATATTTTTAGCAGGTGCTACTAACGCCTTTGTTGTTTCTTTGAACGTAGGAGGAGCAGCAAGAATCAAGGATTCATCAACGCAAGCGGTGGCAACACTTTGGCCCGCCCATTTCAAATGTGGGCATGCGGAAGGAGGAATACTAAGTCACGATTGTAACCAAAATCCATTTAACGCTCCTAGCCCCTGAAAAGGGAGGAGGCGTCTTTGTAACCGAGATTAAGAGAGTTAAATAAAAGGGCTGTGATTTCTCTAATTTCTTGTATCTCATTTCAATTCGTCTCTTTCGTTTCATGTATTTCACATTTTAGGACTTAAGCGTTTATTTTGATTTTGAATGCATCGTAATAGTTTTCCTTTCAAAACTTTTGAAATCTCGTGCTTTCAGGGTAGCCCCATTTTCACTAGTGTATGGCACTAAGGCAATAATACCTCTAGAGCTAGAAATCCCATCACTGTATGTATCCATGTAGGAGTTCATTGATGATGACACCACACATCAGGCTCACCTAGATCATATTACATTGCTTTATGAATGTCTTTTTAATGCTCCTGAGCACCTACATATTTATCAAGATCAACTTAAGAGAGCCTATAATGTTAAATTCCATCTTAGATACTTTTAGGTTGGTGACCTTGTTCTGAAAGAGAACAAGTAAAATTATAATTTTCCACCCCATCTACGGGACAATTTTACATCAAGCTAGTTAGTTCCCTTTGTCATCACTAGTTAGGTCAGACCCAAAAATTATCGCCTAGTCTTCCTTGAGGGAATAGAGGATCTTGAACCCTTGAACATCCTTCATTTGTGGCCTTTTCATGCCTAGAGTGTTGTGGCACTCCCTAAAATACTCCAAGGGTATTTACAACCCGCTTGGTCAACCCAAAATACTCCTAGATGGTCTACGGCCATCTAAGTCACCCTAAAATTCTCCAAGGGTGTCTACAACCCACTTGGTCAACCCAAAATACTCCTAGGTGGTCTATGACCATCTAGGTCTTCTCAAAATGCTCCAAGGGTATCTACAACCCGCTTGGTCAACCCAAAATGCTCCTAGGTGATCTACAACCATCTAGGTCACCCCAAAATGCTCCAAGGGTGTCTACAACTTGCTTGGTCAACCCAAAATACTCCTAGATGGTCTATGACCATCTAGGTCACCCAAAAAGGCTCCAAGGGTGTCTACAACCTGCTTGGTCAACCCAAAATGCTCCTAGGTGGTCTATGATCATCTAGGTCACCCCAAAATGCTCTAACAGTGTGTACAACCTGCTTGACCAACCCAAAATGCTCCTAGATGGTCTATGACCATCTAGGTCACCCAAAATGCTCCTAGGTGGTCTACGATCATCTAGGTCACCCCAAATAGCCCCAAAGGCATCCATAAGCCCTTTGGTCACCTAAAAAGTCCCAATGGCATCTAACACACCCATTGGTCACATGTACATACATATACATCAACAAAAATCCAAAAACATTATCAAAACATCAAAAATACAAAAATATTACATCTCATTACATTGCATACCATTGCATTATATCATCAATTGCATTAGGCATACTCATCATTGCATTGTGCATTTTAGAGTTGCTTATATATGTCTAGCACTATGGTTGTACACTAGTCATCATTCAAAATTGATGTTGTTCGAGTCATTTATATCATTTCATATTTCACATATCATTTCCACTTACATTTCCCACTTTTTATATTTGTGTCCATTCCCTTCACCTAGCCGTTTGTTCTAGAATGTCAGTAGGGTTTGAATCACTCAGTCGTCTCTAGTTTTCTTTTTAGATTTTGTAGAAAGCTATCATGATTTTCAAGAGGTAGAATCTTGCTTAGATTGTACCTTGTATACATCAAGATCCCAACACATTTTCACACTAATAATCCAAGTTTTGCACAAGGAAATATGAAACCTATGAAGTGGTCTAGGTTACCTTAAGTGAAAAGTCTATTCTGCTTATCCCCCTATGCGAATGGTTCAAGATTGTTGAGAATTGGTAAAAGGAAAAGCTCTTACCTACCCAATTCCCCAAAATAAATAGTGTTTTTCACCACTATCAAAAGAAAAATACCAAAGTCAAAATACCAAAATAAATAAATAAATAAATAAAAATAAAAATAAATAGTGGTTATCATCATTCCCCAAATCCCTTTCTCAAATAAAACAAAATACAAAAATAAATAATGATTTTCATCAATACATATGAGCAAATATCCCTAAATTTAAATAAAAGAAAATAAGGGAATTTGAGCTTGAATATTTGGAATTTTTAGCTTTTGAAAAACCATAAGGTGATCCTCATTACAGGTTTGGTGGACAACCTACTTGGTAATGGAGGTATCCTTACGCATGTTGATATGTCTATCACATTAGCTTTTGCATGTGTACAAATCAATGTTTGCATGTGGATGAGCTAGCTTTTGGTAGCCTATACTACTTAGTGGTCTAATACAACTAAGTACAAAACCTAGGATCGTGCTACTCATAGGGTGATATTCAGTATGGATCGATTGCATAATCTTGTTTGACACTGGGGTAATATTATGCTTATCACAAAATAAAATCACTTGCACACACAAGGGAATTGAGTATCTTGGTCATCCTAGTAGATTCATACCTCGTTAAAAATTCTTGCATGGTTAGTATATAATTTTGACCAGTTGACTAGAGTGTTTGAGTCTCATGAAAACCTCAAAGACATCCTATAACATCCTCTTATTCATTCCATTTTATCACATTTATGTCAGTTGCATTTTCATAAATACATTACATAGTCTCATGACAACATTACACATGAATTTATGAATTCTATATAGTCTATGGTGCTAACATAGTATGTCATATAGTATATACATTTCATCATCTAGATCAATACATCATCCATATCAATATGCATCCATACATAGCATCAAATTCAATCAAAATCACAACATATGCATCCATGATAGACATCCACCATCATATCATAAAACAAATAAACACATTGCAAACATCTCATAAAGTAATAAACACATGATGATAAACCACATAAAATATTATATATATGTACATATTTATGGGGTAAAAAAGATACATCATACTACCCATAGGCTACAATAAAGTGAGTCCTTAGACTTCACCATGATAAAGCATTCCAAAATTAAAAAAGAGCCATCAGAGTCTCAATGACCATGGTCATGCAGGACCGATACTATGACTCACACTCCCACCTGTAGTCAAATTCTATTGTGAACTTCCATGTCTTCTCCCACCTGCCCTATCAGCCTGTCGCCTAGATCCAGACACCTCCATCCTATCTGACAACTACCCGATCCTGCTCTATCGACTATGGTGTGATCTACTCATAGTTGAATCATCTGGTAGGTGCCCTCCATGGTGCACCACCTCATTCTCTAGCTCATCTATGTAGGTCCACCCTCATCGATACAACACCCAGTAGGTCTCCACTATAGAATGGAGCCATGTCAGCTATGCCTACAACCTAGCCACATCCTCACTAGTAGATCCCTCTCACCTAGGGATTCAAGATTGCAACTATGCCTTTAGAGCTACTATCTCAACCTAAGCATCTTGTACCTATGTCCAAAAGAGATCTCTCTCCTACCTAACCTTGATCAGCTCATCCCATAGCTTAGTATTTGTGTCACCCTATGCCACTTGTTGTGCCTACACTATTGGAATTTAAAGTTACATAGCTAAGTTTGTTGTTTGTTATGAGAACTTCTAGGAAATAGGTTAGCATTTTTTTTGTTAGAATATAGCTATTAAGAAGTGATTTGGTTATGAGAATCAATGGGCTTCTACTATTTTTAGTTGTGTTCTATTCTGTTCAAGCCTATATAATGTAACCTGGGGCATGCATTTTAATATATACTGAATTTCAATTTTTAGTTTGGTATCAAAGCCTGAGAGAAGAGATCCTCCAAAACCTTGGATTTCCCATCATTCATGAGTTCAGTCCATTGGAGGAGAGAGAGAAAGCTTCGCATTGGAGAAATCTTTGTTGACGTCCATTTTGGAGAAAAATTTGCATTGGAGAAAGCTACGCATTGGCCTTGTTGTGCATGTTGTATTTGGTAGAAAAAAATAGACTATGAAAGGCTTCAATATATACACTACAAGATGAGCGTGGTGTAATGCTTGTAGAAACTAGAGAGAAACTATGATACTACACTTTAGAAACATTATGGAGATTTTTGTTTTTGTGAAATCTATCTTCTCAACCATATCAATGTGAAACACTCATTGAATGTTATCATATTTTAAACTCAATGAGGATTGATCATGATGTAATAGTAAAATCAGATCTAGAGGTAGTTTCACTTTCAAATTTCATGAGCATAGATCTGTGCATCACCATCTACCACCATTAAAGACCAAAATAAATCTACATCTTGTTGTTGATTGTGCGATTTCGAGTATAGTTTTGGGAGGATATTCACAATCTAAATCATCACTAACAAGGTATTAGTAGTGGATAAGAATTCTCCCTCTGTGTTCTAGCATTATCCTGCACTGAGTGAACTGGAAACTCCACTTCAATGTCCCTACACGGCTTCATTTGTTGCATATTTTTTATGTGCCCATAAACACTAGTGGCAACTATTATTGTAGCTAATGTGACTGGACTCCAGTCGCATCGACATCTACAATAGAGAGAAATATAGTCTGATGCTAGATGTATAGATCGTTGTTCATGCCTTTTCATGAGCAGGTTCATTTTTTTTATAGGAGTATTTTTTAGTGTTTGGAGTGGGTGTTTTAGTAGTATGACGCATGAATATCCTGCATGACGTCTATGCATGGATATCTTTTGCAATTTAGTCAATCGTGATAAAAAACAAACCTAGATAACTGGGAGAAGATCTACAACAATTATTTGGTTTATTTTGTCAATGATTTGCTATGATTCCAATAGGTGGATGATATATTGTTGATATACTTGTGTAACAACAGTCCAGCTTTGTTGAAGACTGCATATATACTGGTGACTGTCACAATAATAGATTTGCACTGTAATTTGATGTGACAATTTGTATTTGGCTATTACATCATTCAAATTAGACAATGAGGGACCTATTGTCAGCTTAGAGTTGTTACATTGTAGCACAACCAACATAGAGTGAGGTTGTTTTCATAAAGCAACAAGGATTTTGGCAGATACTGGTTTCATAAAGCAACAAGGAGTCTAAAAAAAGACAAAGGTATTTTTTATTTTTTATTTTTTTTCCTTCTAAAGTATTGTTGATTAAGTAATGGCTACAAATAATAATCTACCCATTCCTGAATTTAATGGGTTAGATTATGAGTATTGGTCTATCAAGATAAATTGTTGAAGACTACATATATACTGGTGACTACCCCAATAATAGATTTGCACTATAATTTGATGTGACAATTTGTATTTGGCTATTACGTCATTCAAATTAGACAAGGAGGGACCTGTTGTCAGTTTAGAGTTGTTACATTGTAGCACATCCAGCATAAAGTGAGGTTGTTTTCATAAAGCAACAAGGATTTTGGCAGATACTGGTTTCATAAAGCAACAAGGAGTCTAAAAAAAGACAAAGGTATTTTTTATTTTTTATTTTTTATTTTTTATTTTTTGTTTCCTTCCAAAGTATTGTTGATTAAGAAATGGTTGCAAATAATAATCTACCCATTCCTTAATTTAATGGGTTAGATTATGAGTATTGGTCTATCAAGATGAAGACCTTACTCATTGGCAAAGGGTTATGGGATATTGTAGAAGAAGGCTATAGTAAACCTACTGATTGGAACACCTTGAGTGCAGTTGATAAAACTAGTAAGAAGGATGCCCAAAAGAATAATTCTTTTTCTCTAAACCATCTCCAAGAAGTTTTGGAGAAAAAACATTTTTCTGAGGATTGCTTCTTGTTTAACAACCCTAGAAGCATGGAAAGCCTTTCAAGATAGCTATAAAAGGAGCAATCAAGTGAAGTAAGTGAGACTTCAAACTTTGAAGAGAGATTTTGAAAATACCAAAATGCAAGATAATGAAAGAGTAGGAGATTATTGTGTGAGAGTCAAATAAATTGTAAAAAAAATGGAGACCCTTGGAGAAGATATAAAAACTGAATTTGTTGTGAAGAAAATTTTGAGAAAAATTATTCATAAGTGGAATCATATTGCCATTATTATTGAAGAATATAAATATTTTCTACTCTAACATTTGATGCACTAATTGGTTCTTTAATATCCCATGAAGAGAGACTCCAAGGTTTTACATCATCAAGCTTTGGAGGTGATGACAAAGCATTCTCATCCAAGGAAGGTGAGACTCATGGAAATTCACAAGGAAGAGGACAAGAAAGAGGACAAAGGAAAGGGTAATATTCAAGAGGAAGAGGAAGAGGTAGATCAAGAGGTGGCTACCAAGGCAAAGGAAGAGGAAGAGGAGGTGATAAATCAAACAAATCTTGTTACAATTGTGGTAAGCTTGGTCACTTTGCTAAATATTGTTGGTCCAAGACTTCTCAAGAAGGGAGAAGTAATAATTATGGAAAATATGGAGAAGAGGAAGGAACTTCTTCAAATTTGTTTCTCAGATATGGAAAATTAGATCAAAATCTTAATGAAATTTAGATTTTGGATACTGGTTGCTCAAATCATATGAGTGGTAAAGAGGAGTTATTTGCTAAAATGGATTCCACATATAAGCCCTGATAAAAAATATGAAGGCAAAAACTCAAATATTTATTCCAACTAACATCAAACCTTTGCTGACAATATATATAGCTTAATTTACAACTAAACAAGGTGAAACAAAAGCAGAAGAATAGGGGATAAGCAATTGGAAAGAAGAAGGGATAAAGAGATAGGAAGGAAGATAAAGAGGAGAGAAAAAGGGAAAGCGATGGAAATAAAACTAAAATATGTGTGCCGACATTTCTTGCCAACTAGCACCTTTTGTGTGTTCACACTCTAACACTCTCCCCCTTAAATTTGAGAGTATTGATAAGACATTCTCTCAGATTTATAAATTGAGCTTTAGCCATGCCTTTGGTGAAGATGTCTGCAATGTTCTCCAAAGTGCTACAATATTTAAGCTCAACAATATCTTGCTCCACCATGTCTTGGATGAAGTGATACTTCATATCAAAGTTTTTTTTTCTACTATGGTGGATTGGATTATATGCCAACTGAATGACACTTGTGTTATCACAGTATATTCTTGTAGGACCACTTTATTGTTCTCCAATATCTTCTAGGATTTTTCTCAACCATAGGGCTTGAGTACTAGCATATGTGATGACTATATACTCAGCCTTAGTAGATGACAATGCTACAACAGACTGCTTTTTGGAACTCCATGTAATTAGTCCATACCCTAGACTAAAATAGTTCCCTGATGTAGATTTCCTATCATCGATGTTGCTACCCCAATCACTGTCACTAAAACCAACTAACTTGACAACCTTACATTTGTGATAATGGATTATGAAATCCCATGTACCTATAACATATCTGAGTATTCTTTTAGCTACTTGCAAATGTAGCTCATATGGATTAGCCATAAACCATGATACAAGAGAAACAACATACTGAATGTCAGGTCTTGTGTTGGTGAGAAACATCAAACTCTCAACCATGCTCCTGTAAGTGGTCGTATCAATCTTCGGTGCTCCATCATTATTTCTCAATTGGATCCCATGTCCAATTGGAGTTGCAACTACTTTGCAATACTCCATAGCAAATTTCTTGATCATATCCTGAGCATACTTGTGTTGACAAATGAATATCTCTCTATCTGTATGATGAACTTACATTCCTAGGAAATAGTGCATTAATCCCAGATCTTTCATCTCAAACTGTTTCATCATGGAGTGTTTGAACTCCATACTCATCTTATCATTACTACCCATAAATATGAGATCATCCACATATAAAAATACTATGAGGATGTCTTTCCCTTACTTCAGGTAGTAGAGATTTGGTTCACTTTTGCTCTGGGTGAACCCATATTTCTTGAAATAATCGTCAATGCGAGAGTACCATGCTCTTCGTGCTTTCTTGAGACCATACAATACTATTTTCAGTTTATAAACCAGGTGCTCCTTACCTTGTTCTTGAAAACCTTGAGGTTGTAAAAAATAAACCTCCTCTTTCAAGTACTCATTGAGAAAAGCACTTTTTACATCCATGTGTTAGATTTTCCATCCTTTGTGGGTAGCTAAGGCAAGAACTATTCTAATTGTCTCTTGTATAGCTACAAGAGAAAATGTCTCCTCATAATCAATGCCATACTTCTGTGTTAATCCTTTTTCTACTAGTCTTGCCTTGTGTCTTTCAATCCTCCCATCAGCATTGAATTTGGTATTGTAGATCCATTTACATCCAACATATTTTTTCCCTTTAGGAAGTTGTACTAGCTCCAAAGTATCATTTTTTTTTATAGAGGTCATCTCCTCTTTCATGGTGTCTTGCCATATATTTTTAGTACAAGCCTTCTCATAGCTAGAAGGTTCAAGTTGTGCACTAGTCAATAAAGCATAATTTACTACATCTCCCCAAGGCTATTGGGAGTCATCATCTCCATACAAACGCAGATTTTCAAGTCATTGCAAAACTGAACTCATTTCACTAGCTTGAATTCTAGTATATCTTCTCTGAAAATTTTTATCCAACATCTAATAATATGGATGATGTTGTAATGTTCTCTTACCTTTGTATGGAGAATCAATATCCATCGGTGACGAACTGACTAATCATTGCGGAGAAGGACTTGGAGAAGCTGTTGATAAAATTGAAGTAGCACTTCTACTTGGGCTTGAAGGGAGTGTGTCTTTGCCTTTCTTGGGTGACACCTGCTAAATTTGTGAAGAACCTGCATCATGGGATTCATCATCAACAAAAATTCTTAGATGATCCCATTCTCCCCCTTCATAAAAAATCACATCCCTGTAAAGGACAATTTTATGGGTCTCTAGATTGTAGAGTCTATAGGCTTTTGTAGACTCACAATATCCTATAAAAATGCATGCTTGACTCTTGGGATCAATATTTTTCATTTTTTCATCAGGAATGTGTGCATATGCTAAAGAACCAAAAAAATTGAAATATTTTACATTTGGCTTCTTGCCATACCATGCCTGGTAAGGAGTGATCCCCTTCAAACTCAAAGTAGGACTCCTATTTAGAATGTATACACTGGTTCTTATAGTATCAGCCCAATACATATTACTTAGATGCTTTGTTTGAAGCATCGATTTGGACATCTCTACAATGGTGTGATTTTTCCTCTTTGTGATTTTTACTTATATTTATATTTTTAATTGTTAAATAAATATTAAATAACTTTAAAAAATATTTAAATAAACTTTCCAAGAAGTCAAGCATGGAGAGCAAGCCATCCACTACAATTGGTACATTCATACATTTGTGGTCCAATGCATACCAAAATATTGGGTAACAATTCTTACTTTCTCACTTTCATTGATGATTTATCTAGAATATGTTGGATTTATTTTTTGAAAACTAAAGATGAAGCTTTTGAATGTTTCAAGGATTTCAAAAATAATGTAAAGAATCAAAGTGAGTATGTTGATCCCAAAATATTTACAATATTTGAGAAATGCATTTGAACAAATAGATTGCTTCAAACAAATAAACTAAGTAATATGTATTGGGCTGATGCTATTAGGAAAAGCATTTACATTTTTAATAGGAGTCCTACTTCTAATTTAAATGGTATAACTCCATATGAGGGATGGTATGGCAAAAAGCAAAATGTAAAGCACTTCAAAGTTTTTGGTTGTGTTGCATATGCACACATTTTTGATGAGACAAGAAAGAAATTTGATCCCAAAAGTCAAGCATATATTTTCATTGGATATTGTGAGCCTTCAAAGGCATATAGACTCTACAATCCAAAAACACACAAAGTTGTAATCTTTGGGGTTGTAATTTTTGATGAAGGGGGAGTATGGGGTCATAAAAAAAAAAATTTTGATGATGGATCTCAAGATGCAAGCTCATATCAAGTGCAACTCATTAACAAGAATGGCCATGGAAGTCCTCCAAGTCCAAAGAAGATTTCTACTCCAAGTACAACATGTACTACTCCAAGTTTTTCTCCACAAATATAAGAAATTTTTTCTCCAATGCCAATGGAAAAATATACACCACCAAGAGGTAAGAGAACACTTCAATACCATCCTTATTTTCAAATGATTGACAAGAATTTTCGAATAAGGAACACTAGAAGCCAATCTAGTGAAATGAATGAAGTCTTGAAAAGACTTGAAATTTTGCACATGTATGGTGATGAAGAATCCGAAGAGCCTAAGGGATATTTTGTAAACTATGCTTTAATTATTAGTGTAGAGCTAGAGTCATCTAGTTATGAAAAAGCATGTACTCATGATGTATGGCAACAAGCCATGAAAGATGAAATGACCTCTATAAAAATGAATGACACATGGGAGCTAGTGGAGCTTCCTAAGGGAAAGAAATGTGTTGGATGTAAATGGGTCTATAAGACCAAGTTCAATGCTGATGGAAGGATTGAAAGACACAAGGCAAGGCTAGTAGCAAAAGATTTTACTTAAAAGTATGGGATTGACTATGAGGAAACCTTTACTCCAGTTGCTAGACAAGAGACCATCAGACTAGTACTTTTCTTGGATGCCCACAAAGGGTGGAAAATTCAACACATGGATGTTAAGAGTGCCTTCCTTAATAGGTACTTGAATTAAGAGGTTTTTGTGTAACAACCTCAAGGATTTGAAGAACAAGGTAAGAAGAACCTTATATACAAATTGAAGAAAGCATTGTATGGACTAAAGAAAGCACCAAGGGTATGGTACTCACGCATTGATGGCTACTTTCAAAAGTATGGATTCACTAGGATGAAAAGTGAACCTACTCTCTACTACATAAAACAAGGTAAATACATTATCATTGTGTGATTATATGTGTATGATCTAATATTCATGGGTAGTAGTGATAAAATGAATTAGGAGTTCAAAAACTCCATGATGAAAGAGTTTGAAATGAAGGATCTAGGTTTGATGCATTACTTCCTAGGAATAGAGGTACATAAAACAAGAAATGGGATCTTCATATGTCAACATAAATATGCTCATGACATGATAAATAAATTTGCTATGGAGAAATGCAAGTCTATTATAACTCCAACAGGTAATGGGATTCAATTAAGCAATGAATATGGAGCACCAAAAGTTGACAAGACCACTTAGAGGAGCATGGTTTGGAGTCTAATGTTCCTCACCAATACATGGATAGATATTCAATATGCTATTTCTCTAGTATCAAGGTGTATGGCTGATCAATATGAACTTCATCTACAAGCAACTAAAATAATTTTAAGATATGTAAAGGGTACAATGGATTAAGGGATCCATTACCACCAAAATGATGATGTAAAATTAGTTGCCTTTAGTGATAGTGATTGGGGCAACAATATAGATGATAGGAAATATACTTCAAGGAATTATTTTAGTCTTGGGTCAGGACTAATTACTTGGAGTTCTAAAAAGAAAACTGTTGTAGCACTATCATCTACTGAGGTTGAGTACATAGCAATCACAAATGCTAGTACCCAATCCTTATGGTTGAGAAAAGTACTTAAAGAAATAGGTGAAAGGCAAAATGATCCTACCATATTGTATTATGACAATATGAGTGTCATTCAATTGGCACATAATCCTATCCACAACAGTAGGTCAAAACACTTTGACATAAAGTATCACTTCATAAGAGACATGGTGGAGAAAAATGTGGTTGAGGTAAAATATTGCAGCACTTTGGACAACATAGCAGACATATTCACCAAAGGAGTTGGTAAAGCTCAGTATATAAATCTAAGAGACTATCTTTTCAGCCCTCTCAACTTTAAGGGGGAGAATGTTGGCATTTAAAGTTATGTAGCTAAGTTTGTTATTTTTATGAGAACTTCTAGGAAATAGGTTAGCATCTTCTTTGTTAGAATCTAGCTATTAAGAAGTGATTTGGTTACGAGAATTAGTGGGCTTCCACTATTTTTAGTTGTGTTATGTTCTGCTCAAGCCTATATAATGTAACCTGGAGCATGCATTTTAATATATACTAAATTTCATCCCTAGTACCATCATCCCAAAATTCACCTCGATCTCCCAAGTCTAGGAGGTCTACCAACTCATTTGCCATGTGCCCATGACCATGCCACTCACCTGTATCGACCTAGTCCTCATCTGAAGCCTCTTTATAAGCTTCCCTTATTTCCCCTACTGCACCTCCCTCTAGTGGCACCTGTCCTCACCACTAGTGTGTCACCCACCAAGAGTCATACTCCTTTGTAGTCCCAGCATCATCCACATATGGAATTTCTACTACAGGATTTGCATCCCTACTAACCGCCTCCACCATCGACCACCTCAATGTTCTCTTATCCCTACAAAGCCAGTA
Organism: Wollemia nobilis; assembly: GCA_028583015.1. Classification (NCBI taxonomy): domain Eukaryota; kingdom Viridiplantae; phylum Streptophyta; class Pinopsida; order Araucariales; family Araucariaceae; genus Wollemia; species Wollemia nobilis. The sequence continues at coordinate 1,934,519 of JAQPPZ010016974.1, read as the reverse complement.
AGCCACTGGATCACTGAGAAACCCTTGTCATAGCCTAAAATACCACATAACTTGAGCATATGTAAATAACTCCCACTCTGTCCCATGTCATCCAACTAGTCATCTCCCTCACCTCACTCAGTAAAGCTACACCTCAGCCTTAGCCCATGCTAGGCAATCCATGTAGGGTCTCTAGGACACATCAGCTATTGTGAGTCCTACAAAATACTAGGTATAATGACCCACATCACCTACCTAGTGTTGACTTTGACCTACCTCCCAATTCCCCTACCATAGGATCCCGTAGCCAATCTCTCAATCTTGTAGCTCCGCCCATGTCGTCCATGGTAGCCCTTGCAATCCTATCCACTGCTATATGATACCATCCCTAAACCTATAGTAAAAAGTTACACCCCAAGACATTTCACCCCTAAGAGCAGAGCTCGTACAACTCATCATATAATTGTGCTAGTAGTGGCATCCCCCATGCCATCACTAGTAGTCACTCCATAGTGCACCCTACCAGAGTAAAAACTAACTCCATAAGGTTCTAGGGAAACATGTAACCTAATGAGTCTAGTAGAAGTATATTATAAATTAGGGTCATCAATAGCACATGCCTCACACCCAGTACCCTGGCCTTGTACCAACGTGCCATAAGGATACCTCTGCTAGAAGAGCCACCTATCGCCTCCTCCATGGCCTGGCCAAAGTCCCTCTCCATAACTGCATCTCTTTAGTCCTGGTGAGTAGACTCAATCTATCATCCCTCTATAAAAATGTGTAATATCTGATAGATGTCCTCCAACATCACCATCATCTCCCCTATCGACAGGTGGAAGGTGTTGGTACATGGGTCCCATAGGTCAATAAGCGTTGTCAAGTAAGCACGGTCGTATGACACAGGCTCTAACTACATAATTTGTTGATAACTCTCTTGTGGTATCAAATAGATATGGAACATGACACTGACTCTTCACCACCTTGCAAAGGTAATTTAGTAAACAAGAGGCTCCAAACAGGCTTTAAAATACCTAAAAACACTCAAAAAAGACAAAAAAGGGCCCTTTTTTAGGCCAGTTTGTGGTCGTCCCACCCTGGGATGGCCCCAAAATTTGTGACCGTCCCACCCTAGGACAGCCCCTAGACAACTTAGGCTAGCCATCCCACCCCAGGACGACCCCCAAACTGGGAAAAATTAGGTCTTCCAAGCCCAAAAAAATAGAGAACTAACAACAAATTAAAGTCCTCAAAAGAAATAAAATAGCATAAAAATATAAAAACAACCATAAAAAATTATAGGGTATCCCTAATAATGTTTAATTGCTTGAAATTTATTCAACTCTATCAAAAAGCAAAAATAAGCAATAATTTCAATTTCAATTTCAAGGATAGTGCAGTAAGAAATCCAAATTCTTACCTATCTCGCACTAGATACACCATTGGATGAGTCAGTACACTGGCTCATGGTGATTGTAGGATTATTTGGGTAGCACTCTGCTACTCAAAATATTTCTCCTCCTACTCACCTCTCAAGCTACAAAGTTGCAAATACACAAATGAGCCCAAATGACCCATTTTTGGCTTAAATAATCCTCCTAGGGACCTGACCATCATGGGGTGATCTAGGTGGCTTATTGGCTAGCTATCCCACCCTAGTATGGTCATGGAATAGGCCACCATCCCACCCTAGGATGGACACAAAAAAATTGCACAAAAACAACTTAAAATGCACCAAAAATGGTCCAAAACCCACCAAAAGCAACTCAAATTTGGTCAAATTTCACATAGGATCAAAAGGAATCCAAATTGCTCTAGTAGAAGTGGAAAAGTATTTACTTCACACCCTAAGAAGGCCATTTTTTCTAGACCACCCCATGGGAATGAATTTTTTAGCTCCTTTCTTCAATATAGCATCAACAAAGTCACCAAACCCCTCTAAAAAATAATCCATTTTTCAAATGAGTAAAACTGGAGGAAACCATAGAAAAGTCATATGTGTCAAGAGACTCATAACTTTTATCACTAGTCACTCACTCATAAACTCATCACTTGAGGGGGTATTCATATTAAGCACATTCATAATCACAATCAACAATCACACACTCATTCATGCAAATTGTGTTCGTTCAACAAATCATTAACAAAGATAATCATGCTCCCACTTGGGGTAGCAAACAAGCACAAATTAAAAAAATGTTTGGAATTCTAGAATCATGAAAGATACTACCCGACTTTTTCATGATTGAAAAATTTCCAAGTTCAAGTCAACTCGAAATTCAAGGTTGTACTTGAAGCAAGTTCCTTAGCTCATCAAAAGAAAGGATTCAAGAACGCATGCTCTTTCCATGACTAGGGCATTAAATTTGGTTAGGTTACTAAATAAACCTAATAATTCAATATTTTACTCATCTATTTTTTCTTAGCATTGTTTTGCACACAACACATATAAAAAAGAGGCATCTATAGACACTAAAATATGGTCAATCCGATTAGGAAATCACAAGAACTAGTTAATTTACACCACATGGCCCCCCTGGGCAACCCTCAGAGGTTTACAAGTGGTCCTAACCACTCTTGGGAATGTATACCCCACTTTTGGGATATTTTTGGCCATATAGACTTGACCATACCACCTCAAGACAATCACAGTTTGTGACCATCCCACCCTGGGACAGCCACAAACTAGCCATCCTAGGATGGGACGGCCATAGGGTTTGACTCCCAAAAATTAAAATCTGGATAAATGGTGCCTAGAAATTGCCATTTTCCCTACCTATTTAACCATGCAATTTATAGAACACAAAATCCTTATGACATGCTGCATGTAAGAGGCCAAATAGGAAGATTATCTTCTCCCTCCAATGCATGCCACCCTGTTGGCCAAATGACGCGTCTTGCCCTGCATGCCCTTGCATGCCTTTTTTCCCAAAAGCCTCCTTTGGATATAAAGTGGATTATTTTTCCACACGAGAAATAGGGAGGAGTTTTGAGACATAGCAAAAGAGTGCTGCCAAGATTTCCCCTCACCATTTTGTGCCCCTTTTCCCTCGGAATCTCTACCTAGCGAAGGAGGTTTGTGAGTGAACTAGAAGGTGCGATATGATTCCAAAACTGAACCATCTGAGTGTGTTTTACCACAAAATTTTATGAAAACACTATTTAGGAGGTCCCTAACCAATTCACAAAGGAATTGGTGATAAAATAAGTGCAGAACTAGTGTCCATCCCACCCCAGGATGGTCCCTATTTTGTGACAATCCCAACCATACCACCCCATGATGGTAGTTTATCTATGCATTATTTCTCTACTATTATTTTCTAGTTATATTATAGATTATCATATGATGCTACTATCCAAATTTTATGCATTTTGGAGCTATATTGAGCGATATATCATATTTTTAGTGTTTTGTAGGGTCTTATGTAGGTCTACGGAGGTCATCTAGAGAAATTTGTTTATTTTTCAAATATAAAAATATGATTTCTCTTAAAATCATATTTTATGCATACTTTCCAAGTTTCATTTGATTTGGATGTGTTTTGGTTCAGAAATTGCTTGCTTTGGGTTTTATAGGTTGGAACAGTCACTATGATTACGACACACCATCGAGCACAATTTTGGTTCTATTTTGGGTGAGATATTGTCAAAAACTTATATTTTACATCCCTAAAAACTTTAAAGTCATTTGAAGTTTATTTGATATAGTATCCATGCATATTCTCATTACTAGTCTTTGATGCCTATGGGGATTGCATGTTTTTCATCATACGCACTTGCTATTTGACATTTATGGTTTTCTTGCATGTAGTTTCAAGTTTCTACAATGCATTAGGAAGTACCACAAGACCTCTTTGAAGCAGTAGCTCACCCACCTCAATTTTGGGTATGAGGAAAGACATTGGATGTGCACCCGAGTTACTTGAAGGATTTTGATCCTTGGGCACCCAATTTGTAACAATTGTATCATATTTGAGCCCTCAAGGGGACATCTATGTAACCTTGGATTTTATCCACCATATTAATAAGAAATAAACTCTTTTTTGCTTCATCTCTTGTTATTTGATATCTCTTCCATTTTACTTGCATGCTTCCATTCGATGATCTTAAGTAGTAGGAGATAGATACATATATTGTTCATAATTATTAGGTGTATAATTTTCCCCTACTTTATTTATATCAATGGATTTCATAGTTGAGTTACAATACTAGGTACCAACATGATGTGATACTTGTTATGGTAGATAAACTAACCAAAGTGGCACACTTTATACCCAAAATCACCAAGGATGATGTGGTAGTAGTCACCAATAGATTCACCAAGGATATATTTTGTTTACATGGATTTACTTAAGTGATCATATTTGATCGAGATTCCAAGTCCACCTCTAACTTTTGGCAAGTCCTCCATCATGCAATTGGCACTTTGAAAATTATTTTTGCTTACCATCTAGAGATCGACGGATAGACTGAGTCCTATAAGACATGCTTCACATGTACTACATGGATTATAATTATTTATGGGAAGACTTTCTACCTTTAGTAGAGTTTACCTACAACAATGTATACCATGCTTATATAAAAATAGCTCTTTTTTAGACTCTATATGGCCAAATATGCAAGACACATTTGTCATGGGATAATCCGTAATATCGGGTCCTTATTGGGCTAGATACACTCAAGGAAATGGAGGAACAAATTAGGGTAATTTTTTAAAAACTTAAGGAAGATTCGAATCGCCATAAGAGTTATGCTGACTTGAAGAGGACTCCAACAGAGTTTTTTGTGGGATACAGGGTATTATTGAGGGTAAATCCTATGAAGAGTGCCATCAAGTTGACAAAATTGGATCTTAGATATGTTGGACCATTCATCATCCTGGAAAGGATCGGTCATGTTACCTATAGACTTAACTTACCACCTAGTTTGGAAAATATCCACAATTCTTTCCATGTGTCCCTTATTAGGAAATATATTTCTAATCCTAATCATTTTTAGGATGTCTTAAAGTTACAGATGGTGGATCCAATATGCATTGAGGTAAAACTAGTAAGAATCCTAGAGTTTTGTTTGAAGAACATGAGCTTATACTAAGGGGGGGTGAACAATATAAGATTAAAAAAAATTATTTTCAATCCATGTGATAAAATTAGAAATATTAAAGCAATAAACATTACACAAAGCATCACACACATAAGAGACATGATTTAATATGGTTCACACAATGTGGGCTACTCCACAGAGAAAATATTTCACTAAAATTTCCTCAACAAATATTTTGGGAATCCTTCCATATTACAATAATTATGGACCTCTATCCAAAGGAGACACCAATCCCCTAATAAAGTTTATGGATACCAATCCATAGAAGAACTCCTTCTCCTCTGCTATGGCTAGTGATCTTCTAGAAGATTACTACCTCTAATGCACTGGCCTGTGGATCTCTCTATAGAAGACCTCTATCCTCACTCATAAGACCTCTATCCTCATTGCCTGGGCTTATGGATATCTATCCACTAGAGACTACTATATTCTGCTCTATCAACTCCAAATCCTATTCTAAACTCTACTTAATCTCTATCTCAGATCTATATTGAAGACTATCCTCTGACTCGCACAAATATGCTCACAAATCTATCTTTGCTTTGTCACAAATATTTTCTCAAATCTATCTCTACTCAATCATAAATCTGCTCTCAAAATCTATCTCTGCTCTGTCATAAATCTGTTCTCAAAATCTATCTCTGCTCTGTCACAAATTTGTCCAATAAGTCTTCACCAAGACTTACCTCAAATTTGTCCAACAAGTATTTACCAAGACTTACCTCAAATATGTCCACAATATCTCACAAAAGCTTTCTTAACTTTGTCCTTAAGTCCCCTCTAGTACTTGCTCAAATCTGCTCACAAGATTTCACAAAAGCTCACACAAATCTATCCTTAAGCTTTTACAAAATCTTACTCAAACAATTGCAAAACTTACATACAAAACTCAACTTAATATCTTCCAAAAAAATATTTTCAATCACACAAACATGTTTCACTTAGAATTTTGTTTAACCATAGAAACATATAGAGAATGATCAAATACTCAATATGTTTCACACTCACAAAACACTCAATCACTTTCAAACTCTCTTTCAAATCAATTTAGAATAAAGTATAATTTGTTTCACACAACTTGAACTATCACTCCAATCCTTCAATCAATAATCCTCAACTAACTTCACTCAATCATTCACTCAATGAAACACAACTTGCTTACAAACCCTAATCAAGTGTTTCACTATACTTCCAACAAAACACACTATTGAACTCAAATATTGACTCAAGATAATTCCAATGTCACATAACAATGATACTCATGATTTTTCACAAACCCTAGCTCAAGATAGTTCTCAATATCACACTCAAATATTCTCACAAACATTCACCAATCATGCATATGAAAACTCACTCAAACATTTCCAACAATGCTTATCAAAAAATCCTTTTCACTCCAACTTTGCATTTCACAACATTCAAACCAACAACATTTCACTCATAAGGAATATGTGTCCATACCTTTTATTTTGATGGAGATATGTCTTCAAAACCAGTATTAATCACAATCAAATCCTCTTTGCCAATTTTAAGGTTAGATAGCAATAGTCTATCTCAAAATCTCCACAAAATTATTCTCCCCAATAATTAATTCACCATAAAAAAATATCAAGTCTCAAGTGTACCTTATAATCTCCAAACTTCTCAAAAATAATATTCAATTCATAAACAATCAAACTCCTTTGATAACACCTTATAAACTCCAAGCTTCACAAAATAACATTCAAAAATTAACCTCTTGTGTTAACACTTTATAATTCCAATATTCACAAAATAACATTCAACACAATAAAAATTAATTCCTTTGTTAACACCTTATAACTCCAATCTTTATTTATAATTCAAATTAGAAATAAAATACTTTAATCAACCTTATGACTCCCAATTATTTCACATTAACAAAAAAATAATCACGTGTCCTCTAGCGCTTTTCAAACTATCACGTGGCCTATAGCACCTTCCAAATATTGACAAAAAATTAAAAATTAAATCGCTTACCTTGGCCCATGTATTCAAAAAATAATGTGCCATGTTGTGACTGTGCCCGAATCGAACCCACGACCAACCATCACTGTGACATCTTAGCCCTAGGCTAAGCTGTTATTGGGCTACCCGCCCATATGAAGCTTAAAGTGCATGAGTTGATTTTTCAACCTTCCCTTCAGTGATTTTTAGAACCCTTAACCTACCTTGCACAAATGTCTTAACCTGCCCCTGATCACCACTTGCGCTACCATGCACTTTGAGATTGGTTTGGATCTCCTCTTGGACTTAATGTGAAGTCTTCTATTGGCAATTTTGGGTTTGAGATCCTAGCTTCTTGTCTATGAGTTGTCATTGATGTCAAAAGGAAATGACATTAATGTTAAGAGGATGTGTTGGCTTCAAAGGTGGAAGATTCCAAGAGAATATTTTTAAGAGAATCCGGAGAGATTCCATTGGCAATGGTTTTTATTAAAACCAATGGAGGTTCTCTTTATTATTTATTTAATTATTATTTAAAACCCTTCAAGGTTTTAATTAATTAATTATTTAATTAATTAAGGGAGAAATTATTTTTAATTTATTAAAAATACTTTAAGGGTTTTTAAACCCTTTAGAAAGCAAATTTCGATTAAATTTGAAATTACTTTTCTTTGTAGCCGACGTGTTCTAAAGTCCACGTATGGACTATAAATATGAGAAGGTTCCTAAGGTTAAACCCTCTTAAAAAAATCGAAGGCAATTAATTGGTTTGGCTGTGATCGAATGTTCTGTTTACGCTGCGAAAGAGGAGAGCTCGTGGTTTGAAAAGCTTTCGAAAAGCTTGACCGTTTATGCGGAAGGAAGTCCATCTTGGACTTCATAAGTCCCTTGTGGGCTAGTGGAAGTGAAGACTACGTTTGGGCCTTGCGTAGGCGGAGGTCTGCGTTTTGATCCTCACGGAGGGAGATGTGCATGGATTAGTCACGTTTTTATTAAAACGTGTTTTGTGCCACGAATTTCGGATTCTTCAAGGGCAGCCATTATAAGGTGTGATTATTTTCTTGATATGATTTTTGGCATGGTTTAGCATTGTTTAAAAGACATAGGAGAAATAAGGGGATATTTCTTTGGTTGTATTTTTGAGATTAGTCTTTTGCTATGCTAAATTTAAAAATGGAGATATAAGGTGTAAGTTTTGGTTGTTGTGTTTTTGGCTTCTTTGGTGGTTGTTTTTAAAGAAGAGAAGCTAAAATGTGTATTAAGGAAAGTTTTTATATATGCTCATTTATCTTGGTTCTAACCCTAACTTGGTTGGAAGTTTGAGGGTTGTGTGTGGTGACAACTTTAAGGATCAATTTTCTTCTACTCCAAAAAGGTATGGGCACATTTTCCTTATGAGTATGATTGGTGTATATTTTCTGAAATAAGGTTGGAGTGAAAAGGTTTTCAACTAGGTTTCCTTTGGTTGGGTGTAAATCCTATTTTCTAGTTTGTTGAAGACTTCTTATGCATTGTTATCCTTGATGAGATTTTTGGTGAATGCATAATTCTAGTTTGAGGTAGTGGAAGCATTGTGCACTAGGGTTTATGTTTGTGATTCTTGCTACTTGCATTGAGTTGGTGGAACCCTTGGTTTGTTGTTTTGAGTTTGATGGTTGAGTTGCTTCCATAGAGGTTATTTGATCAAGTTATTGCTTTACTTGATTCATGATATTGGGCTTACTCCATTGAGTTGATTTGAGCAAGTTATTCTTTACATTTGGTGATATTGTGTTGGTGGTTGTTTTGTTCAAATATCTTTGGAGGGAAAAGGATTTCTACTTGTTTCCTTTTCTTGTGATGATTGGTTGAATGCTTCAAGGTTGATGTTGAGTTGAATGGTGTTGGTTGACTAAACCTTGTTTGATGAGCATTGTTGTTGAAACCCTAATTGATGGTGAAAAGAACATGAGTATCATTGTTATGTGATTCTTTGCATAGTTGGCAATTGTTGGGGTTTCATGTTCTTGAAAGAAAACATTCTATCCTATCCATTTCGGATATTGAGTTGAGTTTTCAGATTTGAGATTGAGATTGAGCTGAGTTGATTTGAGTTGAGTTTTGAGATTGGGATTTGAGTATAGAACATATTGAGTCTCTAAAAATTCTCTTTATGCTTCTATGAGTTTGACAAATCACATTGGGTCTCTAACAATTCACTTTGTGATTTCCTACTAAGAAAGTTTTTCTTGGTGAGCTTGCTGAGTTTTTGGACAGGTTCTAGTGGGGACTTGTGAGTAGTTTTTGGACAGGTTGGGTGAATTTGGAAGGTTTGATGGGGACTTGTGAGAAGTTTTTGGACAGGTTCTAGTGGGGACTTGTGAGCAGTTTTGGACAGGTTCTGGTGGGGACTTGTGAGCAATTTTGGATAGGTTTCGATGGGGACTTGTGAGCAGATTTGGATAGGTCCTAGCAGAGGACTTGTGAGCTGAGTTTGATAGTTCTATCAGAGAACTTGAGGATAGAGGTGCATTGGTTCTATGAGAAGAACCTAAGGATAGTTGGCAAGTCTTTGAGAAGGCTTGTATGCAGAGGATTGATTTGTTCAAGAGTTGGACAGATCTGACAGATAGAGGAAGAATTGTACTAGACCGACTGACTATGTTTGGTATAGGTTGCTGAGCTGCTGTGGATGTGATCATAGAAGGTAGAGGTCTCTTAGGCTAAGCATTGAGGATAGGAGGTCTTCGATGGAAAGGAGTTCCACGTGCTGGCAAGAGGTAGAGGCAATTGATCTTCTGAGGGATCATTTCCAGAGTAGAGGGGAAGGTATCTCCTTTGAGTAGAGGCTCATAAATTCTGATTGGGGGAAGGTATCTCCTTTGGGCCGAGGCTCATAAACATTGTAATTGGGAAGGATTCCCAAAGAACTTTGAGATAACTTTTAGAGAAAATTTTTGTGGACGTAGCCCGACCATTCTAGGTGAACCACATTAAAATTGGTGTCACTTTGTGGATGATATTGTTCATTGCTTTGATATTGCTTTGGGTATATTGCTTTACTATTTTGAAGTATAAAGGAAAAAGTAAAAAGAGGTCTTATACTGTTCACCCCCCTCTCAGTATAAGCTTGTGTTCTTCAATTGGTATCAGAGCAGGTGCCTTCGAAAAGTTTAACATCTTGAAGGAAAAGCTAGTAAAGAACATAATGGATTATTCAAGTGGCAATGCAGCACCTATTCGTGATGAGTCTTCTAGTGATGAAGAGACATATTACAACAAGAAAGGCAAGTTTTCTAGAAAGCACAAAAGTATGAAAAATATAAGATGTTTCAATTGTGGAAAGTTTGGTCATTATGCTACTAACTGTACTGTTCCCAAGAATGAAAGTGATGAAGATAAACAAGGTTCTAAGAGCAAGGATTTTGAAAAGTACAAGCATCATAGGAAAAACAAATATGAGCACAACAATCAAGGAAAGAGGTATTCTCACAAGCACAAGAAGATTTTCTACCTAGAAAAAGTAAGTAAGTGTTCTAGTAGTGATAGTGAAAGTTCTTCAAGTGATAATGAAAATGAGATGTTGTTCATATCAGAAAAAGAGGAAGAACCGAAACATAGATTCATTATCATGAAATGTCTTAGATGTGGAAATTTTGGTCACCTTGAGGATGATTGCACAAATAATTATTTGGTTTCTAGTATGTATGAGGATGCTTCAGAAAACTATAATGAAGATGCATGTATGGTTTTTGAAAAGGGTAGCACCTCTAGTGATAAGAAATCTAAAAAATACTTTGATGATTCAAAAAGCAATCAAATAAAGGATCTTGAAAGTGAACTTATTAGTGCTCTTAGTGCTTTGAAAAAGGAAAGAAAGAAGAATGCTAGACTCAAGGATAAGTTAGATGAATGTTGTATGGAGAGAGATGATCTTATAGAAAGTCTTGACTTCTCTATAACTAAGACACAAGAACTCAAGGATGAGTTAGAGTCTAATGTTCTTGAGTATAGTGAGTTAGAATAGAAAATGGCTTCTTTGAAAGAGGAAACTAAAGAGTACAAGGATAAGATTTACAGGTTTCAAGATAGCTCCAAAAAGGTAAATTCCATCATCAAATATCAAAGAAGGGCAACAAATAAAACAGGTCTTGGTTTTGGTAAGAAACACAAGGAACAGGTTGGGGAATCTAGTAAGATATTCCAAAAAGAAGAGAGTTCTGATGAGGAGAGTATTTCAGAGAAAGAGTCCTTGAGTGATAGATGCACATAAATAGAAAATAGGAAACAGAAAAATGGGAGAAAGTTTACAGGACCTAGAAGGTCATTTACAGGAAAGTTTAATGGCAGATGTTTTGCTTGTCACAAGTTTGGTCACATGGCTTCACATTGCATGACTCAAGTAAGGAAGGTAAATGATAGCTTCAGAGGTGGTAATTTATTTCAAGGGTATTGCTACTCTTGTAAACAGTTTGGGCATAAGGCAATTTTTTGCAAGGCTAATAACAGGAACAGGGTTAGTCAAAACAGGTGGATTCAAAGAACAGGTATGCCTAAAAGAAATAACATTGTTACTTGTTATAAGTGCAACAATGAATGTCACACAACTAGACAGTGTAGAGCTGAACTTCCAAGGTACAAGAACAGGAACAGTGGTATGAACAGGTCCAAGGATCAAGGCATGGATAAGAATAGGAATGATAACAAGAACAAGAATAGTGACAAGAATAGGAACAGGAATATGGACAAGGAGAACAAGAGAAGACATGGTAAGGCAACTATAGACACTGATGATGATCAGTGCCTATTGGGATTTTTATTCCCACCCCAAAATTAAACACCTCAATAGGAGGTAGGGGAGGGACTAAGCTAAGAGGCTCATTCTTAGTCCCAAGCCCCAAAGGTGACCCTTTGCCATTGATGACAAATGGGGAGAGATATGAGTAATGGGGAGAGCCTCAAGACAAGGGGAGCTATTTATGTTGAGTTTCTATGTTGTTGAGAACCAATGGAGGTTCTCTTTATTATTTATTTAATTATTATTTAAAACCCTTCAAGGTTTTAATTAATTAATTAAGGGAGAAATTATTTTTAATTTATTAAAAATACTTTAAGGGTTTTTAAACCCTTTAGAAAGCAAATTTTGATTAAATTCAAAATTACTTTTCTTTGCAGTCGACGTGTTCTAAAGTCCACATATGGACCATAAATATCAGAAGGTTCCTAAGGTTAAACCCTCTTAAAAAAAATCGAAGGCAATTAATTGGTTTGGCTACGATCGAATGTTCTGTTTACGCTACGAAAGAGAAGAGCTCGTGGTTTGAAAAGCTTTCAGAAAGCTTGACTGTTTATGCGGAAGGAAGTCCACCTTGGACTTCGTAAGCCCCTTGTGGGCTAGTGGCAGCGAAGGCTGCGTTTGGGCCTTGCGTAGGTGGGGGTCTGCATTTCAATCCCTGCGGAGGGAGCTATGCACAAAATAGTCATGTTTTTATTAAAACGTGTTTTGTGCAACGAATTTTGGATTCTTCAAGGGCAGCCATTATAAGGTGTGATTATTTTCTTGATATGATTTTTGGCATGGTTTAGCATTGTTTAAAATACATAGGAGAAATAAGGGGATATGTCTTTGGTTGTATTTTTGAGATTAGTCTTTTGCTATGCTAAATTTAAAAATGAAGATATAAGGTGTAAGTTTTGGTTGTTGTGTTTTTGGCTTCTTTGGTGGTTGTTTTTAAAGAAGAGAAGCTAAAAGATGTATTAAGGAAAGTTTTTATATATGCTCATTTATCTTGGTTCTAACCCTAACTTGGTTGGAAGTTTGAGGGTTGTGTGTGGTGACAACTTTAAGGATCAATTTTCTTCTACTCCAAAAAGGTATGGGCACATTTTCCTTATGAGTATGATTGGTGTATGTTTTCTAAAATAAGGTTGGAGTGAAAAGGTTTTCAACTAGGTTTCCTTTGGTTGGGTGTAAATCCTATTTTCTTGTTTGTTGAAGACTTCTTATGCATTGTTATCCTTGATGAGAGTTTTGGTGAATGCATAATTCTGGTTTGAGGTAGTGGAAGCATTGTGCACTAGGGTTTATGTTTGTGAGTCTTGCTACTTGCATTGAGTTGGTGGAACCCTTTGTTGGTTGTTTTGAGTTTGATGGTTGAGTTGCTTCCATAGAGGTTGTTTGATCAAGTTATTGCTTTACTTGATTCATGATATTGGGCTTACTCCATTGAGTTGATTTGAGCAAGTTATTCTTTACATTTGGTAATATTGTGTTGGTGGTTGTTTTGTTCAAATATCTTTGGAGGGAAAAGGATTTCTACTTGTTTCCTTTTCTTGTGATGATTGGTTGAATGCTTCAAGGTTGATGTTGATTTGAATGGTGTTGGTTGACTAAACCTTGTTTGATGAGCATTGTTGTTGAAACCCTAATTGATGGTGAAAAGAACATGAGTATCATTGTTATGTGATTCTTTGCATAGTTGGCAATTGTTGGGGTTTCATGTTCTTGAAAGAAAATATTCTATCCTATCCATTTCAGATATTGAGTTGAGTTTTTAGATTTGAGATTGAGATTGAGCTGAGTTGATTTGAGTTGAGTTTTGAGATTGGGATTTGAGTATAGAACATATTGATTCTCTAACAATTCTCTTTATGCTTCTATGAGTTTGACAAATCACATTGGGTCTCTAACAATTCACTTTGTGATTTCCTACTAAGAAAGTTTTTCTTGGTGATCTTGCTGAGTTTTTGGACAAGTTCTAGTGGGGACTTGTGAGCAGTTTTGGACAGGTTCCAGTGGGGACTTGTGAGCAATTTTTGGACAGGTTTCGGTGGGGCTTGTGAGTAGTTTTTGGACAGGTTCCGGTGGGGACTTGTGAGAAATTTTTGGATAGGTTCTGGTGGGGACTTGTGAGCAGTTTTGGATAGGTTCCGATGGGGACTTGTGAGCAGATTTGGATAGGTCCTAGCAAAGGACTTGTGAGCTGAGTTTGATAGTTCTATCAGAGAACTTGAGGACAGAGGTGCATTGGTTCTATGAGAAGAACCTGAGGATAGTTGGCAAGTCTTTGAGAAGGCTTGTATGTAGAGGATTGATTTGTTCAAGAGTTGGACAGATCTGACAGATAGAGGAAGACTTGTACTAGACCGACTGACTGTGTTTGGTATAGGTTGTTGAGCTGCTATGGACATGATCATAGAAGGCAGAGGTATCTTAGGCTAAGCATTGAGGATAGGAGGTCTTCGATGGAAAGGAGTTCCACATGCTAGAAAGAGGTAGAGGTAATTGATCTTCTGAGGGATCATTTCTAGAGTAGAGGGGAAGGTATCTCCTTTGAGCAGAGGAACATAAATTCTAATTGGGATAGGGTATCTCCTTTGGGCCGAGGCTCATAAAAATTGTAATTGGGAAGGATTCCCAAAGAACTTTGAGATAACTTTTAGTGAAATTTTTTGTGGACGTAGCCCAGCCATTCTGGGTGAACCACATTAAAATTGGTGTCACTTTGTGGATGATATTGTTCATTGCTTTGATATTGCTTTGGGTATATTGCTTTAATGTTTTGAAGTATAAAGAAAAAATTAAAAAGAGGTATTATACTATTCACACCCACCCTCTCAGTATAAGCTTGTGTTCTTCAATTGGTATCAGAGAATGTGCGTTCGAAAAGTTTAACAGCTTGAAGAAAAAACTAGTAAAGAACACAATGGATTATTCAAGTGGCAATGCAGCACCTATTCGTGATGAGTCTTCTAGTGATGAAGAGGCATATTACAGCAAGAAAGACAAGTTCTCTAGAAAGCACAAAAGTATGAAAAATATAAGATGTTTCAATTATGGAAAGTTTGGTCATTATGCTACTAACTGTATTGTTCCCAAGAATGAAAGTGATGAAGATAAACAGGATTCTAAGAGCAAGGATTCTGAAAAGCACAAGCATCACAGGAAAAACAAATATGAGCACAACAATCAAGGAAAGAGGTATTCTTACAAGCACAAGAAGAGTTTCTACCTAGACAAAGCAAGTAAGTGTTCTATTAGTGATAGTGAAAGTTCTTCAAGTGATAATGAAAATGAGATGTTAATATCAGAAAAAGAGGAAGAACCGAAACATAGATTCATTATCATGAAATGTCTTAGATGTGGAAATTTTGGTCACCTTGAGGATGATTGCACAAATAATGATTTGGTTTCTAGTATGTATGAGGATGCTTCAGAAAACTATAAGGAAGATGCATGTATGGTTTTTGAAAAGGGTAGCACCTCTAGTGATAAGAAATCTGAAAAATACTTTGATGATTCAAAAAGCAATCAAATAAAGGATCTTGAAAGTGAACTTATTAGTGCTCTTAGTGCTTTGAAAAAGGAAATAAAGAAGAATGCTAGACTCAAGGATAAGTTAGATGAATTTTGTATAGAGAGAGATGATCTTATAGAAAGTCTTGACTTCTCTATAGCTAAGACACAAGAACTCAAGGATGATTTAGAGTCTAAGGTTCTTGAGTATAGTGAGTTAGAACATAAAATGGCTTCTTTGAAAGAGGAAACTAAAGAGTACAAGGATAAGCTTTATAGGTTTCAAGATAGCTCCAAAAAAGTAAATTCCGTCATCAAGGATCAAATAAGGGCAACAGATAAAACAGGTCTTGGTTTTGGTAAGAAACATAAGGAATAGGTTGGGGAATCTAGTAAGATATTCCAAAAAGAAGAGAGTTCTAATGAGGAGAGTATTTCAAAGAAAGAGTCCTTGAGTGATAGATGCACAAAAATAGAAAATAGAAAATAGAAAAAGGGGAGAAAGTTTATAGGACCTAGAAGGTCATTTACAAGAAAGTTTAATGGCAGATATTTTGCTTGTCACAGGTTTGGTCACATGGCTTCACATTGCATGACTCAAGTAAGGAAGGTAAATGATAGTTTCAGAGGTGGTAATTTCTTTTAAGGGTATTGCTACTCTTGTAAATAGTTTGGACATAAGGCAATTTTTTGCAAGGTTAATAATAGGAACAAGGTTAGTTAGAACAGGTGGATTCAAAGAACAGGTATGCCTAAAAGAAATAACATTGTTACTTGTTATAAGTGCAACAATGAAGGTCACACAACTAGATAGTGTAGAGCTGAACTTCCAAGGTACAAGAACATGAATAGTGGTATGAAAAGGTCCAAGGATCAAGGCATGGATAAGAACAGGAATGATAACAGGAATAGGAACAGTGACAGGAACAGGAACAAGAATATGGACAAGGAGAACAAGAGAAGACATGGTAAGGCAGCTATAGACACTGATGATGATCAGTGCCTGTTAGGAGTTTTACTCCCACCCTAGAATTAAACAACTCAATAGGAGGTGGGGGAGGGACTAAGCTAAGAGTCTCATTCTTAGTCCCAAGCCCCAAAGGTGACATTTTGCCATTGATGACAAAGGGGGAGAGATATGAGTAAGGGGGAGAGCCTCAAGATAGGGGGAGTTGTTTATGTTGAGTTTCTGTGTTGTTGAGAAGCATGGTTTGCCATCAATGACAAAGGGGGAGATTGTTGGAAATTTTGGGTTTGAGATCCTAGCTTCTTGTCTATGAGTTGTCATTGATGTCAAAAGGAAATGACATTAATGTTAAGAGGATGTTGTTGGCAATTTTGGGTACCTTGGGTACATTGCTCTTGCTCTAAGTGTAGATGTTGTCATTGATGTCAAGAAGGTCTTGAAGCAATTTGGTTTGATGTCAAAGAATGTGTCTTGATGAAGGTTTCAGCATGGACAATGAGTTTCCAAGAAGATCAGGGTAGCCTAGTTGCAAAATATCAAGAAAAAGACAAGTAAGAAAAAGTATGCAGGCGGCTGGAAAAACTGTCGCGATTTCGTGACATGTTTTAGGAGAGAGAAAGCGCTGGAAAAACTGTCACGATTTCGTGACATGTTTGAGGAGAGAGAAAGTTTGGGCAAATGTGTCACGATTTCGCGACATGCGGGAAGGCAGAGACGAAGCAGGCAAAACTGTCACGATTTTGTGACATGTCGCATTTTCGCGACTCGGACAGTGCAGGAAGGCAGAGAAAGAAAAGTGTCACGATTTCGTGACATTCTGCAAAGGAGGCTATACGGACGAAAAAATGTCACGATTTCATGACATGTTGCAGAAGAAAGAGTCCGTAGTGTAAGCTGTCACGATTTCGCGACAAGATCGAAGAGAGTGAAAGTTTTTTAGGAACTGTCACGATTTTGCGACATGATGCAAAGTTCCAAGTGAGGACTGTCATGATTTTGTGACATGCTGAAAATCTCGAAATGAGAAGCATCATGATTTCGTGACATGCAAAAAAGGAAAGATTCTGAAAGGAGCAGTGTCACGATTTCACGACAGGCAGTGGAGAAAGCGTACGAAAGCCATAAGTGTCACGATTTCGCGATAGGTAGTGGAGAAAGCGTACAAAAGCTAGAAGCATCGCGATTTCACGACAGGTTGCAGGGAAAGCTTTCGAAAGCTAAAAGCGTCATGATTTCATGACAGGCTACAAAGAAGTTGTATGGATGCAAAAAGTGTCACGATTTTGCAACAGGTTGAGATGGCAGCTTGCAGTTGGAGATGGTGTCACGATTTCATGACAGAGTTGCAGATGACGTCAGCAGAAGCAGATGTGTCACGATTTCATGACAAAAGCAGAGAAGAAGGCATTGTAGACTAAAGCATCATGATTTCATGACAGAGTTGCAGATGATTTCAGCAAAAGAAGATGTGTCACGATTTCATGACAAAATCTGAGAGGAAGGCCATGAAGACTAAAGTGTCACGATTTCACGACAGAAGTGAGATGACATCAACAAGAGGCAAAGGTGTCGCGATTTCACGACAGAAGCACAAAGGAAGTCGACAAAGGCCAAGGTGTCACGATTTCATGATAGCAGGCTATAGAAGGTGTATGGCTATAAAAGTGTCACGATATCGTGACATGTTGAAGTTTCGCGACAGAAGCTATAGGGAGGCAGTGGAGCCGACAGAGTTAAATCTGGGCCGACGCAACATAGGGTTTTGCATCGACGTTGTTTTAGGGATGTGCAGCCGACTAAGATCAAGGTTCTAATCTTGAGATTGTGAGTATAAAAGGAGGGCTACTTGAAGAGTTTGATGATCGATCGAAGTGTGCGTTCGAAGAGTGACGTTCACAGATTTAGTGCGATAGTGAAGTTTGATCGTCGAAAAAGCAGAGTGCGAAGATCGATAGCAGTATAAGAGTGCATTTCATCGAATCTTCTAAGTGTAGGAGACTGTAAGGAAACAGAGTGTGCGAAGACGATACTGCTGTGAATGCGTAGAAGTGCAAAGGTCGTTGTTCGATCGAGTGCAGCCGTGACTACGAGAAAATAGCGAAGGACTGTATTTTATGCAGAACAGAGGAAGAGGACAGACCTATGCCAGACCGAAGGACTGTGTTTGGTGTAGATTAGAGAAAGAGGAAGAGGGCATTTGTGCCAGATCGAAGGACTATGTTTTGGTGCAAATTCGAGGACCAGCTTTGAGGTGACAGAGTTGAGGACAGAGATCTCCAACCAGAGCAGGGAAGACAGGTGTCTTCTGTGGATAGAGTTCCACTTGCTAAGGGCAGAGGAGGTAGAGGTCTTCTAGAGGATCACCACTAAGATCAGAGCTAGGGGAAGGTGTCTCCTTTGGGTTGGTGCCCATAAACTTTGTAATTGGGAAGGTTTCCCAAAGAACTATGATATAACTTTTAGAGAAAAGTTTTATCCGTGGAGTAGCCCACATTGGGTGAACCACGTAAATTGTTGTGTCACTTTGTGGATGATGTGTTGTGCTTTGCTTTGATTACTGCTATTATTACTGCTATCTATTCACTGCATTATACTATTTTGAAAGTTGATTTTAAAGCAAATTAAAAAGTGGTCTTATACTGTTCACCCCCCCTCTCAGTATAAGCTTGTGTTCTTCAATTGGTATCAGAGCAGGTTCCTTCAGAAAGGTTTAACAGCTGGAAGGAAGAACTGGTTAAGAACACAATGGATTTTTTAGGTGGCAATGCAGCACCTATTCTCGATGGATCAGATTTTGGTCTATGGAGTGCAAGAATGAGAGTTTATCTAATGGCACTTGGTAATGAGGTATGGGAAGTGATTGAAGATGAATACACTATTCCTGAACATGGTCCTTATACCAAAGAAGACAGGCTCATGCTTCACAGCAATTCAAAAGCCATGAATGCAATCTTGAGAGGCTTACAGAAAGCAGATCTCACCAAAGTTATTCATTGCAAGACAGCTAGTGAAATGTGGAAACAATTGCAGGTGGTTCATACAGGTGATGCAAATGTCCGAAAGGCCAAATTGAGACATTTTAAAGGTATGTTTGAACAACTCAAAATGAATGATGATGAAAAGATTAGTGACTACATGCTTCGTATGGATGAGGTTGTTAACTCCATGAAAGACCTTGGTCTTGAGGTTGCTGAAAATGATGTGTGTGATAAGATTCTAAGATCTCTTCCTAATAGATTTAGTGAAAAGATTTCTGCTATTGAGGAAGCTAAAGATTTAGATAAATTGAAAAAGGATGAGCTCCATAGTATTCTTGCAGCATTTGAGCTGAGAACTCAAGTGAAAGTTGATGTCAAGAAAGAGGCGACTTTCAAAGCTACCAAGAAATCAAAGGGCAAACAGATTCAAGAGAGTGATGAGTCTTCTAGTGATGAAGAGGCATATTACGACAAGAAAGGCAAGTTCTCTAGAAAACACAAAAGCAAGAAAAACATAAGATGTTTCAACTGTGGAAAGTTTGGTCATTATGCTACTGACTGTACTGTTTCCAAGAATGAAAGTGATGAAGATATACAGGATGTTAAGAGCAAGGATTCTGAAAAGCATAGGTATTACAGAAAGAACAAAGATGAGCACAACAATCAAGGAAAGAGGCATTCACACAAGAATAAGAAGAGCTTCTACCTAGACAAAGCAAGTAAGTGTTCTAGCAGTGATAGTGAAAGTTCTTCTAGTGATGATGAAAATGAGATGTTGTTCATTTCAAAAAAAGAGGAAGAATCGAAACATAAATTCATTGTCATGAAATGTTTTAGATGTGGAAATTTTGGGCACCTTGAGGATGATTGCACAAATAATGAATTGGTTGCTAGTATGTATGAGGATGCTTCAGAAAATGATAAGGAAGATGCTTGTATGGTTTTTGAAAAGGGTAGCACCTCTAGTGATAAGAAATCTAAAAAAGGCCTTGATGATTCAAAATGCAATAAAATAGAGGATCTTGAATGTGAACTTACTAATGCTCTTAGTGTTTTGAAAAAGGAAAGAAAGAAGAATGCTAGACTCAAGGATAAATTAGATGAATGTTGTATGGAGAGAGATGAACTCATAGAAAGTCTTGACATCTCTATGGCTAAGACACAAGAACTCAAGGATGAGTTAGAATCTAAGATGCTTGAGTATAGTGAATTAGAACAGAAAATGGCTGCCATGAAAGAGGAAAATAAAGAATACAAGGATAAGCTGTACAGGTTTCAAGATAGCTCCAAAAGGGTTAAGTCTCTCATCCAAAGTCAAAGAAATCCATCAGATAAAACAGGTCTTGGTTTTGTTAAACCACACAAAAAATAGGTTGGGGAATCAAGTAAGAGATTTCAGAAAGAAGAGAGTTCTGATGAAGAGAGTATTTCAGAGAAAGAGTCCGTGAGTGATAAATGCGCAGAAATAGAAAACAGAATTCTGAATGCGAAAAAGAAGTTTTCGGGACCCAAGAGGTCAAACAAAAGAATATTTCATGGCAGATGTTTTGCGTGTCATGGGTTTGGCCACATGGCTTCGCAGTGCATGACTCAAGTAAGGAAGATAAATGACAATTTCAGGGGCCGTAATTTATTTCAAGGGTATTGCTACTCTTGTAATCAGTTCGAGCACAAGGCAATTTTTTGCAAGGCAAATAATAGGAACTAGGTTAGTCAGAACAAGCGGATTCAAAGAACAGCTATGCCCGAAAGAAATAATATTGTTACTTGCTATAAGTGCAACAATGCAGGTCACACAACCAGATAGTGCAGAGCTGATCTTCCAAGGTACAAGAATAGGAACAATGGTATAAACAGGTCCAAGGATCAAGGTATGGACAAGAAAAGAGATGAGAACAAGAACAAGAAAAGTGACAAGAACAGAAACACTGACAAAGAGTTCAAGAAAAGGCCCGACAAAGAAATTGTAGACACTGATGATGATGAGTGCCTAATGGGAGTTTCACTCCCACCCTTGTTTTAAATCACCTCATCATGAGGTGGGGGAGGGACTAAGCTAAGAAGCTCATTCTTAGTCCCAAGCCCCAAAGGTGACCCTTTGCCATTGATGACAAAGGGGGAGAGATATGAGTAAGGGGGAGAGCTTCAAGTGAAGAAGAAAGCTTCAAGTCAGGGGGAGCAAAAACTTCAATTGCAGATTCTCAGTTGTTGGCACAGTTGGTTTCAGTTTTGGCTCTTGAGTAGTGTTTTTCAGTTAAGGGTTGCCATCAATGACAAAGGGGGAGATTGTTGGCAATTTTGGGTACCTTGGGTACATTGCTCTTGCTCTAAGTGTAGATGTTGTCATTGATGTCAAGAAGGTCTTGAAGCAATTTGGTTTGATGTCAAAGAATGTGTCTTGATGAAGGTTTCAACATGGACAATGAGTTTCCAAGAAGATCAAGGTAGCCCAGTTGCAAAAGATCAAGAAAAAGACAAGTAAGAAAAAGTATGCAGGCGGCTGGAAAAACTGTCACGATTTCGCGACATGTTTTAGGAGAGAGAAAGCACTGGAAAAACTATCGTGATTTCGCGACATGTTTGAGGAGAGAGAAAGTTCGGGAAAATGTGTCGTGATTTCGCGACATGCGGGAAGGCAGAGACAAAGCAGGCAAAACTATCACGATTTCGTGACATGTCACATTTTCGTGACTCGGACAGTGCAGGAAGGCAGAGAAAGAAAAGTGTCACGATTTCGTGACATTCTGCAAAGGAGGCTGTACGAACGGAAAAATGTCACGATTTCATGACATGTTGCAGAAGAAAGAGTCCACAGTGTAAGCTATCACGATTTCACGACAAGATCGAAGAGAGTGAAAGTTTTTTAGGAACTGTCATGATTTCGTGACATGCTGCAAAGTTCGAAGTGAGGACTGTCACGATTTCACGACATGCTAAAAATATTGAAATGAGAAGCGTCACGATTTTGTGACATGCAAAAAAGGAAAGAGTCTGAAAGGAGCAATGTCACGATTTCACGATAGGCAGTGGAGAAAGCGTACGAAAGCCAAAAGTGTCACGATTTTGCGATAGGTAGTGGAGAAAGCGTACGAAAGCCAGAAGCATCACGATTTCGTGACAGGTTGCAGGGAAAGCTTTCGAAAGCTGAAAGCGTCACGATTTCGTGATAGGCTACAAAGAAGTTGTACGGATGCAAAAAGTGTCACGATTTCATGATAGGTTGAGATGGCAGCTTGTAGTTGGAGATGGTGTCACAATTTCATGACAGAGTTGCAGATGACGTCAGCAGAAGCAGATGTGTCACGATTTCACGACAAAAGCAGAGAAGAAGGCATTGTAGACTAAAGTGTCATGATTTCATGACAGAGTTGTAGATGACGTCAGCAGAAGCAGATGTGTCATGATTTCATGACAAAAGCTGAGAGGAAGGCCATGAAGACTAAAGTGTCGTGATTTCATGATAGAAGTGAGATGACGTCAGCAAGAGGCAAAGGTGTCATGATTTCGTGACAGAAGCACAAAGGAAGTCGACAAAGGCCAAGGTGTCACGATTTCATGACAGCAGGCTATAGAAGGTGTATGGTCGTAAAAGTGTCACGATATCGTGACATGTTGAAGTTTCACGCCAGAAGCTACAGGGAGGTAGTGGAGCCGACAGAGTTAAATCTGGGCCGATGCAGCGTAGGGTTTTGTGCCAACGTTGTTTTAGGGATGTGTAGCCGACTAAGATCAAGGTTCTAATCTTGAGATTGTGAGTATAAAAGGAGGGCTGCTTGAAGAGTTTGATCATCGATCGAAGTGTGCGTTCGAAGAGTGACGTTCACAGATTTAGTGCGACAGTGAAGTTCGATCATCGAAAAAGCAGAGTGCGAAGATCGATAGCAGTATAAGAGTGCATTTCGTCGAATCTTCTAAGTGTAGGAGACTATAAGGAAATAGAGTGCACGAAGATGATACTGTTGTGAATGCGTAGAAGTGCAAAGGTCGTTGTTCGATCGAGTGCAGCCGTGACTATGAGAAAATAGCGAAGGACTGTATTTTATGCAGAACAGAGGAAGAGGACAGACCTGTGCCAGACCGAAGGACTATGTTTGGTGTAGATCAGAGAAAGAGGAAGAGGGCATTTGTGCCAGATCGAAGGACTATGTTTTGGTGCAAATTCGAGGACCAGCTTTGAGGTGACAGAGTTGAGGACAGAGATCTCCAGCCAGAGCAGGGAAGACAGGTGTCTTCTATGGATAGAGTTCCACTTGCTAAGGGAAGAGGAGGTAGAGGTCTTCTAGAGGATCACCACTAAGATCAGAGCTAGGGGAAGGTGTCTCCTTTGGGTTGGTGCCCATAAAATTTGTAATTGGGAAGGTTTCCCAAAGAACTATGATATAACTTTTAGAGAAAAGTTTTATCCGTGGAGTAGCCCACATTGGGTGAACCACGTAAATTGTTGTGTCACTTTGTGGATGATGTGTTGTGCTTTGCTTTGATTACTGCTGTTATTACTACTGTCTATTCACTGCATTATACTGTTTTGTAAGTTGATTTTAAAGCAAAGTAAAAAGTGGTCTTATACTGTTCACCCCCCCTCTCAGTATAAGCTTGTGTTCTTCGGATGTGTTGGCTACAAAGGTGGAAGATTCCAAGAGAATCTTTTTAAGAGAATCCGGAGAGATTCCATTGGCAATGGTTTTTATTAAAACCAATGGAGGTTCTCTTTATTATTTATTTAATTATTATTTAAAACCCTTCAAGGTTTTAATTAATTAATTATTTAATTAATTAAGGGAGAAATTATTTTTAATTTATTAAAAATACTAAGGGTTTTTAAACCCTTTAGAAAGCAAATTTCGATTAAATTCGAAATTACTTTTCTTTGCAGCTGACGTGTTCTAAAGTCCACGTATGGACTATAAATATGAGAAGGTTCCTAAGGTTAAACCCTCTTAAAAAAAATCGAAGGCAATTAATTGGTTTGGTTGCGATCGAATGTTTTGTTTACGCTGCGAAAGAGGAGAGCTCGTGGTTTGAAAAGCTTTCAGAAATATTGACCATTTATGCGGAAGGAATTCCTTCTTGGACTTCGTAAGCCCCTTGTGTTCTAGTGCTAACGAAGGCTACGTTTGGGCCTTGTGTAGGCAGAGGTATATGTTTCGATCCCCACGGAGGGAGCTATGCATGGATTAGTCACGTTTTTATTAAAACGTGTTTTGTGTCACGAATTTTGGATTCTTCAAGGGCAGCCATTATAAGGTGTGATTATTTTCTTGATATGATTTTTGGCATTGTTTAGCATTGTTTAAAAGACATAGGAGAAATAAAGGGATATTTCTTTGGTTGTATTTTTGAGATTAGTATTTTGCTATGCTAAATTTAAAAATGGAGATATAAGGTGTAAGTTTTGGTTGTGTTTTTGGCTTCTTTGGTGGTTGTTTTTAAAGAAGAGAAGCTAAAATATGTATTAAGGAAAGTTTTTATATATGCTCATTTATCTTGGTTCTAACCCTAACTTGGTTGGAATTTTGAGGGTTGTGTGTGGTGACAGCTTTAAGGATCAATTTTCTTCTACTCCAAAAAGGTATGGGCACATTTTCCTTATGAGTATGATTGGTGTATGTTTTCTAAAATAAGGTTGGAGTGAAAAGGTTTTCAACTAGGTTTCCTTTGGTTGGGTGTAAATCCTATTTTTTGGTTTGTTGAAGACTTCTTATGCATTGTTATCCTTGATGAGAGTTTTGGTGAATGCATAATTCTGGTTTGAGGTAGTGGAAGCATTGTGCACTAGGGTTTATGTTTGTGAGTCTTGCTACTTGCATTGAGTTGGTGGAACCCTTAGTTGGCTATTTTGAGTTTGATGGTTGAGTTGCTTCCATAGAGGTTGTTTGATCAAGTTATTGCTTTACTTGATTCATGATATTGGGCTTACTCCATTGAGTTGATTTGAGCAAGTTATTCTTTACATTTGGTGATATTTTGTTGGTGGCTATTTTGTTCAAATATCTTTGGAGGGAAAAGGATTTCTACTTGTTTCCTTTTCTTGTGATGATTGGTTGAATGCTTCAAGGTTGATGTTGAGTTGAATGGTGTTGGTTGACTAAACCTTGTTTGATGAGCATTATTTTTGAAACCCTAATTGATGGTGAAAATAACATGAGTATCATTGTTATGTGATTCTTTGCATAGTTGGCAATTGTTGGTGTTTCATGTTCTTGAAAGAAAACATTCTATCATATCCATTTCAGATATTGAGTTGAGTTTTTAGATTTGATATTGAGATTGAGCTGAGTTGATTTGAGTTGAGTTTTGAGATTGGTATTTGAGTATAGAACATATTGAATCTCTAAAAATTATCTTTATGCTTCTATGAGTTTGAAAAATCACATTGGGTCTCTAACAATTCACTTTGTGATTTCCTACTAAGAAAGTTTTTCTTGGTGATCTTGCTGAGTTTTTGGACAGGTTCTAGTGGGGACTTGTGAGCAATTTTTGGACAGGTTCCGGTGGGGACTTGTGAGAATTTTTTGGACAGGTTCCGGTGGGGACTTGTGAGCAATTTTTGGACAAGTTTTAATGGGGACTTGTGAGCAGTTTTTGGACAGGTTCCGATGGGGACTTATGAGCAGTTTTGGATAGGTTCCGATGGGGACTTGTGAGCAAATTTGGACAGGTCCTAGCAAAGGACTTGTGAGCTGAGTTTGATAGTTCTATCAAAGAACTTGAGGATAGAGGTGCATTGGTTCTATGAGAAGAACCTAAGGATAGTTGGCAAGTCTTTGAGAAGGCTTGTATGTAGAGGATTGATTTGTTCAAAAGTTGGACAGATCTGACAGACAGAGGAAGACTTGTACTAGACCGACTGACTATGTTTGGTATAGTTTGCTGAGCTACTGTGGACATGATCATAGAAGGCAGAGGTCTCTTAGGCTAAGCATTGATGATAGGAGGTCTTCGGTGGAAAGGAGTTCTACATGTTGGCAAGAGGTAGAGGCAGTTGATCTTCTAAGGGATCATTTCTAGAGTAGAGGGGAAGGCATCTCCTTTGAGCAAAGGCTCATAAATTCTGATTGGGGGAAGTTATCTCCTAGGCTCATAAACATTGTAATTGGGAAGGATTCCCAAAGAACTTTGAGATAACTTTTAGAGAAAAGTTTTGTGGACGTGCCCAGCCATTCTAGGTGAACCACGTTAAAATTGGTGTCACTTTGTGGATGATATTGTGCATTGCTTTGATATTGCTTTGGGTATATTTCTTTACTGTTTTGAAGTATAAAGGAAAAAGTAAAAAGAGGTCTTACATTGTTCACCCCCCCCTCTCAATATAAGCTTGTGTTCTTCATCTTCTCCCTTAGGCTTTAAAAAAAATGTGAATTCTCTTCTTCCCTTTTAATGCAGTGCACGATTATTCTTTTCACTTTGGCATACGAAAATTGCATGGATGATTTTAAATAAAAATCATTGCCCCTTTTATACCTTTTTCTTTGCACTCCAACACGTCGACTTTGCAAATTCAATTTTTAATTCGAATTTAAATTTAAATCTTTTGGCGCCTTAATATTTATTTAAATTAAAATTTTAACCTATGGTTAAAATATTTTAATTTAAATAAATTAAATAATAACCTTTAAAATCTGCTCAATGGGTCTTTTCAAGGATTTATTTTTAATGACTCCTTGGACCTCGTTTTTCTTCACCTCAACCTTTTGCCCATAATATTATAATATTATTATTTCCTTTTAAACCTGCTTCTCCTTCCTTGGGTCTTCAATATTTTAGGCCTCTTTTAGGCATATAATATTTAAAATAAATATTATATCCTATTTCTTTTAACCACTTCCTTGCCTTTTGGAAAAACAACTTGATGACATTAATGACGATGAAACTTGGACATCAACCTCTTGACATCAATGACAACAAAACTTGCTCAAATTTCCAACAATCTCCCCCTTTGTCATTGATGGCAACCCTTTTTCCTTTAACCATTTCTTTTACCTTTTTCATTTCTGCTCCCCTTGAGAAACTGCTCCCCCTGACTGAATGCTCTCCCCTAACTCAAATCTCTCCCCCTTTGACATCAATGGCAAAGGGCCACCTTTGGGGCTTGGGGCTAAATATAAGACTCTTAGCTTAGCCCCTCCCCACCTCCTCTCTTTGAGGTGGTTAATTTTGGGGTGGGAGTAGAACTACTCCCAATTTTCTTCTAAGATACTCAAAGGTCTCTTTCAGAAGTGGCTTAGTGAAAATATCCATAATCTGCTCCTTTGTAGTAACATATTCCAACCTGACTTGCTTATCTATCACCTGCTCTCTCATAAAATGATATTTGATCGAAATGTGCTTTGTCCTGGAGTGCATCACCAGATTCTTTGAGATATTTATAGCACTTGTATTATCACACAATATGGGAATAGGGTGATCATGCTTTATCTTGAAGTCCTCTAAAGTTTACTTCATCCATAATACCTGTGTACAACAAGCAACTACTACAATATACTCTACCTCTATTTCTTACTTAGCCAAGAGACTAAACAGTCTCCAAGAAAGAATGCTCCTCCACTTGTGCTTTTTCTATCATCAATGTTGCCAACCCAATCTGCATCTGTATATGTTGTGAGAGTGAAATTATCACTTTTGGGATACCAGAGCCCAAAATCCATAGTCCCTTTTAAATACCTGAGAATCCTCTTTACTACTACTACATGTGTCTCCTTGGGTGCTGCTTGAAACCTTACCACTAGTCCCATTGCCTACATTATATCTGGTCTTGTAGCTGTGACATACAATAAGCTGCCAATCATAGATCTGTACAATTTTTGATTTGCCTCAGGAGATTCATCATATTTACTTAACTTGCATCCTGTAACCATGGGGGTACTCACTGGTTTGCAATATTCTAACTTGAATTTCTTTAGCATCTCTTTTATATACTTGGTTTGTGAAAGAAATACACCTTTCTCTGATTATGAAATCTGAAGTCCAAGAAAGAAGGACAACTCACCAAGCATTGACATCTCAAATTCATTCTGCATGCTCTTTGTAAATTTTTGACACATCTTATCATTGTTGCCTCCAAAAATGATATCATCCACATAAACAACCACAATTAGTAAGTCATTCCCTTCATTTTTTATGTATAAGTTACTATCCACTATTCCTTTCCTGAAACCCTATTCCTGAAGGTACTTATCCAATCTTGAGTACCAAGCTCTAGGAGCTTGTTTTAGTCCATAAAGTGCCTTCTTCAGTCTTCATACATAGTCTGGTTTATCAGTTAAGTTGAATCCCTCTAGTTGCTCAATATAAACCTCTTCTTCCAGGACACCATTTAGAAAGGCTGATTTAACATCCATCTGATATACTTTGAAGTTTTTGAAACTTGAGAAGGCTAAGAATATTCTTATAGCTTCAAGTCATGCAACTGGAGCAAATGTCTCATCAAAATCAATTCCCTCAACCTGTGCATAACCTTTGCATACTAATCTTGCTTTGTTTCTGACTACCTGACCATCTTCATTTAACTTGTTTTTGAATACCCATTTAGTGCCAATCACATTCTTACCTTTTGGTCATGGGACAAGTTCCCAAGTCTTACTTTTCTCTATCTGATCTAGTTCCTCATTCATTGCCTTAATCCAAAACTCATCTTCACTTGCCTCATTGAAGTATTTTGGCTCAATTTTAGATAACAAAGAGAAATTTGCTTGTTGATTTGATGCTATTACCCTTCTCCTTGTCTGTCTCTCATCTGGATTCCCAATGATTAGATCCCTTGGATGATTTTTCTATACATACCTGGATGGAGTCTTAGGAAAAAGTCTTTGTGTTTCTTCTTCTTCTTCTTCTTATTCTTCACGTAACTCTTCTTGACAACTTTCATCTTCTTGATACACAATTTCTTGAATTGGTTCTCTTGACCCTATCTTCTCATCAACTATTACATTTATACTTTCTATAATAGTATGTGTCCTTTTGTTATAGCATCTATAGGCTTTGCTCTTAGTGGAATAGCC
Organism: Wollemia nobilis; assembly: GCA_028583015.1. Lineage (NCBI taxonomy): Eukaryota > Viridiplantae > Streptophyta > Pinopsida > Araucariales > Araucariaceae > Wollemia > Wollemia nobilis. The sequence goes on along the minus strand of JAQPPZ010016974.1, from coordinate 1,905,254 downwards.
AAGAAAAATACCCTCATCACATCTTGAGTCAAACTTGCCCAAGTTTTTCTCTTCCCGTCTTATGTAACATTTGCTTCCAAAAATTTTAAAATATTTCATAGTGGTTGGTCTTCCTTTCCAAATCTCATATGGATTTTTGTGATGATTTACTCTTATTTGAGCCCTATTGATGATATACACTATTGTATTAACTACATCCCTCCAAAAACCATCTGAAACCTTGGATTCATTTAACATAGCTCTGGCCATATTTTCAATAGTCCTATTCTTCCTTTCAACTACTCCATTTTGTTGAGGAGTTCTTGCAGCTGAGTATTCTCTTTTGATCCCATGTTGTTCACAAAAGTCTACGAATTCATTTGAGGTAAATTCTCCTCCTCTGTCTGATCTCAAACACTTAATCCTCTTACCCATTTTATTTTCAACTAATTCTTTAAATACCTTGAACTTATCAAGTGCTTCTGACTTTTCTTTCAAGAAAGCTACCCAAATCATTCTGGAGTAATCATCTATAAACAATATGAAGTAACTTTCACCTAGAATACTCTTTGTCCTAGTAGGACCACATAGATCAGTATGTATTAGTTTCAATGGCTCAGATGACATAAATCCTTTTGATTTGAAACTTGTTCTAGTTTGCTTTCCATGCTGACATTGTGCACAAATTGTGTTTTGTGGCCTTTTTAGCTTGGGTAAATCTCTGACAGCCTGTTTATTGCTTATATTCACTATGTTTTCAAAATTCAAATGACCCATTCTTCTATGCCACAACCAACTCTCATCTTCTTGTGATAGAAAACACTTTTCTCCTTTAATCTCACTTAGCATGTAGAGGTTGTTTGTAGTTCTACTTGCATTTGCAATGAGTTTTCCAGTTTTAGACTTTCTGATCTCACATCTATTTGGATGAAATGTAACCATGTGCCCTTGATCACAAAGTTGGCTCACACTTAGTAGATTGTGCCTCAACCCCTTGACATACAATACATTCTCTATTTTTGTTTTCCCATTATCTAAACTCAGAGTTCCTTTTCCATAAATTTTTGTTGATCCATTATCACCAAATCTTACTGATCCTCCATCAGTTTCTTTGAGTACAAGAAATTTACTTTTATCTCCTGTCATGTGACTAGAACATCCACTATCAAGAAACCATTGTTTTCCCTTATCTTGAACATGAAGAGTTATTTGTACTAACATTGATCTAACTTTCTCATGCCCTTTTCTCTCTTTCCTAATTGTTGAAGTTGTATTCTTTTTACTTGACTCAGGAAATACCATTTTGCACCATCTAGCCTTGTGCCCAAAATTATTGCATTTATAACATATGACATCATCATTCATAAGAGGTGCAAAAGAATTGAAATTTCTATTAACATCATTTTTCACATAACTAGTGCAATGTACAACTCTATGACCATATTTGTTACATGAAAAGCAATAGCCATGGAAGAGATTATGTAACCTGTTTGAATGCCTTGGAAAATATGGTCGAGTGCTTCTCCTTTTGTTGTTCTTGTGATTAACTCTCATCCATGGTTCTTCTTTGCCTTCTTCTTTCCTGATGTCTTTTCCTTCCATAGTATGAGTCATGAGCTTATCTTTGTTTGATGTCTCTATTTCTTGAAAGCTTGACTCCTCTTTCTATTTCCCTAACTTTATATCTTGTCGTAACTTGATCTTTTCAACTTCATTCCTTAGAGAGACAATTTCTGCTTCCAATATTTCACACTCTGTTTCCCTTGCTCTTAATAGATCTGTCATATCCTGTTCAATTTTATTTCCTTCTTCTACCTTTATCTTGAGTTCTATGAGACTCTATAGAAGTTCCATATTTGCTTCTTCATCCTCTTGAATTTGATCCTTCAAACTTGAGTTATTCTTTCTAACCTTTTCCAAGTTCTTGAGAGCAACAAATAATTCCTCTTTTATGTCAATCATGGTCTCTTCTTCATTCTCTAAAGTCATGTGTGTTCCTGATGGATCTTCCTCCAAGATGTTAGTCTTTTCATGGAGAGACCCACTCTAATACCAATTGAAGAACATGAGCTTATACTGAGAGGGGGTGAATAGTATAAGATAAAACTTTTTGCTTTTCAATCCATATGATAACATCAACAATATTAAAGTAGTAAACATTACACAAAGCATCACACACATGAGAGACATGATTTAATGTGGTTCACCCAATGTGGGCTACTCCACGGAGAAAATATTTCACTAAAATTTCCTCAATAAATATTTTGGGAATCCTTCCCTATTACAATGTTTATGGACCTCTATCCAAAGGAGACACCAATCCCCTAATCAAGTTTATGGATATCTATCCATAGGAGAACTCCTTCTCCTCTACTCTGGTTGATGATCTTCTAGAAGACTATTACCTCCACTGCACTGGCTTGTGGATCTCTCTCCATAGAAGACCTCTATCCTCACTTAGAAGACCTCTATCCTCACTACCCTAGCTAATGGATCTCTATCCACTAGAGACTATTATCCTCTACTCTATCACCTCCAAATCCTACTCTAAACTCTACTCAATATCTATCTCAAATATGTACTAAACACTATCCTCTCAATCACACAAATCTGCTCACAAATCTATCTCTACTCTGGCACAAATCTACTCTCAAATCTATCTCTTCTCTATCACAAATTTGCTCTCAAAATTTATCTCTGCTCTATCATAAATTTGCTTTGTCTCTCCTTTGTCACAAATCTATCCAACAAGTCTTCACCAAGACTTACCTCAAATCTGTCCAACAAGTCTTCACTAAGACTTACCTCAAATTTATCCACAAGCTTTCACAAAATCTTACTTAACTTTGTCAAGTATAGATTCAAATTTCTCTCAAGTCTTCACAAAGACTTACCTCTAATCTGTCCTTAAAATTTCACAAAATCTCATTAAAATAATTTTAAAACTTACATACAAAACTCAACTTAATTCTCTTTCAAAAAACCTCTTCAATCCCACAAACAAGTTTCACTTAGAATCTTGTTTAACCATAGAAACATATAGAGAATGATTAAAGACTCAATATGTTTCACACTCACAAAACACTCTATCACTTTCAAACTCTCTTTCAAATCAATTTAGAAATAAAGTATAATTTGTTTCACAAAACTTGAACTATCACTCCAATGCTTTCAATCAATAATGCTCAATCAACTTCACTCAACCATTCACTAAATGAAACACAACTTGCTTACAAACCCTAACCAAGTGTTTCATACACTTCCAAAAAATCAAACCTTGAATCAAGATGATTTCACATAACAATGATACTCATGATCTTTCACAAACCACAAATCATGCATATGAAAACTCACTCAAACATTTCCAACAATGCTTATCAAACAATCCTTTTCACTCCAACTTTGCATTTCACAACATTCAATCCAAAAATATTTCACTCATAAGGAAGATGTGCCCATACCTTTTGTTTTGATGGAGATATGTCTTCAAAACCTATCTTAATCACAATCAAATCCTCTTTGCCAATTTCAAGGTTAGATAGCAACAATCTATCTCAAAATCTCCACACAAATATTCTTCCCAATAATTATTTCACCATACAAAAATATCAAGTCTCAAGTACACCTTATAATCTCCAAACTTCACAAAAATAATATTCAATTCATAAAAAATCAAACTCCTTTGATAACACCTTATAAACCCAATCTTCACAAAATAAAATTAAAAATTAATTCCTTTGTTAACACTTTATAACTCCAATCTTCACAAAATAACATTCAACACAATAAAAATTAATTCCTTTGTTAACACCTTATAACTCCAATATTTATTTATAATTCTAATTAAAAATAAAATATTTAATCAACCTTATGACTCCCTATCTTTCACCTTAGAAAAAATAATCACATGGCCTCTAGCATTTTTCAAACTATCACATGGCCTCTAGCGCCTTCCAAAGCTTAGAAACAAATTAAAAATTAAATTGCTTACCTTGACCCACATATTTGAAAAATAATGTGCCTTGTTGTGACTGCGCCTGACTCGAACCCATGACCAACCATCATCGTGGTGTCTTAGCCCTAGGCTAAGCTACCATTGGGCTACTCGCCCACATGAAGTGCACGAGTCAATATTTCAACCTTTCCTTCAGCAATTTTCAAAAACCAAAAATCAACTTGTGTTAAAATGAAGGGGATGTGAATCGAACCCTTAACCTGCCTTGCACGAATGTCTTAACCTACCCTCGATCACCGCTTGTACTACCAGGAACTTTGGGATTGGTTTGGCACTCCTCTTGGACTTAATGCGAAGTCTTCTCCCTTAAGCTTTAAAACACATGTGAATTCTCTTCTTCCCTCTTAATGCAGCGCACGATTATTCTTTTCACTTTGGCATACAAAAATTGCATGGATGATTAAATGAAAAAACATTGCCCCCTTTTATACCTTGTTCTTTGCACTCAAACACATCGGCTTTGCAAATTTGAATTTTAATTCAAATTTAAATTTAAACCTTTTGGCACCTATAATATTTATTTAAATTAAAATTTTAACCTATAGGTTAAAATATTTTAATTTAAATAAATTAAATAATAACCTTTAAAATCTGCTCAATGGGTCTTTTCAAGGATTTATTTTTAATGACTCCTTGGACCTCATTTTTCTTCACCTCAACCTTTTGCCCAGAATATTATAATATTAAATATTATAATATTATTATTTCCTTTTAAACCTGCTTCTCCTTCCTTGGGTCTTCAATATTTTAGGCCTCTTTAGGCATATAATATTTAAAATAAATATTATATCCTATTTCTTTTAACCACTTCCTTGCCTTTTGGAAAAACAACTTGATGACATTAATGACGACGAAACTTGGACATCAACCTCTTGACATCAATGACAACAAAACTTGCTCAAATTTCCAACATCATTCCAATTCCATAAGGAAACAAAACCTAGATCAGTGAAAGGTCCAGTGGGACCTATACTTCAAAAGAAATTCCACCTAGGAAAGGGTGGAGGACATGAGGAATCACTTTCCTTATTTATTTGAAAACAATGTGTAATATTTTTTAGTTAGAATTTGTTTGATGCATAGATAGATACTTTGATAGAGATACTTATGCATTAGTGATGGTATGTATGCACTAATTTATATCGTATTATCGTATGATGATATTTATGCTTTATGCTTTAATATTACCATGCAAAGTAATTATTAATGAATATTTTTGTATATGTAGTATATATGTTTTATTTATTGAATAATATGGTATTGTTGATATTTTGTTGCATCATAGGTCCAGGATCTCTCATGAGTGGAAGAAGCTAGCCTTCTCATGAGAAGGAGTTGTTCGGCCACCAGGAATAAGATATTAGAAAAAGGGAAATGATGATAAAGACAACCCATGGGTAACATGGATAATTACCTGCATATAGGTATACTCATGACTGCACCATTGGACAATGATGTCTAAGACTAGCCTCCTGGATATGATGGTGATAGCAAACCTATCTTAAATAGGTAATCCACAAGATAAAACAATGGTGTGGAATATTGAGATTGCATGACTACCTATGATTATAATTTGGTAAAAAGCATTATGGTTATTTGTTTTCTTTGCTATGTTTTGATTTTGCATTCATATTTTATTGTTCGCTAACTATGGTAACACAAGGGACTGTGTTTAGTCTAAGGGGGAAGAATGTCGCATCCCACCTCGACCTGAACCCTTGTGCATAGCAAAGAGAAATAAAAATTAATGTAGACATAGAAAATATTTAAAAAATTTCTAAGCATTAGAAATAGTGGTAATTCATTTATTTTTAAAATGTACCCAAGAAAATAAAAACATATATTTTAAATAGAAAATGGGAGTTATCATGTGAACTTAACTATTAGTGTGCTTGCAAACTAATATGTTGATAAAATACTTTGAGAAATTTATTTGGGTCCTAAAATGCCATTAGGGGCCATGATAAAAAGGAAATTGTACCCCAATATTCTAGGCAAAATTTAAAAATAGTACTAGTCATTCAAAGGTCCTCTTAATCACTATTGGTTGCATTTGATGTGCATCATGTCCTCTAAGATGCAGAAGAAAATACTATGCCACCAAAATCCCTACATCATCACCCTCATGACCTCTTCAACAAGTCATCACCTAGACTACCCTTCACCCTTTGGGAAGGCACCCCCATAAATGCTATAAATAGTCATCATGTGTTAACAATTGGGAGGCATGCTGGAGAAGGGAATTTGAAGACGTTAATAGGAGAGATTGGGCATAGGGATTATGCTCTTCACATTTTGGTGAATCAAAAATAAAACAACCTTAAGCCTTAGAGAAATTTGGTCAAATTTGGTTAATAGGTAAGCTTGGGCTTAGGGATTATGCTCTTCACCCTTTATTGAATCAAAAACTAAAAAGCTCTATGTTTAGAGACCTTTGGTCAAGACACCCATAGAAGGGAAATACAGTAAGGAGTATTGGATAGAGAAAGTCTTCAAGGAACTAGAATTATTCAGGTCATATCATACCTCATAGCCATGTTACTTGTTCTGAATATGCATTTGATTATTGATATGATTGAATGCACATATGGTTATTGATGTTAGTATGCTTTGTATGCCTATATAATTTAATCTATTAGAGATGATAATATATTTTTATGGGGGATGGAAAAATTGCACTCACACAAATCCAAATTTTCCTTCATTCATCTCAAAAATTCTATAGTAACAGCCCGCAGGCTTTACAGAAGCTAGCGCTCAGCTTAGCTTTCATGACAACAACCCGTAGGCTTTACAGAAATTGGTGCACCAGCTTAGTTTTCATCTACACACTAACTCTACGTGCGATCTCCTAATCCACCACCTATCCTATTATAATGCTTGGGTTTTTATAGAGGCCCCGACCCTCTGTCACAAAATGGCAAAGTACTCCATAGCCACCTGCACCTCAATCCTCTGAGTCATTATTGCACTCCCACTGCAATCGCCACCTAACTCTCGTTCACTATCACACTTACTCTATAATGTCAACTCGATACTCTAAGTTTTCAACCTGTTCACAAAACTGCCAACTGCCACCTGGGTCAAATGCGGAAAAATACATTGATGAGTTGTCTGCATGTACTTGGCCTCTGCGTGTCATGTGCAAATGGCCGCCATGATCTTAGAGATCCTCTACAGAGACTGATGCTTTAGTTCTAGTGGCTAAAAATGTGCAATGCACTTTTTGAGCATGAAACCATGTGTTTATCAGGCACTTGATTGCCTTAGGAAATACCCATCTCAAAACACATGCCCCTCCTTTTGAGTTGTAAACTAGCAGTATGTCATGATATCATGACATCTTCTTCATCTTGTTCTTCTTATTCTCTTTCGATCGCAATATCATGACATTTCCCTTCCTCGTTCCTCTTCTCCACTTCAGGTCGTGAAATTGTGACATGTCGCGATTTCACGACATCTTCTCTTCCTGCTTTCTTTCACTCTTGCGGGTCGCAATTTCATGACATGTCATGAAATTGTGACATCTTCTCATTCTGCCTTCTCTCCCCTCTTTGTGTCACAAAATCGTGACATGCCACAAAATTGTGACATATTCTCTTTTCACCTCCTCTCTATTCTCCTTGTCACAAAATCATGACATGTCACGAAATTGTGACATCTTCTCTTTCCGCCTCCTCTTGCTTCTTCCTGTCGTGAAATCATGACATGTCGCGATATCACGACATCTTATCATTCTGCCTACTTTCTCTTCTTTACGTCACGATATCATGACATGTCGTGATATCGCAACATCTTCCTTCCTTGCCTCCTTTCTTCTCCTTTGGGTCGTGAAATCATGACAAGTCATGAAATCATGACATTTTGACTCCCTTGCCTTCTCTTCTTCATCGGGTCATGAAAATGTGACATGTCATGAAATCATGACATCTTTCATCCTCTGGCTCCTTCGCTCGCCAGCTGGTCACAAAACCGTGACATGTCACGAAATCATGACATCTTCCTCCTCTGGCTCCTTCGCTTGCCCTCTGGTCATGAAAATGTGACATGTCATGAAATCGCGACATCTTTCTTCTTTGGCTCCTTCTTCACCTTCTGGTCACGAAACTGTGACCTGTCACGAAATCGCAACAGCTTCTCATTGTTGACTCCTTTGTTCCATTTGTGTCGCGATATCGTGACACATTTTGTATTGCAATATCATGACAGTTTCTCCTCGCTGACTCCTCTGCTCCACTTGTGTTGCGATTTCATGACACATTTGTTGTCATGATATCGTGATAGCTTCTCCCCACTAGCTTCATTCTTCGCTTGCATCGTGATATCACGACACATATTTTGTCGTGATATTACGACAGTTTTCTCCACTGGCTCCTCTCTCCACTTTGTGTCGTTATATCAAGATAGTTTTTTGTCGCGATATCGTGACATATTTTTCTCCTTGCCTTCTTCTTCTTCTTCTGTCATGATTTTGTGACATGTCATGAAATCATGACGTCTTCCCTCCTTAGCCAACTTTTCAAAAGTGGCCCTCTTGCCACTGGATGCTTCTGCATCAGGTGCCACTGGATGCTCCTGCATCAAACACCCGAGGTTGGTGGAGAAGTGATCTTCACTTCTACGTTATCTGGTCACCGCCTTCTACAACACCTCCAGACATTCATCTACCTCTGCAGCCTGTTCCAACCCCGTCTCCTGGCTAGAATAACTTTTGCCTTCTTCCAGATAGATTCTACCACTGCTGCACACTTCCTCATCTATAGCCCACTTGAACTCCGTCTCCTGGCCAGATAAAATTTTGCCTTCTTTCAGGCAAATCTTGGCACTGCTGCACATATCTTTGTCTATAGCTTGCTTAAACTCCGTATCCTGGCCAGATAAATTTTTACCTTCTTCCAGGTAGATCCTGGCACTACTGCACACCTCTTTGTCTGTAGCCTTCAATGGATTTAACTTGTGGCATACTCCACCTTCTCTTCCACCAGTTATTTTGCCCTAGCCTCTACTTCGTAGTTGATCCTCAGCTCCTCTCATAGGGCTTTCACTTTCCTCCACAAATCTCTTCTAAGCAGCTCCTCTTGCAAGGCTTGCACTTGCCTCTGCAAATATCTGAACATCTATAATTGTGAATCTTCAGATCTCATATCTCTCCCACCACCATAGTTTCTTTGTGGAGGCATTTTTCTTCACTTTTCTCACAAAGCTTAACTAATCCTGGTGTAGCTGCCTCACTTTTGTTGCTCTGCTCACACACTCAAGAAACCCTAAATTCTCTTCTCTTAGAACCCTTCCACAGATCCTGGTGTAAACTGCCTCACATCCGACGATCTGTTTGCACACTCAGGAACATTGGCTCTGATACCACTTGATGGGGGACAAAAAATTGCACTCACACAAATCCAAATTTTCCTTCATTAATCTAGAAAATTCTACAATAATAGCCCACAGGCTTTACAAAAGCTAGCGCTCGACTTAGCTTTCATGACAATAGCTCGTAGGCTTTACAAAAACTGGCACACCGGCTCAGTTTTCATCTACACACTAACTCTACGTGTGATATCCTAATCCACCACCTATCCTATTACAATACTTGGGTTTTTATAGAGACCCTGACCCTCTATCACAAAATGACGAAGTACTCCATAGCTGCTCGTACCTCAATCCTCTGAGTCATTATTGCACTCCCACTACAATCGTCGCCTAACTCTCGTTCACTGTCACACTTACTCTGTAATGTTAACTCGACGCTCTAAGTTTTCAACCTGTTCATGAAACTACCAACTACCACCTGGGTCAAATGCAAAAAAATGCATTGATGAGCCGTCTGCATGTACTTGGCCTCTGCGTGTCATGCGCGAATGGCCACCATGATCTTCGGGATCCTCTACAAAGACTGATGCTTCAGTTCCAATGGCTAAAAATGTGCAGCACACTTTTCGGGCATGAAACCATGTGTTTATGAGGCACTTGATTGCCTCAAGAAATACCCATCTCAAAATGTGTGCCCCTCCTTTTGAGTCATGAACTAGCAGTATGTTGTGATATCATGACATCTTCTCCATCTTGCTCTTCTTCTTCTCTTTTGGTCATGATATCGCGACATGTCGCGCTATCATGACATTTCCCTTCCTCGTTCCTCTTCTCCACTTCAGGTCATGAAATCGTGACATGTCATGATTTTGCGACATCTTCTCTTCCTACTTTCTTTTGCTCTTGCGGGTCACGATTTCGTGATGTCACAAAATTGTGACATCTTCTCGTTCTGCCTTCTCTCTCCTCTTTGTGTCATGAAATTGTGACATTCCGTGAAATTGTGATATCTTCTCTTTTTGCCTCCTCTCTATTCTCCTTGTCATGAAATTGCGACATCTTCTCTTTCTGCCTCCTCTTTCTTCTTCTTGTCATGAAATTGTGACCTCATTCTGCCTACTTTCTCTTCTTTACATCACGATATCATGACATCTTCCTTCCTTGCCTCCTTCCTTCTCCTTTGGTTCATGAAATCATGACATTTTGACTCCCTTGCATTCTCTTCTTCATCGGGTCACAAAAATGCGACATGTTACAAAATCATGACATATTTCGTCCTCTGGCTCCTTCGCTCACTAGCTGGTCGTGAAACTATTACATGTCGCAAAATCATGACATCTTCCTCCTTTGGCTCCTTCACTTTCCCTCTGGTCGTGAAAATGCGACATGTCATGAAATTGTGACATATTTCTTCCTTTGCTCCTTCTTCGCCTTCTGGTCATGAAACTGCGACTTGTCGTGAAATCACGACAGCTTCTCGTTGCTGACTCCTTTGCTCCATTTATGTTGTGATATCATGACACATTTTCTATCATGATATCACGACAGTTTCTCCTCGTTGACTCCTCTGCTCCACTTGTGTCACAATTTCACGACACATTTGTTGTCGTGATATCGTGACAGCTTCTCCCTGCTGGTTTCGTTCTCCGCTTGCATCGTGATATCGCGACACATCTTCTGTCGTGATATCATGACAGTTTTCTCCGTTGGCTCCTCTCTCCACTTTGTGTCGTGATATCGCAACACTTTTTCTGTCACGATATCACGATATATTTTTCTCTTTGCCTTCTTCTTCTTCTTCTGTCATGATTTTGCGACATGTCACGAAATTGCAACATCTTCCCTCCTTAGACATCTTTTCAAAAGTGGCCCTCCTGCCATTGGATGCTTCTGCATCAGGTGCCACTGGATGCTCCTACATCATATGTTCTTGATCAATTTTTTTAATATGGTCCATATCTACATTCATTTAATTAATTAGTTTGTGCCCTTGTTAATTGGATAGTTGGGAATTTATTTAATTAATTAGTTTGGGCCATTGCTATTTGGATAAATGACCTTTAAATGATTAATTAGATTTATTATAGAGCAAGCCATGTCTTTTAGCATTAAATTATTAATCAACTTTCTTATAGAGTAGACCATGTCTTTTAAATGGTTTCCAAATTTGATCAAAAAACCTCTTGACCAAATTAAACCTAACTATGCTCCTAGCAGGCTAAGGTCACTACATAGTTGAAACAACACACCACTAGTAGAACCACCACCTGGTGGTTACCAAGTTAATAGTGTGTGAGTGATTTTAAAGAAAACCTTTACTCACACCACATTGGGTGTGGGATATTACCCTTTGAAATTATCTTCCATAAAATAGAAGAGAGCCCCTACCTCGATGCAAATAATTTGGCTTGACAAAGGGATTTTTGCCCACAATGGAGGATTCCTACCTAACTATTATCCTTCGAGTGTGAGCAGTCTAATATGCTCACATCAATAGGAATATGGAAAAATCAATAAAATCATAAATGGTATACCTACCTATCAATGAATAAAACCCTGTTATGTAGTCTCCCTTTGAATAATCCTTGAGGTCTGGTTATGCCTCATTCAGTATGTGAATATTTGGTTGAGATCATCTATTGTATATGGACACATGGAGTCCCATCTCCTACATCACCCTATCATGTTATACTTTCAACCATAGTGCATTACCAAAAGGTGAGTTGTGTTGATGACAAGCCCCATATTAAATACCGCTATGAAACACAGACCAAAGGAGACGAGTTCCATCAACATAGTGTTGCAGTGACCCCGTGGAAGGGATATAGCAAACATGTGTGGTTGAAAAAAAATACGTCCATAGAAAAATAATCGATTGATCCATTGAGGGATGATAGATGTCTTCGAGTAGTGGTATCTGGCTAAATTTATGACTATTATTAGGATCTTATGTTCTGAGAGTTCTCATTATTTGAGGATAGCTGATTTCACACTAATCATACAATTCTTTGAGTAGAATACACTAATTCTACCTGTAGTATCATTTGGTGAGTACGATGGCCACTGAACGGTGAGATGCACTAATTTGGATATCATAAAATTAGTATGGATTCACTGGTGAAAAGGGACACGCTGCATCAGATCCGATGATGGTCAAATGATAGCATCGTGATGAAGTTGGGTTGGTAAGCAATATACTCGTAGAACATAACCAATTTCCCTATATTCATACATAATACACATTAACTAAATTTGGTATCAATTTAAATGAATCCCATGTCAATCATATGCTTTATGTTGTTAAAATTGGTGTTAGACTATGTAAGGTAACTTGTCAAGTGTTATGGAAATCACTTAGGCTGGTGGAGAAATACTGTTTGGTAGAATTTGGTATCCACTCATAATAAAACTTGTCAAGCACCTTGTGTATCAAAAGAAAAACATTAAATATATTTTTGTTTATGGAACAAATTTTAGGATCAAAATTTGTACACCTTAAAACAAAAATTGTGCATATTGAAAAAAATTGATGGAGTAAATTTGTACAATTTGTGTGAATCTCATAGAGAAACAAAGATATTATTATGGAAAGTTTTTATGAACCATAAATCCTTGTTTAAGGATTTTAGGACCAACTTTTGAAGGATTTGTGATAGTCCCATTGATGGACTATGTGACATATATAACATGAGCTATAGTTCAACCTTGATGAAAGAAGGGTTATGTAAAAACGCATTGGTTAAGATGAGTACCTATAATACCTTTTGGAAAAAAATTAAGGGCTAAGTGAATAATTCTATAGTGTAATCTTGTGTGATATTTTACAAATGGAGTTGTGGATAAACTTGAGTAATATGGATGGCATATTGCGAGAGAGATTATAGCCAAACTCATGGAACTATAGTTTGATCTTGTGATAGGTCTTGAGACAACTTGGTAGCCAAATTTGTGGAAGGACTATAGACTACAAATATGAATTATAAAATACTTGTGAGACTATGATGTGTTTTACTGCTATTTTTGTGTGAAGAAATATGAGATACTTGCAAAAGTATGAATTGTTTAATGCTACTTCTGTTTGAAGAAATATGAAATACTTGTTAAAGTATGATGTGTTTTAATGATATTTTTGTTGAAGAAATATGAGATACTTGTGAAAGTATGAATTGTTTAATTATATTTATATTCGAATAAATATAATTAAATTCGAATAAATATGAAATACTTGTGAAAGTATGATGTGTTTTAATGCTATTTTTGTTTGAAGAAATATGAGATACTTGTGAAAGTATGAATTTTTTAATGCTATTTCTATTTTAAGAAATATGAAATACTTGGGAAAGTATGATCTGTTTTAATGCTATTTTTGTTTGAAAAAATATGAGATACTTGTTAAAGTATGAATTGTTTAATGCCATTTCTATTTAATGAAATATGAAATACTTGTGAAAGTATGATGTGTTTTAATGCTATCTCTATTGGGAGAAATATGAGAAAACTTTCTCAAGCATGAATTGTTTGAAGAAATATGAGATACTTGTGATAATATGATATGGACCTCATTGATGAATGAATTTATAGTATTCTTATAATAAAGAATTATAGATAGTTGATTGTAATAATACTTGTTTCAAATTCATATCCTTGTGGAGAAGGATATGGGATGAAAATGTGATTTTCAGTATTAGGAAAGTATGGGATTTCCTTCCTTTGAATAATGGAATTCTTTAGACCATTACATTGTGGAGAATGTATGTTTAGTTGCATTCAATGAAAAATTATTACATGCCATTTTTTTTCTAGAATTGCATTTCATATACATGTAATGGGTTATCCTGATCTTGAAATCACCTACTATCTAGTACCAATGGCTCAAATGGAGTCAAGCAAGGATTGGCACTGGCTAAGTTCTATTGATCATGTATATATGTTGTAAACAATACCTCTTTAATGAAGGGCTTCTATTATTGTAAAATATATTTATTGAGATCAATTGTAATTTGAATATATCAATCCTTGAGAGGATGTGTATACAATGTAACACTTGATTTCAAGTGATCATAGAAAGAATGTAGATTTCCATGATGAATTAAGATTACCTTATGATAAGGATTAAATATCTAAAAGTGACTCAAGATCGTATATATTTTTTATAGAGAAAAATTTTAACTAAAATGAATGATTACTTCATGAATGACACTCAGATATTAATTGGGAAATATTTGTAAAGGGAAAAACCTTGAAAGTTATCTATCTCATGGATACTATAGTTGGTTAAACCAAGTAAGTAAAATGGTATACATTCACAAGTCTATGCATGTTTGTGTGATAATCCCCTTAGTCCCTATGGTTGATATAGAAAATATAAGCATTATAATAGTTGTGGTTCTATCCTTAAGGAAGAACCAAAAAAATCTCAAGGCATATGCCTAGTGTATGGTTGAAAGAGACCTAACATAGAAGCTAGTTTAATGTTTGATTTCAACTAGTAGGGAAAAAGGGCGTTCCTATTTGCGATAGAAGAATTACCAATTGCAAGGTAAATAAACCTTACCTGTAGGTCATTATAGGGGTTGGCCACTCCTAAGCATAGGATAGACACTGACCATGTCATATTCTTGTGAAGTGTAACCTTGAACTTACTTGGATAATTATCTATAAGAGAACCACACAAGATTCTTGTGAAGTGTAGCCTTGAACTTACTTGGATACTTATCTATAAGAGAACCACACAAAGATACTTTCAATGCACACATGAGCTAGTAACCATAATAAAGACTAGACGCAAAAAAAAAAAACCTTAGGTTGTTTGGTCTTGGAATTAGAGTTATTACAAAATAAATGAATTACCACTATTTCTAATGCTTAGAAAATTTTAAAATATTTTCTATGTCTACATTAATGTTTATTTATCTTTGCTATGCACAAGGGTTCGGGTCCAGGTGGGATGTGACAAAAAAGAAGCATCTAATATTGCCTCATATATTTTAAGGTTTTATTAAAATGAAAAAAAAACTATTGCATCATTAAGCTCCTAATTTAATATTTGTCTTGGCATTAAATTAGATTGCTATAGAATAGCTTAGTATTTCTTAAATGCATATAATGGTTTTAATTAAGGTGACTAACCTTTACAATTTTAAGCTAGCAATTTAATGTTTTACTTTGATCATGCTTTTAAATTTTTTAGCTAAATAATTGTTTTTATAGCCCATGATGGTTGCATTTAATATGTCCTAGAGCATGAATTTATTTAATGAATATTTATTAGTTTTTTATAAAATTGTGAGCTCCTGACTTTCCACTTGAAGCAAATGTGTAGTCTTCTTTTAAAAAATGGCTATTTTTGGAAGGATGAATTATGAGCCCTTTTCAGCTAGGATTGAGTAAGGGGGCTACCATAATGAATTCCCAGTCCTATCCCTGCCACCTTGGAAAATGGTGCGAGTTTTTCTAGGAAAAAGGAGAATGGATTCAGGAGGAAGCCATGATGTCTTTGGGGGAGAATAAAAAAAAATGGAAGAATAGGGGTTTGACAATGGAGGAAGAGGGCTTGGAAGATTTTAGAATGGGGAGGCTCTTAAGGAAGGGAGAAAAATAGATCATCTAGGTCGGATCCCCTTATTTTTACCTTCTATTTTTATTTGTGTTTCCTTGAGTATATATATAGATATTGTTGTGTTTTTAAAAAGAAGAGTTTCTTTGTGCTCATTTGAAATAGTTTAAAAATTTACCCCTGGTTGACCACATTATATCTTCTGACCTGTGAGATGGCTTTCCTTAAAAAAAAATGATGTTTTTTTTATGCTTCCTTTGAGATAAGGTGCCTATTAATATTTTTTGGCAGCCTGATCACTACTTACCCTCTCTTGATTGTAATCTATGTGTAGTAAGTAGGATATAGCTCCCTACAAATGAAAATAATATATATATATATATATATGCTTTTTCCTTGTTATGATGTTGTTTATGCATGATTAAAATTATTCCCCCCTTGTTTGTTTTGTTTGCCTATGAAAACATAGTTATAAATCAAGGATAATATACCTTTTAATCCGCTCTTCAAGTAGTTCTGGGCCTGCATTATGCCCTTGGGAGATGTGGTTTCTCTCACTGTCACCTGGGTTTTATTAAGAACTTTCAATTTAGTGGAAATCCTCCTCTAAATATCATTTAGTTTGCTTCATATGGGTATCTATACTATTTTTAACCCATTTGGTTGTAGAACCCGATCATGTGAGAAACTAGTGATGCTTGTTGCTTTTAGTGGACTATAGGGACTTGTTGCAAGCAAGGAAACCTCCATCTGTCACTAAAATATTTTAACTCCCTTTCACCCTATTTTAAGATAATGCACTACTAATGTAGCATAAATGATCCAACATGAAAGTACCCCTAATTTTAGAATTTTGAAGGTTATTAGAGCTCCTAGATTCTATGATTATTTAAATAAACAAAGTTGGTCTTGAGGATTGAGGAAGTAAAAAACTTTAGAATATTACAAATGGAATATATTTTTCTTAGTCTTTATAAAATTCTTCAAAGGTCTAAATCACTCATTCTTAGGGATTCTTTGCTATGATATTATTCACCTTTCATAAAACTGCCTAAATTACAAAGACTATGAAAGTATCTTCATGAAAAGCAAAAATTCAAAAGATACCACTGTGTATCCCAAAATATCCATAATATGAGCCCACACATTTTCCCATTACATTAATCATGAGCCAAGTCTTAGTATTTTAAGTCTCCAAAAAAATTATTTATAAAATTTATAAAGGCTATAAGATTAAGAATCGCTCATGAAGTTACCTTACATGAGCTAAGCTTGTTCATTAATTTCTCTTTCTAAGTATATGTTCATGAGGAATTCAACCGAAACAAATCCCACCATAAGTAAAGAAATTAGTTTGATCAAAAATTGGTAACACATAAAAAGCCATCAGACTTTCGATCAAAACAAGAATGAATATCCTGGTCAAAGTCGATGCCTGAAAGTCAAATCAAAGCAATATGGTTTTGGTCAAAATGAAGAAGCCATTGATCAATCGAGTTGGCATGAAAGAAATTATTTGATTGAAATTGCATTGAAGGACCAAATCGATCGATACACGATAAATATCAACAACTAGGAATTATCGGTTTGAAACCTATAGGTCAAAACTTGGTCAACCCACACGGTTAAAGCTGACATGCTATTCAAGGTATTACATTTTTTTATCATAAGGTTATCTTTGCAATTGACAATAATTTTATTAGGTAAATAGGTCTAAACCTTGGTCCTTGGTCATACTAAAACTAAAAATTACAATCTTAGGAACTTTGGAATTTTGGTTGAAGGAAAATGGGAAGGTCACATGTGCATGAACACTTAATGCTTTTTAGACCTAAGACAAATTAAAAAAATAACCCTAGGTGGGAAATATCATGAGGGTCATGATTATATTGTCCCCCCTCTTCTTTAATGAAATCACCTAAGTACTTTGTTTTAATTTGAAAATTTTCAAGGTAAGGCAATTTGGCTATAAAGTGATAATAGCCAAGGACCAATCAACCAATCAAGTTATGAGGCTATGGCCATTTGGCCAAATGAGAAGATGACATGGAAACATCAAAGTGGTCCATGTTTTTTTTATCGATAGATATTAATGCCCAGGATTCATTGGTCGAAAGGTAATAGGGGAAGATTTAAATGCACCATTCCTAACCCTAAAAATATGATAAACTCATGTGTTCACATATTGCTTAAGTATATAACCCACACTAATGAAATATCATGAGGATAATTAACACGTCCGCACCCCTTTCCTAGGCTAAATTTTCCTAAGTCTAACCATATTTTTCATTCTATATTCATAAAAATATGGTTAACAGAATTAGACCAAAGGAATTTTATAACCTAAGACACATGCGAAGGAGGAAAGGGCGATCGATCAAATGGAGATAAAGGTATGAATTAATCGATCAAGCAGTTCTAAGCCATTAAATTATTTTGACCAAATGATATGATTGATCGAGATTTATCAGATGAGGTGAATTCAACCAAGCAAAAGTCAAAGGTATTCATAAATTTAATTTTTTATATATGTGGACTTTGATTTAACCAATTTCTATATTCTTATGTTGAGCTCCCTAAATACTACCATGGACTTAATGCTAAGCAAAAAGTGCAAGAATACTTTAGGCCATTCGGTCAAAAACTAATGAATGAATATATCAATCAATGAAAAGGGCTCACTTGACTCGCATATAACCACAAGGAACCATAGATCGAAAACCTTCATGGTAAAGACAAAGTCAAATTCCTATCGTCCGACCAACAATTAACGGTCACAGATTCTCACATGGCACAATACCAATGACACATATCAATCATTCGATGACACACTTGGAGTGATGTCACATTAAAAGTAAGATATTATGGGCCCTCATCCAAGAAAAGTTGATAAGACACATGAAAGTGATGATGATCTCATGGACACAACTAGAAAAGTTGTAAAAATACAAGTCAACTATGGGCTTACCTCATATTCATCTAAGCACATGCCTAAATAAAATGTGATTAAATCAAGTAAAAAAATAGAGTGAAAGGTGGAAATATGAATAAGGTAAATGCAGCGATGGCCTTGCCAAAAAACAATGAACCAGGAGTAGTCACACTTAAGCATTGGGTAGCCAAAATATCATGCCAAAATAGAGCCAAGGAACTTCACTCATCACACAAGAAAAATAGATGAACTTAAATTAATCATCATGAACTATACACTGTACAAGCTGAGGTCAGCCTGTGAGCCAAGTGATGTTAATAGAGGATCAAGTTGATGCAAGGATGCAGTTCAAAGCAAACTAGATATTTCTTAGATCAGTGGAACCTAACTTAATAGTTATCAGCTAACAAAATATTCTCTTCATCTTAGCCTTATATATGGGAAGATGTCCTTTCTAAGATTAAAATAGAGTATTAAATGCCAAAGATGAATCAAAGTATGCTAGTAAAAGGTTGTGGAAGAAGATATGGATAACTCAAGGAGTTCATGTTCAACAATGTTAGAAAAGTCCAGAGATGTAAACCAAAAAAATAATCACCTCAAAAATATCCTCTCACCTTGATGGAATATAGTTATGGAGATGTCACCCTGATGGAGTATAGTTATAGAGGTACCCTATTATTAACAGTTTTCTTATTTGAATAATTCCAATTCCCTCTTTTTATCTACCTCCACCTCTCAACACAATAGTGATGTTTCTTTGCTTCCACTTATAAGTATAAAATATATTAATTTTTGTAATGAACCCTTGCTTCCTGCCTAATATGTCTATAATTCCCTATTTAGTTAAAGAATACCCCACATCTTAGGCAACGTGACCAATTTTAGTAGTATTTTTAGCCTAAGAGGTCAACACAATCAACTGCAAAGCATCAGGTCATGATAACATTTTTTTATACGTAATAGTACTCAGTGAGAAATGAGCTCACTTTAAGATAAGTAAATAATATTAGATGAGGGGAATATACAAAGCTAGAACCAGATAGATGATAGTTAGAATGATTTTTTAAAAATTAACAGTCTATTTGACAACTAATATCAAGTTGTAATGTACCCATCCAAAAGAAGGTAGAATATGGTGACAAGTGGAGGGTCTAGATTGGAGCATTTTTGATAGTTACAAAGACACCAAACTATAAGGACATTCACAGCTAGAAAGAGGATAAAGCATTTGCATAGCATATTTTTTCTAAGAGGTATACTTGAGTGCCCTATTCTTTGTTGTTGTATTTTCCCTTGTATCTTTCCTTTCTAATCTCTTATTCTTCCCATTACTGTGTAGAATCTGAGAGAGAAGTGCTCAAGAAACTAAGATTATTTCCCTTTGTTGAGCTAGAGGTCTAGAGACTCGATTGTTACCATATTGGAATTAAAGAGTGAAAAGTCCTTGTTACATTATTTGAACGAGGATTTTTATTATATTAATATTTCAAGAGTAAAATGGCATTTTTAGGCCAACTCTTTATGTAATCATTCTTGATATTAATACAATTATGGGCTTCTTATCTATCATATCTTTGTTCAGTATTATGTGTGTCTTCATTATGGGTTACATTATTTGAATGTATAATAAACGTTTCTTTCGTTGGTCAACTGTTACATTTATTACGATATTCGAATGAATGTAATTGCACAAATTCTTCCTTTTCCCTTTCTTTTTGTTACATTGAATTGTTCTAAAATATTGCTACAATAGCCCAAAGGATTAAGGCATCAATAATACACATAAGGCATAATTGAATTATTATTGTTTAAGCTTGGTCACTTTTTTAAAACTTTTACTTATTACCATAAATCTAGAAGAGAATGAACATAAATTGTTAAATCTTTAAGTTCACCTCAAGGGTTTCCTTACCATACCTAGTTTGTCTAGAAAATATATAGAACTATATTCCTAGGTTAAAGAGATAATTCAACCAGATCTTGTAATTGCTCGTTAGAAATTGGTTTCTCTTGTAGTGTGATAGTATATCTTAAGGATGCAAGAAAAATATCCAAAAATTTAATGGCGACATTGTTGGGGATTCAATCTTTATAATCCAAAATTTTTAAGGTTGACCCCTGAGTTTAATTACGACTATATTTTACCTATCAACTTGAAACACCAGTAGTTTAATGAAATTGTTTCCAAGGATTCAATATTTATAATTCAAGAATTTTAAGTTTGAAACCTGAGTTTAATTATGACTATATTTTACCCATCAACATGAAACACCAGCAGTTTAATGGTACCATTATTGGGGATCGAATCTTAAATATTTAAATATTCTTTCTAATGACAAATTATTTTATCTTTAATTGGTAACAGTTGGCCTATAGGGAACCAAAAATACCTAGTATTCAATTCTGAATCCTTTTGAGTCTATTTCCCACTACGTCCATAGTTTCTAATTTGTATTTCAAGAAACTAACGATCGTAATATTTTCTTGGTTTTTTTATCTTGATTTAGTTTCTTGAAAAATGTATCATACCAAGAAAATATACCCAATGAATTTGAGAGTAATATAGATCAAGAAATCTTGACTAGAGTTTCTATTCCTTCTACACCCATTGTGCTAGCGATTCTAACTAGTTGAACCCAAAAAAATAAAAATATCAGAAGAATAAGTTGAACGTGTTGGCACAAACAAGAAGAACCAATCAAGAGCTATATCCAAAAATTTTAAATTTAGAGGTATTTTTTAGAACTAATTATTCTAGTTCATCACCAAAAAGTCTTGATTCTAGAGAAAATATATATATTATCACTATATAAAATATATTTCATGCACCATCTGCTATAGCTGATGAAACTAATATTACACCACTCGTTGTCATCACTATGAAACCCATTAAAAATCCTCTAGTAGTTAATATGGCCAACCCTCCTCTTCATAATAATTAGAATGTCCAACTATGGAGAAAAAATAGATACATGCCTTTCCAATTACCTGTATTATTGCATGACCTTCCTAGTAAAGCTCATAAGTATTTGCCAAAATTCCAAGGAAATAATGCAATCACAAAAGAAGACCATATTATGATTTTTTTGTATGCTATGGATAGTCTTGAGGTAGAATATGAAGATGTAGTTCTAAGATTATTTCTTCATACTTTATAGAAGGATGCTAGATAATAGTTTAACACTCTTCCAAATAATGACATTGTTGATTTCAGAAAAATGGAAACTATATTTTTAAGAATGTTTGGAGAGAGAAAGAACGAACAGTCACTGCTAACAAATCTGGCAACCATGAAGAAGAAATAAAATAAAATAGTGAGTGATTTTAATAGGATATACTCTAAAACTAGAAACCACTGCCTTAGGACCAAATGATATCTAGTCCATCTATTTTTATAAGAATGCCTTTATAGGATAATTCAACTATAAATTAAGATGGGAATAGGTAAATACTATAGACACATGTATAGATAAAGCTATATAAATAGAAAGAAATATGTTGAATAGTGGAATAATTAAGTCATACTCTCTAGAATTCAGTCAACCTGATTGAAAACATAAGAAAATAATATTCAACTTACAGAAAAGAACCAAATAGGATCCTATGGAAAAACTGATCAATCATATGATGGAAATATTTAATACAATGAACAATAGGTTAGCGAGGATAGAGAGAAATAAGTAAAATAATGGTGAATATTATTATCCTCAATCTGGAAAAGAACAGAATGATAATAGGCATCCATTAAGGAGAAACTTCAATAAAAACTGGGGTAGCAACAATTTTGAATATGGAAATAGAAATAGAAACAATGGAAATAATTGGAGGAAGAGAGAAGTTGATAAAGATCAAGACTATGTTCCAAACCCTATACCTTATGTTAATATTATATAAAGCTTTCCTTATTATTGTTCATCCTATAATGCTCCTCACAACCTATATTATTGTGGAATATAATTGGGTATACATAATAATATAGACTTGGATGATGAATTAGAATAAGATATCAAGATTAATGCATGTTGGACTTAAGAAGATGAATCTAGGGAAAGGCTATTTGAAGAAAATATGGACACCTCAAAACATCGTCCTCAAATCCTAGTAGCATAAAACAGAAAAATATTACAAAGACCATAGGAAACTAGGTACGAAAGTATGAAACAAGGGAAATTAATCCCAACAACTCAAGAGGTAGAAGAGCTAGAGGAAACTCATGCCTTAAATTTAAGAAATAGAACTATGCCTAATAGAACTTATAAAGCCTCAACCAAGGAAACTAGAGGACAATAAGTTGTAAATAAAAATACACATAAATAAAAAATAGAAAAGAATCAAAATAAAACCATTCCTAAAACTATAGAGATAAAAGAAGAATTACAAAGAGAGGAATGTCCAAAAACACTTGATGTCAAGAAAATAGAATTTTATGCCGGTTTAGAATTAAGTAAGCAAAAAGTTAATATAACTTTCGATGAATTAATGAATATCCAAAAAATATACATAATATGTTTGTAGAGCTTTTGGTTTGGTTGAAAAAAATAAAAATAGTCATGTAATGTTGTCAAAACCACCAACCATGAGACCAAAACATATTCATCAATGAGACCATTTTATGTATCTCTCAAGTACAATTTATATGATGAAGAAATATATGTTGTCCATAACTATATGATTGATAGCGGTGCATCCCATAATATCATGCCTAAACAGATATTATATCAACTAGGACAAATTTGCATAAGAGATTTCCCACCTGTGTTAGTAATGGATAGTAGGTATATACCTTGTGTAGGAATAATTACTAGCTTACTTTTTTACCTAGACCAATACCCCAAAAAGGGTATAGTTATGAATGTTGCAGTAGTAGATGTGAATCCTTTCTTCTCCTTAATCCTAAGCAAACATTGGGCTGAAAATTTAGGTGGCTCGATTCAATTAGATTGGTCATATGCAACTATCTCCATATCAGGTAAAGATAACATTACTCTTAGAAGAGAACCATTTAATAAATACTCAATTAAGCTAATAAAACCATATGATACCATGATTAAATTGGTAAACTCTATAGAAGAAAAATAGATGGGGGTATATTCACTCTGGCATAATCCATTTTTAATGGAAATCCCTGATGCAAAGGATATGGATCTTGAAACTAGAGAACTAGTGGATGCAAAATCTACTAGAGTTCTAACCCAAGAAATATGGACCATGTCCTTTCATGATGCCAAGTCTCAAACATGAGTAGGTGTAGGAATCAATTTAACAGACATTAAGGGTAACTACCTAGGAATCCCTTATAGATTAGAATTTCCTTACACTAATAATTTAGCTGAAGACTCAAAAAAGCAAAAGAGTTGGGCATAAATTTCCTGATTGTCACTGGTGATGCGGAATTGATTAGCCAATAAGTCAAAGGTAAGTATCTGATGCAGGAGCATCCGGTGGCAGCAGAGCAATCTTGCATCAACAAATTTTTTTTTAAGTGTTTGCCTTGATGTCGCGATATCGCGACAGAGAAAAGTGTCGCGATATCGCGACATGTCACGTTTTTGCGACTCAGGAAGGAGAGAGAAGGCATGGAGCAAAAATGTCATGATATCGTGACATGTCGCATTATCGCGACCAAAGGACAAGAAAATGCGCAAGGGAGAAAAGTGTCGCGATATCGCGACATGTCGCATTTTCGCGACTCAGGAAGGAGAGAGAAGGCATAGAGCAAAAATGTCACGATTTCGTGACATGTCACGAAATCACGACCGAAGCAGGAGAGGGAAGGTGCCCAAAGAAAATGTCATGATTTCGCGACATGTCACGAAATCGCGACCGAAATAGGAGAGAGAAGGCATCCATAGAAAATGTCACGATTTCGTGACATGTCACGAAATCACGACCGAAGCAAGAGAGAGAAGGCATCCGAAGAAAATGTCACGATTTCGCGACATGTCACGAAATCGTGACCGAAACAAGAGAGAGAGGGCATCCAAAGAAAAATGTCACGATTTCGCGACATGTCACGAAATCGCGATCGAAAGAGAACAAGAAGGGCCAGAGAAGAAAATGTCACGATTTCATGACCCGAAGCAGAGAGCAAAAGCAAGGAAGGAAATTGTCACGATATCGTGACATGTCACGATTTCGTGACCCAAAGCAGAGAGCGAAAGTGAAAGGTAAAGCTATCGCGATATCGCGACATGTCACGATTTCGTGACCCAAAACAGAGAGAGAAAGCAGAGAGCAAAGATGTCATGATATCGTGACATGTCACGATTTCATGACCCGAGAGGCGAAGAGAAAGTAGAGAGCAAAGATGTCATGATATCGTGACATGTCACGATTTCATGACCCGAAGAGGCGAGAAGGAAGTAGAGAGCAAGATGTCATGATATCGTGACATGTCATGATTTCATGACCGAAAGGAAGAAAGAAGAGCTAGAAAGGAAGATGTCACGATATCGCGACATGTCACGATATCATGACCCGAAGGAGAGAAAGGCAACGAGGAAGAAAAATGTCATGATATCGTGACATGTCATGATATCACGACATACTGCTGGTTCACGATTTGAAAAGGCCCGCGTTCCCAGACGGTGTTTCCCGAGGCGGTCAAGGCCTCATTTATGCATGATTTCTTGCTCGGTAAGCTTGTTGAGCATGGCGGCCACTCGAAGGCTATGCCCAGAGGTTAGAGACGTTCAGACGGCTCATCAATGCATGTTTTTGTGGCTAACTCGGTGGCAGTTGCCAGTTAGGGAAAAGATGTGAAGGTTCAGTCACAAAGGCGGAGGAAGGGCTGACTTTTTAGATAGGAAGGATGTATTCTTCCAGGTGGGTCATTAATGGCCTAGAGGGTCGGGACCTCGAGAGAAACCTGGACATTGTTATAGAAGTAGGTGGTGAATCAGGGAAGGGGGTGCTGCTTTGAGCAAGAAACTATGCCTGTAGGCTAGTATTGTAATTTCTTTTTGAAGTTTAATGAATGAGAGTTTGAGCGATTCTTCATGTCCCCATCAAGTGGTATCAGAGCGAGAGTTCCTGAGTGTGTGAGCAGATCACCGAAAGTGAGGCAGCTTGCACCAGGATCTGTGGAAGGGTTGTGAGAAGAGAGTGAAGAAGAATGCCTCCATGAAGAAACCATGGTGGTGGAAGAAATATGGTGCCAACAAAAGATTTTAGAGCTTTGTAGAGGCAAGTTCAGGCCCTACAAGAGGAGCTACGCAGAGGGCTTGAACCCAGAGGAGAAGAAGGAAGTGAAGATGAAGTTGATGAAGAAGAGGACCAGTTTGAGGAAGAAGAAGAGGCTGTAGATCCTGCACAAGCCAGGTTATACAGAGCCATATCTCAGATTGGAAAGAGACCGAAGATGGAGGTTTCTACGTATTCTGGAAATCTTGATCCAGAGGAGTTGATCGACTGGATCAATGATTTGGAAGAATACTTTGAGTATGAGGAGGTTGAAGATCCTGATAGGGTCAAGTTTGCTAAGACCAAGCTGAAGGGTCATGCCAACATATGGTGGAAGGGAGTACAGCTGGAAAGAAATAGAAGAGGAAAGGAGAGAATAACCAGATGGGATAGAATGGTAGATAAGTTGAAGAGGCAGTTCATCCCAGGTGACTATGAGTTGGATCTGCTAAAGAAAATGCAAGGTTTGAGGCAATCAAGTAAGTCTGTTAAAGAATACACAGAGGAGTTTTATAAAATTGTAATCAGAACAGGCCATTCAGAGGCCAACAAGGAGAAGGTAGCCCATTATATTAATGGGTTACGAGCAAGTATTCAAGAGGAGTTAAGTCTGGTCAAGATGACCACCATAGAGGATGCTTACCAGTTTGCCCTAAGGGTTGAAGAGAAGCTGAATAGAAGGTTTGAGAGCAAGCAAAGAGGAAGAGGTCATGGTGGAAGAACTGGTGGAAGGACCAATGGAGAAAAATATAAGGATCGGAAGAAGGTTGGTGAAACCAGTAATACCCAAGAGCAGAAAGAGGGGAACACCTACCAACCCCGTAATCAGAACAATGGTTACCCAAGAGGGAGAGGTAGATCTGGACGTGGATTTGGAAGAGGAGGATTTCATGGAACCTGTTTCCACTATGGCGAAGAAGGACATCGAGCATACGAGTGTCCACAACACCGAGAAAGGATGAATAAGAGACCTGAGGGTCCTGCCAGAGCTGCTGTAGCAGATGAAGGTGCTGAATCAGAACATTCTGAGGAGGTAGAGAGAGGAGAAGTTATGGTCACTAGGAGGACCCTGTTGAATGAGGAGAAAGGATCAGACCAGAGGAGGAGCCTATTCCGCACAAGGTGCAAAAGTTTGGGTAAGGTCTGTAATATTATTATAGATAATGGTAGTACTGATAACTTGGTCTCAGAAGAAATGGTTACTAAGTTACAGTTAAAGAGGAGGAGACACCCGCATCCATATCGGATTGCGTGGTTACAGAAGGACCATAGGGCTTTGGTCAATGAGCAATGCTCGATGAAATTTAATATTGGGAATTACTGTGATGAGGTCCTGTGTGACATCCTGCCTATGGATGCTTGCCATTTGTTGTTGGGAAGGCCATGGCAGTTTGATCGGTGTGCAGTGCATGATGGTCGCGCCAACACTTACTCAGTGACGAAGAATGGAGTGCGCCATAAGTTGAAGCCCTTGAAGGAGGCGAGCGAAAAGGTATGTAGCAGCGCTAGAATCTGTTTAGTTGAAGGGGGAAGATTTTTGGATAGTTTAAAGCATGAGCATATGTGCTATGCATTAGTTCCTAGAGTTAGGAAGGAAGAATGCAAGGATACCCCTATAGAAGTCTTAGGACTGTTAGAAGAATTTCCAGACATTATATCTGATAATGTGCCTGAGGGTTTACCACCAGTGAGGAAGATCAGTCACCATATTGATTTGGTACCAGGATCTAGTTTACCCAACAAGGCAGCACATAGAATGACTCCTACAAAAATTGAAGAGCTGAACAGGCAAGTCCAAGAGTTGTTGGAGAAGGGACTGATTCGGGAGAGCTTGAGTCCATGTGCAGTACCTGCAGTACTAGCACCAAAGAAATATGGAGAGTGGAGAATGTGTACCGACTCTCGAGCCATTAACAAGATCACCATAAAGTATAGATTTCCATTGCCAAGGATGGATGACATTATGGACTATTTGAGTGGAGCCAAGTACTTCACCAAGATTGATCTGAAGAGTGGTTATCATCGGATTCATGTCAGAGAAGGAGATGAGTGGAAGACAACCTTCAAGACCGAGAGAAGGTTTGTATGAATGGTTGGTCATGCCATTTGGGCTAACCAATGCACCAAGCACATTCATGCGACTGATGAATGAGGTATTGAAAGAATTTTTAGGCAAATTTGTCATTGTCTATTTGGATGATATTTTAATATTTAGCAGAACCCTGGAAGAGCATCTGATGCATATCAGAAGGGTTTTTGAGAAGCTGTAGGAGGAGCAGTTGTTAATTAATCTAAAGAAGTGTAATTTCGTGAAGAAGGAGTTAGTGTACCTAGGATTTGTCATCTCAGTCGAAGGTCTAAAAATGGACCCAAAAAAAGTGAGAGCCATCATTGAATGGCCTACCCCGAGAAGCACGACTGAGGTAAGATCATTTCATGGTCTAGCAAGTTTTTACAGGAAATTCATTAGGAATTTCAGCAGTATTTGTGCACCCCTTACAAAAACAATGAGAGGGGATAAGAAAGAATTTAAGTGGACCTTAGGAGCAGATAAGAGCTTTGATATGTTGAAGAAGAAGGTTACAGAGCAACCTATTTTGGCACTTCCAGATTTTAATAAGGTATTTCGGGTAGATTGTGATGCTAGTGGTAGTGCCATAGGAGCTGTTTTGAGTCAAGAAGGTAAACCTGTTGCTTACTTTAGTGAGAAACTCAATGATGCTAGGAAGAAGTATTCAGTTTATGATCAAGAGTTTTATGCTATAGTTCAGGCTCTAAAGAAGTGGCGACATTACTTGTTGCCAAAAGAGTTTGTTCTATATACTGATCATCAGGCCTTAAATTATATTAATAGCCAAGGGAAGCTAAATCGGAGGCACCTAAAGTGGGTTGAGTTTCTACAGAGTTATACCTTTGTGTTGAAGCACAGGAGCGGAAGGTCAAACAGAGTTGCGGATGCCTTAAGTAGAAGGCGGTGTTTGTTGACAGAAATGAAGGTGGAAGTGGTAGGATTTGATGAACTGAAGGGTTTGTACCCTGAAGATCCTGATTTTGCAGAAGCCTGGAAGGCTTGCTTGGCACCTGTCACTTTGGACAGGACCAAGTGGTTGGATTTTCTGATCCAAGATGGAATGTTGTTTAGAGGAAGTCAATTATGCATTCCAAGGAGTTCAATGAGGGAAAATATGGTCAAGGAGAAACACAGTGGAGGGCTGGCTGGACATTTTGGTCGGGATAAGACCATTGCCCTGGTTAGTGAGAACTACTATTGGCCGCAACTACAGCAAGATGTGAAGAGGTTTGTGCAAAGTTGTAGAGTATGCCAGATGGTGAAAGGTGTGAGCCAGAACACTGGATTATATCAGCCATTACCTGTACCAGAGAGACCATGGGAGGACGTCAGCATGGATTTCGTTCTTGGTCTACCAAGGACACAACGGGGAAATGACTCCATATTTGTGGTGGTTGATAGGTTTTCAAAGATGGCACATTTTATCCCCTGCCAAAAAACTAGTGACGCAGTTCACGTTGCAGGTTTATTTTTCAAAGAGGTGGTACGACTTCATGGTCTACCAAGGAGTATCATTTCTGACAGAGATACCAAGTTTGTGGGGTATTTCTGGAGGACCTTGTGGAAGAAATTGAAGACAGATTTGAAATTCAGTTCTGCATACCACCCACAGACTGATGGCCAAACGGAGGTGGTGAATAGAAGTCTGGGAAATCTATTGAGATGCTTGATAGGAGATAAGCCCATGGGATGGGATTTGGTTTTGCCACAGGCAGAATTTGCATACAACAATTTTGTCAATAGGAGTACTAACAAATCTCCATTCCAGATAGTATATGGGAGCAGTCCAAGGAATGCTTCTGAGTTGAGGAAGATGGATACAGGGGAAAAGTGCAGTGTCGAGGCTGAGGACTTTGCAGAGCATCTGAAGAGCGTGCATGAAGAAGTGAAGAAGCACATTACTAGCATGAATAACCAATATAAGACAAGGGCAGACCAGAAGCGACGGTTCAAGGAATTCATAGTGGGAGATGAAGTCATGGTCCATCTGAGAAAAGAAAGATTTCTTGCTAAAACCTATAACAAGCTGAAGATGAAGAAGTTTGGACCATGCCGAATTATAGGAAAACGGGATTCAGGCAATGCATATGAAGTGGAATTGCCAAGTGGCCTTAACATATCACCTATTTTTAACATTGCAGATTTGGTAGAATATCATGAAGGAGGCAGTAGCGAGACACCAAGTACAGAGTTGTGGAGTATTCCAACATCTACTCCAGCAACAGACGAGATCGAGGAAATACTAGACACTCGAGCAGGCAAAAGTACCAAGAACAGACAGTATTCTGAATATCTGGTCAAGTGGAAGGGCAGGCCTATCGAAGATGCAACTTGGTTGTCAAAAATAGAGGTCGACCACCTGGGTCTTCCTCCAATAGTACAGAAGTGAAGGACACTTCTCAATCCACCCCGGGTGTCTGATGCAGGAGCATCCGGTGGCAGCAGAGCAATCTTGCATCAACAAAAAAAAATTTTAAGTGTTTGCCTTGATGTCACGATATCGCGACAGAGAAAAGTGTCACGATATCGCGACATGTCACGTTTTCATGACTCAGGAAGGAGAGAGAAGGCACGAAGCAAAAATGTCATGATATCATGACATGTCGCATTATCATGACCAAAGGACGAGAAAATGCGCAAGAGAGAAAAGTGTCATGATTTCGTGACATGTCATGTTTTCATGACTCAGGAAGGAGAGAGAAGGCATGGAGAAGAAAATGTCACGATTTCGTGACATGTCATGAAATCATGATCGAAGTAGGAGAGAGAAGGTGTCCAAAGAAAATGTCATGATTTCGTGACATGTCATGAAATCATGACTAAAATAGGAGAGAGAAGGCATCCAAAAAAAATGTCACGATTTTGTGACATGTCGCGAAATTGTGACGAAAGCAAGAGAGAGAAGGCATCCAAAGAAAATGTCATGATTTCATGACATGTCACGAAATCGTGATCAAAATAGGAGAGAGAGGAAGTTCAAAGAAAAATGTCACAAAATCATGACATGTCATAGGAAGGGCCATAGAAGAAAATGTCATGATTTCATGACCCGAAGCAAAGAGAAAAAGCAAGGAAGGAAACTATCATGATATCGTGACATGTCACGATTTCATGACCCAAAGTAGAGAGAGAAGTGGAAGGCAAAGTTGTCATGATATCGTGACATGTCACGATTTTGTGACCCAAAATAGAGAGAGAAAGCAAAGAGCAAAGATGTCACGATATCGTGACATGTCACAATTTCATGACCCAAGAGGCGAAGAGAAATCAGAGAGCAAAGATGTCATGATTTCATGACCCAAAGAGGCGAGAAGGAAGCAGAGAGCAAAGATGTCATGATATCGCGAATGTCACGATTTCATGACCGAAAGGAAGAAAGAAGAGCCGAAAAGGAAGATGTCGCGATATCATGACATGTCGCGATATCGCGACCCAAAGGAGAGAAAGGCAGCGAGGAAGAAAAATGTCATGATATCGCGACATGTCACGATATCGCGACATACTGCTGGTTCACGATTCGAAAAGGCCCGCATTCCCAGATGGTGTTTCCCGAGGCGGTCAAGGCCTCATTTATGCATGATTTCTTGCCCGGTAAGCTTGCTGAGCATGGCGGCCACTCGAAGGCTATGCCCAGAGGTCAGAGACGTTCAGACGGCTCATCAATGCGTGTTTCCATGGCTAACCCGGTGGCAGTTGCCAGTTAGGGAAAAGATGTGAAGGTTCAGTCACAAAGGCAGAGGAAGGGCCGACTTTTCAGATAGGAAGGATGTATTCTTCCAGGTGGGTCATTAATGGCCTAGAGGGTCGGGACCTCAAGAAAAACCTGGACATTGTTATAGAAGCAGGTGGTGAATCAGGAGAAGGGGGAGGTGCTCTGAGCAAGAAACTACGCCTGCGGGCTAGTATTGTAATTTCTTTTTGAAGTTTAATGAATGAGAGTTTGAGCGATTCTCCGTGTCCCCATCAAGTATCATACCAAACATCCTAGGTTAAAACAATACACAACTGTAATCTTGGATGAAATTGATAATTTTTTGGCATTCAACATTTCTTATATTCCTAGAGAGCAAAATCATATTACAAACCTCTTAGCAATAAATGTGTCAGGTGCAAATTATCCTGAAATTGACATAGAATATATGGAAAGATTTCCCAAATATTTTATACCTAACAACATAGTATATCTGCAAGTGTTTCAAGATGATGTAGGTATTAGATATTTCATGACCCTCCATAACCATTATGTTGATGTTATATGTGAATATGAGAATGAAGAAAAGTTAAAAGATATAATTGGAGAACTTGTAAAAGTAATTAAACTTAAAACAAATAGAATCCCAAAGGGGTTAGTTTCTTTAAAAATCATATTTGATGACTTTGACAAGGCATAAAAACCACTCCTCAAAGAAACACAAGCTAAATAAATAAACACTGGAAAAAAAGAGGAGCCCAAATTGGTTTAAATTGATAAAGTTTTGCTAAAAGAAGAAAAACAATTATATATTAGCTTTCTAAAGAAAATAAGGAAGCTTTTGGTTGGATTTATGAAGATCTAAAGACATTAAAAATTGATGTCATGACTCATATCATTCCTTTCAAAGAAGATGCAAAATCATTCAGGCAAAAGCAAAGGAAATTCAACCCCACTCTGCATCTAGTCATGCAAAAAGAAGTTCAAAAATGATTGGATGCAAAATTAGTAAGAAAAGTAAGATTCCCTTCCTAGATAGCAAATCAAGTACAAATGAGGGAAAAAAATGAAGAAATTAAACTTTGTGTTGACTTTCGAAACTTGAATAAAAGTTCACTCAAAGATAACTACCCTCTTCCCAACATGGAACAATTGTTACAAGTTGTAGTTGGCTCGTATAGGATGTCATTACTAGATGGATTCTTAGGATACAACCAGATTTAGATAAATCTTGAAGATAGACATAAAAATGCCTGCACTACCCCTTGGGGAACCTTTGAATACCTTAGAATGTCATTTGGGTTAATGAATGTAGGAGCAACATTCTAGAGGTCCATGGACTTTTCATTTAAGGGTCTAATATTCAAAATAGTTATTATCTACTTAGATGATATAACCGTGTTTTCAAAAAATCCAAAAGATCATCTTAAACATTTAACCACAATATTTGCTAGATGTAAAGAATAAGGGATATCATTGAATCCAAAAAAAGTATATTTGGAGCAATGCAAGGTAAATTGTTAAGACATATAGTGTTAGAAAAATAAATAAGTATTGATCCCTTGAGAGTAGAAGTTATTGCTAAGATAACTCCTCATTAGAACTTGAAAGGAGTCAGATCATTCTTTGGGAAAAATAACTTTGTAAGAAGGTTTGTGTCAAAATTTACTAAAATATCTAAACCTATTAATAGAATGATTAAAAAGAATACTGACATTAAATGGACAGAGGAAAACCTTTAAGCTTTCCAAAAAATTAAAGAGGCCATAACCACTGCCCCAGTGCTAAAACATCTTGATTACTCTAAGAGCTTTAACATATACTCATTTACTTTTGAGCACACTATTTTTGCAGTATTTTCCCAAAAGGATGATAAAAAGAATGAAATACCCATAGCAATCATGATTATAGGACTTAAAGGAGCTCATCTAAGATTCAAGATGATTGAAAAATAAGCTTATGTTGTAATACAAGCACTTGAATATTTTAAAGGTATTTTTGGCTCGAACAAGGTTATATGTTGTATTCCTTTCATAGCTATAAAAGATATTTTCACCCAACCAGAACATATAGCTAGTTTTGTTAGGTGGATGGTCAGGTTACTACAATATGATGTGGAACTTAAAGTTGTAAAAATCATTAGAGGATAGATTTTACCGAAATATCTAGCCAACAAAGAATGGGAAGACATGCATACCATTTCCATAGTTTATAAAATGCATGAGATCATAAGGACGAACAATGTTGAATGTAAATGGTATGATGATATCTTAATGTATCTTCAAACCTTTTCTTTCCCTAGAGGTATATCTAAAAATAAAATGAAGTTAGTTAGAAAACAAGCGCATAAATATTATACACAAGAAGGTAAAATCTATTGGAAGTATCCATATGGAGTATTATTGCTCTGTCTATTTAAAAAAGAAACCCTTGAGTTAATAAAATAATTATGATGGATTTTATGGGAGTCACTTTGCCCCAAAAGCAACTACTAATAAAATCATGAGAGTAGGTTATTACTGGCATTATTTATTTAAATATGTTCATCAATATGTGAGAGGTTGTCATAACCACCAAATTTTTGTAGGAAAGAACCATCTAACAGCCTTGCCTCTTAAGCTAGTAATCATAGAGGTACCATTACTCAATGGGGAATTGACCTCATTGGTGAAAAACCCTAATTCCTCAAGTAGACACAAATGGATCATCACTACGAAAAACTATTTTACCAAGTGGGTGGAAGCAAGCCCTCTAAGAAATTCAACAACTAAGGTAGTCATAAACTTCTTAGAGGAAAACATTCTAACTAGATTCGGCATCTTGAAGAAATTGATGACTGATAATGGGAAGTACTTTGTCTCCTTCGAAATGATAAATTTTTGTGTAAAGTATGGCACAAAACTTTCTCATTCTGCAAACTATTACCCTCAGGGCAATGTTCTATCTGAGTCATCAAATAAAAATTTAATAACAAGAATTAAAATATAATTGGGTAAAAATAAAAAGGGTTGGGATAGTGAATTAAAATTTGCTTATGAGAAAATATATTGTTTATTAAGAGGAATACAGGTAAAACCCCATATGAAATGGTATTTGGATAAAAAGCTTTGTTACCCCATCACACAAAAAGAATAGCCCTATCTTTGCTACTCCTTGATCATGAAAATTCTAATGCATTATATAGAAGGCTAGATCAAATTTCACTTTTGCAGGAAGAAAGAAGATATGCACCGAACAAGATGGTTGAACAAACCCAAAATATAGCGTAGTTTTTTAACAAACAAAAAATCTAGAGGTGCATCATTTTTTGCAGGGGGTATAGTCATTTACTGGGACCCCAAAAATGAAAGACACGAAGAAAAGGAGTATCTTGAACCTAAGTGGTTGGGCCCCTACCAAATAGTTCAGATTGTTGGTCAGAATACTTACAAGTTGCAAACCTTAGAAGGTGAATAGATAGCAAGTCCAAATGGATCAAGGGCATTTCCACTAGAGCTATAAATATTTGAATGGTAGTGGAGCAATGCAAGGCAAATATCTTTAAGAGTGAAATCATTAATAGGCCTAACCCCTCCCAAAATAATGAAATTTTGTTTGATAAAGGAATTAAAATGAATGCACTAACACACACTTCAAGCTAAGATATGATGTGAAAGTAACCTCTAATAAATTCCATCTAACTCTAGCTAAAGATATTGCTAGACAATCTAAGATTTATGAGCAAAATTTCATCTGAGTTTAAATTGGATCCTTTGATTTTAATGATCAAAAGCAATGTTACCTTTTTATTTTTCTTAGATAGTCTTTGTTAAAATATTTTATGTTGTGTTCATTTGGCAATAAATTCTCAGGCCAAACCCTTGAAGTCTTGTTTTAATAACTAGAGAGTCTGTAGTTCTCAAGTACCTCAGGTTTTCACCACTTCTCCCAGTCAGAGCCTATATTGTACCCTAAATGATCCAACATGAAAGTACCCCTAATTTTAGAATTTTTAAGGTCATTAGAGCTCCTAGATTATGTGATTATTTAAATGAACAAAGTTGGTCTTAAGGATTGAGGAAGTAAAACACTTTAGAATATTACAAATGGAATCTATTTTTTTCAATCTTGATAAAATTCATCAAAGGTCTAAATCACTCATTCTCAAGGATTCTTTTCTATTATATTAATCACCCTTCATGAAACTGCCTAAACTGCAAAGACTGTGAAAGTATCCTTCTTCATCAAAAGCATAAATGCAAAAGATACCACTATGTCTCACAAAATATCCATAATATAAGACCACACTTTTTTCCATTACATTAATCATGAGCCAAATATTAGTCTTTTAAGCCTCCAAAAAAATAATTTATCAAATTTATAAATGCTAGAGGATTAAGAATCACCCATGAAGTTTCCTCAAATGAGCTAAGCCTAAGGCCTAATAAGTTCATTAATCATTCTTCCTAAGTATATGGTCATGAGGCATTCGGCCAAAACAAAACCCACCATAAGTAAAGAAATCAGTCTGATCAATCGAAAATTGGTAACTCATAAAATCCATCAACCAAAAAATTATATCAGTTGAAACAAGAATGAAGACCTCTATCAAAGTCAACACTCGAAATTCAAATCAAAGCAAGATGTTTTTGGTCAAAAGGGAGAAGCCATCGACTGATCGAGTTGGTGTGAAAGAAACTATTCATCCAAAAGCAAATCAAAGGCCCAAATCGATCTATCAAGGTGCAAAAAATATCAACGACTAGGAATTATCGGCTTGAAATCTATCGGTAAAAACATGGTCAACCCGTGTGATCAATGATAACACACAATTCAAGGTATTATAATTTTTGTTCAAAAGGTTATCTTCACAATTGGTAATAATTTTCCCATGTAAATAGGTCTAAACCTTGGTCCTTGGTCATACTAAAACTAAAACTTACAACCTTAGGAGATTTAGAATTTCTATTGAAGGGAAATGGGAAGGTCACATGTGCATGAACACTTAAGTATTTTTCAACCAAAGCAAAATTAAAACAATAACCCTAGGTGGTAAATATCATGAGGGTCATGGTTAAGTTGTCCCCCTCTTCTTTAATGAAATCACCTAAGTACTTTGTTTTAATTTACGAATTTCAAGGTTAGGTCATTTGGTTAAAAAGTTATAATGGTCAAGGACCAATCGATTGACTAAGTTATGAGGCTAAGGCCATTCGGTCGAATGAGAAGATGACATGGAAACATCAGAGTGGTCCATGCTTTTTTGGCCAACAAATATTAATGCCCAAGATTCATCCATAAAAAGGGAATGGGGCAAGATTTAAACACACCATGTCTAACCCCTAAAACATGATAAATCCATGTTCTCATGTATTTCTTAAGTATATAACCCACAATAATGAAATATCATGAGGGTCATTAACACGTTCACACCCCTTTCCTAGGCTAAAATTTTCCTCAGTCTAACCAAAGTTTTCATGTTATATTTGTAAAAATATGGTTAATAAGATTCAATCAAAGAAATTTTATAACCTAAGACACATGTGAAGGAGGAAAGGCCAATCAGATGAAAGGATATAAATGTGTAAATTAATCTACCGAGAAGATCTGAGCCATTAAAGTATTTCGATCAAACGAGATGAACAATCGAGATTTATAAAATGAGGTGAAGTCAACTAAGAAAAAGTCAAAGTTATGCATAAATTTAATTTGTTATATATGTGGGATTTTATTTAACTAATGTCTATATTCTTATGTTGAGCTCCCTAAATACTACCATGGAATTAATGCTAAGCACAAAGTGTAAGAATACTCTAGGCCATTTGATCAAAAAATAATGAATGAATATATCAATCAATGAAAAGGGTTCAACTGATTCACATAAAACCATAAGGAACCATTGGCTGAAAACCTTCATGATAAAGACAAAATAAAAGTCATGTTGGCTGACCAATAATTGATGGTTACAAATGCTCACATGGCATAGTACCAACGACACATATCAACTGGTCAATGACACACTTAAAGTGGTGCTACATTAAAAGCAAGATATTTTGGATCCCCATCTGAGAAAAGCTGATAGGATGCATGAAGTGATGATGACCTCACAAACACTAGGAAAGTTACGAACATACAAGTCAACTATGGGCTTATCGTCAGATTTATCTAAGCACATGCCTAAAGAAAATGTGATTAAATCAAGTAAAAAATAGAGTGCAAGCTGGAAATATGAATAAGGTAAATATAGTTATGGCCTTGCCAAAATACAATGAATAAAGAGCAATCACACTTAAGAATGGGGTAGATAAAAGATCAATCCAAACCAAAGCTAAGGAACTTCACTCATCACACAGGTGAAACAGATGAACTGAAATGAATCATCATGAACTATACAATTTGAGGCTAACCTGTGATCCAAGTGATGCTAATAGAGGATCTAGTTGATGCAAGGATACCGATTCAAAGCAAACCAAATATTTCTTAGATCAACATAATCTAACTTAATAGTCATAAACTAATGAAATACTCCTTTCAACTCAACCTTATATATGGGAAGTGTAGCACCCTAAAATTGGCACAGTTAAACCTTAGTAAAAAGATAAAAATTCAAATTTAACCTCAAACTGCCCATTAACCGCCTGTTACCCGCTCCCTTTATTTTCCATGCCATTTTTAGGATTTTTTTTACCATTGTACGATATCATCGTAGATTAGATGAAATCATCCCAGATCTAACAAATTCGTCTGGACGTTTAATGATATCATCGCAGATTAGATGAAATCGTCCCAGATCTAACAAATTCTTCTGGAACAAAACATCCAGACGATTTCATCCCAAAACTAAATTTTCATACTTATCTTCTATTCCAACAGCTCCTCTAACCTGGGCAAAAAGTGTTTCTATGTAGTTAGAGTCTCCCCCGTTGGAGATATCCCAAATTGGGATGATCTCCAACCTCCTAACGTCTCCCTAATCCTATATAAACTAATATTTTCTCAGTTTATCCCCCTGACTCTCTGCCTAAAACTCTGCTTAAACCCCCTAAACTTCCACGCACCTTAGAGAATCCTCACACCATCATTTGCATTCTATATTTCATGTTTTCTTGTAGGAACTTTACTTTTTTTCAGTCAAAGCAAGCTCAGATCTTCGCAAGCGATTCCAGGATATTTCGAACGATCCTGTTGAGGAGCACAGACGATTGATGGGCTATCGTTAAGCACATCATTAAATCTCAAAGATCTTATCAATCCGGGGTGGTGTCCAAGGCTATTTACGAGAGAAAGTTCAAGCAGGGTTGTAGTTCAGTTCATTTGGAAGCAGCAAGTCTTATTGGTGGAATTGATTGTGTGGGGGTTTTGTGTCACTTCTACCCCTAAATTGCATAAATTGAACTTTAATCTATTTGCAAGAATGAAAACTAATTGCTAATTGCATAAATGAAACCCTAGTTACAGTTGCAAGAATGAAATCTAATTAAATTGCAGAATTGAAACTCTAGTTATAGTTGCAGAATTGAAAGTCTATTTAATCTTGCAATAATTGAAATGAAGCATAAAAACTAGATCCTGTCAATGCTCTGTAATAGAAGGTCATCAATCTTCTGTGCAGGGTTTTGACAGCAAAAATAAGAATGCAGGGAAATTACAGAAAACTTGTAAATTGTTGGAAATGGAAATTTGCAGTGAATTGGAAAGTTGCTAGGAATGAAAAGAATAACCAGATCTACCACTAATCATATCACAAAAACATTATGAACAAGAATTAAACAACTAGGAATGTTAGTTATGCAAAAGAATGAAAATGACAAGTTCACAACTTATTCTGCTACAGCAAAATCAGAATAAAACCTGTCTGTCAGTCCTCCTCCTAGGTCTAGAAGTGGCCAGCCTCCTTTCTCAGAAGAAGGTTTGAATTCTTCTTTAAGTCTTACTCACACTCAGACATAACAAAATAAATGGAATGAAATCTACACTTTTATTGCTTCAGAAACATAATTACAATTCTGCTAAAATCTGTTACAGGTCTGAAATCACTATTCTATTATCTCCCTATTTATTTTCTATCTCCTCTATCTAATATAATATCCTTAATAATAATATATCTAATAGCTCAACCTGGATGGGAGCTATCTTTTATAGATGCCTAAAATCTAATTACAAACAGAAAATATGTTGTTCCTGATATCCTGTAGAATTTCCTGGGTTTATCCTAGAAGAGGATCAATTTGATCTTTTCCATAAATGGTGGCTTTGGATGGCAAGGATGGCAAAGTTAGATGGGAGATATTTTCCCTTAACTTTCTCAACCTTATTATCCCCTTTTCCACCGCCAAAAGTCAGTCAACAAGTCAAAAAGTACATTCTGTTTTCATTCCGAAGATAAGTGGCTCATTCCGAAGATACTGCAATTCTCATTCCGAAGATCCGCTCATTCTGAAGATACTGCAATTCTCATTCTGAAGATCCACTCATTTTGAAGATACTACAATTTTCATTCCGAAGATCCGCTCATTCCGAAGACACTGTGTTTTCTCATTCCGAAGATATCTGTTCATTCCGAAGACATTGTGTTCATTTCGAAGACACTGTGTTCATTTCAAAGATCTTTAGAATGACCAACTTTGTTGACTCCAAATGGTTTTGGCTGCATTTCTCAGGTGGATTAGCCCTCAGGATCAGATTGCAATAGTCTTCATTCTTCCTTGGATGTGAATTCCATGCCTTGCCATTCATTGGCAACTTTGTTGGAATTTATATGGAAAAACTAGTTTTCTACTGCACAGTAATAAGTCTTTGTACTATTTGTTGAATTTAGAGAAACTAATGCTTAATGATCATCAAAATAAGACTACTGAAGTGTTGCTGTCAACCTAAGCATGACAAGATAACATAAAACTATACAAGAACTGTTAAAAATCAGAATATAATGTCCTTAACACTTCAATCATGCAAATAGTTAATACACAACATATTAAATCAACTTAACTAGCATATAAGATAATTCACAAGAGTTTTAGGCAGTTTTAACTATTTAAAACATGCTATAAATGAGGCTTATCCAGGCCTCATCATTCCCCCCCAACTTATATTAATGCATGCCCTCATGCATTGCAATGGGCTATGGAGTCACAAATGTCCATACTCATATTCCATGTTTCATAGAACAATTTAGTGCCTGTGTAATTTCTCATGAAGGTTTCTGAGTCATTATTCAAACTGATCATCTGGTTGGGAATCCTCTTC
Organism: Wollemia nobilis; assembly: GCA_028583015.1. Lineage (NCBI taxonomy): Eukaryota > Viridiplantae > Streptophyta > Pinopsida > Araucariales > Araucariaceae > Wollemia > Wollemia nobilis. The sequence continues at coordinate 1,864,290 of JAQPPZ010016974.1, read as the reverse complement.
AAAATAGGAGGGAACTAGAGTAATGATGGTTGGAGGCCTGAATCTGAGACCTACCCAATAATGTTGCATAAAGGTATTTCTCTGGATTGAGAAGGCAATGCCTCATAATGGAAGGGCACTGCTTCAAAGTGGAGGGGCACTACTTCAGAATGAGCACCTGTGTCTTCATCTTCCCTAGATAATCCAAGTAGTAATTGAACCAAATCCTCCTCTTTATCTGATGTAGTTGATTGTTCGTCAACTTGTGACAACCTGCTTTTTAGTTTCTCCACTTTCTACTATAATTCTCTAATTTTCTTTTCATGTTTTTCAATAACATATTTTCTTTCCTCAATCCATCTCATTTGTATTTTTATAACACTCTTGGCTACTCTCAGTTGTTTTGTGATGTCCACCTCCTCTTCTTCATTTGACTCAGAACCTAATACTGACAAATCAACTGCAGTTTGCTGCTCAACAATGATCTCATCCTCTGCTTTAGACCCCTACTCCTGTACAGGAGGTTCCATGAAATTATCTATGATTACATCCAAATTCTCAGTGGCTTGTTGCACTTCTATGACATCATGGCTATCCTGTCTGGTCTTCTCTTCAATCATTTGTTCTTTTATCTCTTTTTGTTGGAGTCTTGTAGACCTCCTAGTCCTTAATGTATATTTTCTCTTCTTGCCCTATTTTCTTGTGGTAACAGGGGTTGTAGGGATAGCTTCAGGCTCTTCACTGGGAACTTCACTCTCCTATTCTGACAGATAAATAACATCTTTAGAAAAATGAACCCTCTTCTATTTTATTTTTCTATTGTCAGTTTCAGCCCTTCTCTTCTTAGTCTGTGAGGTTGATGGTTCTAGAGAAAAATGCTTTGTTGCTTTTGCTTGGTGTGTTTCCTTCTCTGCAATAGCATTTTTTTTTCTTCTTCCTCAGTAGCATATTTTTTTATAGCAAATGCTAGAAAATTCACTCTAAATTTTGGTTGTTGCCTACCATGCCTGAGGTGGTTTAAAATTTTGAAATGATGCCTTGACAAAATTACATACTACCCTTCACAGGTTGAAAAATCTGGTAACCCATGTGGTTACGTTATTCCAAGGTTCTTGTAGGCTGGCCCTTTTTCATTTTTCACTTCATTTCTCTATTCTGATGCTGAGAAGACTGCTCTCTTCTGCTGCTAGGTCACTGATTTCTGGTTTCTACAGAATTACAGGGTTTGCTCTTGTTCTTCTTCAGAAAGAACTTTTAATTTTTTTACTTTTCCTTGTAATCATTAGCAAATATGTCTTCAGAAAGAAAATATGGCACACTTCCTTATTCTGTGCTCTGAACACCTGGCCATCAATCATTGGACATCCTTGCCATCAAATTTTCTTTACTATTTTTAGCTCATCCATTCTGCATGCAAATTTTCCCACATGAGTGGTTATTAGCAATGAATGGTGGTGGCATGTTTGTTGGTTATTTTCCTTGTGATTCTTGTACTTCCTTGATGGGTGCAAAATATGAGATGAATCTAACCGTAAGCCAGCTGACATGTGTCAATGATCACATGGAGTAAAAACAATTCTGCTGACTATGTCTTTTTCTCCCTCCTTGGATGCCACATGGAAACAGACTGTTAAATCTTCATTCCAAATATTATGTTTCATTCTGAAGACTAAGCTGGGCATTTAATCTGAAGATAACCTCGGTTATTGAAGATACAACAGTCATTCTGAAGACATAGCAGAAACCAACATTTTTCTCTTTCTCCAAGCATGTTTTGTTTATGCCAACTCTTATGAACACTTTTATACTAATGGTTAATTTTCATATACTATATATCAAATATTTACAATGAGAAAAGTGCAAGAAACATATATACCTGGTTAAAACAAGTTAATGCAAGTTTTGAAAGATGACTGCTTCGTTGATATTCTGTTGAGGCTTCCTGCAACACTTCAAAAACAAGTGCAGTTGGTGAATTTGTACAATGGTGACTCAGAAATTTCAAGGTTATGCATGCCAGAAAACTGGTTTTCATGCATACCAACTCAGTAGCGCCTTAGAAAAAGGTTTTCACTACTGAGTTATTCATTTTTCTCTCTTTTTTTTTTTCTTGGTTTCCTTTTTTTTTCCTCTCCTTTTCTCTCTCTTTTTTTCTTGATTCTGATTATGCCCATGAAGGATTTCATGATTTCCCTGAAATCATGCCCATGAAGGAATTCATAATCAAAATTTATTCATCTTTTTGTTTTCTACTTTTTTTTATTTTTCTTTTAAGATTCAAAGATATGATCATTTGGAATCTTCATCAGAAGAAGAAGCCTCTTCTGTCAAATGTAACTGTGTGAAATACCGAGCAAATTCCACCTTTGTTAGTGGTTTATGGTACAACTCGTAAAAGATGTCCATTCACCACTAATATCCTCCTTAAATCATCAACTAAAGAAAGTTGAACAACTTCATTCTCAAACTCCCCTGGTTCATCCTTGCTGCTCTTAATGTGATCATCATGCCACATTTTCCATTTTTGTTGAGTGAACTCTATTTGGTGAAGTGCTTCCAACCAAAGTTCATCAAATGCATTCAACTGCAAAATTTGTTTTTTTTGTACCTGCAACAACTCAATGCCAACTGCTAAAGATGCATAAAATGTTAGTAAAGCATTAGGATGTTGCACCAATATATCAAACAAATTTGCTCCCTGGTTTTTAGTCAACCAACTATTGTTGTTCAAAGGTTGTTTTGGTTGTATTTCAGCTTTGTTTTGTACCAGGCTGATTTGAATTGGTTCTTGGAGAAACATTTTTATTTACAACAATGGAGGCCAAAACTAAAGTATTCTTTTCATTTTCCTTATGTGTTCTAAGAAACTGTGGGCTTTCTGTACAATCATACTTAGGTGTAATAAGTTTACCTGAAAGCAAGTTAACTAATTTTCCACCTTTTTGTATGGTTTTAGGATATACTTTCTTCCTTTTTCTTGGTTTTCTAAAACACATTTCTTGAACAATCCTATTAATGATTGGTACAACTTGAGGTAAAGGGATTGTAATAGTTAAATGTTCTAATTCCTTTATCAAATCTGATTGTGAAGATGTTATTTTTGATATCTCAGATTGTTCAAAATATGATACTTTATTTGATGAGGTATCTTGTTCTTCTTGATGTTGTTTTAGTGTGGATTTGTTTTCATGTTCATTCTTTTTAACTTCACTTTCTACACTGATAAGTGGAATAGGTTCAAGCAGTGGTTCACTTGAACACAACCGAGTTTTAACACAATCACTAACATTTATTAGGGCTGTATTTTTTGATTCAACCATAGAGACAGGGGTTACCTGTTTAACATGATTTGGACTGACCAAAGGTTGAGTTGAAAATAGAGGTTGTTTTAATTTTTGTTGTTGTTGTCCATGATAGAAATTATGGATATAATTAGGCAACAAATTTGATTTTTGTTTTTGACAATGTTGCTGCCCTTTGTATAGATTTTGATGTTGTACCCATTGATATCCCTATAATTTTGGTTGCAACCATGGTGGATGTTGTTGATTCCATTGTTGTTGCATCCATCCATGTTGAGACCATGCTTGGGAGTATGCCCATGGTGGTTGACTCCAACATTGTTGAAGTGGACCTGAAGCAGACCATGGCATATACCAAGGATTATTTCCCCAATGTGCAGGAAATTGAGAAGCATTCTGATATGGAAATTTATGAAAATTATTCCCTTGTCCTTGTCCTACAAAATTGATTTTTTTCATAGGTTGAGACTATTTTTCAAAGACACTTTTAAGTTCTGGCAATAAACTACACTGATCTGTGGGGTGTCCTAATTGACAAATGCTACATGTAGCAGGTATAAATATTTTGTTCAAAGGACAATCATGAAGAGAGTGTTGCTTTTTACATTCTGAACAATAGATGGCTGAAGATTCAGTAGATTCATTTTTTTCATCTAATGTTCTATCATGTACTAAAATATCAGCCTCTTTCATGCATTCTTTCAAATCATGTTTTTCATTACCAATTCTGTGTTTTCTATGCCTTGAATGAGAGTAATTTTTACAGAGTTTAATAATTTCCTGAAATTTAAGTGCATTTGTATCTCCTCTTCCCAAGATATCCAATGCATCCCTAGATTCATCTTGTAGTCCCCTTAAGAATATGACTTTGCAAATTTCAGGTTCAACACTTCCACATCTCTTATGAACAAAAGAAAATTTGTCTATATAATCTTCTAAGATTTCATTTTCCTCTTGTTTCATTGTAAGAATTTCATCATTTTGATTCTTGACTTGACAATATTCTTGGTATCTCTCCAAGAATATGTTTTCCATCTCATCCCAAGTTCTAATTGAGTCAGGTGCTAAGGTGATAAACCATCGTAGAGCTAACTCTTTAAGAGTGGAAGGAAATAGTTTGAGCTTTTGATTGTCATTAGTGTAATCATGAGCTTGACATACAATTTTAAACTCAAACAAAAACATATCAGGATCTTCGGATGTAATTCCCTTGAAAGTTGGTAATACCGCAGGTGAAATGACCTTCATGGGAGCATTTTGATTAAGATCTAGTTGGATGGGATTTTGAAAAGTTCTGGGAGGTGCACTAGTTGCACTAGGGTGGAGCACATTGTTGGCTCTACCTTGATTCTCTTGTGAGCCTTCCATTGTAGGTTCCCAAAAACAATTATAAATCTTGTCAAATTTTCCTGATTGTATGGATTTGTCAAGAGAAAATGGTGTTGAACTACTTAATTTTCCTTCTTGTAATGATTTCTCAAAGGATCTTGCAGTCTTGGAAGTGGATGATTGGGATTCTTTGAAAATTCCAACATTTTTGGAAATAAAAAATTTAGACATTTTTGACATAATTTCAACCTCTTGTGAAATTTTTCTTCTTGTGGTTTCTTGCTTATTTCCTAAATGGACTGAAATACAATTTACCAATAACAATTACTTATACCAGTCATTACATTCAGATTTTACTCTAAAATTCACAACTTAGCATATTTAATAATTATTGGACTGCTTTTCACCTTCTAACAACACCGTGTTCCCCAGCAACTGCACCAAAATGATGGGTTGTCATTAAGCACATCATTAAATCTCAAAGATCTTATCAATCCGGGGTGGTGTCCAAGGCTATTTACGAGAGAAAGTTCAAGCAAGGTTGTAGTTCAGTTCATTTGGAAGAAGCAAGTCTTATTGGTGGAATTGATTGTGTGGGGGTTTTGTGTCACTTCTACCCCTAAATTGCATAAATTGAACTTTAATCTATTTGCAAGAATGAAAACTAATTGCTAATTGCATAAATGAAACCCTAGTTACAGTTGCAAGAATGAAATCTAATTAAATTGCAGAATTGAAACTCTAGTTATAGTTGCAGAATTGAAAGTCTATTTAATCTTGCAATAATTGAAATGAAGCATAAAAACTAGATCCTGTCAATGCTCTGTAACAGAAGGTCGTCAATCTTCTATGCAGGGTTTTGACAGCAAAAACAAGAATGCAGGGAAATTACAGAAAACTTGTAAATTGCTGGAAATGGAAATTTGCAGTGAATTGGAAAGTTGCTGGGAATGAAAATAATAACCAGATCTACCACTAATCATATCACAAAAACATTATGAACAAGAATTAAACAACTAGGAATGTTAGTTGTGCAAAAGAATGAAAATGACAAGTTCACAACTTATTCTGCTACAGCAAAATCAGAATAAAACCTGTCTGTCAATCCTCCTCCTAGGTCTGGAAGTGGCCAGCCTCCGTTCTCGGAAGAAGGTTTGAATTCTTCTTTAAGTCTTACTCACACTCAGACATAACAAAATAAATGGAATGAAACTACACTTTTATTGCTTCAGAAACATAATTACAATTCTGCTGAAATCTATTACAGGTCTGAAATCACTATTCTATTATCTCCCTATTTATTTTCTATCTCCTCTATCTAATCTAATATTTCTATAATCTAATATATCTAATAGCTCAACCTGTATGGGAGCTATCTTTTATAGATGCCTAAAATCTAATTACAAACAGAAAATATGTTGTTCCTGATATCCTACAGAATTTCCTGGGTTTATCCTAGAAGAAGATCAAATTTGATCTTTTCCATAAATGGTGGCTTTGGATGGCAAGGACGGAAAATTTAGATGGGAGATATTTTCCCTTAACTTTCTCAACCTTATTATCCCCTTTTCCACCGCCAAAAGTCAGTCAACAAGTCAAAAAGTACATTCTGTTTTCATTCCGAAGATAAGTGGCTCATTCCGAAGATACTGCAATTCTCATTCCGAAGATCCGCTCATTCCGAAGATACTGCAATTCTCATTCCGAAGATCCACTCATTCTGAAGATACTACAATTTTCATTCCGAAGATCCGCTCATTCCGAAGACACTGTGTTTTCTCATTCCGAAGATATCTGTTCATTCCGAAGACACTATGTTCATTCCGAAGACACTGTGTTCATTTCGAAGATCTTTAGAATGACCAACTGTGTTGACTCCAAATGGTTTTGGCTGCATTTCTCAGGTGGATTAGCCCTCAGGATCAGATTGCAATAGTCTTCATTCTTCCTTGGATGTGAATTCCATGCCTTGCCATTCATTGGCAACTTGTCTGGAATTTATATGGAAAAACCAGTTTTCTGTCGCACAGTAATAAGTCTTTGTACTATTTGCTGAATTTAGAGAAACTAATGCTTAATGATCATCAAAATAAGACTACTGAAGTGCTGCTGTCAACCTAAGCATGACAAGATAACATAAAACTATACAAGAACTGTTAAAAATCAGAATATAATGTCCTTAACACTTCAATCATGCAAACAGTTAATACACAACATATTAAATCAACTTAACTAGCATATAAGATAATTCACAAGAGTTTTAGGCAGTTTTAACTATTTAAAACATGCTATAAATGAGGCTTATCCAGGCCTCATCAATGATCTCGTACGATTGGAGGCGATCCCGATTATAGTCCAGATTGGGTGTAATTAGAGTCCAGAGTTTGCATCTCTTTATTGTTTTCTGTATTTCTTTATACATTATCTTAGTTATTATATTTATGCATCTTGGATTTCACCTCATTTAGCATAACCACATGATAAAGTTAAAATCAATCATTAAATTTATTGCATTTCTCTTATTTTTTATTTGAATCTATTATTTAGGCATGTTTGCTGTTATTTCTATCATTCTCCTTTGCTTTTGTAGTTGCATATTTTGTATTTTGTATCTATTCTTGTGATTATAGGTTTCTAAAATTTTTTTCAAATTGACGATGATCTCATCTGATCTCAGATGATCGTCTAAGATTTGAGATGATTCGATGTAATTTTAGATGATTACGTACGATTTGAGACGATCTGGACTATTACAAAACTCAGAATATTCATCAGACATTCAAAATCAGGTATGTTCTGTCCCATTCAGCACATTCTCTATGTTTAGCATTTATTCATATTTTCTATATCCATAAAAATTAGCATTGGCATATAGAATAGTTTAGATTCATCTTGGCCAAACCTAGGAATTGAATTATTAAAGTACAAAATGAACACATCAAACCCACTATCAACCTAGGTGTGGAAAATGCCACTCAAAAGTTTCCTGGTGAACCCACCATCCGTCGAAAATTCACCCTTATATCCCTCCCCCGAGAGGTGGGACCTTCAAAGGGCCTCTCAGTCCGAGGTATTGTCCCATCCTTCTTGCATCCCCCTTCCAGGTGTGGATCCTATAGCCTGAAGGTAAGGATGCAAAAAATTTGGAGCAATACATTTTGGTGAACTCGACATAAAAAACTAAAAACCTTTTGAAAACAATCCAAAAAACAAAACATAAATGCATTTAGAATCAAAGATTGCATATCATATTTAGATGGTAGATTATAATAAAATATGAGATGTCACCATTAATGTTGAGAATCAATTAGCAGCTATAGAGATTACTTCTATTCTTAGAGTACCTCAAACAAATAGGGTTCAACCTTTGTGGGATGAACTTGATAGGATATTGGGTATCATTAGGTCTAGGGCAACAGAACTTAGGCAAATTAACAGGTTTGTCCTAGATAGAATCCTGGATCCTGATCAAGTGACCTTATATTATGAACTTTAGAGAGCTTGCCATAGGTGGTTAGCAGATAAAAGAGCCCTTGTGTCTTCATAGTTGTACACCTTTGAGGAATACCTTGAGAATGCAATTGTAGTACATAAATTTCTATCTCATATAGAGGATCAAGAGGTCGTTCTTACAGATAGAAAAATATGGAATAGAGTTCCTAGAGCTGTGTTATATCGAGAGTATTGCCATGAGCTCTATTTTTACAAGTCAGAGTCAAAAGTAGATAACATCACCATAGCACACTTTATCAAGTTCTTGAAAAACCATTTCCAATTTGAAGAGGAGCATTTCATGACTCCTGATGAACTTGATCCTATCAATGACATCTATAAACTATTTATAGAAAACTAAGCTATTATTTTATTATTATTATTTCTTGCATTTAGTGTGTTGTTTGTTGTCTTTATAAGCATAAAACAAAAAAAAACAAAAATAAAATAAAATAAAATAAAATAAAAACAAAACAAAATCATAACAAAAATCAAAACATTTTCTTTTAAGTATTATAGTAGGTATATAATTAAAATATATCTACCTCTTAAATATGTTGCAAATATATTAATATATATTTGCTAAAATCTAAATTTAGACAATGACTAGACTCAGGAATGGAAAACAGATTGAAGTAGAAGAAGATTGGTTAGGAAAACCAGGAAATAACCCAGATGTCCTTCCTAAAGACCCAATTCAGGAAGAAGGAACCTTTGACCAACAAGAAGAAAAATTTGTTGTAGGAAATGAACAAAAATAAAATGATAGAGAGGAAGGATCCTCATCCCCTAAAATATCTCTAGAAGGAGCTGTTACTTTTGAGAACATGAAACATTTCTGGAAGTTCCTCAATACTAATATTGGCACTCTTAATAGAGTAGTCCATGTGGACAAATATCAAATTAGTGACACTCAAGCAACCCTAGAAGACATATATCACACATGCACTAATCCCTTGTCCTTTGTTGATCAAGAAAGTGATCAATCTGGACCATCCAATTTGGATATGGTCACTATAATCCAGAACACGCAACAACAATAGGTTACCCAACTAGCTAGAGTACCTTTTACCAAGCCTAGGGTTATTCCCACACAAAAGAAACCATCATTCATTGCTTTATTTCACCAAGTTATTGATCAACATACCTCAAATCAACAAAAGCCTAAAACAAAACCAAATACCAATTTCCAACAATCTGGGATACAACATAATGCTACAAAAAATCTTCTTCATAATACTCTTCCTACCAACCATTTGCATAACAGCAATATAGCATCTAATCCTTATGTCACACCAGCATACACTCACAAATCCCATGCTCATGTACCACTGAACCAATATGGTGGGAAAACTAGTAATCTGGAAGCCATGGTGAAACAGTTAGTCTCCCGCATGGACCAGATAGATCCCTACCATCCCTCGTACAATTATTGGGAGATGTGTAGTCAGCCTCTAGATCCTATAGTTGTAGCACAACCATATCCCAAACACTTTCTTATGCCTGTCCTACCTATATACAAAGGAACTAAAGATCCCATAGAGCATCTTTGTATGTTTACGATAGCATGTCATGATATATCACATGATGACTTGTTATTACTAAAGATGTTCTCAAAAATTTTAGGAGGGATGGCCTTTGAATGGTATTATCAACTACCCACTCATTCTTTGAGGAATTTCGAAGAAACCGTCGAGTCTTTTGTGCATCAATTTAGTGCCTATATCGAAATGCATGTAACCATTAAATATTTGTACAACCTAAAACAAGACAAAGATGAGTGTTTTATTGGCTTCTTAGCTCTATGGAGGCAGTTGATAGGAAAATTACACTTTGTGTTACCTTATCGAGAAATGTTGGATATATTTATCAATAATTTACAAGAAAAACTATCCTATGAATTATCAACTGCTAACTTGACCACCTTCGATCAAGCTATAGACTTAGCCTGAAGAGTGGAAGATGCTCTTATTAGGAGAGGTCAGCTTAAAAAGAAAGATGATGAGAAAACATCCAAAAATCAATATAAAAATAAACAAGTTGTGGGTGATGGAGTCACTGATAGCGAAAACATTGCCAATGTTAATACTGTGAAAACAATAGAGAAGTTCATATTGAAACCTTCTGATAAACCACCTCGAGAATTTACTAGGTTAAATCAACCTTTATCAACCATTCTCCCGCAACTATTAGCACGAGGTTTGATTCAATTACCAAATATCCAGGAACCTGATCCAACTATACCCGGATATAGAGTTGATTTACATTGTGATTTCCATAGAGGGCCTGGACACGCTACCAACTCTTGTAAAAGATTAAAACATAAAATACAAGACCTGATTGATAACAATGATATGGAGGTGCAAGCCTTTCAACCTAAACAAAATCCTTCTAATAATGCTCAAAATAACATCCCCCAAAATTAGAATCAGAATGCCAATCAATCATTAGACATATTTCAACATCCTTTACCAAAGCATGGTAAAGAGGTGGCTAATAAAATTGAGCATCATAATGTTCCCCCTCCTACCCGATATGTAGGAACTATTAGTGGACATTCACCTACTCATGATGTATAAGTATTTGACACAACTTTATCCATGGTTACGACCAGACCTCTATATAATATTTGGACCCCTGATTTTAGTGATACCGAATATGAGACTAAAAGTGACATTGAAATCACCTCAAATCAATCAAATAGTTCTGAATATGAATCAGATCCTATTCAACCTATCATAAGTTCCATGGTTCCAGAAGAACCATTTCCTAGAAGAGTCACTACTAGACCATATTCTCACCAATTACTTTCTAATGAACAAGCCATAAACGCTAGACCAAAGCCCATTCATCATCCGCAAAATAATATTGTAGGTACCATTGGAGCCGTTACTATACAACAGGCTCAAAAATCTCAATAGGATCAAACTTAGAATGATGGATCAGCTCCATTTGTTTTGAAAAATCCCAATAAAGGGAATCATGTGCCTAATGTTCAACCTAAGACTCCTTATAATATTAATGAACAATTATCAAATACTACAGTTAAAATTTCCCTTTTGGACCTTTTAAGATCTTCTCCTACCCATAGGGATGAATTAATTCTCACATTAAGCCAAATGATGGTACCACAAAATATTCAACCTGAAGCCATGTCCAATACTATCATAACTCGAGAAGTCAATTGTATTGACTTTCGGGATAGAGATATACCACAACATAGTTTACGTAAGGATAAACCCTTATATATTACTGCCCTAATTGGGGATGTAGCAATTAAACGAGTCTTGATTGATAATGGTTCATCTTTAAACATATGCACTTTTGACTTCTACCAAATATTTGGGTTTAGAAGTGACGAAATGAAAAGAACTAATATGATCATAAAAGCCTTCAATGATGAAACACAAGAAACGTGTGGAGTTATTACTATCCCCTTGCAAGTTGGTCCGAGAACCTTAGACACGACCATGTTTATTGTACATTGCCCTGCATCATACAATATACTTTTGGGTCGCCCTTGGATCAACGTGATGCGAGTTGTTCCATCCACTTTACATTAGTGTGTTAAATTCAAATTTAAAAATCAGTTGGTTACCATTCATGGTGATCCTAGACCCTTTGATATGAGTGCTTTGGTAGAACCTGTTGGAGTTCAATTTTGCCATGCTCTGTCATCCACACATCCTAATTCTCATCCACCATCTAAATGTGTGAAACACACACCCATGACATCATCTTCTTTTTCCCCATCAACTACATCTCTACATATAGCTCAACCATCTTCCGAACAAACCACATTAGGACCTTGAAAAGATCCTAAAACTACAACCAATGCTTCTTGTTTTACTCCTTTAACTTCCATACCTATAGACTCATCCATCGATATCTCTATAACATCTACATCCACTACAGGCATACTTTCCATATCCGATGATGTAGGAAATGTTCCTTCTACCTCTTATGCTCTTACTGATGAGCTCTTACCCGATTTATCTAAAATTTTTATATCAGAAAAAACAAACACTACCATGCAAGATTCCCTTATTTTAAATAAACTCCCACCCTCTCCTCATACCTTGGGCCTCCCATAGCTTATGGGAAGTATTTACCAAGTCAGAAGTTGTGCTTTTATTTATAAGGAATATGATTGGGGAAGAACACCTAGAAACATCAAGACACATTATGATGGATATGCTAGATGCTATTTTGCTAATGAGTATATTAAAGCTAAGCCTATAATGCTTAAATTGGGATATAAAGGGAAAGGTTTAGGACCTTTCTAGAATGGTATGAAAGAACATTTTGAGGTAGAACCATGACCTTCCCGATGTGGTGTGGGCCTATTTCCTAGTAAAAGTCATCCCTTCCCATTCGAGGATGATGACCACCTCATATGTTACTGTTGGTCATCAAATTTTCCTAGGAAAGGATTTGGGTAGGTGTATGCACCCTAGACCTAGACCAACATTGAAAGGTCGAAGGGAAGAGATGCCCTTCATGCCAATCTCTAGAGAAAGGTCGGCTCCTATGCTAATCTACTTTGGTGTTTTGAGATAAGGGTGCAGGAAAGAGATAAAAGGAGTTAGGGTTAGAGAAAGAAATAAAAGGGGTAATGGAAGAGAGATTCATGATTTAAGGTGGGAGAGAATAGGAAGCACGATCACTAACTGATAGCTTGAATAGAAGCAAATAACACCAATAATAAACAAAATAAACACAATATCAACCTTCCTATGTATCCTTCAGGCGAGTTTTAGGGTATAGTCCCTGATCGCACACCGGACGTAGGGTTCAACTTTCTCAGTATGCAAACAAATAAAGACAAAAGAATCAAGCACAGAAGGTAGCATAAAAGAAAGCCAATATGATATTTTTCCACTCCTATGTATCCTTCAATTGATTTTTAGGGTACAGTCCCTGATCGCACATCGGACACAGGGTTCAACTTTCTCAGTATGCAAACAAAGAAAGACAAAAGAATCAACCATAGAAGGTAGCATAAAAGAAAGAAATCAAGCCCAAAGATCTTTAGTATTAATCGTAGGACATCAAGTTATAGCAGCTTTCTTAGCAGATAGTTCCCTCCCTTTTTCATTACAATGCTTGGGTTTTTATAGAGGACTCGACCCTCAAAGTCATAATTACATAGCAAGGAGAAGTATACCCTCGAGCCTTGAGAATTCGACTCCTTGAGGCTCTCGTGATCGAGCTCTCAAATTCATTATCGAAACTGGCAATTGTGATCGGGTCAACCATGGAAATATGCATTGATGAGCCATCTAGATGTCCTTGGTCTTCGGGTGCGATGCTCGAGCGGTCGCCATGCTCACCGAGCTCTTCATCATGGCTTGATACTTCATTTTCAATTGCTAAAAATGAGCAACGAGCTTACCGGGCATGAAAAAATGCATTTATGAGGCACTTGATTGCCTCGAGAAAATACCTGGCTTGGAGCACATGCCTTTGAAGTGCTTCACTACTTTTTCAACTTTGCTTCGCAATGGACCTGTGCCGAAGTAGATTCTCCTTGATTTGCACTTTGCATGGTGAAGCTTTGCAAGACAGCTTCATGGGTGATGGAGGACGAAGCATATCTCCTTCACAAAATGGGGTCTTCACTTCTCGTTGTTTCACTGAGTCAAAACTACTTTGGCATGGTCCTTTGCCCAAAGTACGTACTTTGCTAATGAGTCATTGAGATGCTTCACCGCGATCCTTCATCAAAACTGTGGTTTGGGACGTTTCAGTCGAAGTGTATCCCTTCCTTAAAAATGCATCTTCTACCTAGGGTGAAAGTACTTCGCATGAAAGTTTGTCAAAGCAGATGCTTCACAATGATTTTTGGTGAAGTAGAAATGGTTTGCTGTCGCAGGACTCGAGGTAGATGCTTTAGCGGCTTTTCGACGAAGTGTTTTCAGGACTACGTTCTTTCAAATTCCACTTCGCAAAAATCTTGCCTGAAGTAGCTGTTGGAAATGCTTCGGGTGTGAAGCAGTTTTATTCTTCCTCCTTTGTATTTTACTTTGGCAACCCTGCTTTGCAAAACTCTTGCCTGAAGTAACTACTGGAAATGCTTCCGACCCAAAGTAGTTTTCTTTCCTTATCCAATTTGGACTGTGGTTTGGACCTTACTTCTTTGGCAAAGTTGTTCTTTTGAATGCCACTTCACTCAAACTTTCCTCGAAGCAGTGGTTTGAAGCATTTTGGACCCGAAGTTCTTTTTATCGCTATCCTTGTATTCTTCTTTGGCAATACTACTTCACACAAAATTCACCCGAAGTAGTGTTGGAAATGCTTCGGGTGTGAAGCTCATCTCATTTTCTTTTGGTGAAGCTCTTTTATCTAGACTGTTTGGCGAAGCTCTTTCTTTTTTATTTTCTATACAAAGGGGTGGCATTGAAATCCAAAATTGCTGCAGCTTTTCAAATAACAAAACAACACTGAAAAACTTTACAAAACACTGTATAAAATTTTGATTTCCTTTTCTACCCCTTGAGAAATGTGACAAAATTGTCAACATTCTTGGCGGCTCACGGGGCAACAAGCTCATATTGATGGGAGAACCCATAGCTTTGATACATTGGGCTAGAGTTGAAGAACACAAGCTTATACTGAGAGGGGGGGTGAATAGTATAAGACCACTTTTTACTTTTGCTTCAAAATAACTTTCAAATCAGTATTATGCAGTGTATAGATAGCAATATTAAAAGCAGTAATCAAAGCAATGCACAAAACACCATCCACAAAAGAGACACAACAATTTACGTGGTTCACCCAATGCGGGCTACTCCACGGATAAAATTTCTCTCTAAATTTTATCAACTCACAATCTAGGAATACCTTTCCCGATTACAATATTTATGGGCATCAACCCAAAAGACCTCTACCTGCTCTGCCCCTAGCAAGTGAAACTCTATCCACAAAAGACACCTGTCTTCCCCGCTCCGGCTGGAGACCTCTCGTCCTCTACTCTATCATCGCAAAACTGGTCCTCAAATATGCACCAAACATAGTCCTTCGGTCTGGCACAAGTCTGTCCTCTTCCTCTTTCTGTTCTATTACAACCGCACTTGGTCGAAGCCAACTTTTGCACTGAACGCGCAAACACAGCAGCACTCGATCGAACATCAACTTATGCACCTCTACGCAATCATAGCAGCATAGTCTTCGCACACTCTGCTTCTCGATGATCGAACTTCTCCCTCGCACTCTATCTATGAATATCGCACTTCGAACGCACACTTCGATCGATGCAAACTCTTCAAAACAACCCTCCTTTTATACTAACAATCAAGATTAAAACTTTGATCCTAGTCGACTGCTCAACCCTAAACAACGTCGGCTGCAAACCCTAAACAACGTCAGCCCAGATTTAACTTTGTCGGCTCAAATTTAACTTTGCAACTCTTCTGTAGCTTCTACCGTGAAACTACAACATGTCATGATATCACGACATCTTTTGCAACCATACACTACCTTATGGCTTTTGTCGCGATATCGTGACACTTTTGCTTTTGTCTACCTTGACAATGTCCTTGTCATGAAATCATGACACTTCTATCTTTTGTTGATGTCATCTTCACTCCTGTCATGAAATCGTGACACTTTAGTCTTCATTGCCTTCTTCTCTGCTTTTGTCATGAAATCATGACACATCTGCTTCTGCTGACATCATCTCCAACTCTGTCACGAAATCATGACCCTTTTGACTTCATGGCCTTCTTCTCTGCTTGCACTAGCAAAAATGGAACATGTCACGAAATCATGACACTTTCGTTGCCTTGAGCTTCTCTCTGCCTTACACCCACAAAACTAGAACATGTCACGAAATCGTGACGCTTTCGCCTTCGAGCTCTTCCTTCTTGAATTCATCGTGAAATCATGACGCTTCTTCTGTTGAAGACTTGCTAACTATTTCTGTCATGAAATCGTGACACTTTCTCCAACTGAATGCTGCCATCTCAACCTGTCGTGAAATCATGACACTTTCTGCATTCGCAAGCTTTCTCTTCAACCTGTCATGAAATCGTGACACTTTCTGCATCCGTACAACTTCTTTGTAGCCTATCGCGAAATCATGACGCTTCTCATTTTAGACTCTTCCCCTTTGCTGTGTGTCACGAAATCATGATAGTTCTCTCTTCGAGCTTTTTAGCATGTCACGAAATCATGACAGTCCTCACCTCGACCTCTGCAGCATGTCATGAAATCATGACATTTTTCATGTAACTTTCTCTCTCTTCTAACTTGTCGTGAAATCGTGATAGTTCACATTGCGGCACTTTCCTGGGAATGTGTCACGAAATCGCGACACTTTTCCTTCTCTGCCTTCTTGCACTTTTCGAGTCGCGAAAATGCGACATGTCATGAAATCATGACACTTTCCATCTTGCTCTCCTTCTCTGCCAACATGTCACGAAATCGCGACAGTTTTGCCAAAACTTTCTCTCTCCTCAAACATGTCATGAAATCGTGACAGTTTTGCTAGCACTTTCTCTCTCCTCAAACATGTCACGAAATCATGACAGTTTTGCCAACACTTTCTCTCTCCTCAAACATGTCGCGAAATCATGACAGTTTTTCCAGCCAGCTGCATACTTTTTCTTACTTGTCTTTTTCTTGATCTTTTGCAAATGGGCTACTAAGAACTTCCTGGAAACTCACTGATCATGCTCTGAATAACCTTCAACAAAACAAATTCCTTGACATCAAATCAAATTGCTTCAAGAACCTTTTTGACATCAATGACAACATCTACACTTGAGCAAAGGCAATGTACCCAAGGTACCCAAAATTGCCAACAATCTCCCCCTTTGTCATTGATGGCAAACCTTTACTGAAACACATATTAGGAGCCAAAACTGAAACCAACTGTGCCAACAATTGAGAATCTCCTTTTGAAGTTTTGCTCCCCCGACTTGAAGCTTTCCTCTTCACATTGAAGCTCTCCCCCTTACTCATATCTCTCCCCCTTACTCAAATCTCTCCCCCTTTGTCATCAATGGCAAAGGGTCACCTTTGGGGCTCGGGACTAAGAATGAGCTTCTTAGCTTAGTCCCTCCCCCACCTCCTGATGAGGTGATTAATTCTGGGGTGGGAGTACAACTCCCAATTTCTCCCTTAGATACTCAAACGTATCTCTTGGAAGAGGTTTTGTGAAGATATCTGCAATCTGCTCTTTAGTAGACACATATTCTACCTTGACCTGCTTGTCTTGCACTTTCTCCCTTAGAAAGTGATACTTGATGGAAATATGCTTTGTCCTTGAGTGCATTACCGGATTTTTGGAAATACTTATGGCACTAGTATTATCACAAAATATGGAGATGGGTTGTTCATGCTTGACTTTGAAATCCTCCAAGGTGGTTTTCATCCATAAAACTTGTGTACACCCAGCCATCGTTGCTATGTATTCAGCCTCTGTCGTAGATAAGGAAATAGAAGGTTGTTTCTTACTTAGCCAAGAAACCAAACTCTTTCCCAAAAAGAATGCTCCACCACTGGTGCTTTTCCTATCATCATTACTGCCTGCCCAATCTGCATCTGTATAGGTCTGTGAGAGTGAAATCATCACCTTTGGGATACCAAAGCCCAAAGTCCATAGTGCCCTTCAGATATCTGAATATTCTTTTAACTGCTATAACATGAGAATCTTTAGGAGCTGCCTAAAATCTGGCTACTAACCCAACAGCCTGCATGATATCTGGTCTGGTGGCTGTAACATATAATAAACTGCCAATCATTGATCTGTACAACCTCTGATCTGCCACTAGAGATTCATCATCTTTACTCATCTTGCACCCTGTAGTCATTGGAGTACATA
This sequence comes from Wollemia nobilis, assembly GCA_028583015.1. NCBI lineage: Eukaryota > Viridiplantae > Streptophyta > Pinopsida > Araucariales > Araucariaceae > Wollemia > Wollemia nobilis. The sequence goes on along the minus strand of JAQPPZ010016974.1, from coordinate 1,846,362 downwards.
CAGGTTTGTTGTCCATCATCCCAAATTTTTTCAACATTTCTTTGATATACTTTCCTTGAGAGAGAAATATACCATCTTTTGATTGAGCAATCTGAAGACCTAAAAAGAATGACAGCTCTCCAATCATGGACATCTCAAATTCCTTCTGCATGGTGTTAGCAAAATCTTTGCACATCTGAGTATTATTTCCCCCAAAAATGATATCATCAACATAGACAACTACAATCAAGCATATCATCACCTTCATCCTTAATATACAAATTGCTATCTTGCCACACCTTTCCTGAAGCCTTGCTCATGAAGGTACCTGTCAAGTCTTGAGTACCAAGCCCTAGGTGCTTGCTTTAACCCATACAAGGCCTTTTTCAGTTTACACACATAGTCTGATTGATCTGAGAGAGACACGCCTTCTGGTTGTTCTATGTAGACTTCTTCATCCAACACTCCATTTAAAAAAGCTGACTTTACATCCATTTGATACACCTTGAATGCTTTGAAGCTTGAAAGGGCCAAAAACATTCTGATAGCTTCGAGACGAGCAACAAGAGCGAACGTCTCTTCGAAATCCACACCTTCTACTTGAGCATAACCTTTGCAAACCAACCTAGCTTTGTTTCCGACAATCTTTCCATCCTCATTGAGTTTATTTCTGAATATCCATTTTGTGCCAATGACATTCTTGTCCTTAGGTCTTGGAACCAAATCCCAAGTTTCACTTTTCTCTATTTGATTTAGCTCTTCATCCATTGCTCTTACCCAAAATTTATCTGCACATGCTTCACTGAAATCTTTTGGCTCAATCTGAGATAATAATGAAACATTTGTAGAATCGTGTGAAGGAATGACTCTTCTTCTAGTTTGCCTGTTGTTTGGATCACCAATGATCAAATCTTTGGGATGATGTTTCTAAACATATCGTGAAGGAGTTTTGGGAAGCAGTTGCTGTCTTTCCTCTTCTTCATCTGAAACCTCTCTGAATTCTTCTTGACAAATTTCATCACTGATTTCCTTGACAGGTTCTCTTATTCCTATTTTTTCATCAACTGTTACATTTATGCTCTCTACGACTGTATGCGTTCTTTTGTTGAAGCATCTGTAAGCCTTGCTTCTGCTGGAATAACCAAGAAAAATTCCCTCATCACACCTAGGATCAAACTTACCCAAATTCTGATCTTCCCTTCTGATGAAGCACTTACTCCCAAACACTTTGAAATGTTTTACTGTAGCTGGTCTTCCTTTCCACAACTCATAAGGAGTTTTATGATGATTGACTCTAAGTTGGGCCCTGGTGATAATGTAGACTGTTGTACTGACTGCCTCTTTCCAGAAACCATCTGAAAGTTTTGACTCATTTAACATAGCTCTAGCCATATTTTCAATAGTTCTATTTTTTCTTTCAACTACTCCATTTTGTTGAGGAGTCCTTGCTACTGAATATTCTCTTTTAATTCCTTGTTGCTCACAGTATTCCACAAATTCATTAGAAGTGAATTCTCCTCCTCTGTCCGATCTTAAGCATTTGATTCTCTTGTCAGTCTCATTTTCAATCATTTCTTTGAAAGCTTTAAATTTTTCAAAAGCTTCAGATTTTTCTCTTGAGAAAAGTAACCCAAGTCATTCTAGAATAATCATCTATAAACAACATGAAGTAGCTTTCTCCCTGAATGCTCTGAGTTCTGGTGGGGCCACATAAATCAGTATGAATAAGATCTAATGGTTTTGAAGAAGTATACCCTTTTGATTTAAAACTGGTTCTGGTCTATTTTCCATGTTGACAAGGACCGCAAATGGTGTTATGGGGCCTTTTTATCTTGGGCAAGTCTCTAATTGCTTCCTTGTTACTAATATTGACAAGATTATCAAAGCTCAAATGCCCCAATATTTTATGCCATAACCAACTCTCATCTTCTTGAGTTAGAAAACACTTTTCCCTTTTTATCTCACTTAGCATGTAAAGATTGTTTGGAGTCCTTGTAGCACTAGCAATGAGTTTTCCATTTTTTTCTTTACGTATCTCACATCTATCTGAAAAGAAAGATACTATGTGTCCTTGATCACAAAGTTGACTCACACTTAGAAGATTATGTCTTAGGCCTTCTACATAAAGCACATTTTCTATTTTGGATTTCCCATCCAAACTAAGAGTCCCTTTACCACAGATTTTAGTTGACCTGTTATCTCCAAAACTAACTGTTCCTTTGTTTGTGTTTTTTAAGACCAAAAACTTTTCCTTTTCACCAGTCATATGTTTTGAGCAACCACTATCAAGATACCATTTCTCTACTTTGTCTTGAGCATGAAAAGCAGTTTGAACTATCATTGACTTAGATTTGATCTCATTTCTCTTTTTAGTGAACTCAAGGCTAGATCTATCCAAACCGCACATCCTTGCTATATGCCCAAAATTCTTGCACTTGTAACACATGACATTTTTATCCATAAGAGGTGCAAAAGAGTTAACATTTTCCTTACTATGGCTATTCATGGATTTATTGCAATGCATAGCTTTGTGACCAAATTTTTTGCAAGAAAAATAGTAGCCATGGAAAGTATTATGTAACCTGTTTTGATGCCTTGGATGATTGTTCTTCTTGTGACCAACTGGAATCCATCGTTCTTCAGGATGAAGATTGATCTTGTTGTCTCTTCTTCCTGTCATGATGCTTGAGAACAGAACTCTCTTCCCTAAAATTTTCTTAAAGCCCAGAAGAATTCACTTTTGAGATCGAACTTAACCTCTTCATCCTTTTCTGAATCTGTATGTTCTTCTGATAGATCCTTCTCCAAGTTGTTAGGCTTTTTCTGGAGAGACCGGCTCTGATACCAATTGAAGAACACAAGCTTATACTGAGAGGGGGGTGAACAGTATAAGACCACTTTTTACTTTTGCTTCAAAATAGCTTTCAAATCAGTATTATGCAGTGTATAGATAGCAGTATTAAAAGCAGTAATCAAAGCAATGCACAAAACACCATCCACAAAAGAGACACAACAATTTACGTGGTTCACCCAATGCGGGCTACTCCACGGATAAAATTTCTCTCTAAATTTTATCAACTCACAATCTGGGAATACCTTTCCCGATTACAATATTTATGGGCATCAACCCAAAGGAGATACCTTCCCCTAGCTCTGCTCTTTAGTGGTGATCCTCTAGAAGACCTCTACCTCCTCTTGCCCTTAGCAAGTGGAACTCTATCCATAGAAGACACCTGTCTTCCCTGCTCTAGCTGGAGATCTCTGTCCTCAACTCTATCACCGCAAAACTGGTCCTCGAATATGCACCAAACACAGTCCTTCGATCTGGCACAAGTCTGTCCTCTTCCTCTTTCTATTCTGTTACAGCCGCACTTGGTCAAAGCCAACTTTTGCACTGAACATGCAAACACAGTAGCACTCGATCGAACATCAACTTATGCACCTCTATGCAATCACAGCAACATAGTCTTTGCACACTCTGCTTCTCGACGATCGAACTTCTCCCTCGCACTCTATCTATGAATATCGCACTTCGAATGCACACTTCGATCGATCTCAAACAACCCTCCTTTTATACTAACAATCAAGATTAAAACTTTGATCCTAGTCGTTGCTCAACCCTAAACAACAAACCCTAAACAACGTCGGATTTAACTTGTCGGCTCAAATTTAACTCTCCTTCAACTCTTTTGTAGCTTCTGTCATGAAACTACAACATGTCATGATATCGTGACATTTTTGCAACCATACACTACCTTATGGCTTTTGTCATGATATCGTGACACTTTTGCTTTTGTCTGCCTTGACTACGTCCTTGTCATGAAATCGTGACACTTCTATCTTTGTTGACGTCATCTTCACTCCTATCGTGAAATCGTGACACTTTAGTCTTCATTGCCTTCTTCTCTGCTTTTGTCATGAAATCATGACACATCTGCTTCTGCTAACGTCATCTTCAACTCTGTCATGAAATCATGACCCTTATGACTTCATGGCCTTCTTCTCTGCTTGCACTAGCAAAAATGAAACATGTCACGAAATCATGACACTTTCGTTGCCTTGAGCTTCTCTCTGCCTTACACCCATGAAACTGGAACATGTCGTGAAATCATGACGCTTTCGCCTTCGAGCTCTTCCTTCTTGAATTCATCATAAAATCATGATGCTTCTTCTGTTGAAGACTTGCTAACTATTTCTGTCATGAAATCATGACACTTTCTCCAACTGAATGCTGCCATCTCAACCTATCACAAAATCATGACACTTTCTGCATTCGCAAGCTTTCTCTTCAACTTGTCATGAAATCGTGACACTTTCTGCATCCGTACAACTTCTTTGTAGCCTGTCATGAAATCATGACGCTTCTCATTTTAGACTCTTCCTCTTTGCTACGTGTCACGAAATCATGACAGTTCTCTCTTCGAGCTTTTCAGCATGTCATGAAATCATGACAGTCCTCACCTCGACCTCTACAACATGTCATGAAATCATGACATTTTTCATGTAACTTTCTCTCTCTTCTAACTTGTCATGAAATCATGATAGTTCACACTGCGGACTCTCTTTTTTGCATTATGTCATGAAATCATGACACCTTTTCGTCCGTACAACTTTCCTGGCAATGTGTCATGAAATCATGACACTTTTCCTTCTCTACCTTCCTGCACTTTTTGAGTCACGAAAATGCGACATGTCGCGAAATCGCAACACTTTCCATCTTGCTCTCTTCTTTCCAAAATCGTGACAGTTTTGCCAGAACTTTCTCTCTCCTCAAACATGTCATGAAATCATGACAGTTTTGCCAACACTTTCTCTCTCCTCAAACATGTCACGAAATCGTGACAGTTTTGCCAGCACTTTCTCTCTCCTCAAACATGTCACGAAATCATGACAGTTTTTCCAGTCGGCTGCATACTTTTTCTTACTTGTCTTTTTCTTGATCTTTTGCAAATGGGCTACTAAGAACTTCTTGGAAACTCACTGATCATGCTCTGAATAACCTTCAACAAAACAAATTCCTTGACATCAAATCAAATTGCTTCAAGAACTTCTTGACATCAATGACAACATCTACACTTGAGCAAAGGCAATGTACCCAAGGTACCCAAAATTGCCAACAAGAGTCTCCTCCAGACCCTTCTCCTCTTTCTCCCTTTGGGAGCACTCTCGCAGCTGGTTCGCCTTCTTCTTCTGCTTCTTCTTCCTCCTCTGCTCCTTCTTCTTCCTCATTTGCTCCTTTTGTTGGCGTGGCCTCCTGCTATAGTGATGGGACAAGACGATCACAAATTTTCTTTATGGTTATGCGAACATGAGCCCAGATCCCTTTTTGGAATGGTTCTTGGTCTTCGAGTGCCTTGACCAAAACATGGAACCGATCAATCTCCCCTATATCGGCATGTTTGATTCTTGCACTTAGGTCATTCAGGCAAGCCATGATTTTGTAGTGTCTCAAGATGAAGTTGATGACTTATCCCTCTGTGACTGGCTCTTCCCACTCATTAATTTCTGAGATGTCACTTTTGAAATGGATCCACACCAGCTTAAGTTCTTCCCAGGTGAGAAGGTTCCCATCATCGTCTGTGAAACTTGGGAAACCCAAGAAAGAAAGGTCCTCGAAGTAACCCATTGATTTGCACTACTCCTACTCAAATATATCTAGGAGTCCCTTTGCCTTCTATGCTTTCTTCACCTTGGAGAAGAAGGCACGAATAGTGGCTTGGGCAGTAGACCAATCCCTAGCCGTTCGACTCATAGCAGCAACCTACAAGTCCTGATATCTAATACTTTGGACTTCAAAAGCAAGCTTGAGTCACATTTTGATTTTCTATATGACTTCATATACTATTGGCCCTTTCTTAGCAATGGCATGCTGGGCTTCGATGACATAGATTAAAATGGATAGGGCACTGGAGGCCCACGATCTGAAACCTTTGAGCAAGTGAGAGTGAACTTCCTTGATTCTGCCTTTGTCGAACAGCTCCAGGTTTGCTTTTTTGAACAATTGCTACTGAGCCTGCAAGATCTTGTTCTCGAGCTCTTTGGCTTTTAGCTCATTTTTGGCCTATTTCTATGCTTGGTGCTTAGCTAAAGACTACAATTGTAGTATCTGTTGTTTCAGGGCATGTGTTTCTTTCTTTATTAGTTTACACTACCCGTGTGAATCCTCCAACTCAGAGCAGATTCTAGCCAAATCTTCCTCCAACTTGATGTTGGCACTCTCTACTTCAATCCTACGTTGATTGGCAATATTTGCATGCGCTCAGAAAATCTCGATCCCGACATCCATGGATGCAGATTCGTCATCTATATCCAAATGCTCCAGGTCCTTTGTCTTCTCTTGGTAATCATAGTCAGCTGGAGTCATTTCATCCAGAGGCTTTTGGACCTTAGGGACCTTCTTAACCTTATGTAACTTTCCACCCTTCAAGTCAAAGATCATGCATTTTTCAACCTGGGCCAGAGATCGCCCTCTTTTCTTCCTTGCCTCTAGCATTTTCTTTGTGTTTTTTCGAGCTAAGAGTAGCTTCTCGGCTAGGGGCATTCCTTTATTAAAGATAAATCTATTTCAGAAAATTTTGGATCTCTAGCCAAAGGTGTGAACAAATATAAAGAACTAACGGGGAATGATTCCCCAGATGGTTCGAAGATGGGTGTAGCAGAGGCTTTGGCAAGTGGGACTATGCTTTGAGTGATGGAAGAGTGGGCTACGGGGCTTGGCATTGGGACACTACCTTCACCTTGAATTAGGATTGAAGGAACGACGGTATGGGTGGGCGAAGTGGTTTCAACAGACTTTTCCTGGTCAGATGACTCAGGTGGAGTGGAGCTATGTAGGGTTGGACTGGCAATGGGCAATATCTGAGTGGGTGATTGACCTTATAGGGGATGGAGATATTGGTGAGGACCTTTAATCGAGACCATAGTGGACATGTCAGAGACCAAGGCAAAAGGAAGAGAGTGCATAGCTATGTGCCCTCCTAGCAAAGCGGCCATGGTGACCTCCTAGGTGATTGGCTCTTGTTCTTTTTGGGCTTCAACACTCCTAACCTCCACAACTTCTACTTTGGGGTCTCCTTCTTGTTGGAGGAGCTCCTCCACATCAATGACATCTATATCAGGGACCGTCTCAACACTTGGTGGCCCCACATATTTGACCTTTGCTTCAGTCGGGCCTAATGTATGTGATTCGATAGGAGTACTTGTAGGCTTCGTATGAGGTCGCTTTGGGTGGCTCGAAGGCACTTGAATTTGCTCTTGCCTTTTTTTTTTTCAATGGTTGCTCTGCCTCTTCGGTGCTTGTGTCATGGATCTCTGATGGTTCTTGTGGTAGTGTTGTTGGCGTAGCTTCAACCCCTACTTCTTCTTCTTCGTTTGATGCATCTTTAGCTCCTCCCGGGATTTTGCCTGATCCAAGGGTAGCTGGGGGAACAAAATCTACAAAGGATATAGACTTCCAAGTTTCAACATTGGTTTCGTAAAGAATTGTAAAGTCTTTATCTAATGTCAAGAGTCCATAAGAGTTCATTTTTTGGTGATGGACTCTCATTATCCACCACTCCCAAAGCTTTTCCTCGCTCCAATCCTTCAATTCCTCCTTCAAATCATACTTTGCCTTTCTCCAAAATGTGGAGCTTGGAGTTGGGAGGGGGTACTGATCAAGGTCGAACTCGACCTCCATGGGGTAGAACTCATGCTAGGGAGGCAATGTCCTCATCCTCTCCAAATGCCACTCTAGATCTTTCCCATTGGGATTATTCCTTTGTTCCACAATTTTGGGGTGGGGGCAAATGTGGAAATTCTTGAATTTTAAGTGATCCCTCATCACTCCCAAAGGATCATAGAGCCATTGCTGAGGAATCTGGAGTAGGCCAAAATTGGCAAGCTTTTCCTCCAAGAAAGCATTATGTTTTGGTGCAAAGACTTTGATTACGCCCATCCTGAAGGGGAAGTCACAAGTATGTGCCCACTTCTAGTTGTGGCCATATACTAAATTTGTAGAGTCACTCTATCGAGCGACTTCCAATGCAAACTGATATTCAGAGGGGTAGACTGGTAACAGGAAGGGCTTCCCTATGAAACCGAATAGGCAAATCACCAGTCCTTGTGTCAATTGGAAAACATCTCCCTTTCTTTCCTGCACCACTCTATCTCTCAAACTAAGGGGCACCCGAGGACAAGAACCTTTCAACAGATGCATGGCGGGTCCCAAAAATTGCTGATTAAAAGAATAATAGGACTCTGTCCTCAATAAGAGGGGATTCCATTGATACACTGGCAGAGGATTTCCATCCTCATCGCTTGGAGAAATAGCGATATGGGGGAATCGCTTATGAACCTGGTAGAAGTACAACCAGATAAGAAAAGAATAGGGTGCGAAGTACTGGCCCGTTGCCAAATTATTCATGCTAGTGAGCCTTGTATGCAAGGTTCTGGCCACCCATTCTGCCCAGCCAAAGAAAACTAAGTTGGTGTTTGTCCTTGAAGCATCAGGGGCATAAAATTCCCATCTCAAAATACATTCAGCCAAATACACCTACTAGGGCTACACTAAAGTATCCATTGACAAACTCGCCACCCATGCAATGATGGAGAAAATATCAGTGTTTTGAAGGCCACCAAGGGTAAGGGCATCTGGGGTAGCTTGTTTGAAGGTAGCCCACTCATGAGATTCTCATGCAGGAATTTCAATATGTAGCTGTTAGAGGTGAATCTCTCCATTTGTTTGCTTAAGATGACATTGCGAACAGAATAGCCCTTGGGCGGACCTTGTTGTGGTGCGAAGGCTACTTGTACATCTTCCTTCAGGATGGAAAACAATTTGTGACCCGAAGCATCCAACACTTGCCTAGATGCAGGCTGGTAATTTTTTGTGATAGCATGGATTAGCTCGAGAAAATGGTGGGCAGGTGGGGTTAAAAACCAGTAAATATAAGAGTAATATGCAGCAACTCTCTTATTTTCTGGGGTGAGTCTGCTTGTCATAAACTCTATGGTGCGTCAGAGGTCGGATACACCCTTAGAGAGCTGTATGTCTCTAATATTCTCCCACCCATCAATTGGTGGTTCTACAAGATGCTCCTCCTCTATGTCGTCCCCTTCTTCTATTGGCTACTTTTTAGGGTGAGGGGGGAGACTTAGCCTCTTCGGAGTATGCTTTTTCTCTTCCATGCCCTTCTTTGTTTTTTTGGGGCCTGCAACTTCGGGCTCTTTCCCCTTCTCCTTGGAGTTTTTCTTTCCCATGTTGAAAATCATGGAGACAGAGTCCTTGATATAGAGCGCTTCAATGTGAACGACCAGATGCAAAGGGCAAGGGAATTGCAGAGTAACTGAAGGTTCTTCATCTAGCTCGAAATGATGGATAAATAACCTCCTTCTTGCTAGGACTTCGCATTTTATAGCCTAAAAATGCAACCACCTAAATTTATGGCACCTACTAAAATTAAATTTACACCTCGGATGGAGGAGGCTACCGTATTCTTTAATTGGTTCTACAGCAATGTGGTACACAGGGCCACATGCTTTGATGATTATACTTTATATTAGAGAAGCAACCTGCTGCCACCTCATACCTGAGCGCAAGCTTTTATTTTCTTTTTCTTCTAACTGAATCACCTCAGGAAGTTCTCCACCACATTTTGCCTTAAATTCACTTGCTTTGAACCCTTTTCATGATTGGTGGTTGCACATTCTTTGATGCATATTTTAAATTCTTCACTTCACACATTGTTGGTTCAGGAAATCAATGTTGAAAATGCTTCACAACGAACCTTTGGTGCAGGCTGCCTTTTGATGCTTTGAGCCCGAAGTACTTCTTCACCATGCTACCACTCTACTTTGTGAAGGCCTCTTACCGAAGCTTGCCCCTTTTGGAAACTGCTTCGCCAAATTCTTAGAAGCTGCTTTGCAAGGACTCTTTTAAAATCTACTTCGCAAAACTGCTGCCCGAAGTAGCTACTAAAAATGCTTCAGGTGTGAAACTCTTTTTGTGCCTTTGTGTGAATTTTGGTTCAGCCCATCTGAGAGTAACATGCTTCATAGTGAACCTTCTTGCAACTGCTACTTTGTATAAAAAGTCCTCGAAGGGGATTTTGAAGTGTAGTACTTGGATTTTGCAATCTTGGAACAGGATGTATATACAAAAGTACATATACACACTTTTTTTTTTTTTTAAAGAGACAAATCGTGCTTTACCTTAGCGGTGAAAAGTCTTCAGATGAAGACCATTGATGGATATCGGCAAAACCTGGCCATATGCATCTTTGAGGATGAAAGAGTTTGCCGAGTTCACCTTCATAATTTTGAACGACCCATCCTAGAAGGCATCCATCTTGTCGTGATTCCTAGGCTTGGCCTTCCAGGAGTCCCACTTCCATACCAGATCTCCCACATTGAATGTGCAATCGGATGACTTTTTCTTGAACCAGTCTTGAGTGACCTGAGCATGCTTAGCGAAGTTCTGGTAGGCTTCTTCATGATATTCCTCTAGTTGTAGCAGCTGAGCTAATCTGTTTTCCATTGGATTAACTCCATATTCTTCTTCTAACAACTGCAGTGCAGGGATCTCCACATGGATGGGTAAGATGGCCTCCTTGCCGTAGACCAGGGCATAAGGTGAAGTCTTGATTGAATTCTTGATAGAAATTCGATCGGCCCATAAGGCCCTATCTAGAAGGAGATGCCAAGTCCTTTTGTTTGTCTCTATGAGCTTTCTTAGCACCCTCAACAGAGTCTTATTGGTGGATTCTACCAAGTCATTACCCTGTGGATAGTATTTGGAGGATACTTTATGATATATCCCATGTTTGTAGAAGAAATCATTGATTTTGTCCCCTAAAAAATTGGGATCGTTGTCCGTAATGATGGATTCAGGAATGCCGAACCTGGTGATCAAACCTTCTATGAAGGCGATTACAATATATTGATCCACATGCTTTTTAGGGATCTCTTCGGCCCACCTGGTGAAGTAGTCATTTGTGGTCAGGATGAACTTATGTCCCATGGAGGAGTTCAACGATATGGCCCCTATGAAATCTAGCCCCCATTGTTGAAAGGGTGTCTCTACTTGTATCAGACGAAGGGGCATCAAAGCATTTCTGCTTTGTCCAACGAACTTTTAACACTACTCGTATCTATGGCAAATGGCAAAGGCATCAGCAAAGAGTGTGGGCCAATAGTAACCCACCTTGATGATCTTCAGTGCTATTGTTCTCCCTGCAAAGTGGCCTCCCGATAGTCCTGAATGAAATTCTCCCAGGACTCTCCTTTTATCATCATATTTTATGCACTTGAGAAGGACACCATCAATGTTCCTAAAAAATAGGCCTTCGGGGTGCAGAGTATATCGGGCGGACCGCATCCTAAAATGTCTTCACTGTGAAGCATTTAGATGTGAAGGACAACTGCCAGTGTTGAAATATTCAACTATTTCATTGACCCAGTATTTCTCATCCTCTTCCTAGTTAGCAAAGCATCCTTCGGCTAGGGAGTCACCCATTGAGATTATGTCACTTCGGCTGTTGGCTCTTTGCAAATTCTTGACACAGCGCGATCACGAACCAATTTTGTGGGCTTGATCTCGATGTCAAATTCCTGTATCTTGTTCACCCAACCAGCTCTCTTGCTTCCCAATTCTCCTTGGATGATGAAATTGTGCACGTCGGGGTGAATGACAAAGATCGTGACCCAACTTTGGGAGATGAACTGCTTGAACTTCCTGAGGGATTTCATTATTGCATGTACCTAATGTTCTATGAAATTGTATTTCTCTTCATGGGGATTGATCACCTAGCTCAGAAACACGATGGGACGCTCTTCACCATCTTTCCCCTTTTGAGTCAGGACCACAACATAGCTCTCGGGCTCTCCTATAGCATACATGATAAAATCTCAACTATAGTCAGGGTTGATCAGGATCGGTGCCTGAGTGATTCGGGCCTTAATTTCTTCGAATGCCTCCCTTCTTTCTTCTGTCTAGATGAATTTGGTGCACTTCTTCAAAATTTCAGACATTGGCTTGATGACTTGGGCAAAATCAAGGATGAAATTCCTTACGAAGTTGATTTGGTCAAAGAAATATTAAAGTCCTTTCTTGTCTACTGGGAGTGGGAGCTTCGTTAGAGCCTCGGCTCTATTAGGATTTACAGTGAGGCTTTTTTTTGATATAGCGTGTCCCAACAATTTTCCTTCGCTGACTGCAAATATGGACTTATTTGAATTGATTGAGATGCCAAACTCTCGGTATTTTTCAAAAAAAAATTGTAAATGTATGGGGTGATCCTCCCTTCTTCGGTAGAAAATGGTCATGTCATCTAGATAGATGATGATAACCTTATTCAGCAACTCACCAAAAGCAAGATCCATCGCCCTCTGGAAAGTGGCACCAGCATTCAAAAGACCAAATGGCATTCACTGGTAAGCAAATGTTCCCCACTTGGTAGTAAATGTCATTTTATGTTGGTCTTCATCCCTGACCCAGATCTGATTGTATCCAAGGAAACCATCGAGCAAGGAGAAGCGGTGAGCTCCGGCCACTGAATGTAAAATCTGATCGATTTGCGAAAGAGGATAGTGGTCCTTGAGGGAATCCTGGTTCAGGTTGCAAAAGTCCACGCATAACCGTATATCTCCATTTTTTTTTTTGACTAGGACCAGGTTCGCTACCCATTAATAATGTTTGATGGGATAAATTATCTTCGCCTCGAGCATTTTTAGAAGTTCGACCTTCATTAGGACATCGATTTTTGGGTTAACTGGCCTTTGCTTTTGTCGAAAGGGTTTGACCCCCTCTTATAATTTGATTGTGTGTTGAACCAGCTGTCAATTGTATCCCTTGAGGTATTGATAAGACCAAGCAATTATGTTAGAAAACTTTTTGCACAGAGTCTGGATCTGTTCTATCTCTTCTGAAGTGCAGTCGGTTCCAACTTTTATTGCCTTTCTAGGTTCAAGCTCTAAATATCGATACTACTTTTCATTAACTTTTATCATGTGAGAGAGTGCTCAATCATTCTAATCAAAGAGTATTTCAAGAGTGACCAGTCCCTTGGGAACACAGTTGTTCTTCAATTGAACTAGCCCCTCATATCCCTCTTCATCAGGGCTCCTGTCTTCGACTGTGGCGGCTTCTTGAATCATGAAATTTACGATCTGCTCGTCATTGTCAAAGACTTGCCAATGTAGGTCTTTGTCTAGGATAGAGAGCCTATAGATCATCCTCACAGATTTGGGCTTGTGCACCATGTCTTCTACGAGAGAATACTTGGTTGTGATGGATGCCAGGACATCAGCATGTCGATTCTTTTCTCATGGGATTGACTATATATTGAGAGAATCGAACTGGTCAAACAGGTCCCATACCCTTTTGCGATATGACTTTAGATAATGCTTCTTTGAAGTGTACATATTTTTGACCTGGTTGCATACCAGTTCAGAATATCCAAATATTTGGAGGTGCTTTATGCCTAACTTGTCGGCTTTCTTGAGTCCTAGGCATAATGCTTCATATTCTACTGCATTGTTGGTGCAGCTCCATATCAACCGGTAGCAATACTCCTTTTGCTCTCTGGATGGTGAAACTAGAAGAATCCCTACCCCAGCACCGTTTTTACATCGGGCACCATCGAAGAACAACTTCCATAGTCCTTCTTGGGCACTTGTTCTATTCTTTGGTTGGGTATGTTTCTCAGGCTTGGTGATTGCATAACATCCTATCTCGGTCTCTATCATGGCATTAAATTCTGCCAATGAGAACTCATCTTCATAACTTAGTTGTGCAAGAGATTGCTCGACCAGGTCCACCTACTCTACTTGCTCCACTATTGTATTCACTGGATCATTGCTTTCTTCCTCGGACATCTTTTGCACAAGGAAGGAAGAAGGCTTTTCATTGTAAATTTTCACCTTCTTTCCTTTGAATGGAATTTCTAGATGAGAGTAATCCATTGACAGATAACCACCCAGCTTTGTTGTGAATTCCCTTGACAAGCACAAACTGAAGTACGGCTCCAAGTCGATGACCACTACCTCTTGTATGACTGTGATCTGAGGCATCTTATGTAGTCGAATAGGAATGTCTTTGATCACTCCTATAGTCTTCACTGGGGTACCATCCAACTGGAGTATGCCATGGCTGCTTCATGTATATTCCATCCCTATCTCTTCATAGACTACTCTTGGCATGATTGTCGTAGCGGCCCTAGAGTCGATCATACAGTTATGTACAATATACCATTCTAAAATTTACAATATACCATTATAAGGAGCTTTTCACAAACACCCAAACTTCACTCAAACACCATGCTAAAATTTGCATAGGTTCAAACAAGTAATTACTCCCCATCAAAAGGTCAAAAATTTCAATCACCTTAATAAGACTCTCTTTTGTTTGGCTTAAATAAACCTCAAATTTTCTCATCTTTTTTCAAAGGTGTTAAAAGCAGGTGCCATTAAATATCTTAGAGAGCAAATATCAAAAGTTTGACAAAACCTTCCCTTGTTTCATTTGCTCTATTTTGTTTGGCTCAATATTCCTCAAACTTTTCATCTCTTGCTAAGAGTGTTAAGGCAGGTGCCATTAAATATCTTATAGAAAGCAAATTGAACCAACTTCTCTATACCTTTTCTTAGGGTATAGTGCAAGATAGCATCATATTAGTCCTCTCCAAAAATTTGAACCCTTAACCATGGCCATGATACACAAGTATCTCACTGAGAGCCAACTGCTCAAAGGTTCAAATTACTCAGCATGGAAGACTAAGATGAAGGCTATCTTAATTGTAGAGGACTTGTGGTCAATAGTGGATGGAAGTGTCACTAGACCTCAATCTTCTGGACAAGATCAAATAGACTTTGATAAAAAGGATAAGAAACTTTCCTTAATGATCTTGCTTGCTATTACTGATGATATCCAACCTCATATCAGTGAAGCTACAACTGGTAAGGCAACTTGGGATGCCTTAAGTACCATTTTTGAGGGCAAGAATCAATCAATGATTCTTAACCTTCAAACACAGCTTCATACATTACATATGAAATCAGGAGAAATAGTAGAGCTATTCCTCTACAGAGTCACAAAATTAAAAACAAAGCTGCAATCCTTAGGAGAAAAGTTGGAAGACCAAGTCTTAAACTCAATCATTTTGAGAGCTCTTCCTGACTCCTACAGAATGTTGATCACCTCCTTACAAGTTTCTGGTAGGACAGTAACTTTTGTCGAGTTGGTAAATATGCTTCAAACAGAAGAGGCTACCCAACTCCAGAGAGATGAGGCATCAAACAATGCCCTTTTTTCACAACAACAAGGTGGTAAGAAAAAGTGGAATCAACAAAAGGGTTCTTCTTCTAGACAAGACAAGGGTAAAGCCAAAGAGGTTTCAAAGAAGAAACAACATTGTAAAATTTGTGACACAGACAATCATGAAACCAAATGATGTTGGTTTAAGAACAAACTACCCAATGAACAAAGAAATAAGAAGGGCAACGACAAATCTAAGAACCAGAACAAACAACAACAAGGTCACATAGCAGCTGAAGATTCTAGTTCCGATTCTGAACGAGCACACAAAGTGCTCATGACCCATATAGATTCCTCCCACAAGGATTCTTTATGGTACATAGATTCAGGTGCTAGTAAACATATGACTGGCGATAAATCATGGTTTGCTACTTTTGAAGCTCGAGAAGGTAGACCGGTCACCATTGCTGATGATCAGACCTATAGAGTTCAGGGCGAAGGCAGTGTTTCAGTCTCCCTTCTAGATGGAGAATGTAATATTGAAAAAGTTCTTTATGTTCCAGGATTAAAAAATAATCTCTTGTCAGTTCCACAAATCCTGGACAATAACATGAATGTCAATTTTACTATGGACAAAGACAAGAAACGTTGCTTCATCACCAAAAATGGAAAATTGATAGCAACAGGCTCATACAAACATGGTTTGTTTGTCTTAGATGCACTTACCTCCACTCATACTGCACTCGCAGTGACCACAAAGGAGGCCACTTCTCTTTGGCATAAGAGATTTGGGCATTTGAGTTCAGGATATTTACTAGAGCTGAGTAAATATCAAATGGTGAAAGGACTTCCTCCCCTTTCATCTATTTTGCTAGTGTGCTCTGATTGCTTGTCAGGCAAGCAACATAGAGTACCTTTTGAACCTAGCTCTTTTCAAGCTAAAGAACCTTTGGAGTTAGTACACATAGATTTGTGTGGTCCTATGTCTACAAGTTGTGGAGGAAAATGGTATTTTCAATTGTTTGTTGATGATCATTCATGCAAAATGTGGGTCTTCTTCTTGCAGTTGAAGTCTGAAGCATTTTCCTATTTTCAGCAGTTTAAAACTCTTATTGAGAAGGAATCAGGATGATTTATTAAGACCCTCCGTTCAGATCGAGGGGGGGAATACACATCAAAATAATTTTCCTCATTCTTACAGACACATGGGATAAAAATACAATTAACAACAGCCTACACTCCTCAATCCAATGGGTTTGCTGAGAGAAGAAATCGGTCAATAATGGAAATGGTTCGATGTATGCTTAAGGGGGCCAACCTTGAGCAAACTTATTGGGCTGAAGCTATTCAAACTGTGGTATATCTTTTGAATAGGGCTCCCACAAGGGCACTTAAAGGTATGACTCCTCAGGAATCATGGATTGGTAGGAAACCCTCCATAAATCATCTAAGGGTATTTGGGTGTATGGCATTTATGCATATACCTAAGGAGAAAAGAAAGAAATTAGATGAGAAATCTCTACCTTGTATATTTCTTGGTTATGATGAAAATTCAAAAGGCTATCGTTTGATAGACCCATTTACCAAGAAGATATATATAAGTAGAGATGTAGTGTTTGATGAAGCTTTCACATCCAACACAACATCAGTATACCTAGATGATGAGGAGGAACAACAACCTCCTCCTCCTCCTTCTTCGTCTTCACAATAGAAAAAGCCACCCAAATGGTATACAAGCACATTGAAAGACTCTAAACTCACTTCCCCACTAGATCTTACTCTCAATCATCCAAAGACAAGAAGCATGTCACAGAAAGACAAGGGTAAAGCTTCCACTTCAGTTGATGATCTTTGTGCAGATTTTCAAGACCTTTCTATAGATAGAGAGTTACCAAGGGAAGATGAGATGGAGATAGATGAGGAGAGGGTTTACTTATCAGCATGTGATGAGAATGAACCTTCTACAGTTGATGAAGCACTTAGTCTGCCTCAGTGGAAGATAGCTATGGATGCAGAATATAACTCCCTCATTAAAAATAAAACATGGAAGCTAGTGAATTTGCCTAAAGGTAAGAAACCCATAGGTTGCAAATGGGTCTACAAAATAAAATATAAGGTAGATGGCACTATAGATAAGCGTAAAGCTCGACTTGTGGCAAAGGGCTATGCTCAAAAGGAAGGACTTGACTATGAGGAAACCTTTGCTCCTACAACAAGGATGACCACCATTCGAGTACTTTGTGCTATGGTAGCACAGTTCATATGGAAGTTACATCAGATGGATGTAAAAAGTGCCTTTCTTAATGGTGACTTAAAAGAAGAAGTATACATGACTCAACCTCCTAGATTTGCAGAGGAAGGCCATGAGCAACATGTTTGCAAATTGGTAAAATCATTATATGGGTTAAAACAAGCCCCAAGAGCATGGTACATAAATATGGATAGTCACCTAATGCAACACGGATTTAAGAGAAGTCCATCAGACGCAAATCTCTATATCAAGAACACAGGTTCTGAGATAGTGATTCTTGTGTTATATGTAGATGATCTGATCATCACTGGAAATTCAAAGAATTTGATTAAAGTCGTGAAGGATGACTTGAAAAAGTCATTTGATATGACAGACCTAGGACTTCTCCACTACTATCTTGGCCTTGAAATAGAATAGAAAAAGAATCATCTAAGGGTGACCCAAAAAAAGTATGCTAAGACTTTAGTAGAAAAATATCGTATGACTAATTGTAAACCCAAAGCAACACCGATGGAATCAGGGTTACAGTTATCATGATATGAAGACTCACCACAGGTAGATGGAACACTTTATAGACAAATGATTGGAAGCCTCATCTATCTGACTAATACTAGACCAGATATTACTTTTGCTATAAACTATCTTTCTCGGTTCATGCAAGAACCAAAGGTCTCCCATTGGAAAGCAGCTAAAAGAGTCATACACTACATTCAGGGTAGTGCAGATTATGGTCTAGAGTATAAGAAGAATAACTCATTCTTCTTACAGAGTTACACTGACTCTGACTATGCTGGCTCCATAGATGACAGAAAATCAACTTCAGGCTATGTTTTTCATCTTGGATCCGGTCTTGTCTCATGGCATAGTAAAAAGCAACAGGTTGTTACTTTATCTTCAACTGAGGCAGAATATCGTGCTGCACGTGGAGCTGTGTGTGAAGCGATATGGCTAAGTCACATCTTGGCTACCATGGGCCTACCAAAGAATCTTCCTATTCACATGTTTTATGACAACTCAAGTGTTTTGAACTTGGTCAAGAATCCAATACATCATGAACGAACTAAACATATTGATACAGATTTTCATTTCATTCGTGATGAATTTCCTAAACACAGAATTCAACTCCAACACATTCCCACCGACGAACAGGTTGCAGACATTTTTACAAAGGCACTTGGACGTGTCAAATTTCAACTGTTTCGGAGTAAAATTTGTATATCAAAGTAATGTAATAAAAGGGGGATGTTAGGGTAAAATGAGGTAGTATATTGTATTATACTACATTAGTTAGATTATTACATCTACTTTGACTATTTACCATGTAGATATTTATTGTTTAAAATATCTAATGGTTAACCTAGGTAAATTCCTAAATATCCTAGGTTAGTTGTTAGTTTTTGGCGCTTATTCTTGTAAGCACGTAGGTTAGCGATATTATATGTTAGATATTAATTTAATATCTATCCTATGGTTTGTAACCTATATAAACCTAGTTCATTTCAAAGCTATGGTTAATTGATTAAGGTTCTAATATTTTGTTAATAATATTTATTAGCACTTACCTTTTCATAACAGGTAATACCTTATATAGGAGATCTTTTGAAGGCATCTTACTGAGATGTTTGAATCTAGCATAATCTAGATCAACTTTGAGTGAAGCCCACAATGGATCTTATGGGAGGCATTTTAGTGGTAGCACCATTGCTAAGAAGCTCCTTAGGATAGGATATTTTTGGCCTACCATGGAGAATGATGCACATGCTTATGTGCATCATTACGACAAGTGCCAGAAACACGCTGACCTTGTCCATGCGCCTACACAAGAGCTACAGGCTATTTCATCTCCTTGGCCCTTTTCAAAATGGGGCTTAGACATCATTGGAAAAATCAACCCTGTGTCATTTGATGGACACAAATTTATCATAACCGCCACTGAGTATTTCATGAAGTGGGTTGAAGCTATGCCATTAGCTTCTTGCACTGGAACCCAAGTTTCCAAGTTTATTTTTAATCAAATTATTTGTAGGTTCAGAATCCCTACAAATCTCATCTCAGATAATGGAACTTGTTTTAAAAATAAATATGTTAAGAAATTATGTCAAAAGTATAAAATTCAACATCGTTGGTCCACTCCCTATTATCCTCAGGGTAATGGCCAAGCAGAAGCATTTAATAAAACATTAATCAAAATCCTTAAAATACTGGTCAACAAATCTGGCCAAGATTGGCATATTCAATTATATCCTGCTTTGTGGGCTTATCGAACTAGCGTTCATACTCCCATAGGCACTTCCCCCTTTGTTTTGGTCTATGGCACTGAAGCAGTTTTTCCCTTTGAATTAGAAGTTCCTTCTTTGGCTCTGCTACTTCAAGATACTGAAGTAGGAGATGAATATCATGCTGGCAGACTTAGTCAGCTAGAACTCCTATATGAGAAGTGCATCAATGCTTTGGAGCATCTTCATGCCTACCAAAACAAGCTTAAACGCGCATACCTCAAGAAAGTTCATCAGCGATCCTTTGAGATCGATGACCTTGTCTTAAAAGAAAATCAAAAAAATACTAATGCAACTAAAGACCTTAAAGGTAAATTTGAGCCCAACTGGCTTGGACCATATGTCATCACTGCTAAATTTGGATCGGGAGCATATCGATTAGCTACCTTAGATGGTAAATATCTTAAAGAACCTATGAACATTATGCATCTTAAGCGTTATTATGCATAACATTTTGTCCTTTTTCATAATTTATATATATTTTATATTTTGCATATTGTTTCATTTTAGTAAAATTTCAAAAAAATAGTAATAGTATTTCTTCTTGTAATTCATCAATCAAAATCAAAATATAAAAACATCAAAATTGTCAAAATCTTCAAAAACATATTTTATTTTCATACCTGTCAATTCTTGAAGTATTGCAGTTATATTTTCAATTATTTTGGATAAATTAGCATTTATTTGGAATCTCGCACTTTCACATTCACATGAATAAATATCTTGATTTTATTTGGTATGATTATTAATCTCTCTTATATCAAAGTCCACAGTTGAATTAAATAAATTTTTGAGCATAGAGAACTGATCTTGTTATTTACTTGAACCAAATATATCTTTTCACATTAAAATGATTTCATTGCAAATTCAATATGATGCTACATAGTAAAAGTGATTTCTTGAGCGAAAAGTTTCCCCTGCTATCCTATCATGCACATGGTCTAGAATCTTTGAGAATTGACAAAAGGACAAGCTCACCCCTATCCAGAATAAAAATCCCTTGCTCTACAGCTAATTCGAGCAAGTATCCCTAGCATAGGAAGAAAAAGAAAAGTCCAAGAAAATGAGAAAAAGAAAAATATCATTTTTTACCATCGCAACAATATTTCAGCATTATCTCAAGTTCCAAGCAAAATACAAAAAAAAAAAGAGAAGAAAAGAAGAGAAAAAGAAAAGGCAAAAGCAAAATGCAATAAATCCCTTTCCCTACCCCTTGAAAAGAAAAGAAGGGTGAATGAGCTTGAATCCCTGGAATTCTCAATTATTCGAAAATTGTGAGGTAAGCCCCATAACAGGTGGTTTATGCCCAACCCGCTTGGCCTTAGGTAATCCCTAGCATGGTGATATGTCTGTCACATTAGCGACCTTCTTTTGTACAGACCTATGTTAGATTATGGATTAGCTAGCTCTTGATAACCTAACTTACACAGTAGTCTGGTACAGTTACATGCATATAAATCATGGTCAACGAACATTCATTTGGTTAATTTAAATTACTTGTATCAAATTATCTTGCTCAAAATTGGTGAACGAACAATACAATTGCACACACATTTGTATTTGAGAGATTCTCTATCATTATGATAAATCAATATCGGCAATGAACTCACATATGCACATGAGGGTTCCTTACAAATCTACATTTGTCTTTGAGATAATTTAAAATATTTTTGCAACTCTTTTAGAATAAATTTTATTCTTATTTCAGAACATCTGTTTAGTATAAAAACAATTACATACATTGTTTTCAAAAATCCAAAATTCTTTTAAACAACCTATTACAAAATCTAGCAAATAAAGTCAAGTTTGTATATTATTATTTTCTATTTATCAAAAATCAAAAATCAATCATGCAATAAAACTAAAATATAAATTTCTTCTTTGGATTTCGCGATGATGGTATAAGTATATACCTATAATTCTATGCCTAGCGCAAACCATTGTCCTAATTTTATTTTTCCATTCATTTAAAAACAAAAAACAAACATATGTCTTACATCATTATGTTACACAATTGTGTTTTAAAATGAACGAACACTTATTCTATTTCATGTCATTATGTCAACATTCAATTTTGCAACCATGGTATAATTTCTAAGGAATTGTTCAAAATTTTATCACACTTAGGAATTTATGCCTAGCAAAATCATATTTCTTTTAGTATCTCACGCATAATATTTTTATGAAAATCTGAAAACAAATTATCACCATCACAATACAAAGTCTTAAGATAGTCTCTTAAGCATTCTTTTACTTTTAGAAATATTTCTATACTGGGATTAGCTTGACGACCGAGTGAGTGGCAACTCCATGAAATGGTCTATAACAACGATAATGTCCTTTGAAATTATTGTTAGAAGTCCCTTTTATTTTTCATCAAATCACACCAAAACAACCAATTGTTTACATCAGATTATTTCATTTAAATTTTACAACATGACATAAAATTATAATATTTCTAAAATGACATAATTACATGAATCATCAATAATCAATTGTAAAATTCAACATTAAAGCATCATACAACATATACACAAGTCATATCATCAAAAAGACCATATCTATATATCAATAAATTATGTACATCATATCAAAACTGGACTAGTATACCACAATCAATAGCCTGGCATACTCAATCCTCTCAAAAAATATATAATAATAAATACAATCTCTATGTAGTGAGTGTCTAGCTTTGAGAAGCCCTTGAGATATTAGCCTCATCTCCTCTCCTACCCTGAGGTGGAGGAGGAGGCCCCATTGGAGTCTTTCATGTGTCGTGGGTCCTCGACATCGATCGTGACGATGTCCTAGATGACCCCATCCTAATCGGCCCCGCAATGTCGACTGGTAGCTGTAACCTATGGCTCTCTGGAACCATCTGGTAGTATGCTCCCCGGTAGAACATAGTCTAAGCCATAGACCGTGCCAACTTTTACATGCTCACTCCTCCACCCTGAGCTCTGAGCCATGTAGCCTCATCCTATAATGTCTGCACCTGAGCTTGAAGGCAAGCAACCTCAGCCTAGAGATCCATCATCTCGTTGCTCTCCCCTACCTCGACACCATTTCCCTTATCGAGCAATGGTGGTCTCTCTCCCTGCTGAGAAGGGAGTACCTCCTCCCTCCTCCCTATCTATTGTGGTCTCTATGGAGCCTATGCCATCCTCTGGCATCTCTCTTATGGAGATCGTCGTTGCTCTCTCCCACCATGACCTCATGCTACCTCAATAGCAGCCTGACGTCACCTCCCCATCCATTACATAATAGCATGCATTGAACCCTATGCCCTCATCATCCAAGGAGGGTGAATGCCTACGTACTAGGCATCGTATTTGTCGTTAACCCTAACATCATCACCATCCAATGGCTGGATGGGGGCATCATCTGTGTCCTGACTCTAGAACCGTTGTATTTTTGGAGCACCACTCAGTGTGGTACTATCTCAGATAGTCTGGGAGTACTCATAATCCTTGAGATAAGGGATCCCCTGTTGTAGATCAAACTATCATAGAACTCGATCGTAGTGGTGGAGCTCTACCTCTCCCCACTCCATCCTCAGCCTGTAGACTCACCTAATGTGAGCCAGCTCCTACCCATCCTCTGCCCACCTTGGGTGCTCTCACCATAACCTCTAGGTGATCTGGTCTAGGATGAGGTCATCTAGCAAACTCTGTGACATTAACAGATCTATCTGTCACTATGACCCCCTCTGTAGCCACTAGTAGAAAACCTGGGGCCTCTCCTAGTCAACCCCTATCAGTGGGAGCCCAACCAACCTCTGCATCGTGATGTGCTCCTAGCACCAAACCTATAGTAGCAATTTCAAGACCAGACATTGGCCTCCCTTGTATACGACCCCATGTAGGATCCTATACAAATGACATAGTACAAAGCTACCCCATGCAAACCTATGCCCGTGGTCTCTCATGTCGTAGACCATATCTGATAGGAGCCATGGTAATCTGCACCCACTCTAGTGGCACAGTAGTAAGCCACCTACCACCCCTACCAAAACTTGAGTCAGCCTAGATGCCCCAGGCATCTGCCTTAGAGACTCGATGTTCACTTCGCCCTTCTCCAGGGCCAAGCTCGGGTCTTCGCTTAGTCTCATCATAGCCCGGCCTTGATTGGTCATAGGAGTCATTAGTCGTCCGTGTATGGGGATCCTCATGATCCTTCATACATCCTCTAGTGTGGGAGCCATCTCCCCTATTGGTAACTGGAAGTAGGACGACCCCGGATACCACCTCTCTGCTAGGGCTATCAGTAGCCCCATGTCCATCGATACTTATGGCATCTCTACCACATGTTGTAGCCTAACCTGTGCTAGTCGGTCATGCTCTGCCTGGTCGAGCATGGCTATGTCGTCTCTTAGTCCCCCGTATTTCCATTCCCGACTCTTTAGTAATCCCCTTTGCAAAACAAACAATAAAACAACAAAAATTCATTAATAAACCAATCATTAAAATAAAATTAAACACATTTTAATCAAGCTTAATTTCTTAAAAATGATGATATCGTCCACCATTGGATGATATCGTCCCAAATTGGATAAAATCATCCTTTGTAGGATGAAATTATCTTCAATTTTGCAACATGGGGATCACCCCTTGTTGGACGGGATCGCCCCTAGTTCATCGATTTTGCCCTCTGACGAAATCGACGAAATAGGGACAATTTCGTCTCGACATCGTCGACGGCCTAAAA
Source organism: Wollemia nobilis (assembly GCA_028583015.1). Classification (NCBI taxonomy): domain Eukaryota; kingdom Viridiplantae; phylum Streptophyta; class Pinopsida; order Araucariales; family Araucariaceae; genus Wollemia; species Wollemia nobilis. Next base: position 1,821,917 of record JAQPPZ010016974.1, on the reverse strand, counting down.
ACGGCCGCGATGCCCCAAACAGTCAAAATTTAAAACAAAAAATTGCACAAATTAAATTCAAACCTAATTTACTAGGATTAGATCCTTACCCGTAGCCCACATCAGACCTCTATCGATCAGTGTGTTGTATCCACCATTTTTTGCCTATAGAGCTCTAAAACCAGTAAAAATGAATAGTAAAAAATGAATTAGGGTTTTACCCTATTTTTCTTAATTTTATTTAAAAACAACAACTTTATTTTTATTTATTTTTCTTTTTTGTGCTTTTACCTCAAACGTTCGATTTGGGTAAAAACACGGAGGGGGCACCATAGTCAGCAGTCGTACGATTCGACCAAGAATCATCGTCTAGAAAATTGAGTACATTTTTGATTTCTCGTAAAATGGGAAGAACTCATATTTAACGCATTTTCTTTGAAAAATTTGCTAAAGAGGGGGCAAAATGTAGCACCCTAAAATTGGCATAGTTAAACCTTAGTAAAAAGATAAAAATTCAAATTTTAACCTCAAACCGTCCGTTAACCGTCTATTACCCACTCCCCTTATTTTCTGTGCCATTTTTACGATTTGTTTTGACCGTTGGATGATATCATCGTAGATTAGACGAAATCATCTCAGATCTGATGAATTCATCTGGAACAAAATGTCCAGACGATTTCGTCCCAAAACTAAATTTTCATACTTAGGTTCTGTTCCAATAGCTCCTCTAACCTGGGTAGAAAGCATGTCTGCATAGTTAGAGTCTCCCCCGTTGGAGATCTCCCAAATTGGGATGATCTCCAACCTCCTAACCTCTCTCTAATCCTATATAAACTAAGATTTTCTTAGTTTATCCCCCTGAATCTCTACCTAAAACTCTACTTAAACCCCCTGAACTTCCACGCACCTCAGAGCATCCTCGCACCATCATTTGCATTCTGTATTTCATGTTTTCTTGTAGGAACTTTACTGTTTTTCAGTTGAAGCAAGCTCGGATCATTGCAAACCATTCCAGGCAATTTCGAATGATCTTGTCGAGGAGCATAGACGATCTCGTACGATTGGAGGTGATCCCGACTATAGTCCAGATTGGGGGAAATCAAAGTCTAGAGTTTGCATCTCTTTATTGTTTTTTGCATTTCTTTATACATTATCTTAGTTATTATATTTATGCATCTTGGATTTCACCTCATTTAGCATAACCACATGATAAAGTTAAAATCAATCATTAAATTTACTGCATTTCTCTTATTTGTTATTTGAATCTATTATTTAGGCATGTTTGCTATTATTTCTATCATTCTCCTTTGCTTTTGCAGTTGCATATTTGGTATTTTGTATCTATTCCTGTGATTACAAGTTTCTGACGAATTCGTCTAACAAATTCATCATATTGACGATGATCTCGTCTGATCTTAGACGATCATCTGATATTTGAGACGATTCGGTGTAATTTCAAACGATTACGTACGATTTGAGATGATCTAGACTGCTACAAAACTCAGAATCTTCATCAGACATCCGAAATCAGGTATGTTCTGTCCCATTCGACACATTCTCTATGTTTAGCATTTATTCATATTTTCTATATCCATAAAAATCAGCATTGGCATATAGAATAGTTTAGATTCATCTTGGCCAAACCTAGGAATTGAATGATTAAAGTACAAAATGAACACATCAAACCCACTATCAACCTAGGTGTGGAAACTGCCACTCAAAAGTTTCCTGGTGAACCCACCATCCATCAAAAATTCACCCTTATACCCCTCCCCCAAAAGGTGAGACCTTCAAAGGGCCTCTTAGTCCGAGGTATTGTTCCATCCTTCTCGCATCCCCCTTCCGGGCATGGATCCTATAGCCTGAAGGTAAGGATGTGAAAAATTTGGAGTGATACAGGAAGACACCCTTTCTAAGATCAAAATAGAGCATTCAATTCCAAAGATGAATCAAAGTACGCTAGTAAGAGGTTGTAGAATAATATATGGATGACTCAAGGAGTTCATGTTCAATAGTGTTAGAAAAGGTTGGATATGTAAACCAAATAGACGATCACCTCAGAAAGATACTCGTGCCTCGATGGAATATAGTTATGGAGATGTCACGTTGATGGAATATATTTATAGAGGTACCCTATTATTAGCAATTTTCTTATTTTGTGTAATTCTAATTCCCTCTTTTATCTACCTCCACCTCTCAACGCAATAGTTATATTTCTTCGTGTTTTCTTATAAGGATACAACGTATTTAATTTTTGTAATGAATTCTTTCTTCCTATCTAATATTCCTGTTAAGTCTCTATTTAGTTAAAGAATACCTCGAATCTTAGGTTACGTGGTTGATTTTAGTAGTATTTTCAATCTAAGAGGTCAACATAATCATCTACAAAGCACCAGGCCACAGTAATATTTTTGTATACATAATAGCACTCAATTAGAAAGGATCTCACTTCAGGATAAGTAAACAAGATCAGAGGGAGGAAATATATAGAGCTAAAAATAGGTGGATGACAACTAGAATCAATTTTAAGAAATTAACGATCTATTTGATAGCTAATATCAATTTGTAATGTACACAACCAAAATAAGGTAGAAGATGGTGACAAGTAGAGGGTCCATATTGGAGTAGTTTTGATAGTTACAAAACCACCAAAACTATAAGGACATTCACAACTAGAAAGAGGATAAAGCATTTGCACATAATATTTTTGTTAAGAGGTATACTTGAGTGCCCTATTATTTGTTGTTGTATTTTCCTTTGTGTCTTTCCTTATTTTCCATATCTTATTCTTCCCATTACTGTGTAGGTTCTGAGAGAGAAATGCTCAAGAAACTGATATTATTTCTCTATGTTGAGCCAAAGGTCTAGAGACTTGATTGTTACCAAATTGGAACGAAATAATGAAAAGTCTTTGTTATATTATTTGAACAAGGATTTTTATTGTATTAATCTTTCAAGAGGAAAATGGAATTTTTAGGCCAAATCTTTATGTAATCATTCTTGATATTAATAAAATTCTAGGTTTCTTATATGTTATATCTTTTTTCAGTCATGTGTGTATCTTCATTATGGGTTACATTATTTAAACGTATAATGAATGTTTATTTCATTGGTCAACTATTATGTTTATTACAATATTTGAATCAATGTAATTGCACAAATTCTTCCTTTCCCCTTTCTTTGTGTTACATTGAATTGTTCTAAAATATTGCTACAATACCCCAAATTATTAAGGCACTGATCATACACATAAGGCATAATTGATCTATTATTTTTTAATCTTTGTCACTTTTATAAATATTTTACTCATTACCATAAATCTGGAAGAGTATGAACATAAATTGTTAAATCTTTAAGTTCACCTCAAGGGTTTCCTTATCATACCTAGTCTGTCTAGAAAATATATAGAACTCTATTCCTGGGTTAAAGAAGCAAGTAGACCAGATCTTGTAATTGCTATTGGCAATTGGTTTTTCTTGTAGTGTGATAGCATATCCCAAATATGCAAGAAAAATCTCCAACATCTACCTTTCCACTATTTGTGTTTTAGCTGATTCTATCTTGTTGTCGCTACACTCTTTTTATCTCTTTTACTGTGAAGCATTGTTGCCTTCATCGATGTAAATGATGGATGCCTGCATAGTTAAACTGAGATCATAGCCTCTATTCCACCTTTTATTGGTTTTTATTTTTCCATAAGAGGTTGTAATAAATATTGACCCCTATGTTTTTTTCCTCATGATGTCTCTATTTTCTTCATCCAACACCATCACCTAAGATCGACATGTTAATGTTTTCCCTTTACCGCTATCTTTTACCATTGCCACTTTGATATTGTGTTCATAACCCGCATAAAATGGGTTTCATAAGGTTGTAACTAAGGTTTTAAATTTTTATTTAAATCCTTCTTGACTCATCGTCATGTGGCTCTTCCATGCTTAGGAGGGTGCATGGAGAGGGAAGACCCTTTTTGGCCTTCCCTTGATGTTATCCCACATGTGGTGGGAAGGGGAAATCTTGGTCATTTAAATGATCCAATTAGTTCCTTAGATAATAGCCAAGAACCTAAAGGTACTTGGCTATCACCTAACATCTTGGATCCATCCTATGTCATTGCATTGACCATTATTGAGAGGATGTACCCTCTGTTAACTACCTCCTTGGTTGACTCATGGTGGTCTAATGGTAGTGTTCTATTAGCTTATATGGGGGATAACCATTTTGTGGAGATAAGTGGGTTTTTTCCCACATCCATTGTGGGAGGGGTGTGGATCTCCTTATAGGAGCCATGGAATTATTGGCTTGGTAGCCAAGTGCTTGGTGCTTGGCTAACCCCACGGACCCCATGTAGACCTAGCTTGATCAAAGACCACCTATGACCTACGGTTCTACTGTTTCACATACATGTTTATCATGTGCCTGTATCTCATGTTTGGTGTTACTAGAGTTGATTGGTTATTTTTTCAGCTGGATCAGGATGTTCAGATAACCAAAACCTTTTAGGGGTAAATCTAAATAAGTCCTCGAAATAGAACATAAATTTATTCAAACATAACCTGGGGGTTTGAAAAAAAGGAGGGGCTATAATTTAGTAATAAACCTTATTCATATTATTTAGAAAGCATCTTCAATTATTGGAGAAGGGGCCATAATAATTAAAAAGGAAAATAATTTTAGATGGCCTTATTGGAAGTGTGCAATGGTTTAGCCCAAGTTATTCGAAGAATAGAATAACCTTGTAATGTATAAAAGGGGGCTATAGAACATTTAAATTTTGAAGGATGATTGTTGATTCTAAACTTAGATTTAGTTTACAAAATTGAGAGATCCTTTATATTATATAAATGTGTATACTTATATATACATATATAAAAGAGAGGGTCATATATAATAAATTTATGCCTAATAAATTTAAATATGACCTTACCACATAATATTTTATAATAAATGTGACCTTTTGCCTCTAATGATTTTAAAAGAGATTTTGGAAGGTATTTTGAAGAACACAAGCTTATAGTGAGAGGGGGGTGAACAGTATAAGAGAACTTTTTAATTTTATTTTCAAATCAATATTATGTAGTGTATAGATAGCAATATCAATAGTAGTAATCAAAGCAATTCACAAAACACCATACACAATAAAGACACATATTTAACATGGTTCATCCAAAGATGGCTACCTCCACGGAGAAAATATTTCTTCTAAATATTTCTCAAATAATCTCTTGGGAATCATTCCTAATTACAATGTTTATGGATCTTTGTCCAAAGGAGATGTTGATCCCATAAATCTGGTTTGTGGATCTCTATCCACAGGAGAACTCCTTCTCCTCTGCTCTGGTCGGTGATCCTCTAGAAGACTACTATCTCCACTACACTGGCTTGTGGATATCTCTCCACTGAAGACTCTTATCCCCACTCAGAAGACCTATCCTCACTACCTTGGCTTATGGATCTCTATCCACTAGAGACTCTACCCTCTCTGCTCTATCACCTCCAAAGCTCTATCTCAATTTTGTACTACACGCAGTCCAGTCAGTCTAGCACAACTTTGCTCAATATCTTACACTAAACATAGTCTAGTCGATCTAGCATAAGTATGCTTAATAAGATCACTCAAATCTGCACTAAACACAGTCCATTCAGTCTAGCACAGATTTGCTCAACTCTTGCACTAAACATAGTCTAATTGATCTAGCACAATTCCACTCAAATTTGCACTAAACACAGTCCAGTCGATCTAGCATAAATCTAATCAATAGATCCACTTAGAACCTACTCATATCCATTCAACAGGTCCACATAGAACCTTCTCAAATCTTCTCAATAGGTCCACATAGAACCTACATAACTTTGCTCAACAGGTCCACTCAAAACTTGTCCAAATATTCTCAACAGGTCCACACATAACCTATCCAAATATGCTCAACAGGTCCACACATAACATGTCCAAATATTCTCAACAAGCTCACACATAACTTATCCAAATCTGCTCAACAAGCTCACACATAACTTGTCCAAATCTGCTTAATAAGTCCTCTCTAGGAAAAACACTTATACAAAAATAATACTCAAAAGTCTTAATAAGAAATTAATTAAGAATTTACTAAAACTCCTTATTACTCCTAAAATAATAAATCTCAAATATCAATCCTTCAAAAATAATCCTCAATAATCATTCACCATTAATTTCAAATATCAATCCTTCCACTATAATCCTCAACAAACATTCACCATAAACTTCAAATATCAAACCTTCCACAATAATCCTCAACAAACATTCACCATAAAATTCATGCCTAAATGTATAAAAATAATAATCAATTATGCACCCTTATTACTCCAATATTAGGCAACTAAAAAAATTTAAATCAAAATTAAATATCTTATCTTCGAAGGGCATCGAACCCTCAACCTCATCTCATCACAAGTGCCTTAACCACGGCCAAAGTCACCGCACGAGCCAAGCGCTCATTCAATATTAAAAAATCACCATGTGCTTCTTAATATTGCATCACCTTCCATCAAGGGTAAAAGGTCATGTGCCTTGGGTGCCTCAATCAACTCACCAAACAATGCACGCAGGGATTCGAAACGTCAACCACCTTGCTGCCAACGCCTTTGCACTTTCCCAACTACCACTAGGCCATGCTTACCCAATGAAACTTGAGGATGAAAACTTCCTCCTTTATTCCCTTCGCTGCCATATTTTTGTAAATGCACAAGCTCTCTTTTCGCATGCCACCAATTATTAATTCAAGCAAGGGTAAATAAAACTTAGGTTTTTTGGGCATATTTATATGCTCCTTCATTGCATTAATGATGTCGGTGCTCACGTGATTCCTTCCAAGACGTCGGCGGTAAATGATTTGAATACATTTTATTAAACCCAACCTTTGGGTTTGATTTACTTTAACCTTTGCGCTTTGAAATCTTTTTTTTTCTCCAAAACCCAACCTTAGGGTTTAAAAAAAAAAAAAAATTGTCCTTTGTAAACCAAATAATATTATAATTAAAATTATAATAATTTATTTGGGTTTTTCACCACCTTGGATAAATATTATAATAAATATTATAATATTATATCCTTACATTGCTTCGGATATATTTACTTCCAAAGGAGAAATGAAACCACTTTATGACCCATTCTCTTGGGTGTAAAATAAAAATATTTTAACCCATTATAAACTTCCTTTAAACTTTGCACTCAAACTGAAGAAGAACTATCACTGAAATCTTGACATCAATGACAAATTTGGCTAAGGGACTCAAAATTTCCAATAGATTTAACCCTTTTTTTAAAGGAAAAAAATTATTTACTTAACAAAAATGTACAAAACTCTAATCAGAGAGATAAAAATGAACAAAGCATTCTAAAAAATAGAGCATGAAGACAAAAAAGAACCTCATTATTAGATTCCTTATCATACTCACATACCATACCTACCCTTATGCTTCTTGATGGTTTGGTGGTAAGAACCAAGGGCTATATTTATTGCCTGATTTGCTAGTGTATCGACCTCTTTGTTGAATTTTTGCCTTACGTGTTGATAGGATATTTTGCCAATTATCCTATCTAGTTATCTTATCTTATCTTGAATAATCTTCAATTGTAAATATCTAAAATATTTATTTTTGGAAAGAGTTGTTATTATTAGTTTAGAATCCCCATAAACTGTGACCTGAGTGATTCCTTGCTTTGCCACCAATTTTAAGTTGATTTCACATCCAATATCATCAACCACATTGTTAGATGTTGTTCCCAAGTTGATCATGTATTTGAGAAGGATCTCATGGGGTCCTGTAAGAATTAGTCTCTCTTCTTCTACTTGATTGGGTTTGGACTTGTAGGTACCATCAAATAAGAGCACCAAAAAACATATGCCATGCAAAGAATTATTTTCTTTGTAGCCTCCCTATGTTAGGAAATCTTGCAGATTAATTTGGTATATCATTCTTCTTTTTGTGGGTGACATATCTTCTTTATACTGTTGAAAAAAACTAGATTTAATATTTAGGACTAATTCTTCTTTTATCCTTCATATTAGATTTTTGTTATCCTTACCTTTGCCTTCAAAAATCCTCTGGTTTTTTTCCAACCAGATGTGCCAGATGATAAAATATGGTATAGAGCTCCATAGATATTTTAGAAGGGACTTACCTTCCAGTTTACCTTTATACTCTTTGTTCAACATGGTAAAATATGTTTCTATGTGTAATGAACCTCAAAATATAACCATTCCTAGAGAGAAATATATATATATATATATATATATATATATATATATATATATATATCAATTTAAGTTCAAAACCAAGGGATCACTTAAGGAGAAATTAAAGGACCTCATAATATTAGGTAATCTTTCACCTGAAGTTTGCATGGTTGAACATAAAACATGAGATTCTACCTTTTGTGCACTTTCATTTACCAAGACTTGGCGAACCTTTGTGATTTCCTCTTTTTTCTCATGGTATTTATCTTTATCATCCTCTTTTAGCGCTTCTTCTTCTTTGATTACCTTTTCATAAAAAATGCAAACATTAGGCACCCAATCAAAAGCATATCCATACTTTTCAAAACATAACTTTTTTCAATCAAAGGATGTGTCAAATAACACATATCCATGATCAATTATTTTATTTTCTTCAAATAAAGCAAAATTTTTATCATTTGGTTCCAATTCCTTGTTAACCATCCATGGTATCTCTTCATTTGAATATTCAAAACAATCATGTGAATTTGTACCCAAGTTTTCAATATTCCATAACAAAAATATAAGATTTTCCCTATTCCTAATCCACAACAGATGAGTCATAAGAAACATTTACCATTTCTTCTCTTCCTATTTCAACAAGATCTTTAATAAATTCATATTCAACATGATCGAATTTTGGAACCCTTTCTATTCTCGCAAATTCAAAATACTCATGTGAAATAGGATTTTGGCATCCTGCATATCAAGTGGAATAGAAGTTTCATCAATAGTAGTGTGAGGAAATAATTATTCACCATACATACCCAAACCATTATAATAATTATCTTCTAAACCCTTGGGATGAAACTCTTTTATCTTGGACATGATCTTTAGATTCATCTATCAATTCTTCATCTTTATCCACCTTAATCTCAGAAAATTCATATTCTTTAAATTCATCAACGTGCTTTTCATCAAATTCACCTTCACCTTCCTTAGATGGTTTAATTATTTTCAAAAGTGGGTTACTCTTTGCATTCAAGCTTACAAGATCACAATACACATTTATAAGCCACGATTCAATTTTATCACAATTTGGAAGGTGTGGGTTTTCTCGACCATTAGTTTCAACAATCTCATCCAAAGTGTCTTTCGAGAACAAATGGTGAAATTTTTTTATGTCTTCAGATTCATTAATTGATTCTCTTTCAACCTCACTTTCAACCACTTTTGATGGCTTAGGGGTTTCTATAATGGGATCAATTTTTACATTCTTCTTTATATAATCACCCCAATCCTCCTTTGTGAATAATGACTCTAGATATTTTATTTCTAAAGGTTCATATGTTTCCAAAGTAGATTCAATCTATACATCTTGATGGGCTTGTTCACCACAATCTTCATTGGTGGATATCGATTTTGCAACTTGCACCTCCTCTTGGATGATATCTATGATGGTTATAAAATTTGGACATTCAACTTCATCCCATTGATTGCTCACATTCAACATCATTTTATTCAAGGGTTCTAGATTATAAGGTTGGTTTTGGTTGGAATCCGTAGCTAATGAAGAATAATTCATCATGGGAGGAGGTTGCACCCTATCCCGACTCATGGGTGGTGTCTGATTATGCAAAATCCTCCATTGTTCTAATATTATTGTGGCATTGTAGGCTCTAGGCAGGGATGGCTCTTCAAGCATTTCTCCTAGCAATGTATCAATTAAGGGGTCTAAGGCTCCCCTATACATTTGGATGACTTATTCTTTTTAAATGATGTAATGTGTATCCATTTTGATATACAACCTATGAAACCTATCATTGAATTGACTCATGGATTCATTATATTCTTTATAAATAGAGGAAAATTGATTTTATATCTTATCCCAATCATATAACATTCCAAAATGGTTGAGAAACATTGCTTCTAATTAAGACCATGAAGTGATAGAATCTATAGGAATATTGATAAACCAGTCATATGCAATCTTATCCAACGTGTATGAAAATATTTCACATCCAACATCTTCATGTATTATGTGTAAACAACTCATACTATTTATGAATGCATGAATGTGTGCTTTGGTTGACCTAGTTCCATCATGCCTAAACTGAGGTAGATAAGACACAAAGTCCATAGGCACATCATGTGAAGGCCCAGGTATGTTTAAGGGACTACCTGTCATCATTGGAGTACACATTGCCATTAATGGACCTTAAAGAATACAAATTTAATACCAATTTTGTTAGTCAAATAAATATATCTTGCAAATAAGCATGAAATGACTAACAAATCTCACGTGTTTAACATATAAATCATCATGTATATCAACCAAAAGATATACATCAATTAAACCATGATATTAGAGAACATTTTCCAATTTGTAAAAGGTTGGCATTAATGCATCATCAATTAAAAAATGTTTGAATAAATAAAAGTGATCACAAGAGACAAAACTTTGTTAGTCAAGACCAATACTTTAAAATAACTCTTTCAAGTAACATGAATGAGTTAGCATCTAAATAGCAATAAAGTAAACCAATTCAGGCCCTCCTTCTAGTGCCAATTCTATTGTGAGTGAAGGAGACCAAAGATAATAGTCAAAAGGGACATGAAACATTCAACAATTCAAAGCTCTTAAGTACCAATGAACAATATAGCATTTAAAATCATAATAAAATGAACCACTTCATGCCCTCCTTCTAGAGCCAATTTTGTTGAGTGGAAATTTTGTCCAATTACAAAATCCCCATCACAGTCAAGATTTTGATTAGAAAACCCTCTCTTGCAAAGAAATGAAATTTCTCCAAGGTTCCTTTTACTTAATGTGTGCTTGTATGCTATGAAGATGTATCAAATAAGTGCTAGGAATACCTTAGTGATTTGCAAGTAACTGTTAACAAGGGGCCTGTGTTGGTTTATTTTATTACTATAATAGTGATTGTTCATGAAACTTAAGGGAAAAGAAAAAAGTGACTAGACCTCATATGACCATGATGTAAAACCTTACTTCATTTTATCTTGAATAATTTTAGATAGATTATATCTTCTTTTGGTTAAACAATTTTTAAATAAGTTTTATCTTGAGTTATTAAACCCTGCTTTGAGTGTGAAACAAAGATTAAAATCTATCTCTAAATGTGAATCTTAAATGATGATGGGATTCATTTTAACTTACTTTGAGCATGAAAATAAAATGATGAAATGACTAGCTTTAAAATATAAAAGCCTTTTATATAGTAAATAAATTACCTCTCTTTGATGAATTTAATTTTTATAAAGAGACGTCAATTTATTGCTCTAAAATAATGGCTTTGAAATACCATATAAATCACTCCCCTTTGATGAAATTGTGATTTTCATATAGGAAAGCTAATTTATTTCTTGCAAAGTAAACATGCAAAGCTTGAAATCTGATTTACCTTCAAAATGCGAAATTATGTAAAATCCAAAATTATAAAATACCTGTAAAAACAACAACTTTGAATAATTTTTATAATTTCAAAATGGCTTCAAAATAAAATAAAAATTGTTCTAAATGGAGTGTTAAAGCTTGTTCTTCACACCCATGCATTTATTTTTGGATTTTTTATTTTTTTCGATTTTTATTTTAATTTCCGAAGTTTTAAAAAATATGCAAAAAGGGAAGGGTTAGAAAAATAAAAATAAATTCTAGAAAATGGACCAGAAAGCTGAAAATGTTAACATACAAAGCACTCTCAATCTAATGCTACCCTACACAACAAAACCAGAGATAGTGAGAAATTTCAATAGGGTAACCTGACCTAATCAAACCTGCAAAAGCACAATTTGGGTTAGATCAAGTGCTAGCCTCTAAGGAAAATAAATGGAATCTACACCCCATAGATATTCACATAGTGTAACATTTTTATAGCATTAAACACTAGATAGAAATCCAAGAAAATGTAGAGAAATATTGATAGTAAAACACTACCCTTCGAAATTATCTCCTCAAATCTTGCTCACAAGGTGCAAGTTTCTGAATTTGTTTGCATTAAAATAGAATAATGGTCTATTTGGTTATAGAAATTCCAGCCTTGGCCTCTATGAAGGTCCAGCCTTTGGTCTGTAAATCTTCTAGTCCTTGCATACTCCCTCAATGCTATATTTAATTTTTTTAATAAAACTCTTTGCTTTGTCTCATTGCAGATGCTCCAACTTATGAGAAACTTACACAATGGATACCCCATTCACTTCCTCCATCGCATGCCTAGCTTTGTAATCGTAATTCCTTAATGACTTCATTCTATTTTTACACTTCTTTTATAACACCTTTCGCTGTCATACATTATGACCACATACCTTTTGATTCCCAACGTATAGATGACATCCTTCGTGTCATCTCATTTTGCATTCCATTTTATCTCCCTATAAATATCTTAATGCCTTCTTACATATTTATTTCTCTTTTCGAGAGGATATATTAAGATCAATATAATATTAATGTTTGTTCTTTGGGTATTCTCCGTCACGGTCGTGCTCCACCATATAAAAATTTATACCTAATCAAAGTATGAGGTATGGAGATAACGATCGTGGACCATCATCTAAGGCTTCATCAAGGTCCATGCAAAAAATGGATAAGAAGAATCTTTGCTCTAGTAATGCACCACCAGTGTGTATTCTGTCATCACTCATGTGTACAATGTGTTGCGTACCAAACCCACCAGACTCATCGTGAGATCCTCCACTGTTGATAGGCTATACAAGATCTGTTCATCCAATGTCAGTCGCTCATGTCCTCTTCCTTAAGCTTGGATTGACACCATCTTGACCTTGTGTAAATTATTGAGCATTGTAGTCATGTTTTCCTAGTTTTGAATCACTATGTTAAGCATATCGTGAGCTTTAAGAACTATAATAAGGATGTGCATGATCTTCTCCAAATTTCTTGGTGCATGATTTGTTAACACACCATATCATTCCATCGAGTAGCTAGAATTTCTAAACTATCTAACTTGTCAGTGATACCACACGCATTAGAGGCCCTATTGTTGTGATCAACTACACATAGAATTATTTCTCATTTCTTACGTGCTGCAGGAAGAAAAGATTCAGGATATTGTTGTATAATGCTCATCGTGCCCTCACGGTGAGCTTTTCTTCCAACCAATTCAAGTGGCACTCCCTATATTTTTTGAATTCATTAATTGGCTATCTTCCAAGTAGCATATGCTTATAGCCAATGCCTATATTTGGTAAACCTTTACACCCTCGGGCTTACATAACCTTGTTCATTCTTGATATTCATTGGTTCTATCTGTTGTCTCCAATAATCACTCACCACGTCCATCATGCTCGACATAGTCACTTGTCTATGTTGTACTTACATCGCTATAGAATACAGTACCATGGACACTGTAACTACTCATTTCCAATACTAGACCTGCATGCACCGTTCGAAGTCAAACAATCTGGCTCATTGTTGTGTCTTCTATGGTGGTTTATGATTTTAGACTGTGTTCTCATTGTTGGTGCAATCAGGTTCTACACTATTCACTATTGTTCATGGTTCGGTGTCCACGCTAGTTCAACTAACTTCCATGTCTCATCATCTCACATCTTTGTAAACAATACCCTCGCTCTCGTGCTAAGTCATCCATTCACATGCCATGGTCTTCAAGTGGTCCCAATCATTGTCTATATGGACGATCAATCAAAGTTAGATAAGCAACTACCTTATTCTCCATTATAAAATGAAACTACTTTACTATATATATATATATATATATATATATACTATGAAACATGACAACCACATACAACCATATATGGTATAAAGTGAAAGTTTTTATTTTTATTTTTTTATGTTTTATTTAATTATATATAATATAGATATATATATATATATATATATATATATTTTTTTATTTTTATTGTTCTTTTATTACTTTTTTTTATTAATAATATTTCAAAACAATCAACCTTAAAATATTAACCATTAAAAAAAACAAAATGAAAGAGGAATATTAGCATTGACATTTAAGAGTTAAAATCAATCAAATTGGCCCTATCACCTTGACCCAAAACACCAAACCTCAAACATTGATGAAATAAGACACTAGATCATACTAAATCTAGGAACCTAGCACTCAAAGACAATCAAAATCCTCAAAACATCAAAATTTAAAAATGGTGGGTCCCCAATTTTGGGGTCAGTTGTGCAATAGCCACAATAACACTATAGCTCTTACAAAATGTGTTCTATTGTTTTTCATAAGATTTCACTATAGATCCACAAATTTTATACAATTTTGTACCGTAATATTTTCCTAAGGTTATACTATAGTACTTACAATTTTTTCCAAATTGTACCATAATATTTACCCAAGATTACACTATAGCTCTTACAAAATTGTCATAAAATTATTCTATAGTCATCTAAAAATATTTCTATAAGATCTCCTTGAAATTTCTACAAATTTCCACCAATTTGTATCTTAGTTCCTTAGTATTCTCTCCTCAAGAGCATACTATGATTTATGTAATTTCCATTTATTGTAACATTTACTTTACAACCTTCTAGTCTAAGGTTAGACTAGCAAATGGAAAATTAGTTTATAAACCATCAAGTTTGCAGTTTAAAGGAGAGTGGTTAAAAATAGACTCAATCACTAATTCAACAATAACTTTCCATTCAAACTTTCTCAAGTTGTATTCCTCAAATAGATAGGACAAGTCAACATTCAACCAACTAGCATTCATCTGCTACCATCTCGGTCTCTTTGACTAGGCAACTAGCTAACTCTAGCCCCGACCACCATCCATGGTCATTTTCTAATGTGTGAATTACTCTTTAAATAGACCTCCACATACTCCCATGGGGATTATTTGGGATAATACCACATAACCTTTTAAATTTTTTTTGACCAACCCGTAAATGAAGTCATCATCTGGGTACATCAACAAAACAACATACAAGTGTCAACATTAGATTAATTATACCTTCAAAACAAATGACCCAAGTTTAAATATGCCTCCGACTAGAATATAGTCAACCACCATGTGGTGAGGCTATCGACCACCACCACTTGGTGGTCAAGTAACTATAGGAATCCTTTTCCTTATAAACACAACTCAACCTTGAGCACATCCCATGAGGGACAAATGCTTGAGGGTCATTTTACTCTTTATTTCCTACACAAATATGTACGTGATCCAACATGTCTATAGATGAAAATACATGACAAACATAGGTTGAGGTTCTTTTTTGGAGTTCCTAAAAGCTAATAAGACATATTACAACTCCTCCATGAATAATTTCAATGCAATTTTTACAAATTTCATGGATTCTCTACTTTGAAGACATCTGTAATGGTATTCAATTTTGATAGATGGATCACCTGTAATTATCGCAATAGATACATCACATTCAATTTATAGGTTACATAACCTTTACCAAAGTGACTCGAGAGTAAAGGAATATCTCATGTTAGAAGATGTTATCAATTGATTTCAAACATAAGTCATATGTGCAGGGGAGGATTGTCGAGTAAATCAAGCCTTAGACAAACTATGATAAGAAACATATATCTATCAAAATCAAATCTCGATCAAAATTATGACAGGAAAAACTCCTGTAACAAAGGCATCACCTCACATCCAGTATATTCGACCTACAGGCGAAGGTTACCAATTTCAATTGAGATAAATTAGCATAGTCTAATACATCTCATCCACCTATAACATGACATACGAACGTCAAACAGGGGGCTACAATAAACTTGCAGACATGGATTATATCTCTGCAATAAGCAATACATAAGATTGATCTAGAGCTTATATTTATTATCTAGATAAAGGCATAATACACCTGATGCCTAGATCAAATTCGTATATATGAAGACTTACAAATTGCAAACACATTCATTAGTCTAAGTGCTCAAAAATAAAGGTAAAAAAGTACGTGGTTTACAATCATTGAATCACTTTTAAAGAAAAAATCCTTAAATTTAGGGCTTACACAAGTTGATTTCATGCATGCTTTTAATCGATTAAAAGATAATGGATTGTAACCATATAAACCATAATGCAATAAAAAACCAAGAGCTTTTAATATAGGAGAGAATACAATTTTAAAATGAAACGAATAATCATCATTTCATTTTTGTAATAAGACAAGAAGGAATTTTTGACTTGATAAATTCCTACTAAGTTGATCTTTTCAAGTTTCTCCTTGTTGACCTCCAAGCTATATTTTTCCTCTTGATTACATGCTCTTTTTGGTAAGAGAATGTAACTGTTTATAGATTTTTCTAAAATCTAAAGTCAAACTGTGAAGGTTCTAAGAATGGACTAGCCAACCCATAATAAGACTAAAATGGTCATTATTTTATGCCATTTACTCAAAAGTCAAGTTAAGGAAGTATCCAAAACGTGAAAATTTATATCATACAAAGATTAATAAATCCTTGGTTTCATTTTTTTCTTCCTCTTCTAGAACTTAGGCCACATTTTTCTTATTTTTCTAGAACATGGACTTATTTTTCTTCTCCTAATATATTGCTTGAATTTGTTGGACTAATCATGTAATAAATTTATATCACAAGTGATTTGCTTTTCAAATATATTTCCCTAATATATATATTTTGTTTACAAAAATCATTAAATATATCACCATACCTCACAAAACAAAACATTAGGTCATAATTCATCAACTAAATGGGATTTGTTGGGGCAGGATGTGACATACTCCCCCCTTAGACTAAACACAGTCCCTATTGTTTTTAGGGTTAGAAAAAATTTAAAGCATTAATTTATTTCCCCAATGTATTACTCAAAGCAATGCAAGATATCAATCAAACATTAAGCTATCACAAATTAGCAATCATAGGCATCCAATGCAATCTCAAGTTCTCACCATTGTTCTATCCTCTTTTGGATAATCTCTTATATCTCCAGCTATCACCGTCCTACTCAGGAGACTAGTTTGCATATCATGGTCTAATGGTGTAAACATGAGTATAAAATGCACCTATATGAGGGTAATTATCCATGTTACCTATGATCTATCTTCATCATTATTTCTTTTTTTTTAGTATCTCATTCCTGGTGGTTGATCAACTCCTTCCACCTACGAGAGTACCTGAACCTATAATGCAATAAAACATTAGCAGTACCATGTCCTACATGCAATAAAACATCCATATTGTAATAAGTACTGAAACATACATCAATACATACATCTCATCATAGAAATAAAGCATCGAAACATCCATCAATGCATAGTTTAACTATAGTAAAATTCTATAGTAATAATAGCATTACATTATGTTTTCAAATAAATAAGTAAAATGTTTTTTCATATCTTCCACTTTTTTCTAAGTGAAATTTCTCCAAGAGTATATGTCCCACTGGACCTTACATTGTTCTATGTTTCACTTCCTTATTGCCTTGGAGTGAAACTCTAGGATCTTGATTGACCTTACATCAATGGCCAAGGGATCTACCATATATAGTTTAGAAACATACAATACATGGTTAGGATCAACAATATATTTCTTAATCAGGGACACATGAAAAGAGTCATCGATCTTTGCCAAATTGAATGGCAAGTCAAGTCCATAAGTAACAAGGCTAATCCTTTCCAGGATGGTGAATGGTCCAAAAAATCTAGGATCTAGCTTAATTAATTTAACGGTAATTTTCATAGGCTTCACCCTCAAGAACACTTTGTCCCCTATAGAAAATTCCCTAGGTATCCTTTTTAAATATGCATAGCTTTTCTGTCAATCTGGGGCTTCCTTAAGCCTTTGATGAATTACACTAAGTTATTCTTCCATTTATTTGATCGTTTCTGGCCCAATGATAACCCTATACTTTGTATTATTCCATGATAATGGTGTTCTGCACCTTCAACCATACAATACCTCAAAAGGGGCCATCTTCAAAGAAGCATGATGCCCATTATTATATGTAAATTCCACAAGATGTAAATAGTATTCCCATCTAGACTTTTGGTCCATGCAATACATGTGTAACATGTCTTCCAAGACTTGATTGACCCTTTCTATTTAACCATCCATATTAGGATGATATGCAAAAATTTTATTACTATTTGTGCCTATTACACAATGGAGAGCACACCAAAAATCAAATGTGAACCTAGAATCCCTGTCAGAAATTATTACTTCAGAAAAACCATGCAACCTAAAAATTTCTTTGGTAAATCTATTCACTACTACTATAACATCATCTTTAGTACTTCTTGGTATGAAATGTACTATCTTGGTCAACCTATCAACCACAACAAGTATTTCATCATGTTAGAATCTGGTCTTAGGTAACCCTACTATAAAATCCATAGATATAACTTGCCACTTTTACATAGGTATGTCATGTGGATATAGTTGACCTATTGGATGTCTATGCTTAGCCTTTATTTTCTAGCACTCCAAGAATTAAGAAACAAAATTAGTAATATCCTTCTTCATACCATACTAGTAAAAAGTTTTCTTCACATTTTCCTTCATCTTGTCCCCTCCAGGATGAGCAAAATATGGATTTCTATGTGCTTCCCTCATGATTAGTCTCCTTAGATTGCCAATATCAAGAATAACCACCTGATCCTTGAAGCATAAAAGTCCATCCTTGATGTTATAATCTTGATATTCACTAGGAAACCTTTCCATTTTAGCTTGAATATCATTGCAATATTGATCTTGTGTTTGAGCTCTTATGACCTGATCCATTAGGTCTACATGACTTCGGGTTAAAGTAGTTATATGCCTCCTTATGCATAGTGCATGGATATTTTATTCTCCTTTCCTTTGATATTCAATACCAAAGTCGTATTCCACCAATAACTCAATACATCTCCTTTATATTGCATTGAGCAAGGGTTGAGTGAAGATGAATTTCAAAATTTGGTGGTCAATTCTTAGTTCAAAAGGTCTACCAACTAGGTAGTGTCACCAAATATTTAGAGCATGAATAACTGCAACTAGCTCTAGATCATGTGTAACATAGTTGACTTCATATTTCTTGAGTTTCCTTGACTCATGCTATAACCACACTATCTTGGGGTAAAAATCCTCCCAATCCTTCTAAAGAGGCATATGTACAAATTGAAAAATTACCTTGAGGTTTTGGAATTTTTAGTATAGGAGTTGAAGTGAATCTTTGCTTAATTTTTTCAAAGGTAGCTTTGCATTTCTCTATCTATTTCAATTCATTTCCCTTCCTTTGCAAATTTGTTATGGGATAGGTTATCTTCAAATAGTCCTTCACAAAATACCTATAATACTCAGATAGACCCATAAAATTCTCACTTCAATCACATTTGTAGGAGGCGACCAATTAAAAATGGCTTCAATATTCTTAGGATCTACCGCAATCCCATATGCAGAGATGATATGCCCTAAATATTGTACCTGTGGAACATAAAATTCACATTTGGATATATTCTCATAGAGTTGATTCTTTCTCAATAACTCTAGAATGATTCTTAAGTGACTATCATGTCCTTCCTTATTATGGGAATAAACTAGGATATCATCTAGGAATATCAAGACAAAATGATCCAGTTGTCTTCTAAACACACTACTCATTAAATTCATGAAGGTTGTTGGTGCATTGGTCAGTCCAAAAGGTAGAACTATAAATTCATAATGACCATACCTAGTTTTGAAATTAGTCTTATGAGTATCCTCATCCTGAATTTTCAATTGATGATATCTTGACTTAAATTAAATATTAGATAATATGGTGGCCTCATTGATTTGATCAAATAAATCCTCTATCCTTAGTAAAGGATATCTATTTTTGATGGTTTTTTAATTTAAAATCCTATAATCTATGCACAACCTTAGTGAACCATCCTTATTTTTCACAAAAAGTATCAAAGCATCCCATGGAGATATACTAGGTTTGATCAACCCTTTATCAAGTAGTTCTTAGAGTTGTACCTTAAACTCTTGCATCTCAATAGGATTCATTCTATATGGAACTCTATGAATGGGCTCAAATATTGGTACTAACTCAATGGTGAAATTAAATTCATGTTTAGAAGGTATTCCAATAAGTTCAATAGTTGTATTCTTGCAGAATTGGAAACTTCCTAAATGCATCATCCTTAATTTTCTTGAGTTGACTACATGGACCATTCTTACTTTCTAAATGACATTTTTAAACTACATTTTTGATAGCAACATGGGTTGAAATGATCCTTGCTCACTAAACATCCTTAATATTTTTCCATATTCATTTGTAAATTTGATCTATTGATCTTGGAAATTAATCAAAGCTTTATGGGCCTTTAACCAATCCATTCCCAATATGATGTTAAAATCATGTAGTGGTGCTACATATAGGTTCTAAATGGTAGAGCTATTAGTTAGGGTGATATCGATGATAGGGAAACATTGATCCTTGGAGTACATTTGTCCTAACCCATACTCAACTTTCCACCCTTGTGCCAAAAATCCTAGTATTTCTAACACATCCTTGGCTATGCTACTAGAAATGAAACTATCAGTAGCTCCACTATCTATCAAAATTTTAACCTCTCTACCAAAACATTTACCATTCAAGAGCAAGGGAGTGGCTTGCCCTTCCAAATTTTGGCTTCTAGTGGCAGCAAAGATCTTGTGATTCTTCCCATTATTTATTGATTATGCATATTGTGGACAATTGTTTGAATACTATGGTCCTCTACATATAAAGCATCCACCTAGAGGAACCTAACTTCTTTCTTGCACCTGCTTTCATTTTCCATTTTCAGGAGGTGATTCTCTTTCTACGGTTGAAAGCCTTTATTATTGGTGTATTTTTTTTTGTTGTTCTTTGGTTGGAATTTATTTTTGAAATCCCTTTGCCTTACATTGTCCTTTCTTGCAAACTTTGGATTTTATCTACCTTTTATATTTTGTATAGGTCTCCATTTCCTCTTTGGTTGGAACCTATGGTCCCTTCTTGAAAATTTTGAAAAAGAGGTGATGTTTGAAGAACACAAGCTTATATTGAGAGGGGGGTGAATAGTATAAGACCACTTTTTACTTTTCTTTCCCAAACAATATTATCCAATATAATCAATGGCAATATCAATAGAAACAACAAAAGCAATACACAAATCATCACACACAATAGAGATACCAATTTAATGTGGTTCACCCAATGTGGGCTACTCCATGGAGAAAATATTTCACTAATATTTTCTTAATAAATATCTTGGGAATACTTTCCCTATTACAATGTTTATGGACCTCTATCAAAAGAAGACACCAATCCCCTAATCAAATTTGTGGATCTCTATCCACAGGAGACACCAATATCCTTAGTTGGTTTGTAGATCTATATCCATAGGATAACTCCTTTCTCCTCTGCTCTGGATGGTGATCTTCTAGAAGAACTTCTACCTCCACTACACTGGCTAATGGATCTCTATATAATGAAGACTCTTTTCCTCACTCAAAAAACCTATCCTCATTTCCCTGGCTAATGGACCTCTATCCACTAGATATTTTCATCCTCTATACTCTACCACCTCCAAAGCTTGCTCTTTGTTCTATCTCAAATTTGCACTAAACACAGTCCTTTGGTCTAGCACAAATTTTCTCAATATCTGTCTCTAGTCTGGCACAAACATGTCCTCAGATCTACACCAAACTCTATCCTCAAATCTGCCCTAAACACATTCCTTTGATCAAGCATAAATCTATCCTCAATCTCTGTCCTTTGATCTGCATTAAACATAATCCTTCGATCTAGCACAAATTTTTCCTCAATATCTATCCTTCGATATGCACTAAACACAATCCTTTGGTCTAGTACAAATCTAACCTCAAATCTTTGTCATCAAGCCTTAAATCAAATCTTGACTCAATCAACTCTGCTAGATCTACCCCAAATCTTAACTCAAGGTTTGAACAAATCAATCAATCAATTTTGCTCACAAGTCTTCTCAAATACTTGTCTCAAATCTACCTTGTAAGCTTCCACAAAATCTCACACTAATATATCTACAAGTCCTCTATATAACTTGTCCAATATGCTCAACAATCTTTGTCAACAATCTTTGTCCTCAAATCTATATTGTAAGCTTCCATAAAAGCTCACACAAATCTATCCACAAGTCCTCTCTAGAACTTGCCTCAAATCTACTCAACAAGTCCTCACTAGAACTTATCCAATCTTCTCAACAATCTCTATCCTCAAACTCTATATTGTAAGCTTCCACAAAATCTCACACAAATATGTCCACAAGTCCTTTCTAAAAATTGCCTCAAATCTTCTCAACAAGTCCTCACTAGAACATGTCCAATATCATAAAAACATAAAGAGAATTGTTAGAGACTCAATACGCTTCACATTCACCACAATTCTCAATCACTTTCAATCTCTCTTTTTACCATAGAAACATATAGAGAATTGTTATATACTTAATATGTTTCATACTCATAAACACTCAACCTCTTTCTCAAATCAATTTAGATTATGGAACAATTTGTTTCATAGAACTTGAACTATCACTTCAACACAACTACTTGACTAGACTCAATCACAACTCTACTCAACCAATCACTCAATGAAATAATTCCTACTTACAAACCCTAGTCCAAGCATATGAACACTCACTCACTTATTTCCAACAATGCTTATCAAACAATCTCACATAACAATGATACTCATGATCTTTTCAAACCCTAGTTCAAGTTCTTCACTCAATCAATCACTTCAACAACAATGCTTATCAAGCAATCTCACATAACAATGATACTCATGATATTTGCAAATCCTATTTCAAGTTCTTCACTCAACCAATCACTTCAACAACAATGCTTATCAAAAAAGGTTTTATCAACAACTCTTATTCCAAAAAAACCCTCAATAATCAACTCAACAATGCTCATAAAACAAGGTTTTATCAACAACTCTTATTCCAGAAAAACCCTTTTCACTCCAACTTAGCATTCACAACATTCAACAATCACTCACTAGGAATATGTGCCCATATCTTTTTATTTGATGTAGAAGTGACCTTCAAAACCTGTCTCAATCACAATTTCCTTCTTTGCCAATTTCAATGGTTAGATGACAAAATATCACACTAACACTCTCTCAAAATATTTTCTCAATTACAAAAATAATCAAACTCAAATACACCTTATTACTCCTTGAAATTAGCAATCATTAAATCACACATAAAAATAGTTACTCAATTACCCCTTATAATCTCCAACTTTAATTAATAATATCAAATTCCTTTTTTTTTAATTTTCAAAATAATTTCCTTACTATTAATATAATTCTTATCCAAATTTAATACACCTTATAACTCCTATGCAAACTGTTCACTATATATACAAAAACCCAATTAAAAATAAACTTGGCACACCTTATAACTACTATGATGGAAAATAAGTTGAAAATTAAAATTTAAGACTAACATACTTTATAAATCCCATTTTATGGTAAGTAATTCAAAAATTAAAATTAATACCTCAATGATGTCATCGTGAATTGAAACCTGATGCTTCTCTACACAGTGCTTTCTCAAGCCCTTAAGACCAACCATTCTACTACAACAGGTGGAATTAAAAGGACACATTTTATATTTAAGTATGTGATCTGCATGCAAAACAAGAAACCTAGCATGCACAACAAAATGACATCCAAGTTTTGACCCTACGACCTTCTCCACACAAATTCTTCAGCAAGCATTCAAACCAGCTATGCTAGCTTAGTAACTGAACCTCAAATTGGTGCATGCATAAAATATTTTACTTTTGTTTTTATTTATCGTGCCCAGTCAAGAAGTCGTCAAACTATTTCAACTCTACGACCCTTTCGTCATTTTTTCTTGTGCAGTTCAAACCGTCGGTTCCAACGGTAGCCTACTTGGAGGGCTTCTACGTTGTATCCTTGGTTTCAGTGCCAATCAAAATATTTGCATCATGAGTTTAGTTTTAATCCACCTTCAGAAAGAAAAAAAATCATGCAAAATATTCAATCAAAGTCTCATTTTCTTTTATTTCACCCATATCTTTTTTTAATACCTTCATACACGTTATAATTACCTCTTTGTACATAATGTCATCGACGCATTGGAATATGTTCATTTCCTCCATGCTCGTCGGTGCATTACTTAAGAATTTCCCTTTAATAAATTGGTGCCCAACCTTTAACACTTTTAAAAGAAAAACTTAACTAAAATATTTTAAATATTTACTTTTAAATTATTTAAATAATTTAAATATTAAATAATTTTAATTTTAAATTAAGTGACTCTTTTAAGTCTTTTGAATCATGGTCATCAACCCTTAATACTTTAAGTCCTTTCCTTGCTATCATAGAATAGTCTCAATATATTTCTGCCTTGCACTTTTGACATCAATAACAACTCAACAAACTCAAATTTCCAACAATCTCCCCCTTTGTCATTGATGACAACAATCTTTCCAAAACACTTGATTTCAAATCTGCTCCCCTGAGAAGCTGCTCCCCTGACTGAATGGTCTCCCTCTAACTCAAATATCTCCCCCTTTGACATCAATGGCAAAGGGTCACCTTTGGGGTTCGGGGCTAAAGATAAGTATCTTAGCTTAGCCCCTCCCCCACCTCCTCTTTTGAGGTGGTTAATTTTGGGGTGGGAGTATCTCTACTCCCAACATGCACTGATATTTATTTTTGTCCATCTTCTTTTTCCATACCTTTGAAGTCATACCCTTTTGAACCTTTTGAGAATCCTCTTTCTTGCCTGTCCTTGGAAGATCTGGAAATTTTGTTCTACACCACCTTGCTATATGCCCAACATTATTGCACTTGTAGCACTTAATGTTGTGATTCCTTGAGGGTGCAAATATCTTGTAGTTCCTTCTGGTGAAACCATATCCATTCCTATCATGAACCCTGTAATTTACTGCCTTGTGACCAAACTGATTACATGAGTAGCAATACCCATGAAAAAGCTACTTATTTTTGAAGTTCCCATATTCTTGTCTTTCATGTGTCCTGCATTGTGAAGCCTTGTGCCCAAACCTATGACATGAGAAGCATCATCCATTGAAGAAACCTTACCTTGACCGCATTGGTCTCTTAGTCTCTTCTACCCTATCTTGTTCCCTATTCCATCTATTTCTCATTTGTGCATTGTTCCTTTCCCTATTGACCTTTCTATTGTCTAACTTATACTCAGAAGTCTCACTCTCTCTTTCATTTTCTTCTTTTGAAGCTTCTTCTTCTTTGGTGCTTGAGCTTGAATCTCCTTTTTTTGCTTCCTGTTTCCCTTGTTCTTCTTCAAAACTAAGTCTTATTTTGGTGATTGATGATCTTTGTGCATTGATAATCTTGTCCAAGGTCTTTGAATTTTTCTCAAACTTGTGTAGCTTGTCCTTAGAGTCTTTCACTTCCATCCTTAGTGAAACTATCTCATGTTCTAATATTTCACACTCTAGGTCTTTTGTCTTTAATTTTTCAGCCATACCTTCTTCCATTTTCCTTGCCTCTTCAACCTTAATTTTGAAGTTAGTAAGCTCTTGTAGAAACTTTGCTTTTGCTTTCTCATATTTTTGAGCTTGAACCCTTAATCCCGAGTTCTTCCTTTTTAATTATTTGAGATCAACAATAAGTCTTTCACATTCTAGCTCTTTTACCTTTGACTGCTCAACCATACCTTTTTCAACTCTCTTTGCCTTTTCAACCTTATCTTTCAAGTCAGAGAGATCTTGTAGAAGCTTTATCTTACATTTCTCATCCTCTTGTATTTGAGCCTTTAATTCTAAGTTCTCCCTTTTCAAATCAACAAGTTCCTTAAGAGTGACTTCCTCCTTTTCTCTTTCTAAATTTTTCTCTTTTCTTTGGTCTTCAATTTCTTCTATTGTCCAAAGTAGAGTTTCTTCTTCATACATGTTTTGACTATCCCTGTTATCCTTTTTTGAACCATCCTCTAAGGCTTCAATTCTAAAGGTATCATCTTCATATTCACCACTACTAAAACCATTGCAATAACCTGCATCATGACCGAGTTGACCACAAATAAAATATTCTTCACCTTCTTGTGAACAATGAGTTGTAAGGTGACCTATCTTCTTGCATCTGGTACAAAAATTTATTAATCTAGCCTTTTCTCCACTACTTGATTCATCTCTTGAATCTATTTCCATTCTTCCTCCCAAAATAACAATATTGAATTCATCTTCCTTTTATTTAATGACCATGTGTGTTCTTTTATTCTTGTATCTCATGGTTCTTCTTTTGCCTTTCTTTGCCATTTGTGTTCTTGTAAGATCCTCTTTCAAGTTGTTAAACCTTTTTTGAAGGAACTAGCTCTGATACCAATTGAAGAACATAAGCTTATACTGAGAGGGGGGTGAACAATATAAGACCGCTTTTTACTTTTCTTTTCCAAATAGTATTATCCAATATAATCAATGGAAATATTAATAGAAATAACCAAAGTAATGCACAAATCATCACACACAATAAAGACACCAATTTAATGTGGTTCACCCAATGTGGGCTACTCCATGGAGAAAATATTTCACTAATATTTTCTCAATAAATCTCTTGGGAATCCTTTCCCTATTACAATATTTATGGACCTCTGTCCAAAGGAGACACAAATACCCTAATCAAGTTTGTGGATCTCTATCCACAGGAGACACCAATATCCTTATCTATTTTATGGATCTCTATCCACATGAGAACTCCTTTATCCTTTTCTCTGGTTGGTGATCTTCTAGAAGAACTAAATCTCCATTGCTTTGGCTAATGGATCTCTATCCACTGAAGACTCTTATCCTCACTCAGAAGACATGTCCTCACTACCCTAGCTAATGGATCTCTATCCACTCGATACTATCGTCCTCTATACTCTACCACCTCCAAAGCTTGCTCTTTGCTCTATCTCAAATCTGCACTAAAAATAGTCCTTCGATCTAGCACAAATCTACTCAATCTCTATCTCTAGTCTGGCACAAACCTATCCTCAAATCTGCACCAAACTCTATCCTCAAATATACACTAAACACAGTCCTTCGATCTAGCACAAATTTATCCTCAATCTCTATCCTTTGATCTGCACTAAAAATATTCCTTCGGTCTAGCACAAATATATCCTCAATATCTATCCTCTGATTTGCACTAAAAATAGTCCTTCGATCTAATACAAATTTATACTCAATCCTTAACTCAAAGCTTGACTCACAAATCAACTCTACTAGATCTACCCCAAACCTTAACTCAAGGTTTGAACAAATCAATCAATCAACTCTACTCACAAGTCTTCTCAAAGACTTGTCTCAAATATGCCTTGTAAGCTTCCATAAAAGCTCACACTAATCTATCCACAAGTCCTCTCTAGAACTTGTCCAATCTGCTCAACAATATCTATCCTCAAATTTGTATTGTAAGCTTCCACAAAAGCTCACACAAATCTATCCACAAGTCCTCTCTAGAACTTGTCCCAAATATTCTCAACAAGTCCTCACTAGAACTTGTCCAATATTGCTTAATAATATCTATCCTCAAACTTTGTAATGTAAATCTTCCATAAAAGCTCACACAAATATTTCCACAAGTCCTCTCTAGAACTTGCCTCAAATCTTCTCAACAAGTCCTCACTAGAACTTGTCCAATATCATAAAAACATAAAGAGAATTGTTAGAGACTCAATATGCTTCACATTCACCACAATGCTCAATCACTTTCAATCTCTCTTTTTACCATAGAAACATATAGAGAATTGTTAGAGACTCAATATGCTTCACACTCACAAACACTCAACCTCTTTCTCAAATCAATTTAGATTATGGAACAATTTGTTTCATAGAACTTGAACTATCACTTCAACACAACTACTTGACTAGACTCAATCACAACTCTACTCAACCAATCACTCAATGAAATAATCCTTACTTACAAACCCTAGTCCAAGCATATGAACACTCACTCACTTATTTCCAACAATGCTTATCAAACAATCTCACATAACAATGATACTCATGATCTTTGTAAACCCCAGTTCAAGTTCTTCACTCAACCAATTACTTCAACAATAATGCTTATCAAGCAATCTCACATAACAATGATACTCATGATCTTTGCAAATCCTATTTTAGTTTCTTCACTCAACCAATCACTTCAACAACAATACTTATCAAATAAGGTTTTATCAACAACTCTTATTCCAGAAAAACCCTCAACAATCAACTCAACAATGCTCATCAAACAAGATTTTATCAACAACTCTTATTCTAGAAAAAACCCTTTTCACTCCAACTTAGCATTCACAACATTCAACAATCACTCACTAGGAAGATGTGCCCATACCCTTTTTTATGTAGAAGTGCCCTTCAAAACCTATCTCAATCACAATTTCCTTCGTTGCTAATTTCAATGGTTAGATGACAAAATATCACACTAACACTCTCAAAATATTTTCTCAATTACAAAAATAATCAAACTCAAATACAGCTTATTACTCCTTGAAATTAGCAATAATCAAATCACACATAAAAATAGTTACTCAATTTGTTGTAATCACAGTGACACTGAGAGGGGGGGTGAATCAGTGTGATCTTTTAACTTTCAAGTATACAGTTTAAAATCCAGCAGCTATTTAAAACTGATAAAAGAAATATCAAATGCAGCAAGAAAGCATCACACATAACACAACAATTTAACGAGGTTCACCAATGTGGCTACTCCTCAAAAATGGCTGCTTGGACTACCATCCAAATCCAGCTCAAGCAAAGCAGCAACTTTACAACTTATTTACCAGCACCAACTGGAAGGAGCACCAACCCCTCAATTTTTTTGCACCAACAGAAAGGAGCACCAACCCCCAATTCACCAGCAACTACTGGAAGGAGCACCAACTCCTTATGCCAAGCTGCAACTTGGACTTCAATAGAAATAATGAAAAGAATTATAGTAATTATACTTTCACCTTATTACCCAGTCTACAGTTTACAGTACTCGGCTTCTACTGTGCAAAAGCTTCGAACAATCGAACTATCGCTTCTGCTTCTTCACCAATACTTCGCACACTCTACTATCGGATAGTCGATCAACACAAATCGCTTTCTGGGCACAACAGACGTAATTCGCACCTCCAGCTGCTGTCTACGTGTTATCGCTTCGCACTTTAGATCAGTGCGTCTTCAACCTCTGCACCTCTCTGCTCACTTAAATCATGAAGATTCGATACGCACTCTTTTTTGACACACACAACTATAGCTTCGCACTCAGCTTGAATCGAAATGACTCAACATCTGCTCCCTACGCACTTCATTCGCACAAGTTCGATACGACTCGCTCTCTGCTCGACGCGGACTTTACTTGCGCAAACTCAATACTCGTCGTACTTCAAACTCGAAATAGCCCTCCTTTTATAGATGAAATTTCATGATCAAATTTTAAACAATAGTCGACTGTAACCCTAAGAACGTCGGTTGCAAAACCCTAGAAATTGTCAGTTGCAAAACCCTAAAATCCATCGGCTGTAACCCTAAGAACGTCGGCTGCAAAACCCTAGAAATTGTCGGCTACAGAACCCTAAAATCCGTCGGCCCAGATTCAACTTTGTCGGCCTTTAACTGCTACTGCCACCTCTGTCACCTTCCTGTGACTATTGCCATGAAATAGAAACATGTCACGATATCGCGACACTTTTTGTAGCCGTACGCCTTCTTGTCCTTGCTATCATGAAATCATGACCCTTTTGGCCTTTGATAGCTTTGCCACCGTTCTTGTCATGAAATCATGACACTTCAAACTTTTGCTGACGTCATCCTCATTCTTGTCATGAAATCATGACGCTTTCGACTTCCAGCGGCTTTTCTTGCAACCTGTCATGAAATCGTGACACTTTCAGCTTTCGTTGACGTCATCCTCATCTTTGTCATGAAATCATGATGCTTTCGGCTTCCAGAGGCTTTTCTTGCAACCTATCGTGAAATCGCGACACTTTTAGCTTTTGTGACGTCATCCTCATCTTTGTCATGAAATCGTGACGCTTTCAGCTTTCGTACATTTCTCGCTTCATGCACTAGCGAAATCGCTACAACTTTGTGCCTTGTGCTTCCAACTTTGCTTCGACCCGTGAAACTTTGACTTGTAGCGAAATCGCTACACTTTTGTGCCTTGCACTTTCGACTTGTAGCATAAATCGCTACACCTTTGTGTTCTGCACTTTTGACTTGTAGCGAAATCGCTACACCTTTGTGTTGTGCACTTTTGACTCGTAGCGAAATCGCTACACTTTTGTGTTCTGCACTTTTGACTTGTAGCGAAATCGCTACACCTTTGTGTCTTGCAGTTTCGACTTGTAGCGAAATCGCTACAACTTTTCACTTAACACTTTCTCCTTGCTGCGAAATTTCAACATGTAGCGAAATCGCTACAACTTTTCCACTTAACGCTTTCTCCTTGCTTCGGCCAGCGAAAATCCAACATGTAGCGAAATCGCTACAACTTTTCCACTTAACGCTTTCTCCTTGCTTCGGCCAGCGAAAATCCAACATGTAGCGAAATCGCTACAGTTTCTCGACTTAGCTTCTTGGCCTCCAACATGTCGCGAAATCGTGACAGTTTGCCTTGCGCCTTCTCTCTCCTCATTTTTGTCATGAAATCATGACATTTTCGGCTGTGCCTTCTCTCTCCTCATTTTTGTCATGAAATCATGACATTTTTGGTTGTGCCTTCTCTCTCCTCATTTTTGTCATGAAATCATGACATTTTCGGCTGCGCCTTCTCTCTCCTCCGACTTGTCATGAAATCGCGACAGAAAACATGTCGCGATATCGCGACAGTTTTCTAACTTGTCTTTTTCTTCGAATTTTTGAAACTGGGTCACTTCTGTTTTCCTGGAATTGCACTTTACATAATCTGACTATCCTTTGAATTTCTGTCCTCTGCATCTGAATGACTCTGAACCGTCTCATCCACTGCATCATTAGATCTAACTGCTTGTGTTGACAACAATGACAAACTTCTTGCAACACCTTGCTCAACAATCTCCCCCTTTGGAATTGTTGGCAACACCTGTGTACATTCCTGTAACTCTTCTCCCCCTTTGTCAATAATACCAAAGGGCTGCTGCAAACTCCCCCTGAGTCCATCCTCACAATTCTCAGGCACAATTTGTTGCATCTAGCACAAATTATGATCATGAGCAAAAGAATAGTCAAATACTCAAATGCTCCCCCTGAGAAAGTGATCCTTGTAGCTAGTCACTTCTTAGGAAGTGTAACTACTCCTAATTTGCTTCGAAGGTACTCAAACACTTCCTTGGGCAATGGTTTTGTAAAAATATCTGCTACTTGTTCTGTAGTTGGGACAAAATCCAATTTAACTTCTCCTGCAACTTTCTCCTTCAAGAAGTGATACCTTATAGCAATGTGTTTTGTCCGTGAGTGCATTAATGGATTCTTAGAGATGTTAATTGCATTGGTGTTATCACACTTAACTGATATTGGTTCACTAAAATTAATACCAAGATCTTTCAAAGTTTGTTTCATCCACAAGACTTGTGTACAACATGTTGTTGCTGCAATATATTCTGCCTCACTTGTAGATAAAGAAACTGACTCTTGCTTCTTACTGTGCCATGCAACCAATCTGTCCCCCAAGTAAAATGCACCTCCACTGGTACTCTTTCTATCATCAACACATCCAGCCCAATCTGCATCTGAATATGATATAAGAGTGAAGTCTTTGCCTTTTGGATACCACAACCCATACTCCATGGTGCCCTTGAGATACCGAAAAATCCTTTTAACTGTTGTCACATGAGTCTCTTTGGGACTGGCTTGAAATCTAGCTACCATGCAAACTTCCTGCAGAATATCAGGTCGGGTAGTCGTTAAATATAGTAAACTTCCAATCATAGATCTGTACATGGTTTGGTCTACAGGTGGAGATTTGTCTTCTTTACTCAATTTGCAGCCTGTTGTCATGGGAGTGCTAACTGGCTTACAGTCCTCCATAGTGAACCTCTTTAGCATTTCTTTCACATATTTGATTTGGGAAATGAATATGCCTTTCTCATTTTGATTAACTTGTAGCCCAAGAAAGTAAGACAGTTCACCAATCATAGACATTTCAAATTCATTCTCGCATCTTATTTGCTAAGTCTTTACAAGTTTCATCTTTGTTGCTGCCAAATATGATATCATCTACATAGACAACTAGAACAATGAGATGCCCACCTTCTGTTTTTACATACAGATTACTGTCCACTAAACCTTTCTTGAATCCCTGTTGTGAGAGATAGTTATCTAGCCTTGCATACCATGCCCGTGGTGCTTGTTTTAAACCATACAATGCTTTCTTTAATTTGCAGACAAGGTTAGGATCCTCACTAATTTGAAAGCCATCCGGTTGTTCAATATAGACCTCTTCTTCGAGTTTCCCATTTAAAAAGGCAGATTTTACATCCATCTGATAAACTCTGAAGTTTTTGTGAACTGCTAAGGCCAAAAACATTCTAATTGCTTCTAATCTAGCCACTTGGTGCAAAAGTCTCTTCAAAATCAATGCCTTCGACCTGTGCATATCCTTTACAAACCAGTCTTGCTTTGTTCCTAATGACCTGTCCGTCTTCATTTAATTTGTTTCGAAATATCCATTTGGTGCCGATTACATTCTTATTCGTAGGTCTAGGTACTAATTCCCAAGTTCTGTTCTTTTCAATCTGATCTAACTCTTCATTTATTGCCTTCATCCAGCTATCATCTTTGCTTGCTTCATCTATGTTTTTGGGCTCAATGCTAGATAAAAGAGAGTAATTACTTATTACTTTCCTTCTTGTCTGAATACCAATTGTGGGATCTCCAATTATTTGGTCTCTTGGATGATTTTTTTGCCAACTTCTGTTTTGAATTTCTTGTTTTCTTGCACCTCTGAGTCATCGACTAATTCATCTGAATCAACCGTAGATTTATTTTCTGTTTCATTCACCTCATCTCCTTCAATGACTTCTTCATAGATTGGGTAGTTTTCCTCAAAGTCAGCTAATCGTTTCCCACCTTCATCGAATTTAACATCTGCACTGTCCACAATTTTCTTGAGTCTCTTGTTGTAGCATTTGTAAGCTTTGCTTTTTGATGAATACCCAACAAAAACACCTTCATCTGCTCTATCTTCAAACTTCCCAAGGTTGTCATCAGTTTTTCTGATGTAGCACCTACAGACCAAATACTTTGAGATGTTTTGTTGTTGCTTTTCTACCAAACCACAACTCATAAGGTGTTTTGCATTCATGAGTTCTTAACATATATCTATTTTGGATGTATACTCTGTAGTGTGAACTGCTTCTTTCCAGAATCTATCTGCTATTTTGTTTTCTACCAGCATGGTGCGTGCCATTTCCTGTATAGTTCTGTTCTTTCTTTCTACTACGCCATTCTGCTTGTGGAGTTCTAGCTGCTGAATATTGTCTCCTGATACCATGTTTTTCATAGTATTCTATAAATTCATTCGAAATGAATTCTCCTCCTCTGTCTGATCGTAAACATTTAACCCTTTTTCCTGTTTCATTCTCAACTAGCTGTTTGAAGGATCTGAACATTTCAAAAGCTTCTGTTTTATTTTTTAGGAAAAATATCCATGTCATTCTAGAATAATCATCGATACACAGCATAAAGTATTTGTCGCCGTTTATGCTTTGAGTTCTCATGGGTCCACATAAGTCTGTATGAATAAGTTCCAAGGGCTTGCTAGTGTGGTATTCTTTTGTTTTAAATGAGACTCTGGTTTGCTTTCCCTTCTGACATGAAGCACAAACATTGTTTGAAGGTTTTTTAATGGTTGGAATATCTCTCACTGCTTGTTTCGAGCTGATTTTCACCAAATTATCAAAACTTATGTGTCCAAGCCTCTTGTGCCACAGCCAGTTCTCTTCTTCTTGTCCAATGAAACACGTACCTTCTGAAGTTTTTGAGAGTGTGTACAAATTTCCAGACGTCCTTGAACCAGTTGCTATCAATTTCCCACTGTTTATTTTTCTGACTTCACAACCCTGCTTTTTGAAGACTACTTCATGTCCTTTATCACAGATTTGACTGACACTTAACAGGTTGTGTTTCAAACCATCCACAAATAAAACTTCTTCAGACTTGATTTTCCCTTCACTAATTTTGACAGATCCTTTTCCTATTATTTTGGCTCCATCATTATTTCCAAACTTCACAGAGCCACCCTCATATTTCTGTAGTTTTTCAAATTTTTGTTTATCACCTGTCATATGACTTGAGCAACCATTGTCAAGAATCCACGGTACACATTTATTCTGAGCCCTGAAAGTTGTCTGCACTATTAAAGATTCCTTTTCTTCCCTGAGATCTGTTCTTTCTGTTTCCATTCTGTTTTGACTATGGTATTGGGTTCTAACTTGGATTTCCCCTTTTCAAAATCTTGCACATATCTTTCAAAAATATTTCTATTCTGTTTTGCCCTATATGGTTGAATTCTTCTTTTCTAAGATTGATTTGAAACAGAAGTACTATGACAGTTTCTAGCAATGTGCCCAAAGTTGTGACAATTAAAGCATTCTACTGCATAACTCATTAGAGGAGCAAAGGTATTTCTACTAGTGAAACTTCTTGGACCTACATTATACTTGCAGTTAGCAATTTTATGCCCATAACCATTACATTTAAAATAGAAACCATAAAAGTAATGATTGAACCTGAAAGATGGTTTTTGCCAAGATGTTGCAGGAGCCTTAGATCTTCTTTTCTTTTGATGAGTGACCTTGGTAAAACCATCATTGTCAGTTCCTATTTCAGGACTGGCATTCCTGCTTTCTTTTGCCTGATTTGTTTTTCTTTCAACAACCTGTTTCTTGTCTTTACTCTTTTCACATTCAACATTGCTTGCCTTTGGTCCGTTTGATGATTCTCCTTCAATAAAGCCCAGACCGAATTTGATACCTGCGGGTCTTTGATCGCTTAGGATTTTGTCCAGCTTCATCGAACTTTCTTCACGTTTGAAATGGCAGCTAATTTTTTGATCCAGCTCTTGTATCTGTATTCGAAGACCAACATTTTCTTCTTCCAATTTGCAACAGTAATCTATCTTCATGGTTACCTATACTTCAAGATCTTCGGACATTTTCTTGTACTCTTCTGTCTGTGTTTTTAGACTGGTTATAATGTCATTTGCATCCTCAAGCTTCCTTGACAGTTTTTTATTCTTTCTTTTCTCAGATTTCCATTCCATAAGAGCAGAAACCAGCTCACCTTCTAAATCAACTTCAGCCTCACCTTTTTCAATAGACACTTTAGAGTTCATTCCTTCACTCTCTTCTATGTTTTCTGCCTCTTCTGATTTTTCTACTTCAAACGCCATAAAGAGAGCCTCACCTGTTCCTTCTTCAGAGTCTTCACTAGAGCTGTCCTCTGAAGAATCTGCATTTCGGGAGATAAAACTTTTCTTTTTGAAATTGCCTTTCCTGAAGTTTGATTTCTTCTTCCAGTTACTTCTTTCTTGGTGCGAAGTTTCCTCACCCTGGTTCTTTTCATTGAGAGGACATTTTGTCGCAAAGTGCCCAATGCCTCCGTAGTTAAAGCATTTAAATGGTAGCTTTCCTCTGTACTTTCCTTTTCCCTTTCTCAGTTTTTTGACAAAATTTGCTTCCATTTCATCTGATACATCCTCTTCTTCAGACTCTGGTTTTGTGACTTTGCCTTTTAGGGCTTTGAAAGTAGCTTCTCTATCTGTGGGATTAGACCTTCCTATTCTCATTTCAAAAGTAGTCAAAGAACCATGCATCTCATCCATACTAAAATGATTTAGATCTTTGGCTTCTTCTATGGCAGAGACTTTAGAATCAAATCTAGGAGGGAGCGATCTTAATACCTTTTTCATGATAGTAGCATCGTTTATATTTTCGTCGAGACCTCTGATTGAATTGGTGATCCCATTGACTCTTTGCATGAAAGTCTCTATGTTCTCATCATTGTCCATCTTTAAAGATTCGAATTGAGCTCGATGTGATTGAAGCTTGGCCTCCTTGATCCTATCATCTCCTTCATGAATGTTCTCTAGTTTATCCCATACATCTTTTGCTGATTCACAATTTATGATCTTGACTAGCTCACTTGTCCACTAGTCCACACATGATGGCATTTTTTGCTTTTGAATCATTTTCAAATGCCTTTTTACCGATAGTGTCTATTGGAGCGGTGGCGGGAGCTTTGTAACCATTAACTACTGCACCCTAGATGTCAAAACCCAAAGCACTGAGATATGTCTGCATTCTAATTTTCCAGAATGCATAATTAGTTCCATCAAACAATGGTGCTTTGTTCGAGGAGAACCCTTCACCACTTGCCATTGCGTCACTTCCAAGATCACCCTAGCTGTTTGAGCCTATTCAGGAACCTAGCTCTGATACCAATTGTTGTAATCACAGTGACACTGAGAGGGGGGGTGAATCAGTGTGATCTTTTAACTTTCAAGTATATAGTTTAAAATCTAGCAACTATTTAAAACTGATAAAAGAAATATCAAATGCAGCAAGAAAGCATCACACATAACACAACAATTTAACGAGGTTCACCAATGTGGCTACTCCTCAAAAATGGCTGCTTGGACTACCATCCAAATCCAGCTCAAGCAAAGCAACAACTTTACAACTTATTTACCAGCACCAACTGGAAGGAGCACCAACCCCTCAATTTTTCTGCACCAACAGAAAGGAGCACCAACCCCCAATTCACCAGCAACTACTGGAAGGAGCACCAACTCCTTATGCCAAGCTACAACTTGGACTTCAATAGAAATAATGAAAAGAATTACAGTAATTATACTTTCACCTTATTACCCAGTCTATAGTTTACAGTACTCGGCTTCTGCTGTGCAAAAGCTTCGAACAATCGAACTATCGCTTCTGCTTCTTCACCAATACTTCGCACACTCTGCTACCGGACAGTCGATCAACACAAATCACTTTCTGGGCACAATAGACGTAATTCGCACCTCCTGCTGCTCTCTACGCGTTATCACTTCACACTTTAGATCAGTGCATCTTCAACCTCTGCACCTCTCTGCTCACTTAAATCATGAAGATTCGATACGCACTCTTTTTTGACACACACAACTATAGCTTCGCACTCAGCTTGAATCGAAATGACTCAACATCTGCTCCCTGCGCACTTCATTCGCACAAGTTCGATACGACTCGCTCTCTGCTCGACGCGGACTTTACTTGCGCAAACTCAATACTCACTCTACTTCAAACTCGAAATAGCCCTCCTTTTATAGATGAAATTTCATGATCAAATTTTAAACAATAGTCGGCTGTAACCCTAAGAACGTCGGCTGCAAAACCCTAGAAATTGTCGGCTGCAAAACCCTAAAATCCATCGGCTGTAACCCTAAGAACGTCGGCTGCAAAACCCTAGAAATTGTCGGCTACAGAACCCTAAAATCCGTCGGCCCAGATTCAACTTTGTCGGCCTTTAACTGCTACTGCCACCTCTGTCACCTTCCTGTAACTATTGCCGTAAAATAGAAACATGTCACGATATCGTGACACTTTTTGTAGCCGTACGCCTTCTTGTCCTTGCTGTCATGAAATCGTGACCCTTTTGGCCTTTGATAGCTTTGCCACCATTCTTGTCACGAAATCATGACACTTCAAACTTTTGCTGACGTCATCCTCATTCTTGTCATGAAATCACGACGCTTTCGGCTTCCAGAGGCTTTTCTTGCAACCTGTCATGAAATCGTGACACTTTCAACTTTCGGATGTCATCCTCATCTTTGTCATGAAATCATGACGCTTTCGACTTCCAGAGGCTTTTCTTGCAACCTGTCATGAAATCGTGACACTTTCAGCTTTTGCTGACGTCATCCTCATCTTTGTCATGAAATCGTGACGCTTTCGACTTTCGTACATTTCTCGCTTCATGCACTAGCGAAATCGCTACAACTTTGTGCCTTGTGCTTCCAACTTTGCTTCGACCCATGAAACTTTGACTTGTAGCGAAATCGCTACACTTTTGTGCCTTGCACTTTCGACTTGTAGCATAATCGCTACACCTTTGTGTTCTGCACTTTTGACTCGTAGCGAAATCGCTACACCTTTGTGTTGTGCACTTTTGACTCGTAGCGAAATCGCTACACTTTTGTGTTGTGCACTTTTGACTTGTAGCGAAATCGCTACACCTTTGTGTCTTGCAGTTTCGACTTGTAGCGAAATCGCTACAACTTTTCACTTAACACTTTCTCCCTGCTTCGGCCAAATTTCAACATGTAGCGAAATCGCTACAACTTTTCCACTTAACGCTTTCTCCTTGCTTCGGCCAGTGAAAATCCAACATGTAGCGAAATCGCTACAACTTTTCCACTTAACGCTTTCTCCTTGCTTCGGCTAGCGAAAATCCAACATGTAGCGAAATCGCTACAATTTCTCGACTTAGCTTCTTGGCCTCCAACATGTCGCGAAATCGTGACAGTTTGCCTTGCGCCTTCTCTCTCCTCATTTTTGTCATGAAATCATGACATTTTCGGTTGCGCCTTCTCTCTCCTCATTTTTGTCATGAAATCATGACATTTTTGGTTGCGCCTTCTCTCTCCTCATTTTTGTCACGAAATCGTGACATTTTCGTTGTGCCTTCTCTCTCCTCCGACCTGTCACGAAATCACGACAGAAAACATGTCGCGATATCGCGACAGTTTTCTAACTTGTCTTTTTCTTCGAATTTTTGAAACTGGGTCACTTCTGTTTTCCTGGAATTGCACTTTACATAATCTGACTATCCTTTGAACTTCTGTCCTCTGCATCTGAATGACTCCTGAACCATCTATCCACTGCATCATTCGATCTAACTGCCTGTGTTGACAACAATGACAAACTTCTTGCAACACCTTGCTCAACACAATTGCCCCTTATAATCTCCAAATTTAATTAATAATATCAAATTCTCCTTTTTAATTTTTCAAAATAATTTCCTTACTATTAATATAATTCTTAGCCAAATTTACTACACCTTATAACTCCTATGCAAACTCTTCACTGTATATACAACAACCCAATTAAAAATAAATTTGGTACACCTTTTAACTCCTATGATGGCAAATAAGTTGAAAATTAAAATTTAAGACTAACATACTTTATAACTCCCTTTTGATGGTAAGTAATTCAAAAATTAAAATTAATACCTCAATGCTACCATCGTGAATTGAAATCACGATCCTTCTCTACACAACACTTTCTCAAGCCCTTGCGACCAACCGTTCTATTGTAGAATTAAAAGGACACCTTTTATATTTAAGTATGTCTTCTACATGCAAAACAAGAAACCCAACATGCACAGCAAAATGACATCCATGTTTGGACCCTACGACCTTCTCCACATAAATTATTCAGCAAGCCTTCAAACCGGTTGCGCTACCTTACTAACTGAACCTCAAATCGGTTCATGAGTAAAATATTTTGCTTTTGTTTTTGTTTATTGTGCCTAGTCAAGGCATCGTCAAACTATTTCAACTCTATGACCCTTTCATCATCTTTTCTAGCGTGGTTCAAACCGTCAGTTGCAACGATCACCTGCTTGGAGGGCTTTTGCGTTGTATCCTTGGTTCCATCACCAATCAAAATATCTGCATCATCATTTTAGTTTTCATCCACCTTTAGAAAGAAGCAAAATCGTGCAAAATATTCGATCGGAGTCTCATTTTCTTTTATTTCACCCATATTATTTTTTAAAACCTTCATACACCTTTTATATATATGATTGCCTCTTTTTACATAATGTCGTTGGTGCATTGGAATATGTTCCTTTCCTCCATGCTCGTCGGCGCATTACTTAAGAATTTCCCTTTAATAAATTGGTGCCCAACCTTTAAGACTTTTAAAAGAAAAACTTAACTAAAATATTTTAAATATTTAATTTTAAATTATTTAAAAGATTTAAATAATTTAAATTTTAAATTAAGTTATGCTTTTAAGTCTTTTGAACCATGGCCATCAACCCTTAATCCTTTAAGTCCTTTCCTTGTAATAGAATAATCTCAATATATTTTTGCCTTGCACTTTTGACATCAATGACAACTCAAAAAACTCAAATTTCCAACAATGTTCCTATTTGGGTGCAAATTAGACTTGGCTTGCCGAGCCATATCATAAACCTTCTATAAACTATCAGGCTTGCACATGTTTACTTGTATTCTTATCTGGAAATCCATTCCCAAGATGAATTTATGCACCTTCATTTTATCATCCTTTTCATAGGAAGGAATATACTTAAGCAATTTTGTAAATCATTGAAAGTAAACCTCTACAATATATTATCCCTAATGGAGCATGGTAAATTCTTTGTACTTATCTACATAAAATTATTCTATGAGGAATCTATTTCTGAAGGCTTTCACAAAGTCCTCCCATTTGAAATGAATCACCTTAATTTTCTCTTCCTTACAAAAAGTGTTCCACCATTCCAGACCTAATTCTACTAAATGGCTTATGGCCCAGACTATTCAGGATACAGGTGAGTAGTTCCTCATGGAAAAGTAAATTTCTAGTTCACTCAGCTATACCTCAACTAAATCTCCTCTTTCCTTTTCACTAAACTTTCTTACCTTGACATGATTCAAGTATTTGGACAAATTTGCATCTATAAGGACTCTAGCTACATGGTATGTTTCATCAAAATCAACTACTTGTTCAATCATGGGGTTTCCTATTTCAGGATTTCTATTTTCATATTTTTTGATCTCGACTCTTATAGCTTCCAACAAATTACTTTTTTGTCTCATTTGTTCCCTATACAAATCCATTTGTTACCAAATTGTGTGAACAATACCAGAGAGGGTTTCTACCGCTTTATTAGAATTTATTAAACTTTCACCCATAGGCCTAGCCTCAATGCTATCTACTATAGTTAGTCTTTGTGAAGATACATTCTTCCCACTTCTTAATTTATGGGTCATTTTTCTAATATATAAAGAGCAATGTTAGATTACAATATTTCATCAAATTGTAATTCTAGCTTCTATCTTAGATCATTAATTTTTATACCACCTAGATTAGTTTTTACTCTTGTATATTAATACCACATGCACTATGTTATGGTATAAACTATCATTCAAATATTATGCAATGTGCTATTGAATTTGACTATTGCTCAGTGGTCGGGTGGTAATATGCATTGTTCTATGGGTGGAGATGTTTGATGGTGTTTCAACCATGGTAAAGGTTCTGTTTACCTTTATCATTAGGGAATTTTCTAACACATCACAATTTTTAACCATGGTTCCATCTAGATTCTTACTCTGGCCCAAGCTAGGTTTATGTTGTAACATGGATCAATATGAAAAATAAAAGAAAATATTCTTTTTATTTTTCCAAGCATTTTGTTGTTATCTTTACAATACTTTAAATAAAGAAGCTTAACTAAGAGTTACAAATTCCAAGTGTAGTTCTCAAAAAGAGCCTTAGGTACACCTCTTAAAATTCACAAACATGGAAGGTTCTCTTAGCTCTTCCATTCTAATTCACCAGTGGTTCAAACATGGGAGTAAAAATACTTGAGCATCAGTAACTCCAAGCACTAACTCTTTTCCTTACAAATTTCATCTTTGGAAGTTATAGTTTTACAACCTAGATTTCTTTCAAGGAATCTCTTAGTCCTACGACTAAGCTCTAATACCAACTATAATGAACCTCAAAATCCAACCATTCCTAGAGAGAATATATATATCAAGTTAAGTTCAAAATCAAGGGATCACTTAAGGAGAAATCAAAGGACCTCATAAGGATGAATCTTCCCAAGTAAGTTTCAAGGCTGCACTTCACAAGAATCAACATGGTCAATGTTTATCTTGTGGATAGGAGTAACCCTTCTATTTCAGACTTGTGAGTTTACCTTAATACCTCCTTGGTATAAGGATACCTTCATGTGGTCACCCTCCATTTCTTCTATTCACTTGAGTGCAAAAATTCTTGACCACAACATTCAAGGTTAACCTATTCAAAATAGGAATATCATTTTACCTTACTAGCTTAAGACCCTTAAGTTAGTTTCCAACTTAGGTCATGCAGACCAAAGTCTAGGCGTATTCCTTGAATATAGATATTCTTCCATCAAGATAGAATATCAATAAATCATCATGCTAACTATCCCCACCTCTGTTGTCCCTTTCCTGGTGCTTTCAGTGATGTAAAATGTTTAAAATGATTGTGGCATGGTGGTTATAGGGGCGGACTGCGTGAAGATCTATGTGACGGCTTCTAGGGCGGACAACGTAGAATACTGTGGTGGCCATAAAAAGCTGGATAGCCTGCCCGGATTCGTGGCGGCTACCGATTACACCATGTAAATTCAAAAAAAAAAAAAAAAACTAACCCCACCTCCATGATGGGTAGTTAAGGTAGCCATAACAACCCCATGATACCCACATAGGAATACCTATGCCTATCACAAAACTTACTTGTGTAATTCACTCCCAACCTTCACAAAAGGAAATAAGATTCATGCTTTCCACTTGATATTTCCTAGAATTTTTTCTTTTAAAGGTTATATTGTATTTTCTTTCCTCTTAGCATCTTAAAGAATTACTCTAAGGTATAACCTTTACGATTCATTATTTTACCCCTGATTCCTTTCTTTCTCTCTTTAATTGGGATCTCATTTAGGTTTATCATTCAACATAAGCATTTAGTATTCCTATTTAGACTTTAATTAAAGATATGATCCCTATCTATTCCATAGCAATAGTCATTATATAACATAACTTAGAATGTATCTTTACTTCATTCTTCCATAATAAATTGTAAATAAGATTACATCATCTATACATTCTAATTACTAAACAATATATGTCATGTTCCAATTTACAACTTGTTTCTCAAAATAGAAACTTCTTTACAATAAAGTTCCTTTCATCATAAGGATCTTAGTACATCATAAATCAATAATAATAATTGCACAACATAAATCTAAAGATCCTTTTATCATAAAGATCTTAGTACATCATAGATCAATAGTAATAATTACACAACATAAATATTTTTCTAATCCATCTTGTATATCCATCGCTTGAATGATGGTGGTAAGGGATCAAGATAACTCATAATATATACATGATAATGCATTCTTATCATACAATAGTATGCACTTTTATAATTTGAATGAAACCATGTGATATACATTCACCATAATATAAACATTTTCATTCAATATACCAAAGGAAGGAAACCCCATAAATTTCCAAGAATAAATTCCCCATTTATTCCTATCCTTTTCCCCAAAAGGATATTCCTTTGATCAAACAATGCCATATGCAAATATTAGTAATTCAAGTAAAATAAAATCTCATATTTCCCTCAATAATAGATCCCCAATCTATTATTTCTTGATCAAAACGTACAAACTAAAATCCTCTATCCCATTCACATAGAAATAGCATTTAAACAAAAGATTCAAGCATCATTTTTATTCATTATAACAATCTAATATTCGTACATTTTTTTTTCACAAAATTTGTACTAAAATCCCTTTATAATATTTCTATAGTTTCTACAAATTTACTATAAATTTGTACTATTAACCATTCATAAGGTTTCACTTAGGTTTCCACAAATTTTGTACCATAATCTTTTCCCAAGATTACACTATAGTTCTTACAAATTTTCCCAATTTGTACCATAATATTTACCCAATATTACACTATAGTTCTTACAAAATTTGTTCTATTATTTTTCACAAGATTTCACTATAGAATCCATAAATTTTACACAATTTTATACCATAATATTTTTCCAAGATTATATTATAGTTCTTACAATGTTTCTCAAATTGTATCATAATCTTTACCCAAGATTACACTATAACTCTTACAAAATTATCATAAATTTGTTCTTTAGTTA
This sequence comes from Wollemia nobilis, assembly GCA_028583015.1. Taxonomy (NCBI): domain Eukaryota; kingdom Viridiplantae; phylum Streptophyta; class Pinopsida; order Araucariales; family Araucariaceae; genus Wollemia; species Wollemia nobilis. The sequence continues at coordinate 1,777,901 of JAQPPZ010016974.1, read as the reverse complement.
TCTAAAAATCTTTCCACAAGATCTTTACCCAAGATTACACTATAACTCTTACAAAATTGTCAATTTGTTCTATAGTTATCTAAAAATCTTTCCACAAGATCTTAAAATTTCTACAAATTTCCACCAATTTGTATTTTAGTTTATAAACCATCAATTTTGCAGTTCCAATTTGTTTTTAGTTTATAAACCATCAATTTTGCAGTTAAAACAAATATAAATTTTTGTGGTAGCATCCAAGTCTCTCCAACCCTAGCCCCGACCACAATCCATGAAAATTTTCTAATGTGTGAGTTACTCTTTATGTAAAATTCGAACTAAAGATTTATTGAATATTGTGCAGTTTAAATAAGACTGCAATAACAAGAATTGCCGGAGGTTGCCAAACCAACCAGCATACATTAGCATATTGTTATAACAAAATAACAAATGCATATAATAGGACAAATAATGAAATAACAGTATAACTACGCTAACACTTTAAATAGATCTCCATATATTTCCAAGAGGAGTACGTGGGATAATACCACACAAACCTTTTAAAAGGTTTTTGACCAAATTCATCTAGACAACCCAAGTTACATCATATTCCTCCAACCAGCATATAGCTGACCACCAAGTGATGCGGCTCTTGGTGGTTGAGTAACTGTAGGAGTACTATTCGTTATAAACACAATTTGATCTCGACACGTTCCATGTGGGACAAATGCTCGAGGATCGTTTTACTCTTTATTTCCTGCGTGAATCTGTACGCAATCCAACGCGTCTATAGTTGCACAGACATGGCAAACATAGAGGTTGAGGTTCCTTCTGGGAGTTTCCAAAATCTAATAAGACATATTACAACTCCTCCATCAATGCAATTTTTATAGATTTCATGGATTCTCTGCTTAGAAGATGTCTGTAGTGGTATACAGTTTTAACAGACGGATAACCTATAATTAGCACAATAGAGACATCACATTCAATTTATAGGTTATAAAACCTTTATCAAAAGTGACTCAAGAGTAAAGGACTACGTCCTATTAGAATTGAGAGAAATTAACATAGTCTAATACCTACAGGCGGAGGTTACCAATTTTAATTGAGAGAAATTAACATAGTCTAATACGTCATGTTTGCCTGTAACATGATATACGGATGTCGAACAGGGGGATGACAAAAACTTGGAGATGAAGATTATATATTTGCAATAAGAAATATATTAGACTGAGCTAGAGCCTGCATTTGTTATCTAGACAAATGCATAATACACCCAATTCCTGGATCAAATTCAGATATATGAAGACTTACAAATTGCAGACTCATTCATTAGTCTGAGTGCTCAAAAACAGAGGTAACAAAGTACAGGATCTGCAAATCATTGAATCACTTTTAAAAAAAAAATGTCTTAAATTCAGGGCTTACACAGGTTGATTTCATGCATGCTTTTAATCGACAAAAAGGGAATGCATTGTAACAATATAAACCATATTGCAATAAAAAACCAAGAGCTTTTAATATAGGAGAGAAGACAATTCTAAAATGAAATGAACAATCATCATTTTATTTTTGTAATAAGACAAGAAGGAATTCCCAACCTGATAAATTCCTGCCAAGTCGATCTTTTCAAGTTTCTCCTTGTCGCCCTCCAAGCTGTCTTTTTCCTCTTGATTGCATGCCCTTGTTGGTAAGAAAATGTACCTATTTTACCAAAAAAAAAAAAATGTAGCTATTTATATATTTTTCTAAAATCTAAATTTAGACTACGAACGTTCTAAGAATGGACTAGTCGCACACAATAAGACTAAAATGGTCATGGTTTTATGCCATTTACTCAAAATTCAAGTTAAGGAAGTATCCAAGAGGTGACAATTTCTATCATATAAAGATTAATAAATCCTTGGTTTTATTGTTTTCTTCCTCTTCTAGAACTTAGGCCACATTTTTCTTCTTTTTCTAAAACTTGGCCTTCTTTTACTTTTCCTAATATTTAGCTTGAATTTATTGGATTAATCATGTAACTAATTTAGATCACAAGTGATTTGCTTTTCAAATATATTTCCTTAATATATTTTTTTTTACAAAAATCGTTAAATATATCACCATACCTCACAAAACTAAAAATTAGGTCATAATTCATCAAATAAAGGGGCTTTGTTGGGGCGGTATGTGACACTATGTTTAACCTTCCAAAGTAGGAAGTGCCAATAATTTTAGTTATTCCTAACCAAATTGAAATTGACTTTGAGCATTCAAACTAAATATGGAGAACTGTTTCACTGTTTTGCCTACACCTGTAACAAATATGAGGTCCTACTATACTCCTCTTTTGCATAGTATCACCTGTTAATATTTTAATTTGAGAGACTAGCCAAGTGAATACTTGTAGTTTAGGTGGTGCTCTATTTTTCCACACTATTGATAGTTTTTGTTGGAAAGACCAATCTATAGATATTGAACTCCTAGATACACTGAGTATTCCCCATTACTGTTGATGCTACCCCAAATGAGTTTGTCTAGCATCATGGGATGAAGAGGTCTAATGCTCACCATGTGGGACTTAAAATAATTCCAATCTCCTTGAAGTTGAGATGGAATGGGAAGGGAGATCCAATTCAAAGATTCTGATGTCCAATAAAATAAGTCACCTAATTTGAGTATTCTTTGGCTTTCCAAGTATCCCTACAATTCGATTGGATTTCTTTCTCTTAATGGTGGATTTCCTAGGATTGGGTCCTTCCATAAATTAATTGAATTACCATCTCCTGATAGCTAAGAAATTCTATCCTCTATTATGATTTTTGCAACCACTGTATGTTTCCAAACCAATGAGGCTCTAGGAAGTTTGTTTATGTTTTTGAGCATTTGAATACCTATTTGATTATTTACATACTTGTTGACTAGTATGCGCTACCATGCTCAATTGTGTTTAAGCATATTCCGAAGAATTTTTGCTTCTATTGCTTTCGAAACTACCTCTATTTTTTTGACTCCCTGTCCTCCTTGAATTTTACTTTTGGTGACCATCTCCTAATTGACCAAGTGGAACTTTTTTATTTTTGATTTCCTACCTCCTTGCCATAGGAAGTTGCGTATGATTCCATATGCCTTTTGCAAAATAAACTTAAAATATGATATACTAATATTTGGTAGATTGAGAGAGAAGCTAACACTGATTTGATCAATACTACCCTTCCTTGCAAGACTGAGCCAACTATTACTGTAACTTTGTATCCTCCTAACCATCTTGTCCAATTTTGGGGTCCATCAGTTTAAGGCTTTGAGGTGGAAGCTCATGGGCACTCCTAGATATCTAAAGTATTTTTTTATGCCACACCAAAATTATAGGATAGTGCAAAAGAGTTTAACTCTTATTGTTGTAATATTTTGTGTATGAACCTCGATAGTTTGGTAATAATTTTATAGGAAGAGTTACATAGAGAAATTGGTCTGAATCTAGAGAAAGTAGTAGCATTTTTTTCTTTAGGAATCAATGCTAGAAAGGTGGAGTTGATGGTTGTAAGAAGCTTACCTTTCACCCTAACATCCTAAATCATGCATAGCAAATATTCTTCGGTGATGTGTAAGTATTGCTGGTAAAAGTTGTTTGTGAATCCATTAAGTCTAGGAGCTTGGTCCTTTGGTAGAGTTGCTATAATTTCTTTAAGTTTCTCCATAGTGATTGGTTGACTTAGGTCATGTTTGTATTTCAAACTTAATATTTTTAGTATGTGTTGTAGTAGTATTCGCTAGGAATGTGGGTTATCATTTTCTTTGGAGAGTAGAGCTGAGTAATGTTGATTTTCAAGTTCCTTAATTTTCCCCTTGTCTATATAAGTGGTTCCTTCATGCTATATCTCCTTTATTTTGTTCCTTTGGCAGTGTTGCATGGTTTTCATATGAAAATATTTGGTGTTTCTATCTCATTGCTTAGCCAAACCATTTGGTATCTAAGCCTCCAATGTGTTTCTTCTTTAGTGCTTAATTTATTTAGCTTCTAAATTAGGTCATTTCTTGCATCTAATTGCCATGGTTGAGGACAATGATCCCCAATTTCTATTTCTAGTTGCTCTAGTTGTTGCATCAACTATTTCTTGTCTAGTTTGACTCTTGATTTTTCTACCAAGCAAATTTTTTATCACATGCTTCAATTTTTTAATTTTTCTTTTCCACATTTCTTGAGGGTTGGTGGATTGGACCTGTTGGTTCCAAGTGCTTTTCACAAGTTCACTGAAATCTTCTTATGTCTCCCATTCAGAGTTGTACTTAAAAGGAGTTTTTGGGGGTTGTAGGCTTTGGCTACTATTCAAGATAATTGGCTTATGATATGAGATAGAGTTCTGAATGATGTTATTGGAAGTGGGGGGAAAGTGTGTTAAGATATTTTCACTAATCAAGAATCTATCCAATATTTTTGCAATATAGTGTGTCCATGCTCTTCTATTACTCCAAGCGTACTTTCCTTTGGTCGATCGAATATCTTGTAAGTTTTCATATACCATAATTTGATTGAGCATATCTCTATTTGGATCCCTTTATAAATTTCCTCCAACCTTCTCCTAGTGGTAGAGAATCATGTTGATATATCCTTCTAGTATTATGTTGTCAAACTTCTCATTTTCTAGCCATTGTGCTAAGTTTTTCCATGCTTCTCTTTTTTGGAAAGGATGATTTGAACCATAAAAAATTATTACTGCTGCACTAGTTCCATTTGGTAAGACAAATTTTATACCTATCCTGTTATTGTGCTTAGGTTGTAAGCTACAAACTAATTATTGTGGGTCCTAAGCCAAAGCCAATATCGCTAAAGCTCCCATAGAATAAACAATTATCAATTCTGACTATGCACATATCTTCTGCCATTATGTAGTCAGGGTTGCCTCTACTATTTTTGTAACCTGAATACAGACTATTGTTGGATTTTTATCATGTATTAGAACTTTGAGATAGTTTTTTTAGAGGACTTTCCAATCCCCTACAGTTCCATGATATAATATTACTTCATGTTTTGGAATGCTTCTTGTTTTTTATGAAGCTCTCCTCAATTTTGACCTACATTTGGGATTGAAAGTCTTTCTGTGCTTGCTTATTTTTGAGTTGTCGGTTCAATTTTATTCCCTTAGTTGTAGATTGTGTTGTCAACAAGCCCCCTAGAATAACTATTTCGTCCACTTGTGTTTCTTCTACCTCTTTCTCTAAGTTCCCGTCAGTTTCTTCTCTAACTATTGTGTTCTTTGGTGTATCTCCTAAGATATCTGGTGAGTTGTCAGCTTTAGTTGTAGTTATCTTCTCTTTATATTTAAGAGCCATCACATATAGAGAGATGATTTCATTTTCTCCTTCATTAAGACTTGCAAATTTAGTTTTGTGCTGGAATATTTTTTTATACTATGGTTGTGGTTTCCGATTCTTGCTTCTTGATCTGCATGGTCTCCTTTTGACTTCTTGGAATCCTAGTTATTTCTTTTTTGTTTCTTATGCTTGTTTAATTGGATAGTTTTGAGATAAATACCCATGCTCATGGTAGGTTATACACTTGAATGGTATATGCTCATAGTCCAAGGGTTGGTTATAGATCCAATCAAACACCTTTATTCCAATATGCTTAGGAAAACCTTTTTTTTTAGATTGACTTGCACGTGGATGCATGCGTATATAACATTATTGGCCTTTGGAGGAGCCTAGTCAATGAACATTCTAATAACATTCCCTATTAATTCCATTAAAGGTTTTTCCATAGGTGTAGTGGTAGAAATGGTAACCTCATCCAGACAAAAACTTCTTCAAGCTCCTCATTTTGAGGATTAAATACCATGCTCCATGAGGTTATGTAGAGTGGTATTGATCCTAAAAACTAGGGATCTCCATTAAAAATATAGTGCTCTTGTCCTCCATAGAGGTAAATGCAATGACAAAGTATCCCCTACTTGTCATCATAAATTTAAAAGAGGAGACTTTACCCCCTAATGTGTGTTAATATATTTATGGATTATGATTGGACTAGGCCATATTCCCACAAATTTACATGCAAGGGCTTGGGTAGAAAGTATGAGAAAAGGTTGTTGGATGAAGGCAGAGGTACCTCAATCATAGGATACTCATCTAACTTGGGCACAAAGGTACCATTGTTAGATAAAGTAGCCTATAGGTGGTTTTGGATGGGGTGCTTTCCTCACTTTAAGCACTTTATGCATATAATTCAGCTTCTCATCAAAGAGAAATTGTTGTAAAAACATAGAGAAGGCCTCATTGCCTACATGTTTGAAAAGTGAGGTTTTTATCATCATTGCAACCAATAGATTTCCATTAATCACTTCTCAAATAAGAGATCTTTTTTTTTTAAATCCTTAGCTAATAAAATATTTTCAAAGCTAAAGCTAAAGAAGTACCATACCTATAATGATACTCGTAATCTCTCCTAGAAAAGTTGATCGATGCTAGGGTTTTTTCTCTTCCCCTAAATTTGTTCCTCCAATAAATGAAAGATTTTTTCAAAAAAATAAATTACTGTCACTTGTGTTTTTTTTAAGTTTCTTAGTGATTCACTTTGCAAACCCTAGTTTTGTTGCATGTACTCCATGATTCTAGCCAAAAAAAACTTCTTCAAAATATTGTTCACATGCACAAAAAAATTGTATATGGATCTTCAGCTATCACCATGGCCGCTCCCTCTTAGGGTGGGGATTTAACCTTTATTAAAAGAAGGAAATTATTTTAATAAGAGGAAAATTGAATTTTGAATTATTCCTAAGAGGAGGGCTACTATTTATCCAATGAAACTCCTTTTAAGGATTAGGAGGAGGGATTATTTGAGTGAGTGAAAGGATTTTCCTCATCAAAGAACAAACCTTACATGATGAATATAGGATAAATATATGGTATGATTGAATGCTTGACTACGCCTATTTAATGGAGAAATTGGAAGATTTTTCAGGTTCAATTTTGTAGAGATATTGATTGTTTCGTTAGGATAAATTTCATGGAGAAATTGAGAGAATGATAGATCAATTTTAGGAAGAAATTGAAGGTTTTTGGGATCAATTTCATGGATAAATTGAGTAATTATTTGGGATAAATTTTGTGGAGAAATTTAAAGATCAATGGACCAATTTCGTGGAGAATTTGGGTATTTAAAAATGGGATCAATCTCGTAGAGAGATTGAGTGTTTGATGGAATCAAATTTATGAAGAACTTAATTAGAGCTTTGTGTTATAGTTTGTTTTAACGAAAGGATATTTATTATTTTTAGACTTGGGTTAAATGTAGGGTCAATTATGGATTATATGGAAGAATATGTATTGATTTTTAACCTTGGATTAACTGTTGGTTACATTTGATTGATGAGTAAAAATATATTAGTGGATAATAAATTTCATGTGATAGATTTATGCATTAGTGGATTATGTTTTTCATCTAATTTGATGGGTTGAATTATGTCAGTTGATAACTCAATTCAAGAGGTGGAAATGTGCAATAGTGGATAATGTACTTCATTTGATTTGATGAGTTGAAATATATTAGTGGATAATATATTTCATAGGTTAGAAAATACATTAGTGGATAATGTATTTCATATGATTTGATGAAGGATAGATTAGATGATTTAATTATGATTTGGAAAGGATAAATAATATGATTTATCTATGATTGGGAAGATATATTAAATGATTTTTATATGAATTTTGCTATTTGTAAACTTGTAAATTAAAGGAAATAATGGAAAAGGAGTTCCATTCTTGAAGGTACCATGGAGTCTCTTCTTATTACATGTATAATGTGAAGGTATGGTACATTTTAGTGAAATAATTTTGATATTTTAGCAATTTTATAATGTATTGACAAATGTGAGACATGTGTTGGAGCATAGGAATTATGGGGTTCCTATGCATGTGTGTTAGTATAGAAGAATTATGGGATTCTTCTAAGATATAAGAATTATGCGGTTCTTATTTCTTTTGTATGAGGGCATTATGGGGTTCCCTCATAGCTTTTTAGCATGGATTAAAGGAACTATTCATGTATTTGGTCATAGAAACTAGGGGGTTCCTATGTACTATATTCACCATGAGGACTATATTCAGCAAAGTGGATTTGCTAATTTGTTGAAGACATAAGAGAAGATTATTGTTCATTGTGAGTGATACGTTTGGCAAGATATCAAGACATACGACTATTGCAAATTTTATTTGATAACAATGTGAAAAGAAAATAGTTGGTAGTAAAACAAGTTTAGAGATGTTGTGGCTAGATGTGCGCACAAAGGACTTACACAGGAACAAGCACATAAGGTATATTATTGATAAATTCATTTTGGGTATAAATTAATCTTAGTATCTTGTAGTGGAAGTGTTGGCACCCAAAAAATAAAAGAGACAGATACGTCCATGCAAACGTAACCCTAAATCCAAAAAAATGTAACGTCCAATCATATAAGGTAGTCTTGTGAGAATTCGAAGAGAAAGGTGTGTAAGAGAAAATATAGTAACAATATTACATTTGTTTTCAATGACTAATTTTAGGAAAACATGAGATTCCGAAAACAAAAAGGAAATACTAAACAAAATTGTATTAAAAGGAAAGAACACAAATGAATGAACACAAGATATAAAAGCAATATAAACTATGGCCCTTTTTATTGATATTCTTTTCAATTCGTGTTACAATGCGTCTCCTTCCTTTTTAGGGGATAGGAGCGTTAGATATTGATCTCTACAACTTGTTTCAGAATTCCTTCTTCCGCGTGCCCACATATAAAATGGGCGAACCAAAACGTTGTCGCCGCTTGCGTTGATAAAGGTCGATTCCTTGCTGCTCCTCCAATGCTGCAAATCTGCGTTCAAAGAAACAAACAAAGAATCAGTAGCACCTGTGTATGAAAAATAAAAGATAAATCTAACTATAGCTAAAATGAATCTAAATGAACTAAAAACTTGACAAAAGCATAAACATGAAACTAGCTAAATACTATAAAAGAAATAAAGCGGGGGGGATGCCCGAAGGCAAACCACCCGCGGATGAAACTTTGCTTCGACACCAATCCGCTTAGGATGGGTCCGAAACCTGATGTGATGTGTTGTCGGCAAATTGGTAGGATATTGTAGTCAGAAAAATCGGTGTTGGTCCTTGATTCGTGCCTTCAAAAGTCACCCAATAACCTCTCTTTCGATTAAGAGATTATAGATGTTGAAAACACAAATCGCAAGTAAATGAATTAGCAGCACTTCGTCGCTCAAAATGCTCCTGCTCGGTATATCTTTTGGGTGAGGAAACTCACCATTTTATAGACCCAAGGGGTCTCTTTGAATTAACATGCAAAAGTGTTTCTTTGCATGAATGCTTTTGTTTGTGAATAGAAGACTTCTTCTTAATCAAGGGCTTCTTAACTGTCTCTGTGCATGTCTTTGTGTGTTTTAGAAAAGCTCACTTGCACTCCCATGCAATGAAGGGATAGCTAAGTGGCAAATCTGAGTTGTCTTAAAAAGCTTACTCTTATTCCCATGCAGTGAAGGGAGAGTCAATTGGCGGATATGAGTTGTCAAAAGAACTCACTCGCACTCCTATGTCATGCAGGAAAAGCTAAGTGGCAGTTCTGAGTTGTTATATGCCGAGATTTGACTTTTTGTCGATCAAACCTGACATTCGTCCCACCCCGAAGCGAGCGCTGGTAATCGTCCCTGGGTGAGACGAGTATCAGTCAGCACTCGTCTCTGGGTACGACGAGTAAAACCTGCACTCGTCCCTTGGTGGGACGAATAAGCAATAAAGTGTCTAAAAGGTGCCAAATTGGTTTTTGACTTGCAAAACTGCTGTGTGAGTGGTTAGAACCACTGTTTAACCTCTGAGGGCTGCCCTGGGGGCTGTGTGTGTTAGTGCGATCAGTGCTTGTTGTCACATAATCGGATTGGTGCTGTTTTGGTGTCTACAGATGCCCCTTTTTGGGAAGCGTTGCACATGGTGCAATGCTGAGCAAAAATATATAACCAAAGCACTAATGATTAGGGTTTTCAAGTAACCTAACCAACTCTTGATGCCCCAAGTATGGAAAGGGCACGCATTCTTGAATCCTTGCTTTTGACGAGCTAAGGAACTTAAATCAAGCATTAACCTGGTTCGGTGAGGTATTACTTGAACTTAGACATTGATCAGTCATGAAGAGGCAAAGGGCGCAACCTTTTGTTGTGGGAACCTTGAGCTCATGATTCACAAATGCCAAGTATATGATCAGTTTGTGATGATTGCTTGTTTGCTGCCCCAAGCAGGGGCGCGATTGTCTTTTGCAATGATCCTTTGAATGCGTGTCATTTCCAAGACTGGGTATAATGGTGTTGATTGGCAACTAAGTGTGACTACCCCCTCAAGCGACGAATCGATGAGGGAATGACCGACATGAGAAAAGCGACGAGTCGCTTGACCCAAGATGACTTGTGCAAGGGTGCCTTTAGATGGTTTACCGCTAAGCATGCTCGAGCAGTTGCCCGATTGCGCTGACCTATTTTTGGTTTTGTTGGCATTTGTCATTTTTATGTTTTGGTGGTTTTTGATTTTTTTTTTTTTTTTTAATTCGTCCCGGGGGGGACGAGTGCCAGGATGGTACTCGTCCCGGGGTGAGACGAGGGCGCCACCATGGTACTCGTCCCGGGGTGGGACGAGCGCGCCGAAAAGCGCTCGTCCCGGTCAGGGACGATCGGCAGCAGGCAAAAACTATAAATAGGCGAAAATGACAGGTTGGGCTCATTTGCACTGTTCAGCGATTGCGATTTGGAGCTCTGGGAGGAGGAGGTAGATTTCTGACGTGAAGCGCTGCCGGATCATCCAGCCACCATGAGTGCACAGACCGGGTCGTCGAGCGGCGGAGCCGAGGCGAGACCAGTAAGTGCACTATCTCCTCGATTGTGAATTTAAAAAAAATGCAAATGTGTGTTTATGTTGTTGTTCTTTTGTTTAAACATGAAACCTTAATTAATTAAAAGGTAAATGAATGAAACCAAATGAAACATGGATGCAAACCGATGGAAACTTAGATGGACAACCATAGGATAAACCCAAAATGAAACTTAGAGTAACACTTTAGGGTAACCATGATTAAAAATGTTTTTCTATGTGAATGGTAACTTAGGTCGAAACCGTAGGTAAACCATGCTCATATTTTTTTGTAATGTTTATGGAATTAAAAATTGAAAATGAATGAATTTTTTGATTGGAAATGGTAAACTTAGGTCGAAACCGTAGGTAAACCATGTCGATTTTTTTGTGTTATTTTTATGTAATAAAAAATGAAAACATGAATGAATTTTTTTTGGTTGAAATGGTAAACTTAGGTAAAACCGTAAGTAAACCATGTCAAATTTTTATTGGTTTTGATGAAATGAAAGATGAAATTTTTTTTTTGGTTGAAATGGTAAACTTAGGTAAAACCGTAGGTAAACCATGTCAAATTTTTAGTGTTTTTTGATGAAATTAAAGATGCAAAATTGATTAATTAATTTTTTTGTTTTGAAATGGTAAACTTAGGTAAAACCGTAGGTAAACCATGTCAAATTTTTTTGTTTTTTTGATGAAATTAAAGATGCAAAATTGATGAAGTTTTTTGTTTTGAAATGGTAAACTTAGGTAAAACCGTAGGTAAACCATGTCAAATTTTTGTCATTTTTTATGAAATTAAAGATGCAAAATTGATGAATTTTTTTGTTTTGAAATGGTAAACTTAGGTAAAACCGTAGGTAAACCATGTCAAATTTTTGTCATTTTTTTTTTTTGATGAAATTAAAGATGCAAAATTGATGAATTTTTTGTTTTGAAATGGTAAACTTAGGTAAAACCGTAGGTAAACCATGTCAAATTTTTGTCATTTTTTTTGAAATGAAAGATGCAAAATTGATGAATTTTTTTGTTTTGAAATGGTAAACTTAGGTAAAACCGTAGGTAAACCATGTCAATTTTTTGTCATTTTTTTATGTAATTAAAGATGCACAATTGAAAAATGGATGAATTTTTTTTTTTTTGATGTATATGTGAATGAAAAATGTTACTGTACAGTTATGCATTTTTGTACATGTGATGGTAATTTGATGCATGTTTTTGATGTTTGTTGTTTTCTGTGATGTGTAGGTGGTGAAGAGTCGACATCGAGTACCGACTATTTTTTCTAATGCCCGCGAGGCGTTGAGTGATGATGACTGGGAGTGGCTTGATGCCTTAGGGCTCAAGCATGTGGCTCGGTTGGATGCAGTTGTAGCAGATCGGGCATACCTCACAGCATTGATCGGCCTGTGGGATGTTCGGACGAACACCTTCCATCTTCCGACAGGGGAGATGACAGTCACCCTAGAGGACGTGTATCGGATCCTGCGGATTTCCGATAGACGGGGTTCCTATTCGGACGACTCCACGAGGCCAGAGGACGGCTGTATTGACGCGGTATTTTGGATATGGAGAGGATGATGATGGGATGACCTCGCTAGAGAGGGCGGAGCTGGATTGCCATATTGGGGGGATTTTGGTACGGTATTGGTATGCGAGGGGAATGTTGGGAGTGAGGCATGCGGTACTCATGAGCCTCATTTCCAACATGCTCCTGCCAGACTCGTCAGGAGCGAGGTTCCCATGGAACCTATTGGAGGTGGTATGGCAGTTGGTGGATTGCCCGGTGACAGAGCCGGTGATTATGAGATGGGGTCAGACGCTTTTGGCACAGTTGTACGATGAGTTGTATGAGGTCCGCTGTCGGAGGCGAAAGGGGATTGGGTGCAGTTTCTTGTTGCAGTGCTGGGCCTGGCAGCACATAGCCGTAGAGCGACCACGAGGGTTGCCGTGGACTACCCGAGCGGACATGGTGGACAGGGACATTGGATATGGTGCTCTATGGTATCGATCTGAGGAGCGAGGGCAGAGTCGGCGGTTTGCAGGAGATGTGGACCATTACAGAGATGTATTGGCACGACTGACTCCAGGTGATGTGATATGGAGGCCATATCGGGATTGTCCCGCATGGCCAGAGGCTGATGAGTGGCTTCGGCGGGTTCGAAGGGGGAGATGGGTGATTGGTCGGCATGGGACAGAGCAGGAGTACTTCTACTATCTTCGAGTGACGCGATAGTTTGGGGTACGCCAGGGGTTGCCTGGGGAACCCGTAGCTTATCGGCATCGGAGTGATGAGAGGACCCTAGCTGCACCGATCCTCGAGCCACTGGGGGAGGAGTCGGATGCAGTACTAGACATTCCAGACGTAGATGACATCGGAGTGACTGCTGAGTACCAGGAGTGGTGGACGCTGCGACAGTGGCGAGGTGAGGGGCCATTGGGAGGCGGTGAGGCAGTGGGAGGCGGAGAGGGTGCGAAGGCACCAGGAGAGGGTTGGGGAGCTCCTGCAGATGTGGAGATGGTGGAGGTGGCAGAGGCAGGAGATGACGTTGAGGAGGAGGAGCAGCCAGAGATGCAGGATGCTCCAGAGCAGGCTGGGTCGGGGGAGACAGAGGCGGGGTTGCACGCTGAGGTAGCGCGTCTGACGGGGTTACTGCAGAGGCGGGATGGAGAGCTTGCGGAGATGATGCAGGAGAGGGATCTCCTACGGACACAGTTGGCAGGGCAGGGGAGCGCAGGGGCTACGGCTCACCAGCAGGCGGGGGATACGGATGCTGTACGGGAGAGGGATCTCCTACGGGTGCAGCTAGCACAGCGCGATGATGCCATCGCGTACTACCGTAGGTGCAAGGCAGAGTGGAGGCGACGGGAGGCTGATTGGGGGCGACGGGAGGCTGATTGGGGGCGACATCGATCGAAGATGGAGGGTGAGATCATCCGCCTGGGTGGGCGAATACCAGAGCCTCCGGCCAGTGGCTCGTCATACAGGACGAGAGACAGTGGGACAGAGCAGTCAGCATCATCCCGTCGTCGATGGCGAGAGGAGGGAGGAGCGAGCGGTCGGGATGCAGGGGCGAGCAGTCACCCTGAGAGGTCTCAGAGGACGGATACCGCAGGGGGTAGCTCTCGTCGCACCGATCCTACGTGATCATGGTGGCCGACGCCCTAGGCTAGGGGTTTTGGGATTTTGGATGATGGGAGGGAGGTCTGAGGACCAGTTTTGTAGCCTACGGGCAATTTTGTTGTGATATATATACAGATGATTCTTTTTGGTGTTTATCATTCTTTGTGATTTATTTTTATGTGCATGTTTTTAGGGGGGGCTGTGCGCGGTGGGGGGGGGGGGGGTCTTTTTGGTGTGGGGTGTGGGGGGGGGGGGGGGGGGATGTTTTGTTTTTTTTTTGTGGGGGCCCCCCAGACTAAACAAAATTTGGGTGGGACTTGCTAATAATGGGATAACTTTGTGGAATGCTTGTGCATGTGGAAACTTTGTTTTTGTATTTTGTTTATTTGCGAATGATGATGTACGGAATGAAATGTATCGGTAGTTTGAAAATGTAGTTAAGCTTTTCTGAGATGCAGATATTGTTAACTAACTAGCCAAGACTGTACATTTATCTTGCAAGACTTTTGAACATGGTATAAATCCGACTTGAATTTAACCAAGTTATTTCACATCCCTATGTGTGCAATTGAGTTCGTTTATGTGTTATTCATCAGGATACCGCCAGTGCCAGATGGGCTTTCAACCGAACCTGGTATTGAGGATCACCTAATTAGCTCCACTAACTCCTTTATTGTATTTAGTCAGATTAATCTGCGATGTTATCTAGGATACCATAAGCTAGCTCATCCACATGCAAACATTGATCTGCACACAAGTTAATGTGACAGATATATCGTCATGCGGGAGGTTTACCGCCAGTGACCGATAGGCTATCAACCAAACCGGTACTGAAGCTTGCCTCATGACCTGTCAAAATGCTGAGAGTTCCAGGGATTCAAGTTCGACTCCCTTCTTTTCTTCAATTGTATTGGGATACTTGCTCTCTTGTAGTGATAAAATCACTGTTTATTTTTGTTTTATTTGTTTTTTTTTTTTTTTTTTGAGCAAGGGATTTGGATATGGAGTGACGAGAATCACTATTGTTTGTGCCTTTTGATGTGTGCACTGTAGGATGTCAAATTTTAGTGTTTTGACGTTTTGCAAATGTTTGATGTTTTTGCAACTTTTGAGAACTTGGGATTCATGGGGAATTGGGTAGGGAGGATGCTTGTCCTTTTGCCAACTCTCAGCATTTCTAGGGTCAATTGCACAGGGGGATAAGCAAGATAGTTGTTTCGCTTATGGTAACCGGGATTACGGTGCAGGTTTCATCTTTCGTTCACACAACTTAGGAATTATTTTATGTGTGTTAATTTGTGTTGGGATGCTACGTAACAAGGTGTGATCCAAGTAAAACTTTCCCATGTAAAATCTGTTTAACTGTGTACAATTTTGGCTAGAAATTTAAAGACATCTGAATGACGAAAACCCTATATACATTAGGCGACAACTGACGATGCTAAAATAAAAGGGTGATATGCTGGATGTAGGCGTTTATGAAAATGGATCTGAGGTGTAAATGATGGAATTGCCAAATAATGACTGTCTATGGTGCTTTTGACTTGTATGACCTAGCGAAGTATGCAATGTATGGAGGCAATGCAACCTATATTTTTGTATTTTGATTTTTATGAGAATGCATGGAATGGAAATGCAAATGTTTTTGTAATTTTGGTGGTTTTTTTTTTTTTTTTTTGAGAATGCATGGAATTGAGATGCAATTGTTTTTGTTTTTTTTTTGATGTTTTTATGAGTATGCATGGAATTGAAATGCAATTGTTTTTGTGATTTTGATGTTTTTATGAGTATGCATGGAAGTGAAATGCAATTGTTTTTGTGATTTTGATGTTTGTGTTGTTTTTGTTGATTTTTGAATATTTATGTTGACCAAGCAGTTATGGTAACGCTTGGAGCTTTTGGCTTGACCAAAGGGTTTATAGATACCTTTGGGGCATTTAGGGTTGACCAAGCGATTGTGATAATCCTTGGAGCTTTTAGGGTGACCAAGCGATTGTGGTAATCCTTGGAGCTTTTGGTGACCAAGCGAGTGGTAATCCTTGGAGCTTTTGGGTTGACCAAGCGATTGTGGTAATCCTTGGAGCTTTTGGGTTGACCAAGCGATTGTGGTAATCCTTGGAGCTTTTTGTTGGACTATGACTCTCTAGCTGTGGAATGACCTCAAATGAATGATGTTCAAGGGTTCTGTTTCCTTGATTCCTTCAAGAGAGGCAAGCCGGTATGTTTCGGGTCCTATTTTACTGTCAATGATGTAAGGACCTAACCAGTTTGCTGCAAACTTATCCCGTAGATGGGACGACAAATTAGAATTCTGCTGGTTCTCTTTTAAGACCAAGTCACCAACCTAAAATTCCCTAAGATGGACTTTCATGTTGTATGCTTTCTTAAGTCGCTCTTGATAGATACGCAAATGCTCGAGAGCATGAACGCGTCATTCGTCGAGCAACGTCAGTTGATCTAACCGGGCTTGCCATGCAGTGTCATCATCGATGAACTCTTGCATTGAAATGCGTAGGGAAGGAATTTCCAACTCAAAAGGCATGACTGCCTCGGAGCCATACACCAGTGAAAATGGAGTTGCCCTAGTGGGCGTCCGAATGCTGGTGCGATAAGCCCATAGGGCAAGCGGGATCTGAATGTGCCAGTCTTTATGATTGTCTGCAACTGTCTTTTTGAGAATGGCGACTAGCATTTTGTTGGACGCCTCTGCTTGCCCATTTGCCTACGGATAATAGGGTGTCGAAAAGCTATGCTGAATCTTGTACTTTGTGGTCAAAGCACGCACATCTTTGTTCTTGAATGGTGTCCCATTATCCGAGACTATTTTGGATGGAATACCAAAACGACATATGATGTTATGCAAAATAAACTCCGCAATGCGGGCTCCAGTCGTAGTGGTCAACGGAATTGCTTCCACCCATTTGGTAAAGTACTCTATGGCCGTTAAAATAAACGTGTGATGACCAGATGACGTAGGGGAGATCTTTCCAATTAGATCAAAGCCCCATTACGAAAAAGGCCAAACCGATTGAATCGGTTGTAAGGCCTGAGAAGGTACGTGTGTCAAATTAGCATGGTGCTGACACTTCACGCACTTCTTCACATACGCGCAACAATCTCACTCTAAAGATGGCCAATAATAACCCATGCGAAGAATGCGCTTTGCGATGGCCATACCGCTGAAGTGGCCACCACATGTACCATCGTGAGCTTGGATGATCGCCCAAGCGGACTCTTGTTGGTCCAAACAACGAAGGAGGATTCCTTCATAATTTTGACGATACAAAATGTCTCCTAACAAGACATGCTTTGCCGCTTTCTGTTTGAATGATCTTTTCACGGCTTGTGTCAATCCAAGGGGGAGATTACCTAGCTTGAGGTAATCCCGAATGGGTGTGTACCAATCTTGTTGATCAGAAACCTCGATAGTATGAACGACCAATCTCTCTTGAAGTCTATCCCAAACAAAAGTTGAGCAGGAAAGAACTTGTAAAAACAACGTGGTGTTGCTAGTAAGAGGAGTCGGGGAGAACAAGGACCCCCAGTTGGCTTTAGTCAAACAATCTCGAATTCGAGAGAACTTATCCGGAGATGGTTCAATCTGGATCATGTGGATTCTTGGCGTCAGATCAGAGCTTGCACGCTCCATCGTAGATTGCGATAATGTTTTAACCTGAATGGTTGTCATTTCACCAGAAGAGTCTTGCGGGATGAGTGACCCCAAGGAGGCCATAGTATCCGCAAAATGATTTGATGATCGAGGGAGTGCCTCGATGTCATACCATTCAAGTTGTGCCAAGAATTTATCCACAAGGGCTTTATAAGACTTCAAAAGTGGACATTTACATTGGTATATCCCTTTTACTTGATTGACAATTAACAGCGAATCACCAAAGATATTCAATCGTTTAATGTTCATGGTGATTGCTGTCTGAAGACCTATGAGCAAGGCTTCGTATTCTGCATTGTTGTTGGTGCACGGGAAGTCTAATTTAAATGACAAGGGCATTGGAGCACCTTGTGGAGTGAAGAATACAATTCCCGCACCACCCCCTTGCTCACATTTAGAACCATCGAAGAATAGGGTTATGTCAGCCTGTGACTCAGGCTCATCAAAATCTGGCGACTCTGAAACATGGAAGACCCCATCATCAGGTAGTTCAAAAGTCAGAGGTTGATCGTCTTCAAGAGGAGCCTCAGCTAGTTGATCGGCGATGACTTGACCTTTTATAGATTTCTGTCCAATGAACTCTATGTCAAACTCCGTCAACAACATGATCCATTTCGTCGTGCGGCTACTATGATAAGTACGACTCATCATGTATCGCAATGGATTCTCCTTAGACACAACATACGTCTTATTACTAAGCATGTAGTGGCGTAACTTTTTGGTAGCAAACACCACTGCCAAGCAGAGTTTTTCAACATATGCATAGTTAAGTTCATAACTGACCAGGGTGCGGCTAAGATAGTATGTAGCCTGTTCTCTATGAAGTTCATTTTTTTGGGACAACATGGCGCCCAGTGCCACCTCAGTGGCTGAGATGTATAAATAGAATGGCACTCCTGGTCTGGGTGGTGCCAATACTGGCGGCGAAGCCAAGTACTATTTAATGTCGTCAAAGGCTGAGCGGCACTCGTCATCCCAATGAAATGTGACCCCTTTATGCAATAATTTATTCATGGGTCGGCATTTGTCGGATAATCTGCGCTATGAAGCGCTTGATCGACGCAACCTTTCCCTGCAGACTCTGAGCTGCTTGATGGTGGTTGGGGGACGCATTTCAAGGATTGCCTTGACTTTGTTTGGATCAACCTCAATTCCTCGTTTGGAGACTATGAAACCCAAGAGCTTTCCAGAGGTAATGCCAAAGACGCACTTCTTGGGGTTTAGTCTGACTTTATGCTCAATGAGGCGATCAAGGACCTTACTCAAGTCACCGATGTGATCCGGGCGCAAAAGAGATTTGGCCAACAAATCATCCATGTAATCTTCCAAAGTTTTGTGCATGTAATCGTGAAAGATGTACGTCATGGCACGTTGGTAGGTAGCTCCGACATTTTTAAGGCCAAAAGGCATGACCTTATAGCAAAATGTCCCCCAAGGCGTTGTGAATGCCATTTTTAGTTGGTCCTCAGGATTAATACGAATCTGATTGTATCCTGAGAAACCATCCATAAGGGAAAGCATTTCGTGGCCCGCTGTAGCGTCTACCAACGCGTCGATGCTCGACAAGGGAAAATCATCCTTAGGACTCGCTTTGTTAAGATCTCAAAAATCAGTGCATATGCGAATCCTCCCATCGGGTTTCTTGACAGGAACCATGTTAGACAACCATGGCGGATAATCCACACAGATGACAAACTGGGCATCCAACAACTTTTGTAACTCATATTTTACCATTAAGGCCATTGTTGGATGCATCTTGCGTAGTTTTTGCTTGATCGGCTTGATTGTCGGATCAAGCGTTAAATTGTGCGTGACTAGCTGTGGGTCTAGTCCCGACATATCCTTGTATGACCATGCAAAAACCTCCTTCTTTGCTTTAAGAAGGGCAACATAATCGGCTCGCTCTTCGGGAGAAAGACTTACCCCCAGCTTGAGAATCCATGGATTCATTGGATCTGTGCCGATGTCTACATCAGTCGTTGCTTCAACTGACATATGGGATCCATCTTCCAACTGGTGTGGAATTGGAATCGAGATGGATATCGTTTGCTGAATTAAGATCATCATTAGGAACGTCAAGTTCCTCTTCAGCATGGAAGACATCCTGAGTCTGTCTTGGAGTAAAATGAAACATCCCACCGCAAGGCCAATACTCCGATGGAGATGGTGGTGTGTCAACGTGATCCCAATCAATAGCTTCTATGTCTAGATGCAATAATCATGTTGGATTGGCTGGATCATGGATGGGGGCGGTCAAGTCAATGGAAACCATGTTGATGAAATGATTGTAATCTCCATTACCGCAAATGTGACAACTCTGACATTCTAGATGCTCTTGGTGCTTTGGATCTGGCTCTGTAGGCACTGGCACAAAGGGATCAGCCCTATGCGTGGACCTGCAAATAGGGTCTGCCCTAGGTACAAATGGTTTGATAGGGTCTCCAGGCGAAAGATGCTCGTTGTATGCCTGGAGTGGCGGGTGCAGTAATTGCTATAACTGCGCCAGGTTGAAATGCCTCCTAGGTCTTGGATCTATGTGTAAGTGTTCAAACATGTCATCTATGTCCAAAGGATTTTGTTGTTGTTGTTGTAGCCTATGCTCACTGGGATCATTCAATGGGAACATCATCAGGAAGTTGTCCTGATCATCATTCAGTTGATATTCGGGCGAATGATCGTACTCCGACTCATCTTCAGAAGACCCTTCGTGGTCTTGTCCATCTTCCCCTTGTGGGTGAGTCCATGAGGTTTCTCCTTGTTCGGCCGTAGGGAAAGGGTTGTTGAGGTCAACAAGGTTATTTGTTTGTAAGGGGAAATAATCCCCCAATGTATAAGTTGTGTTTGGATTGGCATATGGATCTGATGCCAACCCATCCTTGTTGCCTATCCCTAGGCCTTGCATGTTTTCGACCAAGATGTCGAGGGGCAAAGGGTGATTAAACCCTACTCCTGACTTATCATAAGGCATTTGGTATCTTGGTTGACACAAAACACGCATTCCTTGTTCATACCGGCCTAACCCGTATCCATGCCAATTGCATTGGCTAAGATATCGTAATGCGAAGTCTGGGTTGGCTAGATAGTTAACATCTTCCACAAAGGGATCTTCATCTTCTTCTTCATTTCGAGAAGGTTCAACGCCATGATCTAGGCCCCCAAAAATAAAGTTTGTCTGATTAGGTGGGTAACCTAAAGGAACCACCGAGCCTATGGGGAGTCGAGGTCTTCCCATGTCTTGCATAGACTGAAGTGTGGGCGTTGCAACAACATTGCGCACTATATACTCCCCCATGCCCGTGTTAGACATCTCAACAGTAATCATTGGCGACTGAGGGGAAGTGAATGGGAGTTCTCCTTGAGTCCACTCCATGTGGGGTGAACTAGGCGTCTCAACTTCCATTCTATTAGGCGTCTCTTCTGTAGAGATATTGGAGACTAGAGGTGGTTCCGCTTCCAGGGGCTTCTTTCCTTTGTCCGTTGGAGTGGCCACCATAGGTGGCATCGTTGTGGGAGGACTGGATGAAGAAGATGATCCCGCCTGAGAATTTGATTGATTTGGTGATGAAGATTCTTGCTTAGTCGGACCCCGTTTAGATGGATTTAACTGGAAATCCACGTGCGTTGAAGGAAGGGTCGACTGCGGCATGATTTGCACTGAGTTGCAATACTTAAAAGGTTCCAAATCTACGGGGACCACATGCACTTGTCCTTCAAATGTATACTTCAAACATTGATGAGCAATTGAAGGGACACACTTCATATCTCGGATCCAAGGCCGCCCAAGCAAGATATTGTAAGCCATCTCACCTTCTAAAATGTGGCACAACGTATGAATGGTCTTTTGTCCCACTTGTATGGGCAGGACAATTGTGCCAACTGTCGAGCATATCGTATCATTAAATGCTCGAAGGGTATAAGTGGAAGGTGCAATGTGAGAGGCTGGTAGTTTCAAATGTTTCAGTGCAGCGGTTGTAATAAGGTTACTAGACGAACCAGTGTCTATCAACACCCGTTTGTATGGAGTCCCGTTGACCCGCGCAATAACGTGCAGGGGTGGATCCGTTACATCTCCAGTCACCATTTTTAGCTCATCTTCCCTAAAGGTAATAACTGGTTCAGTACACTGTTTGACATGCCCCACAAAATTGTTGAACGAATCCGCTTCGTGGGGTTGCAATTCAATTGCCTTTAATATCTCCATAAGAGCTTCCCGATGGGGCGCTGATTGTTGAATAAGCTCATAAATGGAGAGCCTAGCCGATGTGGTCCTTAGACTTTGGGTAAGTCTAGTTCGAATCATGGCCACTGGTCTAGGCGGGGGCAACTGTGTAGGATTCGGTTGATGTTGTGACGTGGATGAAGCTTCCCTAGTGGCTGTCGCGGGGACAACTCCCGGGTGTCTCTTGTTTCTTGTCACAATGCTAATCATTCCAACATACCCTTCCATGGGGTAACTCTGTTGCACTTCATTGACATGCAGAGGTTTTGTTTGTGCATCATGTGTGGGTAAAGGATCTTTGAAAACACCCATTTGTTGGTTGTTGGGTGCGATGGGATTATCCACTACCAATGTGTGATTGTCAATGAGATCTTGCACTAAACCTTTAAACGACCAACAGACATTAAGGTCATGCCCTTTCCTTCTGTGGAATCTACAAAAAATATCCTCTCTGTAGCCCTTAGGCTTTGGCGCATTAGGATCAATTGTTGGAATATCTAGCAGATTAATCAAGTTTGCCACTGACAAACGGTCAAACAAGGAATCCCTAGACTCGGTGTATGGTGTAAATTGTCGCTTGGGGTGACGCTGCTGATTTTGATCCTCGCTTCTTGTTATCTTTCTCATAATTATTGTGAGGCACCGCTCGATAGTTAGCCTTTGAAGGTTGTGTTGCTTGGGCAAGCGTAGGGGCATTAATAGCAACTTGATTGACCGCGACGGGTTTACGTTGCGTATTCCCTATTTTGGTGCTCTTGTTCCACTCTTTTTTCTTAGGCTTGGCAATTTTGCCATCCTGTATCTTGATCTCTTCGATACGTCTAGCTTGCGCCAGAGCTTCTTCCAAAGTTGCGTATTGCTACAACTGCAATAGCACAGAGATCGATCGCAAACAACTCTTTGCGAACATTTGAGTTAAGTCGGACATAGGAGGGAGGTAGGACAACTTTGAAAGCATCGTCCTCCACCGATTCCCATATGCTACCATAGACTCTTCCTCATACTGTTTGAGGCTAGCTAGATCACTGAGTGACGCCTTTTTCTTTGTATTGAAAGCAAAACGTTCTAGGAACGCGTCCACTAGTTGATCCAAATTGTAGATGCTATGCTTCGGTAGATGGGTAAACCAATCCGAGGTAGATCCTGCGAATGTGGTTATGAATGTTCTTAATAGCAATGCATCATTGTCTTGTATACCAAAGCATTGGCTCAAAAATCTCGTCACATGCTCTTGAGCATCCTCATCCCCTTTAAAGAGTGCCAACTGGGGCAGCTTGAAATGTTCGGGGTATGGAGGTGCTGGCACTGACGGATGTATCGGATGACTACGGAGTTGGCGTAAGGTAGGCTTTTGAGGCCCACCAGTCTTAAGTTCCATATTCTCCAAGCGTTCCAACAACACTTTGTAGGCATCGGAGGATATAATTTCCTCCTCCTTAGTTTGTTCCCGCTGTGTGTTGCGGGGAACTTGAGGCCTTTGAATGACTAAATGGGTAGCATCCCTTCTGCCTTGATAGGGCATTTCAGCCCGCTCTTCTTCTTGGTAATAATCCTCATAATCTTCTTGAGGAGTGTTTGGCCTAGGCCTGTAAACATGGACGGGTGCCCGCGGAGGATGCCCATCATGGTTGCGGGGAATGGCCTCCCGCTCAGTTCTAGGAGGTCTAAGAGGCAATGTTTGCTGACGTCGCGGAGACCTGTCTCGCGCTAAGGGATTGTGCCTCATATACATCTCATATTGTTGTGCGCGAGGAACTGGGGCCTTCTCAAGCGCATGGTTGTGAAACAATTCAGTTGTCTGACGCTGAATGCGCTCTTGATCTAGGCGACACAAATGTTCTAATTCTTGTTGTTCTTGCTTAAGCCGCGTGATGTGTGCTTGGCGGGCGGCTAGTTGTGCAAATGCCAAGTTATTTTGTTCTGTTGTCTCTTGTTTAATAGGCCTAGATGTCTCTCCTACATATCTGTTTCGATCATAGTGCTCTGAGACCCCTATATGTTGCTTCCCTCTGTCGAGGTTGGCCGCATTAACTTGAAACTCTGGTCTCAATAAGCGATCTGGATATAATGCAGGTGCAGACGTGCATCATTTTGGCACTGGATACTGACCTGGAGGAATATAGTGATCCTCCTCTCTCTCTCTGTGATATGCATAAAAAGTGCGGGCAGAATTGTCTTGCCCTATCGGGAGAACTTGTTGTTCTGGATATGGTCTACTATGTCCGACATTGATCGGGGGTAAATTAGGAACCACAAAATCATATGGTCCTTCCTTTTGGACCCTTTGTTGTTCCATAGCAGTACACAATGCTTCATCACTAGGCCACCCATATTGAACTTCAAAGGGAGGCCTCGTACTTAGACCAGGTGGTATATATAAGTTATTTTCTTGAAAATATTCTTGTTGCTTAGGTGTTTCCCTTAGAGAGGGAGTTCTAAAGTCTCGTCTATTGATGGTCTGACTTGGAGAACCATTCCTTGAGGCACCTCTAGAACCATGTTCTATGACTGTATGGGTTGGAGTACCCCTCACGGAGGGGCCTCTAGAGCCATGTTCTGCATGGTGTGAACTAACTGGTGTACCTCGCCGTTGAGGCGGGATGAACAAGTCTTCAGAGCTATATCGGAGATGATTTGTCTCTCTTGGTGCATGTTCTGCAGCTTCTGCCCGTGATTGGGCTTGGCTACGAGTATTCACCATGGTAATGCTAACCTAAAAATGCAAAAGTTCTTTTTGTGATTTTCTTTTTATGATTTTTTTGTCTAAACAGAAAATAGCATACACACTCACAAGCAATGATTATCTCTTTTAAAGATTAATAGTGTGCCCTAAATCTGGTTTAGTGTGTTTTTGTTGTTTGTTTTGTTTTTGAAAATTTTGTGAAACGTTTAAATGCAATTATGAAGGCTCTTATAACTCCCAAAATGGTCGCCCCTTCAATATACCATTGTCGGACCGATATACCAACCTCTCTATATACCCGCCCTTACGTGAGGGAGACTATAGGTACGTGAGAGCAGATGATACGTGGAACATAGGCGGTACGGAAGGGGAATCGCTCTGTTTATGACACCTACCATAGAAGGCTTATCCTCGCGTGTTGGGAATCACCCCAAGCTACACTCGGTCAGCTTTCGTCAGGATTTACGTCTAGCAACAGTCGCGATCGAGGTAATGGATGCAATATCTCAAGCCAAAGTGATAATGGAATCCACCTTTGGTCTTGCTCAAGGGTTGGGGTTTTACGACCAACGCCTTGGTTTAAAATGTCACGTGATGTGTGGGGTTCATTTTAATTTTGCAAAATTGAAACAAGCAAACGAAAAGAAATCTTTCCCTAAGCCATACAAACTGAAAACCAGAAAATAGAAAAACAAAAATTTGACAGAAGTTGTAAAAACCCCTACCTCTTCTCTCGCCTAATCGGAAGTTTCTGATTTGCTCTAAAAATTTGCACAGATCTATAATCGTCCCTGGGTGAGGCGAATAACAGAACCGTAATCGTCACAGGGTGGAACGAATAGTTTATTCGTCCCGGGGTGAAACGAATACCAATTCTGTAATCGTCACTTGCAGAGACGAATAACAGTCTGATGTTGAAAAATAGGTACCTGTAAAAAAACAAGCAATTTAGATCAGTAAGTTAACCTAAAAAAAAATAGAGGACAGAGGTCCCACCGTGATCGCCATTGAAAACACGAGATTCCGAAAACAAAAAGGAAATACTAAACAAAATTGTATTAAAAGGAAAGAACACAAATGAATGAACACAAGATATAAAAGCAATATAAACTATGGCCCTTTTTATTGATATTCTTTTCAATTCGTGTTACAATGCGTCTCCTTCCTTTTTAGGGGATAGGAGCGTTAGATATTGATCTCTACAACTTGTTTCAGAATTCCTTCTTCCGCGTGCCCACATATAAAATGGGCGAACCAAAACGTTGTCGCCGCTTGCGTTGATAAAGGTCGATTCCTTGCTGCTCCTCCAATGCTGCAAATCTGCGTTCAAAGAAACAAACAAAGAATCAGTAGCACCTGTGTATGAAAAATAAAAGATAAATCTAACTATAGCTAAAATGAATCTAAATGAACTAAAAACTTGACAAAAGCATAAACATGAAACTAGCTAAATACTATAAAAGAAATAAAGCGGGGGGGATGCCCGAAGGCAAACCACCCGCGGATGAAACTTTGCTTCGACACCAATCCGCTTAGGATGGGTCCGAAACCTGATGTGATGTGTTGTCGGCAAATTGGTAGGATATTGTAGTCAGAAAAATCGGTGTTGGTCCTTGATTCGTGCCTTCAAAAGTCACCCAATAACCTCTCTTTCGATTAAGAGATTATAGATGTTGAAAACACAAATCGCAAGTAAATGAATTAGCAGCACTTCGTCGCTCAAAATGCTCCTGCTCGGTATATCTTCTGGGTGAGGAAACTCACCATTTTATAGACCCAAGGGGTCTCATGCAAAAGTGTTTCTTTGCATGAATGCTTTTGTTTGTGAAGAGAAGATTCTTTCTTGATCAAGGGCTTCTTAACTGTCTCTGTGCATGTCTTTGTGTGTTTTAGAAAAGCTCACTTGCACTCCCATGCAATGAAGGGATAGCTAAGTGGCAAATCTGAGTTGTCTTAAAAAGCTTACTCTTATTCCCATGCAGTGAAGGGAGAGTCAATTGGCAGATATGAGTTGTCAAAAGAACTCACTCGCACTCCTATGTCATGCAGGAAAAGCTAAGTGGCAGTTCTGAGTTGTTATATGCCGAGATTTGACTTTTTGCCGGTCAAACCTGACATTCGTCCCACCCCGAAGCGAGCGCTGGTAATCGTCCCTGGGTGAGACGAGTATCAGTCAACACTCGTCCCTGGGTAGGACGAGTAAAACCTGCACTCGTCCCTGGGTGGGACGAATAAGCAATAAAGTGTCTAAAAGGTGCCAAATTGGTTTCTGACTTGCAAAACTACTGTGTGAGTGGTTAGAACCACTGTTTAACCTCTGAGGGCTGCCCTGGGAGCCTTGTGTGTTAGTGCGATCAGTGCTTGTTGTCACATAATCGGATTGGTGTTGTTTTTGTGTCTACAGGGTATAAATTAATCTTAGTATCTTGTAGTGGAAGTGTTGGCACCCAAAAAATAAAAGAGACAGATACGTCCATGCAAATGTAACCCTAAATCCAAAAAAATGTAATGTCCAATCATATAAGGTAGTCTTGTGAGAATTCGAAGAGAAAGGTGTGTAAGAGAAAATATAGTAACAAAATTACATTTGTTTTCAATGACTAATTTTTGGTTGAGAATTATTACCATGTACTCAAAAGGGATATAGTGGATTCATCTTCCACCAAGGTGTGTAGTGGAAGTGGTGTGTTGACAGTAGGATAAGGATTGTGTGTGTGGAAGACTAGATTTCAAGTTTTGGTGCAAGCAAGGAAAACATTTTTGAAGACATCAAAATAAAAAGATAAGTGTGCTTTATGCTATATCTAAAAATAAGTTTTTATTGGTGAAAAATTGTGTGAAAGGGTTTTTGCAAAAGGCAAATGAGAAATGATGAATGCATCAAGAGTGTGATGAATTAAAGTATTCCTTTGATAGAATAAGAGCATAGTGCATATTCTTTGATATGGTGTGGTTCTCCAAGACAAAGACTTGTGTAAGGGTAACTATGCAAACATTATGAAATAAGTTTATGCTTTGTTAAAGTAATTTAAAATAAAAAAAAGAGCAAATTTTATGCATCATTGTTGGTTTTTTTGAGAGGAAAACAAAGGGCAAATTTGTGCATCATTGTTGGTTGTTTTGAGAGGAAAACAAAGGGCAGATTTATACATTGATGAGCACCAAAAATGCTCATATTTTGTACACATTTTCTTGATCATTATGCGGTTGTATAATAAGGATTGCGTACTTTTATAAATGATTATATAGATATTTGATGAAATTATGCATGTTATCTAATTTGTGTTTTTTCAGTGTGTTTTGTGGAATTGCAGTTGGTTTAGTTAGATTTGGATCAGTCGAGGTCTTTTGATGGACCTGGAACTTTGTTTCTTTTGGGGTCAATGCAGATAACATAGGCACCTTCCTCTTCCAGGAAGGCACCAAGAGAACTTAGGCGCCTTCCTCTTCCAGGAAGGCACCAAGAGAACATAGGCACATTCCTATTCCAGGAAGGCAACAAGAGAACATAGGTGCCTTCCTCTTCCAGGAAGGCGCCAAGAGAATGTAGGTGCCTTCCTCTTCTAGGAAGGTGCCAAGGAAAGAGAAGCGCCTTCCTCCTCCAGGAAGTGCCTTCCTCTCATAAGGAATGCACCGACGGGAAGGCACCACGATAGGCAAAGCGCCTTCCTCCCATAAGGAAGGCGCCACTAGAAGACGCACCTTCCTCATAGAAGGTGAGCGCCTTCCTCCCATAAGGAAGGTGCCACTAGAATGCAAGCGCCTTCCTCCCACAGGAAGGCACCAACAGAAGGTAAGCGCCTTCCTCTTCCAGGAAGGCACCACGACAATAAGATACCTTTCATATAGGGAAGGCACCGATATACTTAGGCGCCTTCCTCATAAGGAAGGCACCTCTGTTATTTACCTATTGACCATATTTACATGACGTGGACAGCAACGACTGGTGCAATTCCAACTCTACGTCATGTAGAGCTAAATTGGAGATCGCACGAACGTATGAAAACTCTTACCAATGCTAGGTGAAGCACGAACCAATCAACGAACATGCCGCTGTTAGAACCAAATTCCAGTTTTAAGGAGACGTCGATTGCATTCACTAGACTATCTTAATTTAGTCTTGGATGAATCGACTGTTGTAACCTCTTTGTAATAGAAGTTTTGCGGGTGTGTTATATAAACACGCGTAGACCATTCTGAGATATATAGATTGATATAGATTCATATAGAGATATAGATATAGATAAATATTGTAACACTTTGATAAATATATTATAGTTCTAAGAGTTCTAAGCACGTGTTCAACTAGGATGAATCTGCTGGAGCCTAGGCCCACTCCAAGCTAGTATTTCTTCCCAACTTTTCTCCTGCTTTCTAGAATAGTCTATTGCTTTTGAAAGGTTGTTTACCTCATTCCCAGTATTTACAGTAGATTCATTTTTAGGAATGTGTGAATGTTTCATTTTCGTAGATTTAATTATTTTCTTTTTACGTAAATTATTGAGGAGTGCATGAATGATTGACAACCATTTTGAAAACACCCCCCAATAGTAGAATTAGTGGATTCATCTCAAGTGGTATTGTAAGCAATCTTATTCAGACCCTTCACAAGTTTACGAAGCTCCCTGGGTTGATAATTAAATGCATGGGCATGTGACAAAAGTAGGAAAAATTTAACATTATTTGGCCCACAACATTTTGGTGCCATTACTGAGAAAGCGTCTCAAGTAGATTATTTACAATACCCTGAAACCTTCCATCTGACCTTGTATGAGTTCTTCGAGAATAAGAGGACCAGACAGTCAGTTTGTAAGAACCAATCCAGCAGAACCAGAGTCAACCGAGCATTCTAAATTTGAATTAGACTCATCTGGCCCACCAATAATCCATTGGAGTGAGGAACCACACTTTGTGAAAAGTGCCTCCTCATCCCACCAACGTGGGGAAGAACGAATCATCATAAATCCCCTGTTTAATAGGACTCCCTTAGAAGAAGCCCTGTTGTGGAAGGCTGTAGAAGATCAAACGATCTCACCAGACTACCTTAGAGATTTCATTTAGAAAGTCTTAAATGACCGTAAGGCCATAAGAACTGCATTAGAAACCATATTTCCTAAAAAAATTGCTGATAACGATGAGGTCTCATCTGGCTTTAGTTTCCCGATAGAGGAAGGAGTAGGAGATGCTAAAATGAAAAACATATCCCCTACTCACCTTCCATCCTTCAGAGGATACCCGAATAAGGATACCCAACTGAAGACCCTGACCCTTTTGTCAATGATCCTTTGAATGCGTGTCATTTCCTTGATTGGGTGTGTTTTTGTTGATTGGTGACTAAGTGTGACTACCCCCTCAAGCGACGAATCGATGAGGGAATGACCAACATGAGAAAAGCGATGAGTCACTTGACCCAAGATGACTTAAGTAAGGGTACCTTTAGGTGTTTTACCATGGAATGTGTAAGCAGTTTCCAAACATTCTAACCTATTTTTGGTGGGTTTAAACATTTTTTGTGACGCATTTTGGAGCTAAAATTGTCAAGAATTCGTCTTCCCGTGGTATGGCTAGGATAGCCTTATTAGGGAGTAGGATAGGGAAAATTTGTGACCCCAAAATCTGTTTTGGATGCCAAGAATGTTAGGCACAAAGGCGCCTTTGTTTGGCAATGTTATTGCTATTTTTGGTTAGGTTTTGACCCTTTTTTGGGACGCCATTTAGGTATGAAATTCTCAAAAATCCGTCCTCCCGTGGAGCATTCCGGATATGGTAGCCTTCTTAGGGAGTAGGATAGTGAGGATTTGTGACCTTGACATATATTTTGCATGCCCAAAATGTCAAGTGCAAAAGCACTCTCATTGGACAGTTTTATTGCTCTTTTTTGTGCATTTTTGTGCATTTGTTTGTTGTTTTTTGAAATGTTTTTTTATGATGATGTATGCATGTGGGATTATGATTGCAATGTTGCTAATTATATGATGTATGCATATGGAATGAATGAAATGATTTGTTGATAACTTGTCGATGGCACCATAGATTGTACAAGATTTACTGGCTTACTTGTACTTATGGGATGACTTTGTGGAATGACGTTGCATGTGACAACTGTGTTTTTGTATTTTGCATTTTTTGCTGATGGTGATGTATGGAATGAAATGGACTAGTTGTTTTTAAAATGTAGTTAAGATTTTCTAAGATTCAGATATTTTAACTAGCCAAGACTGTACATTTATCTCACAAGACTTTTGAACAAGTTATAAATCTGACTTGGAGGTTAACCAAGTTATTTTACATCCTTGTGTGTGCAATTGAGTTCATTTATGTGGTATTTGTCAGGATACCACTTGTGCCAGATAGGCTATCAACCAAACCTGTACTGAGGATCACCTAACTAGCTCCACTAACTTTGTTGTTGTATTTAGCAAGATTAATCCACGGGACAATCTAAGGTACCATAAGCTAGCTCATCCACATGCAAACATTGGTTTGCTCACATGCAAAGCTAATGTGATAGACATATCATCATGCGGGTAGGATACCACCATTGCCAGGTAGGCTGTCCACCAAACCTGTAATGAGGATCACCTAGATGGTTTTCGAATACTGAGAATTCCAAGGATTCAAGTTCAGGATTTTTATTGGCTCAATGGTTTAGGATATTTGCTCATATACAAAGTGATGAAAATCACTGTTTATTTTGTTCTTTTTTTTTGTTTTTCTTTTGGAGCAAGGATGTTAAAAGTAGTGATAACCACTATTATTGGATTTGGCTTTTGAGCTTTGTAAGGTTAAGCTGGTATGTTTGTGACTGGTGAATAACATTGATCCTTTTAGGCCTTGGGGATGACTACCCATCCTTGGCAGGGACGTGTAGTATGAATCCTTACAAATTTGGGAACCAAAGGGTAGTATGGAGATTATGAAGTAAGGGTATTGATATTTTAGGCCTTGGGGATGACTACCCATCCTTAGCAGGGATGTGTAGTATGAATCCTTACGACTTGAGAGACCAAAGGTGATTGTGAGGATAGCTAGTGGAAATGTTGTTTTTGAATGGTCATTGATTCTTTTAGGCCTTGGGGATGACTACCCATCCTTGGTAGGGACGTGTAGTACGAATCCTTACAACCTTAGGGACCAATGGTTATTTTTGAATTTTTGTTAGTGGTGAAAACCACTGTTGATTAGAAGGAATGGATGAGGAAGAGCTTGTCCTTTTGTCAATTCTCAACATTCTTGAACCATTCGCACAAGGGGATGAACAGGCTAATATTTCACCTATGGTACTCTAGACTGCTTTGTAGTTTTCATCTTACGTTCACACAACTTAGGAATTATTTTATGTGTTTTAATTTGTGTAGGGATATTACATAATGAGGCCTGACCCAAGTAAAACTTTCCTATGTAAAATCTATGTGACATTGTACAATTTTTGGCTAGGAAGTTAAAGACAACTGAATGACGAAAACCCTACATACATTAGGATGCAACTGACTATGTGAACAATGAGGATGGTGTTATGCGGGATGTATGCGTTGATAAAATGGATTTTATGTGGAAAATGATGAAATTGTCGAGCAATTACAATCTATGGTGCTTTTGACTTGTATGACCTAGCGAATATGCAATGTATGGATGTGATGCCTAATGCAACCTATATTTTTGTATTTTGATTTTTATGAGTATGCATGGAATTGAAATGCAAAATTTTATTTTTTTGTTATTTTTCAGTGATTTTATTGTTTTTGTTTTTTTTTGAATATTTATTTTTGACCAAGCGGTTATGGGCACCCTTGGAGCTTTTGTATTAACCATAGGGTTTATGGACACCTTTGGGGCATTTGGTTTGACCAAAGGGTTTATGGATACCTTTGGAGCATTTGGTTTGACCAAAGGGTTTATGGATACCTTTGGGGCGTTTTAGGTTGACCAAGTGATTACAAAAATCCTTGGAGCTTTTGGTTTGACCCAAGGGTTTATAGATACCTTTGGGGCATTTTGGGTTGACCAAAGGGTTTATGGACATCTTTGGGGCATTTTGGGTTGACCAAGTGATTCTAGGAATCCCTGAAGATTTTGGGCTGACCAAGAGATTACAAAAGTTCTTGGAGCTTTTTAGGTTGACCAAGAGATTACAAAAATCCTTGGAGCTTTTTAGGTTGACCAAGAGATTACGAAAATCCTTGAAGCTTTTTAGGTTAACCAAGAGATTACGGAAATCCTTGGAATTTTTTAGGTTGACCAAGAGATTACGGAAATCCTTGGAGCTTTTTAGGTTGACCAAGATATTACGAAAATCCTTGGATATTTTGGGTTGACCAAAGGGTTTATGGACCCCTTTGGGGCATTTTGGGGTTGACCAAGCGATTGCGGGAATCCTTGGAGCTTTTTGGTTAATGTATTTGGCTTGCTCTTCGGGGGATAGAAGTACCCCTAGTTGGATAATCTATGGATTCATTGGATCCGAGCCGATGTCTACGTCAGTCGTCTCCTCGAATAACATGTGGGATCTATCCTCCAACTGGTGTGGAGTTGGGATCAGGTGGATATAATTTGCTGAATTAAGATCATCATTAGAAACATCAGGTCCCTCTTCAGCATGGAAGACATCCTGAGTCTCTCCTGGAGTGAAATGAAACATCCCACCGCAAGGCCAGTAATCTTATGGGGATGGTGGTGTGTTAGCACGATCCCAATCTATAGCCTCTATGTCTAGATGCAATGACCGTGTTGGGTCAACTAGATCATGGATGGGGCCAGTCAAGTCAATGGATATCAGGTTGATGAAATGATTGTAACCTCCATTACTGTAGGTGTGATGACTATGATATGTTCTTGGTGCTTTGGATCTGGTTCTGTAGGCACTAGCACAAATGGATCAGCCCTATGTGTGTATAAGAGGACAAGATCTTCCCTAGGAACTGATGGTGCTATAGGGTCTCCAAGTGGAAGATGTTCACTGTATACCTGGAGTGGCGGGTGCAGTAATTGCTATAACTACGCCTGGTTGAGGTGCCACCTATGTCTGGGCCCTATGTGTAAGTGTTCAAACATGTCATCTATGTCCAAGGGATATTGCTACTATCGCATCTAATTTTCTTGAGCGGGCATATCCTCTAGTGGAACATCCAAAGGGAACATGGTCAAGAAGCTTTCTTGAGAATCATCCATGGGATGCATTTGGGAATGATTGCTATTCGACTCAAGAGGATCCCAAGGTGTTTCTTCGTACTCCAAATCATCTTCAGAAGACCCTTCTTAGTCTTGTCCATACCCTTGATGGGGGTGAGTCCTTGAATTGTCTCCCTGTTCGATCGAAAGGAAAAGGTTGTTAAGGTCAACAAGGTTGTTTGTTTGTAAGGGGAAATAATTCTCCAATGTGTAAGTTGTGTTTGGATTGGCATATGGATCTAATGCCAACCCATCCTTGTTGCCTATCCCTAGGCATTGCATATTTTTTACCAAGTTGTCGAGGGACAAAGGGTGATTAAACCCTACTCCTGACTTGTCATAAGGCATTTGATATCTTGGTTGGCACAAAACACACACTCCTTGTTCATACCTGCCCAACCCATATCCATGCCAATTGCATTGGCTAAGATATCTCAATGTGAATTCTAGGTTAGATAGATAATTGACATCCTCAAAAAAGGGCTCTTCATCTTCCTCTTCTTGTAAGGAAGGTTCAACACCATTATCTAGGCCCCATAAATAATGTTTGTCTGATTGGGTGGGTAGCCTAGAGGAACCACAGAGTCGATGGGGAGTCGAGGTCTCCTCATGTCCTGCATGGACTCAATTATGGGCGTTGCTATAATGTTTTACACTAGATACTCCCCCAATATTGTGTTGGCCATCTCAACTATGATTGTTGGAATTTGAGGGGAAGCGAATGGGAGATCTCCCTAAGTCCACTCCATGTGGGATGAACTAGGCATTTCGACTTCCATTCTACTAGGATTCTCTTTTGTTGAGATGTTAGAGACTAAAGGTGGTTCCTCTTCTAGGGGTTTATTTCCTTTGTCCTTTGGCATGGCCATCGTATGTGGCATCGTTGTTGAAGGACCAAATGAGGAAGATGGACCCGACTGGAAATTTGAAGGACTTGGAAATGGGGATTCCTACATAATCGGACCCTATTTAGATGGATTTAATTGAAAATCCAAATGCGTTGATGGAAGGGTCGACTGCGGCATTAGTTGCACTAAATTGCAGTATTTGAAAGGCTCCAAGTCTGCTGGGACTACATGCACCTGTCCTTCAAATGTATACTTCAAGCATTGATGAGCAATTGAAGGGACACACTTCATGTCCCGGATCCAAGGTCACCCTAGCAAGATATTGTAAGCCATATCACCTTCTAAAATGTGGCACAATGTATGAATGGTCTTTTGTCCCACTTGGATGGGTAGAACAATTGTGCCAACTGTCGAGCATATCACATCATTGAATGCTCGAAGAGTATAAGTGGAAGGTATGATGTGAGAGGTCGACAACTTCAAATGTTTTAATGCGATGGTTGTAATAATGTTACTGGATGAACCAGTGTCTACCAACACCTGCTTATATGGAATCTTTTTGACCCATGCAATAACGTGCAGGGGTGGATCTGCCACATCACCAACCACTAATTTTAATTCATCTTCTCTAAAGGTGATGACTGGTTCTATACATTGTTTCACATGGCCCATGAAGTTGTTGAAAGAATTTTCTTTGTGGGGATGTAGCTCAATTGCATTTAATATCTCCATGAGAGCCTCCCGATGGGGCACTGATTGTTGAATAAGCTCATATATGGAGAGCCTAGCCAACATGGTCCTTAGAATTTGAGTAAGTCTATTTCAAATCGTGGCCATTGGTCTAGGCGGGGGAAGCTATGCAGGGTTCGGTTGAGGTTGTGATGTTGATGGAACTTCTCTTGTGGATGTCATGGGGGCAGCTCTTGGGTATCTCTTGTTCCTTGTCACTATGCTTATCATCCTTACATACCCCTCCATGAGGAAATTCTATTGCACCTCATTGATGTGAAGGGGTTTTGCTTTTGCATCATGTGCAGGTAAGAGGTCTATGAAAACTCCCATTTGTTGGTTGTTGGGCACTATGGGATTATCCACTACCGATGTATTGTTGTCAATGAGGTCTTGCACCAAACCTTTGAACTTCCAACAAGCGTTAAGGTCATGTCCCTTTCGTCTGTGGAACCTACAGTACAAGTCCTCCCTGTACCCCTTAGGCTTTGGCGCATTAGGGTCTATGGTTTGAATTTTTGGCAGATTGATCAAGTTCGCCGCTAACAAGCGGTCAAACAAGGAGTCCCTGGACTCTGTGTAAGGCATAAATTGTTGCCTAGGGTGATGCTGCTGATTTTGTTCCTGCCTTTGGTTTTCTCTATCATAGTTATTGGGAGGCACCGCCTGATAGTTAGCCTTTGGAGGCTGTGTTGCTTGGGTAGGCTTAGGGGCGTTGATAGCAACTTGATTGACCACAATGGGTTTATGTTGTGTAGTCCCTATTTTAGTGCTCTTGTTCCATTCTTTTTTCTTAGGCTTGGCAATTTCACCATCCTGTATCTTGATCTCTTTGATGATTCTAGCTTGCACCAGAGCCTCTTCTAAAGTGGCATATTGTTGCAGCTGTAATAGCACAGAGATCAATCGCAAATAGCTCTTTACAAACATTTGAGTTAGGTCAGACATAGGAGGGAGGTAGGGTAGCTTTGAAAGCAATGTCCTCCACCGGTTCCCATATGCCACCATAGATTCCTCCTCATACTACTTGAGGCTAGCTAGATTGCTTAGTGACACCTTTTTCTTTGTGTTGAAAGCGAAATGTTCTAGGAATGTGTCCACTAGCTGATCTAAGTTACAAATGTTGTGCTTTGGTAATTGAGTAAACCAATCTAATGTAGGGCCTACAAATGTGGTTATAAATTTTCTTAATAGAAAAGCATCGTTGTCCTGAATGCCAAAGCATTGGCTCAGGAATCGAGTCACATGCTCTTGGGCATCTTCCTCCCCTCTAAAGAGTGCCAACTGGGGTAGCTTAAAATGTTTGGGGTATGGAGGTGTCAGCACTGACGGATGCACATAATGACTACGGAGTTGGCATAAAGTAGGCTTTTGGGGCCCAGAAGTCTTGAGCTCCATAGTCACTAAGCACTCTAGCAACACTTTATATGCATCAGAGGACTTGATCTCCTCCTCCTTGGTTTGATCCTGCTGTGGGTTGTGGGGAACTTGAGGCCTTTGGAGGGATAGCTGGGTAGCACCCCTTCTACCTTGATAGGGCATTTCAGCCCGTTCTTCTTCTTGTTTATAATCCTCATAAGCTTCTTGAGGAGTGTCTAGCCTAGGCTTGTAAACATGGATGGGTGCCCGCAGAGGGTGCCCATCATGATTTCAGGGAGTGGTCTCCCGCTCAGGTCTAGGAGGTCTTAGAGGCAGTGCTTGATGAGGTCGTAGAGACCTGTCTCACACTAAGGGGTTGTGCCTCTCATACACTTTTGATTTATGTGCACGAGGGGCTGGGACCTTCTCATGCACATTTTTGTGAAGCAATTCAGCTGTCTGATGCTGAATGAGCTCTTGGTTAAGGTGACACAAATTTTATAATTGTTGTTGGTCTTGCCTGAGCCGCGTGATTTGTGCTTGGCGGGTGGCTAGTTTGGAAAATTCCAAGTCAATTTGGTTCGTCATATCTTGTTTAGGAAGCCTATATTCCTCCCCTACATGTCTTTCTCGATCATGGTGATCCGAGACCCCTATGGGTTGCTTCCCTCTATCAAGGTTAGCAGCATTCACTTGAGGCTCTTGCCTCAATGAGCGATCTTGATACATTGCAGGTGCGGACGTGCATCGTTCCTGCGCTATGTACTGCTCTTGAGGAACGTAATGATCTTCCTCATACTCTCTATTGTATGCATAAAAGGTGTGGGCAGAATTGTCTTGCCCTTTCTGGAAATCCTGATACTCTAGATATGGTCTAGTGTTTCTAACAATAATTAGGGGTAAATCAAGAGTAAAAAAATCATATGGTTCCTCCTTGTGGACCCTATGTTGTTCAAGCACTTCATCACTAGGCCACCCATAACAAGTTTCCAAGGGGGGCCTCCAATATAGGTTGAGTGCCACATGTGGGTTTTCCTCTTGAAAGGATCTTTGCTGAGTGGGGGTGCCCCTCAAGGAGGTGCCTCTATGTTGAATGGGTGTAACCCTCAAGGGGGTGCCTTTATAGTCTTGTTCGATGATGACATGATGGGGACTATCTTGTGTATCCTGCCACTAAGGCGGGATGACCATGTCCTCAAGACTATATCGGAGGTGATTTGTCCCCCTTGGTGCACTCTCTGTAGCTTCTGCCCATGATTGGGCTTGGCTACAGGTGTACACCATGATGATGCTTACCTAAAGATGCATAGATTATTTTGTTTTTTGATTTTTATTTTTATGATTTTTTTGATACACTAAACAGAAAATAGCACACACACACAAGCAATGATTATCTCTTTTTAAAGATTAAAAGTGTGTCCTAAATATGGTTTAATGTGTTTTGTTTGTTTGTTTTTGAAAACTTTTTGTGAAAACTATTTAAATGCAATTATGAAGGCTCTTATGACTCCCAAAATGGTCGCCCCTTCAATATACCATTTCCGAAATGATATACCAACCTCTCTATATACCCGCCCTTACGTGAGGGAGACTATAGGTATGTGAGAGCAGATGATACGTGGAACATAAGCGGTATGGAAGGGGAATCGCTCTGTTTATGACACCTACCATAGAAGACTTATCCTCATGCACTGGGAATCACCCCAAGCTAAACTTTGTTAGATTTTGTTAGGATTTACATCTAGCAACAATCACGATCGGGGTTATGGATGCAATATCTCAAGCCAAGGTGATGATGAAATCCACCGTTGGTCTTGCTCAAGGGTTGGGGTTTTACGACCAACTCCTTGTGTTTAAAATACCACGTGGTGTGTGGGGTTCTTTTTAAATTGCAAAATTGAAACAAGCAAGCATTTACACTCTCCTATGCAAGCAAAAATCAGAGAACAAAAAATAGAAAACAAAAAATTGACAAAAGGTGTTTAAAACCCCTACCTCTTCTCTGCCTAAATTGGATGTCTCTGAATTTTTGCTTGAAATAGTCTAGCATTTGAAAACTTGGTACCTGTAAGCAAAAAAACAAGCAAATTTAATCAGAAATTTAATCTTAAAAATAAAGGGACAGAGGTCCCACCATGATTGCCATTGAAAGCACGAGGATACAAAAACAAAAAGGAAAGTGCCAAAATAGATGCTTTTAAAACCCAACTTAACACTTATAGCCTATGTATTGCAAAGTGCATAAAAAGAAAGAGCATAGATGAATTGAAACAAGATAAAAGAAATATAAAATGTGTCCCTCTTTATTGATATGATTTTTAAATTTTTGTTACAATACATCTCCTTCCTTTCTAGGGGATAGGAGCGTCAAATAGATTTCCCGTCACATCCATAGATAGCGGTCCTTCTTTCACGTGCCCACATATAATGTGGGCAGACCAAAACGTCACCACTGCTTACGTATATGATTTTTTACTCCTTCCTGCTTCTCCAATGTCGAAGACCTGCGTTCAAGGAAACAAAAAATATTAGTAGCACCTACAGATAGAATAAAGCATGTATTTCCCTAGGCCTACTGTTAGTGTATGCATGAAAACATTAAATCGATAATCAAATAATATCAAAAAGACCTGAAACTTTGATAGAAGCATGAATATGATGTTAAGAGAGCATTGCAAAAGGAATAGTCAGGAAATTCCTCACAGATTGGTATTCGCTCCAGGGTGGGACGAATTAACCTACAATAAATTGTCAAAAAGTACCATCTTCAATGTCCTATCTAGAAATCTCCAAAAGACCTACAAACTTGGTGTTAGCTAATTGGGGGTATTTTGGGAAGACCCATATGTTCATATTTCTCCAATTTTTCCTCGATCACCTAGATTTCAATGATGCCATCTGCAAGTTAGTAAAGGCGAGAAATAGCAAAAACCTGATCAAAAGTGCTCCAAATGAAATGAAATTTAAACTACAGTCTATTGAAATGACCTAGAATAATATGCAAAAATAAAAACAATGAAACCTACCATAGATTTCTATTCATTTATGGGTGGGACTAATTAACCTATAATAAATTATCAGAAAGTACCCTCTTCAATGTCCTGTCTAGAAAGCTCCAAAAGACCTACAAACTTGGTGTTAGCTAATTGGGGGTATTTTGGGAAGACCCGATGGTCAGATTTCTCCAATTTGGCCTCGATCACCCATATTTCAATGATGCCATATGCAAGTTAGTAAAGGCGAGAAATGATAAAAGCATGATCAAAACTTGTCAGAATGAAGTGAAATTTAAACTATAGCCTATTTGAATAACCTAGAATTAGATGCAAAAGAAAGAGAAATATTCCATAGATTTCTATTTGTTCCACGATGGGACGTTTAGAACTACGACAGTTTGGGGGGCGCCCGGGGGCAGGACGCCCACTGTTTGGGACTCTGTTTCAGCACCAATCCACTTGGGATGGGTCCAAAACCTCTTATGGGGTGTTGTCAGCAAATTTTGTGGAATATTGTGGCCAAATGTTTGGGTTTGGGCTTAGATTTGTGCTTCCAATAACCACCCTATGACCTCCCTTCCACAAGAGATCAAGGATGTGAAAGGCGCGAAATCAAAAGGTATGTGTGTGGATGTAAAATGGCAGCACTTTGTTGCTCAAAATGCTACCTTTCTCCTTTTTATTTTGGGTGAGAAAACTCACCAATTTATAGACCTAGGGTCTCTTTGTTTGAATTGAGTATGCGAGGGCGGCACTTGAGTTTGCATGTCCTATTTTGAGAAAATAGGTTATTCCCTGATTTAGAGTCTCCTTGCATGAGGCCTCTAAACTAAAGACATGCATGAATGAAGTCTCTCTATTTGATTTGGAGCCATTCCTCAAAATTGCATGGCCTGAAGCTTCAGTTAACTGGCAAAATTTTTGAGGTTTGAATTTTTTTGCCAGTCAAACCTAATATTTGCCCCACCTTGGAGCGATTGTGTAATCGTCCCTGGGTGGGATGAATACCAGTTTGTATTCGTCCCTGGGTGGGACGAGTAGAGAAAAAGGTGCCAAAAAGGTGCAAAATTGACCTCTGACCTTCCAAACTGCTTTTGGGAGTGGTTAGGACCACTGTTTAACCTCTGGGGGCTACCCTGGGGGTTGTGTGTGTCAATGCGATTAGTGCTTGTTGTCACATAATCATATTGTTGTTGTTTTGGTGTCTACTTATGTATGTCTATGGACTACAAATCTGATATGTAGAAGCTGAAACTCTTTCCTTCTACATTAGATGATGCATCTCTACGGTGGTTCATCGATCTGGGAGACAAACACATTGCCACTTGGGACCAAATGAGGAGGCTCTTTTTAGAACAATACCAAGATTTTGGGAGAGCAAGAGACTCCATGGAGGAGGTCCTGAGCATGACACAGAAAGAAGATGAGTCTCTTGAGGAGTACTGAGAGAGATTCAACTTTAATCTTCAATGATCTCATGCGAGACTATCTGATAAGTCCCTCAAAAGCATCTTCTTAAGAGGACTTACCAATGAATCACTGGAGGCTCTTAACATGATCTTTGAAGGTGATGTCTACCAGCATGCTATGGAAGACATTTGATAATTATGCTAAAAATACTCAATAAGGCGAGGGAAGGCCACCTCCAGAACCATGAAAGCAACTACTTCAGTCATAAAGACAGAAATAGGTAACATGTTGGAGGATTTAAAGAGCGAAATTCTCTCATCTCTAGCATTGTAGATGGATACATTGTTGTTAGAGAAAAAGAAGCAAGAGAATGATGCAGCATTAGCTTATTTCTATCCAAAATGCAAAGGGAGGCATGCAAAGAATGCATGCCCAAAGAACAAAGTTAGAGTATGTGTAGTTTGTAGGCTGAATCATAAAACTTGATTATGCCCACGACTACCAAGTAATTAGGAGGAGGCTGAAAGCATAGATGCCTATTTCATAGGCAATAGGAAGAGTTGGCCACATCCCCCTATGAGGAATATGCCAACTGGAATTTTGCCATATGGGGGAGGGCCATACATGCACCAAGGACCACCTCAACCACCTAACATGGGGTGGTGGGGGCCATCACCCTAGTCTAATGCACCCCCAAAAACATTCCCGAACTAGTTGCCATGGATGCCATATCCATATCCTGGGCAGCAGTGGAGAGGCCATACTACGTGGAATCAGGCTCCACAGAACGTAGCACCTGCTCACCCCCAAAAAAATTTACCAGCATTACCAGCAATGAGACCTGCGCAACTACCCACACAATCGATGACAAATATGAACAATGGAGTGAACCAACCAGTATACAACGTGGAGGGTGAGATGTATCCTATGTATAATGTTCAGCTTAGGTCAGGTAGGTAGCTAGGAGTAGGAACACCTCCACTGGTAGAAGAGGAGGAAGAGGTAGAAGAAACACCTTTGGTAGAAGAGGAAGAAACACTTGGGAGAGCGAATGCTCCATTTCCTAGCCGACTGCAAGAATAGAGAAAAGTAACACAGTCAAAATTTGACATCTTGTCAAGCTTGAAGAACCTCATAGTGATAATTCCATTATTTCAAGCAATCCGAGATGTTCCCATATATACCAAGGCAATCAGAGAGATGTTTATGAGGAATTCAGGATGAAAAGCAACCCAGACTATCAATGTCATGGGTAAACTAGCAAATTTGATGATGGGTAGAACATGCCATCCAAAGTATGCAGACCCAGGCAGCCCAGTGTTGATTGTAAAAATTGAGGGACATTCCCTATCCAATACGTTGGTCGATATTGGAGAAGCCATCAACGTAATGCATCAGGAGACCATGCAGAGGCTACAACTCATAAAATTGAAACCCACCATGATAGTGTTGTAGCTAGCCGATCGATCGACCGTGTCATCGAAAGGGATGTTGGAATACGTGATAGTAATGATCAATGCATGGGAATACCCAACCAACTTTTTAGTTTTACAATCCAAAACTAGGCTGGGTGGTTACCCGCTCATCTTGGGGAGGCCATGGCTGGCAACAACTGATGCGTACATCAACTATCAAGATGAGTTGATGACCATCTCTGATGGGCAAAACATTAAAAGACTAACCATTTTGCCTCTAGCACAATCTATCGACTTAGTAGTAGAACCCATGATCATCGAGCATGGAAATATGAAGTTGTCCATAATATAGCTGGTGATGACATTAGAGGAGTTGATAGAAGAGGATGAATATGGTGCTATTGTGGAGTTTCTCCATGGAGAACCCTCCATCTCCGCACTTGGATCATCATTGATTGGCACCTAGGATCACCATGTCTGGCAGATACATGTTGAGCCAGGAAGAACATTAAATGTTAGCATTAGGTTGACACCCATACAATTGACAAAATTAGAAGAGCTCCTAGTAAGGCACCAACAAGTATTTGCATGGGATTACTCAGATATGCAGGGCATTAGCCCAAATATTTGTACCCATAAAATTTCCTAGATTATCAGGAAACTCCAAGTCGACAATCGCAGTGAAGAATGAATCCAGTAATGAAAGACATTGTCAAGTAAGAACTGCATAAAATATTGGCTGCCGGATTCATATATCCAATTTCTGATAGCGAGTGGGTATCACCGTTAGTGGTGGTCCCTAAAAATAATGGGAAGTGGCAAATCTATGTGGACTATAGAGCACTAAAAAAAGTAACCAAGAAAGACCACTTCCTGCTCTCGTTCATTGATTAGGTCTTGGACACACTCTTAGGGAGGAATTACTTCTCCTTTCTGGATGGATTCAATGGATACAACCAGATCTAGATAAAATAAGAAGATCAGGATAAGACAAAGTTCACTTGCCCATGGGGAACGTTTGCCTATAGGGTATTGCCTTTCGGACTGTGCAACACACCTGCCACCTTTCAAAGGGCGATGCTTAGCATATTCTTAGACATGATGGGAGATGGGGTCGAGGTATACATGGATGACTTCACCGTCTATGGAGAAACCTTCGAGGAGGCAATGACGAATTTGGAAAGAGTGCTCGATAGAAGCAAGGAAAATAATTTGTCCCTAAGTAATGAAAAATGTTTTATGATGATGCAAGAAGGCATCATACTGGGACACCACCTCTTTGTAGAAGGAATAAAATTTGATAAAAGGAAGATTGAGGTCATCAGAGACATACCCATCCCTAGAATGCAAAAGGAGGTAAGAAGTTTTCTTGGATCAGTCGGATACTATCGATGATTTATTGCTAAATTTAGAAAAATTGTCAAACCACTGCACACTCTATTATCTAAGGATGTGGAGTTCAATTGGATGGAAGACTATGAAGAAGTGTTCCAATTGCTTAAGGAGAAATTGATATCTACACAAGTTTTAAGAGGACCAAATTGGGCCATACCATTCCATATTTACTGTGACGCATCCAACAGTGCGAGTGGAGCAGTCCTTGGACAAAAATATGGCAAAGAATTTTATGCCATTTATTATGTCAGTAAAAACTTGGTAGGATCAGAGCTCAACTACATAGTGACAGAGAAGGAATTCCTAGCAGTTGTCCATGCTATAAATAAATTATGCCACTATATCATCAGATATAAGGTTTTTGTCCATACAGACCACGGGGCTATCAGATACCTAATGAGCAAGCTGACCATTGATAGAAGAATTATCAGATGGCTGTTACTACTACAGGAATTCAACATCACCATAGTCGAAAAACCAGGCAAGGATAACATCATGGCACATTTTCTATCCATATTGATACCAGCAGACCATC
The DNA here is from genome assembly GCA_028583015.1 of Wollemia nobilis. Taxonomy (NCBI): domain Eukaryota; kingdom Viridiplantae; phylum Streptophyta; class Pinopsida; order Araucariales; family Araucariaceae; genus Wollemia; species Wollemia nobilis. The sequence goes on along the minus strand of JAQPPZ010016974.1, from coordinate 1,733,510 downwards.
AAGCATTGGAAGACCAGTTTTTGAATGAACATTTGTTCATTATTAGTGAGCAAACCCCGTGGTATGCAGATATAGCCAATTACTTGGCCACCGGAAGGACCTCACCTGCTCTCTCTTACCAAGAAAAGTAGGTGGTCATAGAGAAAAGTGCATCATTCCTCTGGATGGATGGTCTCCTATTTAAAATAGGATGTGACCAAATTATAAGAAGATGCGTAGCAGAACATGAGTTCTCAGAAGTACTCAAAGCATGTCACGATGAGCCATGCAGAGGACACTTTGTAGGGAAATGAACTGCCTACAAAATCCTACAGGCTAGGTACTTTTGGCCCACTATGTTTAAGGATGTGGCTGCGTATGCCAGCAAGTGTGATGAATGCCAAAGGATGGGTAGACCAATCCATCAAGACAAAATGTCCCTCCAACCTCAGGTACACCTAGAACATTTTGATAAGTGGGGCATGGACTTCGTGGGACCGTTTAATCCACCTTCGATGGGGAGGAGGTTTATTTTGGTCTGTATAGATTACATTACCAAATGGGTTGAAGTACAGGCATTGAGGGATTCAAAGGAAAGAACGGTCACCAATTTCTTATTTGCCCATATTTTTACATGATTTGGGGTCCCTTGGGAGATAACAACAGACCAAGGGCCTCAATTTACCTCCAAGTTGATCGAGGAACTGATGAAGCAATACAGAGTTTGGTATAATAAAACTATGCCCTACCATCCACAGGTAAACGGGCAAGTGGAAGTGACAAACAGAGAAATAGAGAACATCCTGATGAAGACCGTGCAACAACACAAGAAATATTGGGCTACACAATTGCCGGAGGTAGTCTCGGCATATAACACCACATGGAAATCCACCAAAGGATTTACACCTTTCCAACTGGTCTATGGGAAAAATGTGATGATGCCCATCGAATTTGAAATAAAGACACTGAGAATGGCTTCAGAATTAAACTTGAGCTTGGATGAAGCTCAAAAACAAAGGATTCGACAACTAGATTAGCTGGACGAAATCCGATTAGATGCTTTGCAGAGGACAAAAATTATACAAAAGTAAAGAAAGCGGTGGCATGATAGCCACATTAAGCTGAAGTAATTCCAAGAAGGGGAATGGGTACTATTGTATGATTCTCGATTCCAAGAGAGGAAGGGAAAATTAATGCAGAGATGGATGAGGTCATATGAGGTGGTGGAGATCATCAAAAATGGGGTGGTGCACATTAAGACAATTGAAGGTAGTGACACCATGTTCACAGTCAATGGCGATCGACTATGCCCCTATAACATGTTCAAAATTTTACAGGTAGAATCTAGAATAGGCGTGGGGGAGACCCCATCTTGCTAGATCTGGACCGAACACTCATAGGTGAAATGGTGAGCATGGAAGTTCTCACCCAAAATTAGTTAATATAGTTTTTATATATAGTGTGTTTTTGCAGGGATGACGCCCACATGCAAGCTGCAGGCATCCTAAACCAGAGCCTAATAGGCACGAAATGCATCTAACTGCCTTTATTTTCCTTTTTTTTTTGTTGCTTTTTGTAGGTGGACCTGACAGCACAAGGAATAGGTATCTGGGAAACCAGGCCTGATTCGGTTTAGATTTTGACACCGGATCATAGGTAGAAGCTAAGGTAGCATGAAGCAAGACTGGGAAGGCTTGATCACCCTTTTTCCCAGTCAATCGCAACATGATTTCCAAGAAGAAGGTGCCTTCCACATCCAAAAGGCACCCAGCCAAAATAAGACGCCTTCCTTATAAAGAAGGCACCTAGTGAGAAGAAGGCGCCTTCACATCCAAAAGGCACCCAGCGAGAATAAGGTGCCTTCCTTATAAAGAAGGCACCCAACGAGAAGAAGGCGCCTTCCACATCTAGAATGTGCCTAGCTAGAATAAGGTGCCTTCCTTATAAATAAGGCACCCAACTAGAAGAAGGCACCTTCCTTATAAAGAAGGCACCCATCGGAAGAAGGCACCTTCCTTATAGAGAAGGCGCCCGCCAAGGGAAGGCGTCTTCCTTATAAAGAAGGCACCCAACCCAGTTCTAAGAGTTCAAAATATATATATATATATATATATATATATATATAAATAATAATAAAAATAAAAATAAATAATATATATAGGTGCCTTCCATGGTTGGAAGGCACCATAAAAAAAAATCCAAGGCACCTTCCACATCAGGAAGGCACATCCAGCCAGAGGCGCCTTCCACATTGGAAATGCGCACCCAATCAGGAGCACCTTTCGTAGCAAGAAGGCGCCATCATCAAGAAGGTGCCTTCCACCAATGGACGACACATCCAATCAGAGGCACCTTCCATCATCGAAAGGTGCATCCATTCATAAAGCACTGAAAACATCAGGAATATGCCACATCAGCACCTTCCACATGGGGAAGGTACGAAATAATGCCTTCCATGTACAACTGACACTCACACCTCTCAGACATCTCGAGCGGAATGAAGCATCACATGAATGAGTAGCACCAGATGACCATACCCCTCCCTCGTGTCACAAATAAAAGAATTAGTGGCCTTCATGACGCTTGAAACACAAAATCAAGTACGCACATGTTAATTCAAATTTTTATATAATTATTTATAAAATATGTAGTACCGGAAAATATACCACTGTCATAAAGATCATATCCCCCCATAGCCAAAATCGTGTGCCAATGATATGGTGCCTTCCATAACTTCTAGGGTTAGGCACCTTCCCTATAAGAAGGTGCCTTATTGAGGAAGGAAGGACATAAAAAAATAGCAGTAGTAAGGGAAGGCGCCATGGGAGGAAAGTCTAAGAATCGTGCAGTGAAGAAGAATGAACCAGGTGATACGGACGAAATCAGAGGAGCAGTGAAAACATAGTTCAAGGCCAAGGGGTGGCTTGAATACTGTGCCCTGGTTAGTCAGGGCCAGGACATGGAGGCAGCCAAGGATTTCATTGCCTCTTTAAGGGGCGATGTGGCCCAAGTACGAGGAGTACAAATTCCAGTCACCCCTAAGTTCATCTCATAGGCAACTGGATTGCCCCTCATAGGGAATGTGTATACAAAGGCAGATTGTTGAAGCCATACGTCAAGGTGCTATTTCCAGGAGAGAATGTGCAGATAGAAAAGGAGGGGTTACCCAAAAATAGCCTCCCCATGAATCTATGAAATATATTCAAGTAGGTTGCTTGATTCTTCACATGCACCAGGAAATATACCCATCTGCACGCTAAGAATGTGCAGTTTCTCAATAACCTAGTGCATGGAAGGAAGTTAAACATGCCCTTATACCTAGTGAATGCTCTGAAGGATGAAGTGGATCGGTACCAGAAGGGGGCACCATCCGCCTTAGCCCACCATGGGTTGATATCGGCACTAGCCCATCATGCAAAAGTGTAGAGATAGAACCCTGACGTAGAGGGAGATGGAGGCCAATAAAAGCAACATGATACTATTGCTAAAGTAGGGCAAGATGAGGGATGCCCTGTAGAGGAAATAGTGAGCATCGGGCAATTGGCATTGCCCTATTTCATAGAGGAAAGAGGGCAGTCACCAATGCCCAAAAACATAGAGTAAGGATGGCAGTCACCAGTACCCGAGATCATAGAGGGAAGAGGGCATTCACCAGTGCCTAAGCATGAGGATGAAGGAGCACTGCTTGTTAGTGATGACGTTGAGTTTCACCCAAAAAAACTAGTCCCTAGGAGGAAACATCTATGGTGACTCATCTTGATAGAGGAAGAACAGAGTGACCCAAAAGTAGACATTACAGCCCAAACCCTCTGGGAATTGATGAACCGGAGCCCACAAGATGCAGGGACTTCTAGGAACAATGACCAGGTCGATGCGGCCTTGGAGGAGGCACTCGAATGGCAAACCAATTGTTGGATGACCTAAAAAATTTTGGAGAACTTCCAGAACAAGCATGTAGAGGAGTTGAAGGAATGAGATAGATCACCTAGCTCAAGCAGCTGGTCCAGTAGTTGCGAGAGGAAAACCAATTGCTTCAAGATAGGGGAACATAAATAAGGGATGCATACACTCAAACTGATTGGGTGAAATAAGTCTCGATGAATTCTCCCACATCTACCGAACGAGTATTTTCTTTGGGGGAAATTCGATTGGACGCCCGATAGAGCAGCCCGGAGGCAGGGGAGAATTCCTTTGTTTTCAGGAGTGAAGGGGAGATAAGTCCCACAATACCCCCTGTCATCGTCCTAAGTGATACAAAGCAAGACGAGGACCTCCAGTAGTAGACATGACTAGAAGATAAGGAAGAACTCCCCAGATCTGAAGAAGGAGAAGAGCCTGAGGGGTTGACATTGGATAGATAGGAGAACGAAGGATCACCCCTAAAAATAGTAGCATAGAATGAAGAGAACACTCTAGAGCAGGCCCCTTAGAGTGAGGAGATGCCTGCTAGGGAGAAAGAGAATACCCTTATTTAAGCCATCGCATTTTCCATAGAGGCCAGAGGAAAAAGGCCCAAGATGGCTCGAAATAAGGCAAAGCTAACCTTCATCGAGCTAGAAAAGGACAAGTGGGATATGTAGCCATTCGCCGAAAGGCAAAATTAGTTCGAACGACTACTCAAGGAGATGAAAGTAGCCAAAGAGGCTAGGAAGGCAGCCTCATGGATGAGAGGAGACTCTGGCATCTGCATTAACCCAACAGAGGACAACTAGTTCTGGGATATTTACGGTTCATCCCGGGGATAACCCTCCATGATGAGGAAGTATTTGGAACGATGGGGGGTATATGGCCCCTAATTGGAGGCCACGACCATTACAAAGGAGAATGCAGGGCTTACTCCTAAAGCGGCCAGATTATACAAGGCCCAAGTAGTACCTTCCAAGGGGGATAATTTAGATATCCCTCTGGCAGCGATCAGACCTCTAGACATTAACCTTTGGAAAGTTGCCGAAGCTGCATTCCAGTTAGCAGAGACAACGCTAGCTAGATCACCGCCAGTAGCGACAAAAATGAGAAAGGGATAATCAACAATCGCACCCTCAGTTCCAGGTAGGAAAATGCAAGCCACACCTTCAGATGCCAGTGCACAGAAGAGACAGACTCGAGCCGCAGGGGCAGCCGAACCCTCCAAGAAATGACAATGATGAAGGATCAACCGGGCTATCTACAGCTTTGATGCCATGAGGGCGTGACATATATTAGGCATGAGGGGATGATGAGCACCATAAATGCTCATATTTTGTACACATTTTCTTGATAATTATGTGGTTGTTTAATAAGGATTGAGTACTTTTATAAATGATTATATAGATATTTGATGAAATTATGCGTGATATCTAATTTGTGTGTTTTCAGTGTGTTTTGTTGAATTGCAGTTGGTTTAGTTAGATTTGGATCAGTCGAGGTATTTTGATGGACCTGGAACTTTGTTTCTTTGGGGGTCAATGCAGAGAACATAGGCGCATTCCTCTTCCAGGAAGGCGCCAAGATAACTTAGGTGCCTTCCTCTTCCAGGAAGGTGCCAAGAGAACATAGGCAGCTTCCTCTTCCAGGAAGGTGCCAAGAGAACATAGGTGACTTCCTCTTCCAAGAAGGTGCCAAGAGAACATAGGTGCCTTCCTCTTCTAGGAAGGCACCAAGAGAACGTAGGCGTCTTCCTCTTCTAGGAAGGCACCAAGGAAAGAGAAGCGCCTTCCTCCTCCAGGAAGGTGCCAAAAGGAAGGAAGTGCATTACTCTCATAAGGAAGGTGTCTATGGGAAGGTTCCACGACTGGAAAAGCACCTTCCTCCCATAAGGAAGGTGCCACTAGAAGATGCGCCTTCCTCATAGACGGTGAGCGCCTTCCTCCCATAAGGAATGCGCCACTAGAAGGCAAGCGCCTTCCTCCCACAGGAAGGTGCCAATAGAAGGTAAGCGCCTTCCTATTCTAGGAAGGCACCATGACAATAAGATACCTTTCATATAGGGAAGGCATCCGATATACTTAGGCATCTTCCTTATAAGGAATGCACCTCTGTTCTTCACTTGTTGACCAGATTTACATGACGTGGACAACAACGACTGGTGCAGTTCCAACTCTACGTCATGTAGAGCTAAATTGGAGATTGCACCAACGTATAAAAATGTCTTACCAATGCCAAGCGAAGCACGAACCAATCAGTGAACACGACATCATTAGAACCAAATTCCAGTTTTAAGGAGACATCGATTGCATTCACCAAACTGTCTTAATTTAGTCTGGGATGAATCGACTATTGTAACCTCTTTGTAACAGAAGTTTTGCGGGTGTGTTATATAAACACGTGCAGACCGTTCTGGGAGATATAGATTCATATAGATTCATATAGAGATACAAAGATAGATAAATATTATAACACTTTGATAAATATATTACAGTTCTAAGAGTTCTAAGTGCGTTTTGCCTGGGCCCACTCCAAGCCAATATTTCTTCCCCACTTTTCTCCTTCTTTCTAGAATAGTATATTGCTTTTGAAAGGTCGTTTACCTCATTACTATTCCCAGTATTTGCAGTAGATTCATTTTTAGGAATGTGTTAATGTTTCATTTCCATAGATTTAATTATTTTCTTCTTACATAAATTATTTAGGAGTGCATGAATGATTGACAACCATTTTGAAAACACCCCCCAATAGTAGGATTAGCGAATTCATCTCAAGTGGTATTGTAAGCAATATTATTTAGACCCTTCACAAGTTTACGAAGCTCCCTGGGTTGATAATTAAATGCACGGGCATGTGACAAAAGTAGGAAAAAGTTAACCTTGTTTGGCCCGCAACATACATCATTATTGGTTGTTTTTAGGGAAAACTAAGGGTAGATTTTGTACATCATTGTTGAGTGTTTTGAAAAGAAATTTGCAAGAAGCAGAGATCTGATTTGATTGCAATAAATGTGAGACATGTGAAAGTGACAGGCTTAGTGAATGTGAGAAGAGCATATTGAGTATTTGTATTTCATATCATTTACTATATGTTGTAACGATCGAAAAAGTATACACCTAACTAGTGCATCAATTAAAATTGAGTATTAAAGCAATAAAGAATGGACAACAATGAATTTAACAAGAAAGTAAGATTTTTTTATTAAAACTTTTCCAAATCCTGATTACAAATACGTCCCTCTTAGGGATACCCAAATTCTTGATACAATTTTGAAGATCCTCTAAATGAGGGGGTGGTGTAATTCGTAGAATTTTTAGAAGGTACACAAACTACTTAAGGCCAAAGATAGCCTTATTATCACACGATTGGAGGCATATGCTATCTTGAATGCATTGAAAATGATTAGGTCTTGTAAACCCTGCATTCAAGAAACAACATGAAAGGGGTTAATAACAAAGGAGGCCTCTCTTGATGAGGCTTTTGAGACAATTGCATAAATAGATGAAAAAGATAGCAAGAAAGCATGTAATCTAGTAAATATATGCATGAAATCTCTAGATTGCTATAAATATTATAAAGAAAGTGGGAAATATAGCAATTAGGTAACCTAATTGTCCATTAAAACTTGAGACATATCAAATCCCAAGTAACTAGTCTAAATTGATAAATGCAAGGAAAAAAGAGCAAATCTACTTCTAATTCCTAGATTTAACCACACAAATGCATAAAATAAAGCTAATCTAAGTCATATATACTTAAATACATGCTTGAAAAGGGAAATATATGACTAAAACAAAGTAAATCATGGATCAAACCCTCACTGTGGGTCTGTGGTGCAACTGGCACTATTAGTTGAGGTTGAGGCTAAAATGTTCTTCCTCTTGTAATCAGGGCCTAGATCTCTGATTCCCTCTATTGAATTGATGTTCAATGGTCACATTTGTGTCCCAAGATGGATTGGTAGTTGAATTTTATAAGATTCACATTTGATTGGCTTGGATTTGTGATTGATGCTTCTTAGTCATTTGGAAGCTTCATTGATGGATTTATGTTTGTCGCTCCATAATTGGCCAGCACTTCGACTCTCCTCAAGGGGTTGTCAATTCACTATCCATTTTGGTATAGCTTCGTTGCATTCCAATTAAAAATTATTCTAGACTTCTCACCAATTTGAATGGGAGTCTTATAGCATTCCTAATCCCTAATATTGGCTTTCTTGGGAAGCCAAGATTAAGATCTAGGAGGTTGGATCAGTTGGGAGGAAAACTCTCGAAGCTTCCCTACCCAAAAACGTTTGAACTTCATTGCCCAGACCATTGCAACCGAATTTGGCTCAGCCTAGGATTAAAAATATTTTTAGTGCTAGCCATAGGTCTGAGGTCCAGCTAGCTCTGTTAGTTATTGGTGTCAGCCATGGTTAGGACTGATTAGGCCAAAACTGCCTAACTTGAGTGGTTAAAACCATTGCTTCACCTTGGAGTTGTCCAAGATCCTTCATATGGTCTATTAGCATACCCATATGAGTAGTCCCCTACACATGATGCATTTTAGGTTCCTACAAATACCCATTTTTGGATGCATTGTGAGAACAAACAACACTGAGCAAAAATAGACCTCCTAAAACCATGTTGTAGGTCAAATGATGATCATTGATTTAATCAACATTAGATGCTCAGTCCTACAAAAGGACACACATATTAGAATCATTGCTTCCAACTGAGAGAAGGATTAATTTTCAAAGCATTTACAAGCTCCATGGTGATCGGGTAGTCGGCGCTATAATCATACCGATAGGTGGAGAGCTACTAGCTTAACTATTATAGTTGATTTTTTCCCCAGCAAATGGTAAGCTTATGATAGTTGTTGGTAATGATTTGTAATACGGACACAATTTGACAAGATCAAGTTATCTCCTATTGAATTTGATTATGATTATTGATATTATGGCTACCCCCTCAAGTGACGAGTCAATGAGGGTAGGAAATTTAATGAAGTGATGAGTTGCTTTACCAACATGATTAATTTGGATGATTTAAGGTTTTAGCACTTTTGTTATTATTTGGCAATGCCTAATTCAACCATGATTACAAATGTTGATAGTAATTGTACATATCTAACCCATGGAGCAGTCCAGCCACTATGGCATTCTTAGAGAATCAAGATGATAGTAATTCTAAATAGGTTTGTGTTGAATCACTATGTTCGATGATCTACTAAAAGTGTGATATAAGAATTGAGATAAATATTTATTTCAGTGGGGCAGTCTGGTTGTTGTGGCCTTATTAGAGATTAAAATGAAGCATACCAATTCAACAATGACTAATTTACCCCAAATGGACTTATAGTAATTTACTCATCTTGCCAGGTTGCATGGATCACAAGTCGCTGCAACCACCAAGTGTATAAGGTAAATAACTGGATACAAGGTGCATTTGAATTTTTAAATTATGTAAATTTTTTGTTATTTTTAAAATTTTGAGATTTTTGGATGATTGCATATTTTTAATTTTATATTTTGAAGCTCCTCATAGTTGTATTTTTAGGGTATTTATTACTGGATGCTAACTGTGCTTGTTAACCATAGCCATTTTTGGCAAATTCCTTAGCTGCAGCTCTGACCAGTGATCGAAAAACCCTAACTCTATGCTTGCATATGACCAGTGTGGCTATGGGCCAAATAGGAATTATAAAAGAAAATTTAGCATTTTCAAAATTCATTATTTCCATTGCCAACTTGTGAAACTGAGAGCTCTGAGAGGAGAAAGTAAAGATATGACCCGAAATGCTATCGAATTGAACACTCACCCTTATTAATGGTCGATCAATTGGAGGCATCCACTAGTGGTAGCGCTAGTGCTACTAAGGTAGTGGAATGCATCTCACTCATTTTATTACCAAATTAAAATGAACCACATTAATAAATGGGTTAAATGAACCAAATTAAACTACTTGTAAAGAACCTCACCCTAGTTAGGATTAGTCTAGGCTAGCTTAGATGGGGATGGTTTTATTTTTGGGGCTACTTCAATATGGGAAGTAACCTCAAAAGGGGTGCTTCTCTTAGTCACAGGTGGTAGTCGTGGTTCCCAATTGGAAAATTGGGGGACACGACTATCAGTCACAATGGGATTCAAATCCCAACAATCAAAAATTTGACCATAGCCACTAACTGTGGGTCCCAGTTGCGACTGAGCAAATTTAGGAAAAATTTTGCAATATTTTTTATTTTTTGATTTTTAACTATTTTAATTGAATTTTTTAATGTTTTGCATGCATTTATGAATGTTTTATGTATTATTATTTTCCATTTTAGATGAATTCTAGAGCGAGGGAGTCTAAGCTCTTTTGCGACCTCTTCCGTCATATGAACGACAGTAATCAGGATTGGTTCGGCACTATAGGCCTTGGTTATGTGATTTGACTACCTACTATTAGGGCCAACCAGACCTACATGACTACTTTGGCTCATCGTTAGGATGCATGGACCAACACATTTCATTTTTTTATCAAAGAGATCATGGTTACTTTGGAGGATGTTTACCACATATTTTGCATCCCTATCAATGGTGAGGCCATCAACTCTTTGTCTACCACTGTGAAGGTTACAATATTCCAGTATATTTTTGGTGCTCGGTGTGATGATGCACTCGAGGATATTGACCATGGGAGTGTGCCAATTAAGTGCTGGTACATGGCATAGGTCTTCACAGAGTAACAGGCCATTTTATGTATCTGTGCATACATGTCCTACTCCTAGATATGTATGGAGTGAGATTCCCTTGGAACCTCTTATCTAGGATGTAGGACCTTCTGGGTAGTACTACAAAGTAGCCACTGATTCTTTCATGGGATAGTGCCCTCCTTGGAAAACTCTATGATGAGTTGTATCGGATCACACAGTGAAGCCACGTTGGAGTTGCTTGCAGTTTGCTAATCCATATATGGGTGTGGGAGCACATTGCCATTGATCATCCTAAGGGACTACCACTGCTTATTCATGATATTATGGAGGCTTCTCAATGCTATGCTACTTGATGGCCTAGAGAGGTTGAGGGTTTTAGGAGTAGGTCTCACACAAGGGACCTCTAGTATTACTTAGACTGATTGACTGGACTATGACTAGGGTAGGTTCTATGGTGACCATACATGGACTGTCCTACATAGAGGGAGGTAAAACGCTATTTGAGGTGGATGGTATGAGATAGGTGGCTCCTCAAGCGTAAGCCTAACATGTGTGAGTTATTTCATTTCTCACTCATAACTAGGTAGTTTAGGATCTACCAGGATATTCCAATCATACCTGTTATCTACCGTTGCCTTAAGGTGGAGAAGGATTTGACTTGGCCTCAAGTGACTCCACTAGGGGATGAAAATGATGACTTATAGGACTCAGGACTAGCATATGTGTGACCACTGCTAATTATGAAACCTAGTGGACTACTAGGATATGGTAGGGTGGTGGTCCACTAGGTCAAGATGGGGATGGAGTAGCAGGAGAAAAGGCAACTAAGATAGATCCATAGGGGCTATGAGTTCATAAATGGATAGAGGGTGGATGAAGCAAGGGTGCAACCATAGAGAAGTATACCTAGTCTAAGGAGGAGGGTTAGGAGGAGATACACGATGAGGTCTCACAACTTACAGCCCAAGTGGCTAGTTTGCAATCATAGCTAGAGACCGTCCAGATGTATATTTTAGGGAGGGACACCTCCATTTCCACTCTATAGGCATAGATTAGAGCACCTTAGGGTTATATTGTAGAGGGATAGGATTAGTGGTATGAATATGAGGAGGATAGGGTAGCTCTCTAGGCACATATTACCACTGCAGACACAAAGATAGAGAAGATCACTGGATAGTGTGATGTTCTCTAGGCTCAACTGGATGCTGTGACCATAAAGCGATATTTGATTTGGTGAACAAGAGAAGATCCCTTGAATTATTTGGTTGCTCCTACCATTATATTTGTATAGGTACTAGTAGTATTGGACCCATCTACAAAGATCCAAAGATTATAGGCTCTAGTGTAGACTCATATTAGGCAATGATCTTTAGATGCTACCCATATCACTCTCTTGGAGGAAGAGATCACATTGCATGGTGGTGAGGTACCTGAGAGATCCATAGATCCAGGGACCTAGAGGACTCAGTCATGGGATATAGGGCAATCCTCCACATGATCCAGCCATAGGACTCAGGACGAAGAGATCCACAGGTACCAGCTCTAAGTAAACTCATTGAGAGAGTGGAGGTGATGGAGGAGCCTCACAAGAAGGGGGTACAAGCCATAGTTAGTACATATCTTATGAGATATTATGTACCATTTTTAGTGTAAGTTCAGAGAACCTACACAGTTGTATCCTACAAGCATTTTGGGCCCACCTATGTACTATTATTTTGACACATATATGATATGACATCGATTTGTGACTCATTATCTGTGTATATTTATTTATAGTTTTATGTTTATGAGATGCACATGGATGCAATGCTTATATGTCATGTTTATATGATGCTATATGATGTGATGTATGGATGACATGCACTAGATATATGATGGATGTATGACTAGATATTATGATCTAGATGTGTAGATGGACTACTATGATGTATGCATATGGATGCACTTGTTTAGTATTAAATGCATGTTTTAGGTTGCTTTACTTATATGCATTTAATTTATGATGTTATGATATGATGAATGAAATGTATGTAATGCATTATTTACATGATGTGATCTAATGTAAATTAACATGTATGCTTTAATCACTTAAAACATAAGGAATGAATGTAATGTGAGTTAACAATCTAATGGATGACACCACAAAATGTGTAACAATCATGAAATGTAATTGATATATCTTATCATAGGAATTAATAAATTAGACACCCATATGTAAGATGATATAATGATATTGTTTATATTCATAAGATTTTATAAGTTAAAAGATATGCACAACATAGTCAGTGGCCGTCTAAATATCATTGTTGATATCCATCCGGTATCTAACCTATGTTATGAACACCCCTTAACAAAAAAAAACCTCATAAAAATAAATTTATGTTTGATGGCTTGATTTAATTTGTTTCTATTTGGAAAAATTTTAGGTTTTCCTTGAGACTCAAACACCCTAGTTGACTTATAAAAAGTTGTATAATGACTATACTAGACTTATGAAAGATACAGTTTTCACTATGAAATACCAAGATATTCATTACCCTTGTGTGCACAAATGAATGTATTAGATGAAACATAAGACTACCTCATTTCTAGGTAGGATTCATTCAGCCCTTTGTTGTAATTATTATCACCACATGCTCACCCGATCCTATGTTTGGACTTAGTTAGACTAAACCACTAGGCAATACAAGCCACCTAAAGCTAGCTCATTTGTGACTTTCTAGACCTACCCAATGTCAAGCGATATTAATTCAGCCCATTGTTGTATTGGGGATCACTCTATGATTTTCTATTAGTGACCATTCTAGGGATTTAAGCTCACTCCCTTATTTTCTTCAATTTTATTGGGATACTTGCTCATATATAGTGATAAAAATCACTATTTATTTTATATTTTTTTTTGTTTTTGAGCAAGGGATTTGATTTGATTGTGGGATTTTTCTCCTTTTTGTAAGCAAGGGATTTTTGGGTAGGGGGGAACTTTTCCTTTTGCCAATTACCACTACTCTAGACCATTGCACCTCACAAATGAGCAAGTAACAAAACCTTTCACTTAAGATGACTAGAACCACTTCGTAGTGTTCATATTTCCTTGCCCTTATTAGGATTGTTAATGTGTTTTATTAGTGATGGGATTCTGATATGCTAAGTGCTATCAAAACTAGACCTCATATACAAAAGTAAAGCAAGCTTTCTACCAAATCTAGAAGACCACTAGGTATTTTGGAATGACCAAAAAACCCTAGTATATTCTTCATAGCAATAGGAGGGGTTATGTTGAGAAACACAATTACTCACAACGCTGATGGATGATGATGATACATAGATGCATGATTGAAATACAAATATGGTGTCATTTGTAAGATTGCAAAAACAACCTATCCTAATGCAAGTGTGATGGATGGAAATTCCCAAATGCAATGCAATTAAATGAAATGCATGTTGCAAATGTTTTTGAATTTTGAAGTTTTGCAATATTTTTAGATTTTATTGTTTTTTTATTTTTATGGATTTTGAAATTTTCCATGTTTTTGAATTATTACATGTGGAACACCTTGATATGAAGTATGTTGAGAGGTTCAAGCTCCTCAACCCCTTAAAGCAATGTTAGGTGATATATTATAGGTCTAATCTTCTCAGAGTTGATATAAGGACTTAACCAGTTAGCCATAAATTTATCTCACAAGTGTGGTGATAGGTTTGAGTTTTTTTGGTTCTCCTTCAACACAAGATTACCAAATTTAAATTCTCTTAGATGAAATTTATTATTTTAATCTCATTTTAGGTATTCTTTATAAATGTAGAGATGCTTGAGGGCATTTAAGTGATGTTCATCAAGAAGCATTAGTTGATCGAGTTGAGCTTACCTCATAGTGTCATCATTGATGAACTCTTTCAATGTGATGTTCAACATTGGAATTTCCAACTCTAAGGGCATGATGGCCTCAGTGCCATATACTAATGAAAAAAAGGTTACCCTAGTGGGCATCTGTATGTTAGTCCTATAAGCCCATAATACAAGGGATAGCTAGATGTACCAATATTTGTGGTTTTCTTGTACCGTATTTTTCAAGATGACTATCATTATCTTATTTGAAGTCTTAGCTTACCTGTTTGCCTACGGATAGTATGGTGTCACAAAAATATGATGTATATTATAATTGGATGTTAAAGCCCTTATAGTTTTTTTCTTAAATGACGTTCCATTATCTAAGATTATTTTGGATGGTATCCCAAAATAACTTGATATTGTGAAGTATAAACTCCGTAATACATGCTCCAGTTATCATTTTTAAAGGTATTACTTCCATGCACTTTGTAAAATACTCAATAGCCATTATAATAAATGTATGTCGACCAAATTATGGGAGAGAGATCTTATCGATTAGATCTAAACCCCACTGAGCAAATGACCAAACTGCTTGAATGTGTTGTAAGGCATACGATAGAAAGTGCATAATATTAGCATGATGTTGACATTTGACATGTTTCTTGACATACATGGTGCAATACTTCTCCATAGTGGGCCAATAATAACCCATTCAAAGGATGCTCTTGACAATGGCCATGCCACTAAAATGGCCACCACATGTACCATCATGAGCCTGTGAAATTTCCCAAGATGACTCTTGGGGCTTAAGAAAATGAAGGAAAAATCCATTTTAGCTTCAATGATACAAGATGTCTCCGAGAAAGACATACTTCATCACTTTCTATCTAAAAGTGTGCTTCACAACACGTAGCAATCCCTAAGGGATTAAACCAAGCTTCAGGAAGTCAGGTAATTATGACATCCAATCTTGATAAGCTTCTACCTCAAATGATAATATGACTTGTTACCCTAGTGTTTCATTGTGCATGCATGTAGACTAGCATACAACCTTATGGTGAATAGTGGTGTCATTCCTCGTAGGACCCTACGAGATCAAAGAACCCCAAGATACCTTCTTGAGAAAGTATCTGGCTTTATAGAACTACTCATGATTTGGTGAAGAACACAAGCTTATACTGAGAGGGGGGGTGAACAGTATAAGACCTCTTTTTACTTTTTCCTTTATACTTCAAAATAGTAAAGCAATATACCCAAAGCAATATCAAAGCAATGCACAATATCATCCACAAAGTGACACCAATTTTAACGTGGTTCACCCAGAATGGTTGGGCTACGTCCACAAAACTTTTCTCTAAAAGTTATCTCAAAGTTCTTTGGGAATCCTTCCCAATTACAATGTTTATGAGCCTCGGCCCAAAGGAGATACCTTCCCCCAATCAGAATTTATGAGCCTCTGCTCAAAGGAGATACCTTCCCCCAATCGGAATTTATGAGCCTCTGCTCAAAGGAGATACCTTCCCCTCTGCTCTGAAATGATCCCTCAGAATATCAACTGCCTCTACCTCTTGCCGGCACGTGGAACTCCTTTCTACCAAAGACCTCCTGTCCTCAATGCTTAGCCTAAGAGACCTCTGCCTTCTATGATCACGTCCACAGCAGCTCAGCAACTCTGTACCAAACACGGTCAGTCGGTCTAGTACAAGTCTTCCTCTGTCTGTCAGATCTGTCCAACTCTTGAACAAATCAATCCTCTGCATACAAGCCTTCTCAAAGACTTGCCAAATCTGTCCTCGGGTTCTTCTCATAGAACCAATGCACCTCTGTCCTCAAGTTCTCTGATAGAACTATCAAACTCAGCTCACAAGTCCTCTGCTAGGACCTGTCCAAATCTGCTCACAAGTCCCCATGGAACCTGTCCAAAAACTCAGCAAGCTCACCAAGAAAAACTTTCTTAGTAGGAAATCACAAAGTGAATTGTTAGAGACCCAATGTGATTTGTCAAACTCATAGAAGCATAAAGAGAATTGTTAGAGACTCAATATGTTCTATACTCAAATCCCAATCTCAAAACTCAACTCAAATCAACTCAGCTCAATCTCAATCTCAAATCTGAAAACTCAACTCAATATCTGAAATGGATAGGATAGAATGTTTTCTTTCAAGAACATGAAACCCCAACAATTGCCAACTATGCAAAGAATCACATAACAATGATACTCATGTTCTTTTCACCATCAATTAGGGTTTCAACAACAATGCTCATCAAACAAGGTTTAGTCAACCAACACCATTCAACTCAACATCAACCTTGAAGCATTCAACCAATCATCACAAGAAAAGGAAACAAGTAGAAATCCTTTTCCCTCCAAAGATATTTGAACAAAACAGCCACCAACACAATATCACCAAATGCAAAGAATAACTTGCTCAAATCAACTCAATGGAGTAAGCCCAATATCATGAATCAAGTAAAGCAATAACTTGATCAAACAACCTCTATGGAAGCAACTCAACCATCAAACTCAAAACAGCCAACCAAGGGTTCCACCAACTCAATGCAAGTAGCTAGACTCACAAATATAAACCCTAGTGCACAAAGCTTCCACTATCTCAAACCAGAAATTATGCATTCACCAAAAACTCTCCTTAAGGATAACAATGCATAAGTAGTCTTCAACAAACCAGAAAATAGGATTTACACCTAGCCAAAGGATACCTAGTAGAATACCTTTTCACTCCAACCTTATTTCAGAAAACATACACCAATCATACTCATAAGAAGAATGTGCCCATACCTTATTGGAGTAGAAGATAATTGAACCTTCAAGCTGTCACCACACACAACTCTCAAACTTCCAACCAAGTTAGGGTTAGAATAAAAAGAAATGAGCAATAATATAAACTTCCTTTATTACACCTTTTAGCTCCACTTCTTTAAACACAACCACCATAACATGCCAATAAATCAACAATCAGAGACTCACACCTTATACCTCCATTTTTAATTTTAGCATAGCAAAGAATAATCTTAAAAATACATCCAAAGAAATATGCCCTTATTTCTCCTAAGCTTTTATTCAATGCTAATCACAAAAGCCAAAACTCATAAAATTTAATCACACCTTATAAATCGTTGTCCAAGAAACTTCGAATTTCATGGCATAAAGACGTTTTAATAAAAACGTGTGTTACTCTAGCAAAGCACCCCCGCGAGACTCGAAACGGTGACCTCCACCAATGCAGCGCCCAACAGCAGCCTTCGCTGCCACTAGCCCATGCGGGCTACAAAGTTCACAAGTGAACTTCCCTCCACTTCACCCTCAAAAAAACTCCCGAAGACTTTTCAACCGCACGTGCTTCTAAGTCTTCCTTCGATCGCAGCGAATACAGAGCACAAACACCACAAATTGCATTCGAGGAATTTCGAATTAATTAGCCTTCCAACCTTAGGAGTTGGAGAATAAATAGTCTCTTCGAAGACACCTTGACGTCGGCGGAAATAAAGACCATTTCGAAATTAATCAAAAGTCTTTTCAAAAAGGGTTTAAAAACCCTTAAATAATTTTAATAAATTAAGAATAAAAAAAGGTTTAAAAACCTTTAAGTATTTTTAATAAATTAAAAATAATTTCTCCCTTAATTAATTAAATAATTAATTAATTAAAACCTTGAAGGGTTTTAAATAATAATTAAATAAATAATAAAGAGAACCTCCATTGGTTTTAATAAAAACCATTTAACTTGGTTTTAATAAAAACCGGTTTGGTTTTAATGAAAAACCCTTGCCAATGGAATCTCTCCGGATTCTCTTAAAAATATTCTCTTGGAATCTTCCACCTTTGAAGCCAACACATCCTCTTAACATTAATGCCATTTCCTTTTGACATCAATGACAACTCATAGACAAGAAGCTAGGATCTCAAACCCAAAATTGCCAACAATCTCCCCCTTTGTCATTGATGGCAAACCATGCTTCTCAACAACACAGAAACTCAACATAAATAGCTCCCCCTGTCTTGAGGCTCTCCCCCTTACTCAAATCTCTCCCCCTTTGTCATCAATGGCAAAGGGTCACCTTTGGGGCTCGGGACTAAGAATGAGCCTCTTAGCTTAGTCCCTCCCCCACCTCCTGATGAGGTGATTAATTCTTGGGTGGGAGTAAAACTCCCATTAGGCATTGATCATCATCAGCGTCTATAACTTCCTTTCCGGGCCTTCTCTTGAACTCTTTGTCCATATTCCTATTCTTGTCACTATTCTTGTTCTTGTTCTCATCCCTATTCTTGTCCATGCCTTGATCCTTGGACCTGATCATGCCATTGTTCCTATTCTTGTATTCTAGAATTTCAGCTCTACACTGTCTGATTATGTGACCTTCATTGTTGCACTTGAAACACTTGACGATGTTGTTTCTCTGAGGTAAACCTGATCTTTGAATCCACCTATTCTGACCAAACCTATTCTGGCCAAACCTGTTCTGACCAAACCTGTTCTGACCAAACCTGTTCTGACCAAACCTGTTCTGACCAAACCTATTCCTGTTATTTGCCTTGCAATAAACTGCCTTGTGCCCAAACTGTTGACAAGAGTAGCAATACCCTTGAAAGTAACTAGCACTTCTGAAACTATCATTTACCTCCTTCACTTGAGCCATGCAATGTGAAGCCATGTGACCAAACTTGTGACAAGCAAAACATCTGCCTTGAAACTTTCCTTTAATTGACCTCTTAGGTTCTAAAAACTTCTTCTTCTCATTCTGAATTCTATTTTCTATTTCTGTGCATCTATCATTCAAGGACTCCTTTTCTGAAATACTTTCCTCATCAGAACTCTCTTCCTTTTGGAGTCTCTTACTAGACTCTCCAACTTGTTCCTTGTGTGGCTTAACAAAACCAAGGCCTATTTTATCTGTTGTCTTTCTTTGACCTTTGATGAGTGACTTAACCTTTTTGGAGCTATCTTGAAACATGTAAAGCTTATCCTTGTACTCTTTAGTTTCCTCTTTCAAAGAAGCCATTTTCTGTTCTAACTCACTATACTCAAGAACCTTAGACTCTAACTCATCCTTGAGTTCTTGTGTCTTAGCCATAGAGAAGTCAAGACTTTCTATAAGATCATCTCTCTCCATACAACATTCATCTAACTTATCCTTGAGTCTAGCATTCTTCTTTCTTTCCTTTTTCAAAGCACTAAGAGCACTAATAAGTTCACCTTCAAGATCTACTTCACCTTCCTCTATATCTTCCTCTATTTGTTTGCTTTTTGAATCATCAAAGCCTTTTTCAGATTTCTTATCACTAGAGGTGCTACCCTTTTCAAAAACCATACATGCATCTTCCTTATAGTTTTTTGAAGCATCCTCATACATACTAGAAACCAAATCATTATTTGTGCAATCATCCTCAAGGTGACCAAAATTTCCACATCTAAGACATTTCATGATAATGAATCTATGTTTCGGTTCTTCCTCTTTTTCTGATATGAACAACATCTCATTTTCATTATCACTTGAAGAACTTTCACTATCACTACTAGAACACTTACTTGCTTTGTCTAGGTAGAAACTCTTCTTGTGCTTGTGAGAATACCTCTTTCCTTGATTGTTGTGCTCATCTTTGTTTTTCCTGTGATGCTTGTGCTTTTCAGAATCCTTGCTCTTAGAATCCTGTTTATCTTCATCACTTTCATTCTTGGGAACAGTACGATCGGTAGCATAATGACCAAACTTTCCACAATTGAAACATCTTATATTTTTCATACTTTTGTGCTTTCTAGAGAACTTGCCTTTCTTGTTGTAATATGCCTCTTCATCACTAGAAGACTCATCACTATCTTGAAGTTGTTTACCCTTGGAATTCTTGGTAGCCTTGAAAGCTGCCTCTTTCTTGACATCAACCTTCACTTGAGTTCTCAACTCAAATGCTGCAAGTATACTATGGAGCTCATCCTTTTTCAACTTATCCAAATCTTTAGCTTCCTCAATAGCAGAAATATTTTCACTAAATCTATTAGGAAGAGATCTTAAAATCTTATCACAAACATCATTTTCAGCAAGCTCAAGACCTAAGTCTTTCATGGAGTTAACAACCTCATCCATACGAAGCATGTAGTCACTAATATTTTCATCATCATTCATCTTGAGTTGTTCAAACATACCTTTGAAGTGTCTCAACTTGGCCTTTCTGACATTTGTATCACCTGTATGAACCACCTTCAACTGTTTCCACATTTCACTAGTTGTCTTGCAGTGAATCACTTTGGTGAGATCTGCTTTCTGTAAGCCTTTCGGGATTGCATTCATTGCTTTTGAATTGTTGTGATGTAGGAGCCTTTCTTCTTTAGTATTAGGACCATGTTCAGGAATAGTGTACTCATCTTCAATCACTTCCCAAACCTCATTCCCAAGTGCCATTAGATGAACCTTCATCCTTGCACTCCAAAGACCAAAATCTGACCCATCAAGAATAGGTGCTTCATTGCCACTTGAATGATCCATTGTGTTCTTTACTAGCTTTTCCTTCAAGCTATTAAACTTTTCGAAGGCACCTGCTCCGATACCAATTGAAGAACACAAGCTTATCCTGAAGGAGGGGGTGAACAAGTATAAGACCTCTTTTACTTTTTCCTTTATACTTCAAAATAGTAAAGCAATATACCCAAAGCAATATCAAAGCAATGCACAATATCATCCACAAAGTGACACCAATTTTAACGTGGTTCACCCAGAATGGCTGGGCTACGTCCACAAAACTTTTCTCTAAAAGTTATCTCAAAGTTCTTTGGGAATCCTTCCCAATTACAATGTTTATGAGCCTCGGCCCAAAGGAGATACCTTCCCCCAATCAAAATTTATGAGCCTCTGCTCAAAGGAGATACCTTCCCCCAATCAAAATTTATGAGCCTCTGCTCAAAGGAGATACCTTCCCCTCTACTCTAGGAAATGATCCCTCGGAAGATCAACTGCCTCTACCTCTTGCCGGCCATGTGGAACTCCTTTCCATCGAAGACCTCCTGTCCTCAATGCTTAGCCTAAGAGACCTCTGCCTTCTATGATCACGTCCACAGTAGCTCACAACCTGTACCAAACATAGTCAGTCGGTCTAGTACAAGTCTTCCTCTGTCTGTCAGATCTATCCAACTCTTGAACAAATCAATCCTCTACATACAAGCCTTCTCAAAGACTTGCCAAATCTGTCCTCAAGTTCTTCTCATAGAACCAATGCACCTCTGTCCTCAAGTTCTCCGATAGAACTATCAAACTCAGCTCACAAGTCCTCCTAGGACCTGTCCAAATCTGCTCACAAGTCCCCAGAACCTATCCAAAAACTGCTCACAAGTCCCCACTGGAACCTGTCCAAAACTGCTCACAAGTCCCCACTGAAACCTGTCCAAAAACTCAGCAAGCTCACCAAGAAAAACTTTCTTAGTAGGAAATCACAAAGTGAATTGTTAGAGACCCAATGTGATTTTTCAAACTCATAGAAGCATAAAGAGAATTGTTAGAGACTCAATATGTTCTATACTCAAATCCCAATCTCAAAACTCAACTCAAATCAACTCAGCTCAATCTCAATCTCAAATCTGAAAACTCAACTCAATATCTGAAATGGATAGGATAGAATGTTTTCTTTCAAGAACATGAAACCCCAACAATTGCCAACTATGCAAAGAATCACATAACAATGATACTCATGTTCTTTTCACCATCAATTAGGGTTTCAACAACAATGCTCATCAAACAAGGTTTAGTCAACCAACACCATTCAACTCAACATCAACCTTGAAGCATTCAACCAATCATCACAAGAAAAGGAAACAAGTAGAAATCCTTTTCCCTCCAAAGATATTTGAACAAAACAGCCACCAACACAATATCACCAAATGCAAAGAATAACTTGCTCAAATCAACTCAATGGAGTAAGCCCAATATCATGAATCAAGTAAAGCAATAACTTGATCAAACAACCTCTATGGAAGCAACTCAACCATCAAACTCAAAACAGCCAACCAAGGGTTCCACCAACTCAATGCAAGTAGCTAGACTCACAAATATAAACCCTAGTGCACAAAGCTTCCACTATCTCAAACCAAAAATTATGCATTCACCAAAAACTCTCCTTAAGGATAACAATGCATAAGTAGTCTTCAACAAACCAGAAAATAGGATTTACACCTAGCCAAAGGATACCTAGTAGAATACCTTTTCACTCCAACCTTATTTCAGAAAACATACACCAATCATACTCATAAGAAGAATGTGCCCATACCTTATTGGAGTAGAAGATAATTGAACCTTCAAGTTGTCACCACACACAACTCTCAAACTTCCAACCAAGTTAGGGTTAGAATAAAAAGAAATGAGCAATAATATAAACTTCCTTTATTACACCTTTTAGCTCCACTTCTTTAAACACAACCACCATAACATGCCAATAAATCAACAATCAGAGACTCACACCTTATACCTCCATTTTTAATTTTAGCATAGCAAAGAATAATCTTAAAAATACATCCAAAGAAATATGCCCTTATTTCTCCTAAGCTTTTATTCAATGCTAATCACAAAAGCCAAAACTCATAAAATTTAATCACACCTTATAAATCGCTGTCCAAGAAACTCCGAATTTCGTGGCATAAAGACGTTTTAATAAAAACGTGTGTTACTCTAGCAAAGCACCCTCGCGAGACTCGAAACGGTGACCTCCGCCAATGCAGCGCCCAACAGCAACCTTCGCTGCCACTAGCCCACACGGGCTATGAAGTTCACAAGTGAACTTCCCTCCACTTCACCCTCGAAAAAACTCTCGAAGACTTTTCAACCGCACGTGCTTCTAAGTCTTCCTTCGATCGTAGCGAATACAGAGCACAAACACCGCAAATTGCATTCGAGGAATTTCGAATTAATTAGCCTTCCAACCTTAGGAGTTGGAGAATAAATAGTCTCTTCGAAGACACCTTGACGTCGACGGAAATAAAGACCATTTCGAAATTAATCAAAAGTCTTTTCAAAAGGGTTTAAAAACCCTTAAATAATTTTAATAAATTAAGAATAAAAAAGGTTTAAAAACCTTTAAGTATTTTTAATAAATTAAAAATAATTTCTCCCTTAATTAATTAAATAATTAATTAATTAAAACCTTGAAGGGTTTTAAATAATAATTAAATAAATAATAAAGAGAACCTCCATTGGTTTTAATAAAAACCATTAACTTGGTTTTAATAAAAACCGGTTTTTTTAATGAAAAACCCTTGCCAATGGAATCTCTCCGGATTCTCTTAAAAATATTCTCTTGGAATCTTCCACCTTTGAAGCCAACACATCCTCTTAACATTAATGCCATTTCCTTTTGACATCAATGACAACTCATAGACAAGAAGCTAGGATCTCAAACCCAAAATTGCCAACAATCTCCCCCTTTGTCATTGATGGCAAACCATGCTTCTCAACAACACAGAAACTCAACATAAACAGCTCCCCCTGTCTTGAGGCTCTCCCCCTTACTCAAATCTCTCCCCCTTTGTCATCAATGGCAAAGGGTCACCTTTGGGGCTCGGGACTAAGAATGAGCCTCTTAGCTTAGTCCCTCCCCCACCTCCTGATGAGGTGATTAATTCTTGGGTGGGAGTAAAACTCCCATTAGGCACTGATCATCATCAGCGTCTATAACTTCCTTCTCGGGCCTTCTCTTGAACTCTTTGTCCATATTCCTATTCTTGTCACTATTCTTGTTCTTGTTCTCATCCCTGTTCTTGTCCATGCCTTGATCCTTGGACTTGATCATGCCATTGTTCCTGTTCCTGTATTCTGGAATTTCAGCTCTACACTGTCTGATTATGTGACCTTCATTGTTGCACTTGAAACACTTGACGATGTTGTTTCTCTGAGGTAAACCTGATCTTTGAATCCACTAGTTACAAACTTAAACATTAAAACTAAAACTATTACGACCAAACTTGTTGACGCAAACCTGTTCCTGTTATTTGCCTTGCAATAAACTGCCTTGTGCCCAAACTGTTGACAAGAGTAGCAATACCCTTGAAAGTAACTAGCACTTCTGAAACTGTCATTTACCTCCTTCACTTGAGCCATGCAATGTGAAGCCATGTGACCAAACTTGTGACAAGCAAAACATCTGCCTTGAAACTTTCCTTTAATTGACCTCTTAGGTTACGAAAACTTCTTCTTCTCATTCTGAATTCTATTTTCTGTTTATGTGCATCTATCATTCAAGGACTCCTTTTCTGAAATACTTTCCTCATCAGAACTCTCTTCCTTTTGGAGTCTCTTACTAGACTCTCCAACTTGTTCCTTGTGTGGCTTAACAAAACCAAGGCCTATTTTATCTGTTGTCTTTCTTTGACCTTTGATGAGTGACTTAACCTTTTTGGAGCTATCTTGAAACCTGTAAAGCTTATCCTTGTACTCTTTAGTTTCCTCTTTCAAAGAAGCCATTTTCTGTTCTAACTCACTATACTCAAGAACCTTAGACTCTAACTCATCCTTGAGTTCTTGTGTCTTAGCCATAGAGAAGTCAAGACTTTCTATAAGATCATCTCTCTCCATACAACATTCATCTAACTTATCCTTGAGTCTAGCATTCTTCTTTCTTTCCTTTTTCAAAGCACTAAGAGCACTAATAAGTTCACCTTCAAGATCTACTTCACCTTCCTCTATATCTTCCTCTATTTGTTTGCTTTTTGAATCATCAAAGCCTTTTTCGATTTCTTATCACTAGAGGTGCTACCCTTTTCAAAAACCATACATGCATCTTCCTTATAGTTTTCTGAAGCATCCTCATACATACTAGAAACCAAATCATTATTTGTGCAATCATCCTCAAGGTGACCAAAATTTCCACATCTAAGACATTTCATGATAATGAATCTATGTTTCGGTTCTTCCTCTTTTTCGATATGAACAACATCTCATTTTCATTATCACTTGAAGAACTTTCACTATCACTACTAGAACACTTACTTGCTTTGTCTAGGTAGAAACTCTTCTTGTGCTTGTGAGAATACCTCTTTCCTTGATTGTTGTGCTCATCTTTGTTTTTCCTATGATGCTTGTGCTTTTCAGAATCCTTGCTCTTAGAATCCTGTTTATCTTCATCACTTTCATTCTTGGGAACAGTACGATCGGTAGCATAATGACCAAACTTTCCACAATTGAAACATCTTATATTTTTCATACTTTTGTGCTTTCTAGAGAACTTGCCTTTCTTGTTGTAATATGCCTCTTCATCACTAGAAGACTCATCACTATCTTGAAGTTGTTTACCCTTGGAATTCTTGGTAGCCTTGAAAGCTGCCTCTTTCTTGACATCAACCTTCACTTGAGTTCTCAACTCAAATCCTGCAAGTATACTATGGAGCTCATCCTTTTTCAACTTATCCAAATCTTTAGCTTCCTCAATAGCAGAAATATTTTCACTAAATCTATTAGGAAGAGATCTTAAAATCTTATCACAAACATCATTTTCAGCAAGCTCAAGACCTAAGTCTTTCATGGAGTTAACAACCTCATCCATACGAAGCATGTAGTCACTAATATTTTCATCATCATTCATCTTGAGTTGTTCAAACATACCTTTGAAGTGTCTCAACTTGGCCTTTCTGACATTTGTATCACCTGTATGAACCACCTTCAACTTGTTTCCACATTTCACTAGTTGTCTTGCAGTGAATCACTTTGGTGAGATCTGCTTTCTGTAAGCCTTTCAGGATTGCATTCATTGCTTTTGAATTGTTGTGATGTAGGAGCCTTTCTTCTTTAGTATTAGGACCATGTTCAGGAATAGTGTACTCATCTTCAATCACTTCCCAAACCTCATTCCCAAGTGCCATTAGATGAACCTTCATCCTTGCACTCCAAAGACCAAAATCTGACCCATCAAGAATAGGTGCTGCATTGCCACTTGAATGATCCATTGTGTTCTTTACTAGCTTTTCCTTCAAGCTGTTAAACTTTTTGAAGGCACCTGCTCTGATACCAATTGAAGAACACAAGCTTATCTTTGAGAGGGGGGTGAACAGTATAAGACCTCTTTTTACTTTTTCCTTTATACTTCAAAATAGTAAAGCAATATACCCAAAGCAATATCAAAGCAATGCACAATATCATCCACAAAGTGACACCAATTTTAACGTGGTTCACCCAGAATGGTTGGGCTACGTCCACAAAACTTTTCTCTAAAAGTTATCTCAAAGTTCTTTGGGAATCCTTCCCAATTACAATGTTTATGAGCCTCGGCCCAAAGGAGATACCTTCCCCCAATCAAAATTTATGAGCCTCTGCTCAAAGGAGATACCTTCCCCAATCAAAATTTATGAGCCTCTGCTCAAAGGAGATACCTTCCCCTCTGCTCTGGAAATGATCCCTCGGAAGATCAACTGCCTCTACCTCTTGCCGGCACGTGGAACTCCTTTCCATCGAAGACCTCCTGTCCTCAATGCTTAGCCTAAGAGACCTCTGCCTTCTATGATCACGTCCACAGTAGCTCAGCAACCTTGTACCAAACATAGTCAGTCGGTCTAGTACAAGTCTTCCTCTATCTGTCAGATCTGTCCAACTCTTGAACAAATCAATCCTCTGCATACAAGCCTTCTCAAAGACTTGCCAAATCTGTCCTCAGGTTCTTCTCATAGAACCAATGCACCTCTGTCCTCAAGTTCTCTGATAGAACTATCAAACTCAGCTCACAAGTCCTCTGCTAGGACCTGTCCAAATCTCTCACAAGTCCCCATGGAAACCTGTCCAAAAAGCTCACAAGTCCCCACTGGAACCTGTCCAAAACGCCTCACAAGTCCCCACTGAAACCTGTCCAAAAACTCAGCAAGCTCACCAAGAAAAACTTTCTTAGTAGGAAATCACAAAGTGAATTGTTAGAGACCCAATGTGATTTGTCAAACTCATAGAAGCATAAAGAGAATTGTTAGAGACTCAATATGTTCTATACTCAAATCCCAATCTCAAAACTCAACTCAAATCAACTCAGCTCAATCTCAATCTCAAATCTGAAAACTCAACTCAATATCTGAAATGGATAGGATAGAATGTTTTCTTTCAAGAACATGAAACCCCAACAATTGCCAACTATGCAAAGAATCACATAACAATGATACTCATGTTCTTTTCACCATCAATTAGGGTTTCAACAACAATGCTCATCAAACAAGGTTTAGTCAACCAACACCATTCAACTCAACATCAACCTTGAAGCATTCAACCAATCATCACAAGAAAAGGAAACAAGTAGAAATCCTTTTCCCTCCAAAGATATTTGAACAAAACAGCCACCAACACAATATCACCAAATGCAAAGAATAACTTGCTCAAATCAACTCAATGGAGTAAGCCCAATATCATGAATCAAGTAAAGCAATAACTTGATCAAACAACCTCTATGGAAGCAACTCAACCATCAAACTCAAAACAGCCAACCAAGGGTTCCACCAACTCAATGCAAGTAGCTAGACTCACAAATATAAACCCTAGTGCACAAAGCTTCCACTATCTCAAACCAAAAATTATGCATTCACCAAAAACTCTCCTTAAGGATAACAATGCATAAGTAGTCTTCAACAAACCAGAAAATAGGATTTACACCTAGCCAAAGGATACCTAGTAGAATACCTTTTCACTCCAACCTTATTTCAGAAAACATACACCAATCATACTCATAAGAAGAATGTGCCCATACCTTATTGGAGTAGAAGATAATTGAACCTTCAAGCTGTCACCACACACAACTCTCAAACTTCCAACCAAGTTAGGGTTAGAATAAAAAGAAATGAGCAATAATATAAACTTCCTTTATTACACCTTTTAGCTCCACTTCTTTAAACACAACCACCATAACATGCCAATAAATCAACAATCACGGACTCACACCTTATACCTCCATTTTTAATTTTAGCATAGCAAAGAATAATCTTAAAAATACATCCAAAGAAATATGCCCTTATTTCTCCTAAGCTTTTATTCAATGCTAATCACAAAAGCCAAAACTCATAAAATTTAATCACACCTTATAAATCGTTGTCCAAGAAACTCCGAATTTCGTGGCATAAAGACGTTTTAATAAAAACGTGTGTTACTCTAGCAAAGCACCCCCGCGAGACTCGAAACGGTGACCTCCGCCAATGCAGCGCCCAACAGCAACCTTCGCTGCCACTAGCCCACGCGGGCTACGAAGTTCACAAGTGAACTTCCCTCCACTTCACCCTCGAAAAAAACTCCCGAAGACTTTTCAACCGCACGTGCTTCTAAGTCTTCCTTCGATCGCAGACGAATACAGAGCACAAACACCGCAAATTGCATTCGAGGAATTTCGAATTAATTAGCCTTCCAACCTTAGGAGTTGGAGAATAAATAGTCTCTTCGAAGACACCTTGACGTCGACGAAAATAAAGACCATTTCAAAATTAATCAAAAGTCTTTTCAAAAAGGGTTTAAAAACCCTTAAATAATTTTAATAAATTAAGAATAAAAAAGGTTTAAAAACCTTTAAGTATTTTTAATAAATTAAAAATAATTTCTCCCTTAATTAATTAAATAATTAATTAATTAAAACCTTGAAGGGTTTTAAATAATAATTAAATAAATAATAAAGAGAACCTCCATTGGTTTTAATAAAAACCATTTAACTTGGTTTTAATAAACCTGTTTGGTTTTAATGAAAAACCCTTGCCAATGGAATCTCTCCGGATTCTCTTAAAAATATTCTCTTGGAATCTTCCACCTTTGAAGCCAACACATCCTCTTAACATTAATGCCATTTCCTTTTGACATCAATGACAACTCATAGACAAGAAGCTAGGATCTCAAACCCAAAATTGCCAACATTTGGTTCTATATGAATCACATTAACTGATTCCTTGTTATCAAAAGACTCACACTAAATCGTGGCATTTGATAGCATCTTTAAATGAATGGTAGTAAAATCAACAAATATATTTTGAGGGATTAAATATCCCAAAGATGCCATAGTGTTTGCAAATTTGTTTGATGAATGAGGGATTACCTCAATGTTGTACCACTCTAGCTAGGCTAGATAAGTGTCAGCAATATCCTTATAAGATTTCAGGATAGGACACCTACATTGAAAAAGTCCCTTCACTTGATTGACTATGAGAAAGGAATCACCAAATATGTTTAACTTTTTAATCTTCATGGTGATAGTTGTTTGGAGGCCCAAGATTAGGGCTTTATACTCAGCATTGTTATTGGTACAAGGAAAGTCTAGCTTAAATGACAAGGGCATTGGAGCACCTTGTGGTGTGAAGAAGACAATTCTTGCACCACCCCCTTGCTCACACTTTGAATCATCAAAGAACAAAGTCATGTCAACTTTATTATCTGGTTCTTCGGGTTTGGGAGATTTTGATAATGCAAAGACTGCATCATCAGGAAGCTCTATGGTGAGGGGCCTACTATTTTTGAGAGGTACCTCTACCAGCTGATCAGCTATGACCTGTCCCTTGATGGAATTTTGGCTGATGAATTCCAAATCGAATTCTGTCAATAGCATGATCCACTTTGCAGTACATGTATTATGATATGTCTTGCTCATCATATACTACAAAGGATTTTGTTTGGATATCACATACGTCGTATGACTTAGCATGTAATGATGCAACTTATTTGTTGCAAACACCATTGCTAAACACAACTTCTCCATGTATGCATACCCTAGCTCATAACTCACCAAGGTGTGACTGATGTAATATATCACTTGCTCTTTATCTTGTGCATTCTTTTGGGCCAACATGGTTCCCAATGCAAAGTCAGTAGCCAATATATATAGCAAGAAAGGCACATCCGGTCTTGGTGGAGCTAGCACTGGTGGTGTTGCCAGGTATTGCTTAATTTTAGTGAAGGCCGCTTGACAGTCCTCGTCCCAATTGAATGGGACCCCCTTGTGTAGCAACCGATTCATGGGTCGGTATTTGTTTGATAATTATGCGATAAATCACTTTATGGATGCTACTTTGCCCTGTAGGCTTCTTAGCTCTTTGATATTTATGGGAGGATGCATTTCTAATATGGCCTTGACCTTCGTTGGGTCAACTTTGATCCCTCATTTTGAAATGATGAATCCCAAGAGCTTTCCTGAAGTTATGCTCTATGGTGATCGAAGACTTTTCTAAGAACCTCTGCATGCTCAGAATGCAGCAATGACTTTGCCAATAAGTCATCGATATAATATTCTAAGATTTTGTGCATGTAGTCATGAAAAATGTATGTCATGGCTCGCTGATATGTGGCACCAACATTTTTAAGGCCGAATGGCATAACTTTATAACAGAATGTTCCCCATGGTGTTGTGAATATGGTTTTGTGCTGGTCTTCGACTTTAATCCAAATTTGATTGTAACCAAAAAAACCATCCATAAGGGAGAGCATCTCATGACCTATAGTTGCATCTACAAGAGCATCTATGTTGGGCAACAAGAATGAATCCTTTGGTGTTGCCTTGTTGAGGTCTCTAAAATCCATACAGATACGGATCCTTCCATCAGGTTTTCCTATAGGTACCATGTTTGATACCCATTCTGGATAGTCGATGGAGATAATGAACTCTACATCCAACAACTTCTGCAACTCGTATTTAACCATTAAAGTGATGGTTGGATGCATCTTCCTGAGCTTCTACTTGATAGGCCTTTTAGAGGGATCTAGCGAAAGGTTATGAGTAACCATTTTTGGATCTAGTCCCGACATATCCTTGTATGTCCAAGAAAAGAGATCAGGTCTCTCTTTCAGTAGAGGGATGAGGTTGGCATGCTCATCAGGAGATAGACTCTCTCCAAACTTAACCTTCTTAGGATTAGTGGGATCATCACTGATATCCACATCGAAGGTTTCCTCTACTGACATATGTGATCCCTCCTCAAGCTGGTGAGGCGTAGGAATCAAGTGGATGTCATCAGCTGGGTTTAAAGGTCCTACATCAAAATTTCCCTCAGCGTGATAAACATCATGTGCATAGCCTGGCGCAAAATGGAAAGGTTGCAACATTTCTTCATTAGGGAAGAAATCTTCAGGCTCTAGTGGTGAATCAATGTGATCCCAATCAATAGCATCTACATTAAGACACAATGGTTTGGAAGGATCGACTGGATTGTGAAGTGGAGTGGTCAAATCAATGGAGATCATATTGATGGAATGGATTAGATCTCCAGGACCATGTGTGTGCAATTCTACCTTATATGTGCTATTCACATACCCAAGATGTGGCTCTAGGGGTATGGGGATCTCTGGATCCGGTCTATGAATAGACTGGAAAGTGGGATCACTTGGCTCAAGGAGTTGCATGTATGTCGGTGGATCAGGGAAGACTATATGATAAATCATATCCAAATTGGGTGGTCTCCCTCTGAGGCATGGGCCAGGATAGACTCTTTGATACATCTCATCGATGTCAACCAGCTCATGATGATGGCGTAAATAGTGAGGCCCAAGATAGGCTCTCTCGATCTCATCCTCATCATCGCTATTATATATGAGTCCTTCACCCCGATCGACTGGAATTGGGTGATTAGCAAGATGAGGCCCAAGGTAGGCCCACTCTTCATAGCCACTATCATCAATGAGGGATCCCTCATTCTCACCCACTATCTCCATGGGTAACAGATGATGTAAATGTAGAGGACCTAAGTAGGCCAACTCAGTTTCATCCTCATATCATTCATTGCTTGAGGATTGCTCATCATCATCTATTCCAGAATCACAATCTGGTCCATCACTTTTGACAATGGACTCTACTTGCACTTCCTCAGAAGCAACTTCTGATTTAGTGTCTATTGCTATACCCAGATTCTGGATCTACATACCAGTGTCATCGGTAGCTTCATGACTTTCAATGTCCAAGTTGGCTCTTGGAATGTCTCTTGGATTGACCTCTACCATGATGTTATCATGATAGATCTCAGGTGGCTCAATAGAGACGTAGGTTACCAGCCTATTACCCCTTTGTATGTGAGAAGGGTTAGGGTGATAAGGATTCCAATCCACATCATCCCCCAAACTAAGGTTTAGATGATCGAGAGATGCTGCTAAGAGCTCATCCTATCCTCTTATATGGTAGCCTAACCCAAACCTATCAGTTGGTAGCTGATACTATGGTTCATAAGGAGTTCGGTACCCTTGCTCGAATAAGCCTAAACTGTAACCATGCCAATGGTAACGTTCAAAGTAGTGCAAGGTGAACTTAGGGTTAGAAAAATAATGAACATTCACCATGAATGGTTCATCATCATCCTCATCTATGGGCATGCGATTTGCAAGTTGATCCAGCCCTCCATAAATGAAGTTTGTTTGGTTGGGTGGCACCCCTAGTGGTACCACCATTCCCATGGGAAAGTGATGGGCTTGAGGTCAGCCCATGTCCTATGCAGTCTCGATAAATGGTATGAATGTCATGTTCTACACTATATATTCTGCTAATCCAGGATTAACCAAATGTATGGTCACCTGCGGTGCAGATGACCCTATTGAAGAAGTAGGTGAGGTAGGCTGAGGTGCCTCCTCGACTTGATTTTGAGCATCCCCTTCATCCATGGGACTAGGAACCTTGATAGTTGCTACCTTGGGTGCTTGCTTTGGCTCTTTTTCACCCATAACTACCTTAAGCTTCTTGTCATTCCTAAGCATCTTGGATGTCATAGGTTTAGTTGAAGCTGTTATTGTGTGCTCTGATAGTTGTGGTGCTATCGTGGAAGGTCCTGCACACACTCCTTTTAATTTACCTTCTGGATGTTTGATAGGTGATGTCGGTCATATATCCAGATGCGTTGAGGGGAGAATGAAATCTCTAGGTAAATCTACTAAGTTCACATATTTAAATGGCTCCTCATCGGAAGGAACCATGTGAACTTGTCCCTCATGTATATATTTAATACATTGATGTAAAATCGAGGGAATACAATGCATTTCTCTAATCCAAGGTCTCCCTAGGAGGATGTTATATTGCATGGCACCTTCTATCACATGACACATCATAGGGATGGTCTTCAGTCCAACCTAAATTGGAAGAACTATAGTACCTATCATTGAGCATAGCGCATCATTAAATGCTCTCAAGGTGAAGGTAGAAGGTACAATGTGTGACTTTGGCAACTTTAGATATGTCAATGCCTTGGTAGTAATAATGTTGATTGATGACCCTATGTCAATAAAAACCTATTTAAATGGTGTGTGATTAACACATGCAATTATATGTAGTGGTGGGTCTACTATAGTAGTGGAGACCATCTTAATCTCATGATCATTAAATTGAATCACTAGTTCACTACACTACTGCACATGTCCCATAAAGTTTGTAAATGCTTTAGGGTCCTAGGACTAAACTTTGATAGACCTTAGGATGTCCATGAGCATCTCCCTATGCTTAGGAGACTACTGAATCAGTTCATAGATTGATAACTTCATTGGAGTTGTCTGCAGGCTTTGAACTAGCCTACTCCTGATGGTCACCATCGGTCTAGTTGGTGGGCCTAGAATATTTTGCATTGGCCTTTGAGGGGGTGCAGCTTGAACCCTAATTGGAGCTAGAGGTGGATTTGGTCACTCATACCTCCCTTGTCTTGTGATAACATTGACCATGCCGATGAATCCTTGAGTTGGTGGTTCCACCCGCACTTGATTCACATGACCAACATTGTTCCTCGATGGCTCATGATTCGGTAAGGGGTTCTTGAAGATCCCCATATTTTGGTTGTCTAGAGCTTGAGGGTTGTCCATAATTAGCTCACCTTTTTTTATCATGTTTTGCACTACATGTTTGAAACTATAACATCCTTCGATGTCATGTCCCTTCATCCTATGGAAAGCGCAATATAGATCATCCCTATACCCTTTTGGTTTGGGTTGATTAGGGTCTTGTAATTTGATCTCTGGTAAGTTAAGGGCCTTGGCCTCACATAGTTGATGGAATATCGATGTCATCGACTCTGACAAAGGTGTGAACTAGTGAGGTGGGCATTGTTATTTATTCTTACCCTTCTTGTTATTATTGCACTGATCGTATCATGCAGGAGGAGGTTGGGCTTGATAATTCTATTGTTGCCCCTTATCCCCTTTTTGAAGGTTTAACACCACTTGGTTCACATGGGCTAGCTTGGCCTGGTGATTTTGATTTTGGATGTTCTTCTTGTTCCACTCCTTCTTGTTCTAGAGCTTCAAGTTACCCTCCTATAACTTGATGTCCTCAATTACCTTGGCTTGCACCAAGGCCTCCTCAAATGTTTGATACTATTGCAACTATAGTAGTAACGAGATGTGCTTCACACAACTCTTTGTAAACATCCGAGTTAGTTCTATGGTCAGAATGGAAAATGGCAACTTTACCATTAACTTTCTCCATATTTTCCCATAATCCATGATCGGCTCATCATCATGTTGCATTAAAGTAGCCATATCAGATAGGTTTACCTTCTTCTTGATACCGAAGGAGAAGCGTTCAAGAAATGCATTAGCTAGTTGTTCAAAGCTAGTTATGTTGTACCTCTTAAGTTGATTGAACCACTCTCGGGAAGGGCCTAAAAGGGTTGTGATGAAGGTTCTCAACAATAGAGCATCATTGCTTTCTATCTGAAAGCACATATCCATAAATCTCATAACATGTTCCTGAGCATCCTCCTCTCCTTGAAATTTCTCTAGCTTTGGCATCTCGAAGTGATCGGGATACGTTGGAATGGGCACTGAAGGGCATAAAGGCTCATTATAAATTTTGTTCAAGGTTGGCTTTTGATAAGCCATCCCTTGTTTCTCTATAGCTCGAACCTTGTCTACCAAGGCCTGATAGGCCTTCAAAGATAGAATTTCCTCTTCTCTGAGAGGTCTTTGAGGAGCCTTTGGAGGTAAATTCTTCTTCGATCGAGGTGGAGGACTAGGCTCATCCTCCACGTCCACTAAGGAGATCTCAGGATATTCCTATTCTTGTTCATCTCCTACTACTTCTTCATACTATGTATACCCATGATGTTCTAGCACTTGGTGCTGCATCATGTTTTGGGTCATGTGGTGAGTACGAGTTTCAATGTGCTCAAGGTATAAATCGGGCTATGAAGTAGCTCATCTATGAGTGTGCTCCTTGTATTCACTATGAGGGGGTAAATTGGTATGAGCCAATCGATCCTCTCTCTCAACATACTCCTTTTGATCAAGGATGCATTGCTCATGCATGCATTGCTCAAAAATATGTTACCTTAGCAACCTCTGTCTCTGAGTATCCTCATTTTTGAGGTGCTCACGCTCTACATGGACATCTTCCAATTGATCTTGGAAGATCTGCTACCATTGTTCTAACACCAATTTCTATGATCGATCTATAAGATCGGTCGTATGTGGTCTCTGGTGGATTCATTCTATTTAGGCAGCTTTGTTGGTGTGACCTCCAATAGACTTGTTTGCCACGCTCTTGCCTTTGTCTATGTAGATGACATTTGCATTCTGGTGTTGTCTATGCTCTATGCCCATGTGGGTCGATGGGGCAAGTATACTACGAGAATGCTTAGAGCATTCTCCTAGTTCTCTGATGGTCCTACGTGTGCTCTCACTATGAGAACTCATAGAATGAGAGTGCACAATCGAGGGTTTATACCCTAGCTACCCTAGGACTCTATCAAGACCATCCAATTGTCTAGTGCACCATGGCTCATGTGGTGGCATACCATTGACTCCAACCTTAGACATATCAAATGTGAACTTACCAAGTTCATTATTGTTTGGAGTCTGTGCGGGCCTATGCTTTGAAGCAACCCTCTCTTCCTACCCCTGAATGGGTAGATTTTCTACTTGTCTATTTTGAACTAGCGGGGGCCTTGAGCCACCCTTAGCTCGAGTATGGATGGGAACCAACTTGGTTATAGTTCCTTCCTCCATGATGTACTCTTTAGTGGATCCAGTGGATCCACGAGGTGTACGATCATGATATATGCTCCCATGCTCGAAGGCCCCATGTTGGGATCTTCCATACTCGGATCTATCTCATGAGGCATGTACATTGCCTCCTCTAGGTGGGGTATTCTAATGAGAACCCCTGCACGTAGAGTTATCCCCTCTAATGCTCATCGAACATCATTTGGGAGGATCTTGTGATTGAGGGTTTGATGCATTGTGTTGTGCATTAGGTGGAGCTTCAACGTCGACCTTGGTTCTACGCTAAGATCAACCTCTTCGTGTTCTAACCATGATGTGCATTATCTTGTATGTAGATTTTAAAGCAAACAAAGCAAACAAGAATGATTATCTCTTTTAAATTTTCTTTGTGAGCCCTACACTAGTTTGATGTGTTTGAAATTTGTTGAAAACTTAAACTACTCTCATCGTGTTTGAAATTGTTGATGTAATGCTCAAATAGTTTAAGGTTTTCACCTGTATGCTCGTAGCTCGACAATCGATAATGAAAGTCATGGTCACGTAAACCCCCCAAAATGTGGAGATGAAATCCACACTCGAGTAGGGAGCACAGGTCCTATCGATCCTCACCCAACACCCCGTGCATAGTGATACACCCCTCTAAAGAGGAATGCATGCTATTTTGCATGGTTAGGATAGATCTTGGAGTTGGTATTGGCCAATAGTACAAGGTTCAAGGGAGTTGAGCCAATGGATGGAAATCACTACCACCATCATTGAACCCTACTAGTGGTTGGATATGACTTCCAACTCACTAGTATTTAAATGTTGCTTGGTGTGTGTGTGTGTTCATTTTATACTTTACGTGAAAGGGAAAATGCATCACCAAGCATACAATGCTCTTTCCTATATGCCTAATGATAAAAATATTTTAATATTCAGAAAGATGCATCTAATTTATTTGAATGATCTTCAGAGAATGCAGATAAAATGATAGAATTGGCCTCTGATTGGGCCACAATAGGTAATCTCTACAAATAGACTCTAACTATTAGCCATAGGATAGAACCATAGGTAACAGTGCTGGCCATGGGATAGAGCTATAGGCCAAGAAATTAGCCATATTTGATAGGTGCAGCTAATAGATCTAGCCATGGCTATTAGGCACGACTAATAGACAACATGAAAATTTCATTGAAGTTTATTTACCATTACTATTTATCTAGGTGATTTAATTACCTAATGTAGTAAATAAAGTAGAAAATAAAAATTATAGAGGATCAAGATTACCTAGATTCCTCATCTGATGGAGAGATAATTCACATCTTGTCTTCTTTTCTAATCTTCTACTAGCCATGGCTGTCAAGCATGGTTGAGACTATGCACCATGGCTATCAAGCATGGTTGACACCTACAACAAGAAACATTCAAAAATCCATCAGTTCTCATGAATTTTGTGGGGTTCCCATCATGATCACCATCTGTAACGATCTAAAAAGCATACACCTAACTAGTGCATCAATTAAAATCGAGTATTAAAGCAATAAAGAATGGACAACAATGAATTTAACAAGAAAGTAAGGTTTCTTTTATTAAAACTTTGCCAAATCCCGATTACAAATACGTCCCTCTTAGGGATACTCAATCTTTGATACAATTGATACAATTTTGAAGACCCTCTAAATGAGGGGGTGGTGTAATCCATAGACTTTTTAGAAGGGACACGAACTGCTTAAGGCCAAAGATAGCCTTCTTCTCCTTTGGTTGGAGGTATATGCTACCTTGAATGCCTTGAAAATGATTAGGTCCTGTAAACCCTGCATTCAAGAAACAACATGAAAGGGGTTAATAACAAAGGAGGCCTCTCTTGATGAGGCTTTTGAGACAATTGCATAAATTGATGATAAAGAAAGCAAGAAAGCATGTAAATCTATGAAGATATGCAAGAAATCACCAAATTACTATAAAGCATGTAAAGAAAGCATGAAATCTAACTATTATGCATCCTAATTAGCCATTAGAACTTGAAAAGCATGAAACTTCAAGAAACTAGTCTAAATTGATAATTGCAAGGAAATGGAAGCAAATCTACCTCTAAATCCTAAATTTAACCATACAAATGTATAAAGGAAAGTTAATCTAAATTATATTCACCTAAATACATACTTGAAAAGAGAAATCTATGACTAAAACAAAGGAAATTAAAGATCAAACCCTCATCACGGGTCTGAGGCATAGCTAGCACTATTAGCCATGGTTGATAGCCATGGCTGAGGTGAAAATATTCTTGCTCTTGTAATCAGGGCTTGGATCTTTAATTTCCTCCATGGAATTGATGATCAAGGGTCACCTTTGTGTCCCAAGATGGATTGGTGGTTGAATTTGATAAGATTCACGTTCGATTGGCTTGAATTTGTGATTGATGCTTCTTAGTCCTTTGGAAGCTTCATTGATGGATTCATGCTTGTCACTCTACAATTGGCCAGCACTTCGACTCTCCTCAAGGGGTTGTCACTTCACTATCCATTTTGGTAGAGCTTCATTGCATTCCAACTCAAGATCATTCCAGACTTCTCCCCAATTTGAAGGGGGGTCTTATAGCACTCCTAATCCCTAATATTGGCTTGCTTGGGAAGCCAAGATCAAGATCCAGGAGGTTGGATCAGTTGGGAGGAAAAATCTCAAAGCTTCCCCACCCAAAACCATTTGAACTTCATTGCCCAGACCGTTGCAACTAAATTTGGCTCGGCCTAGGATTCAAAATAGTTTTAGTGCTAGCCATAGGTCTGAGGCGTAGCTAGCTCTATTAGCCATGGGTGTCAGCCATAGTCAGGACTGATTAGGCCAAATCTGCCTAAATTGAGTGGTTAAAACCACTGCTTCACCTTGGAGTTGTCCAAGATCCTTCATATGGTCTGTTAGCATACCCATATGAGTAGTCCCCTACACATGACGTGTTTTAGGTGTCTACATATGTTCATGAGGAAAAGGAATTTTGGGTAGAATATGTCTGAATTACTCTAGTTGAATAAAGCAATAATAAAAGAGATGTAATCATTGTGTAAGTTTTGGAAAATATTTTAGCAGAATAGAGATTAGGATATTGAGTTGAGTTGAGTAAGCCTTGTGAGAAGGCTTGTGGGCAGATTTGAGCATAATAGAGACCAAGATATTGAGCTGAGTTGAGTAAGCCTTGTGTGAAG
Organism: Wollemia nobilis; assembly: GCA_028583015.1. NCBI lineage: Eukaryota > Viridiplantae > Streptophyta > Pinopsida > Araucariales > Araucariaceae > Wollemia > Wollemia nobilis. The sequence goes on along the minus strand of JAQPPZ010016974.1, from coordinate 1,694,046 downwards.
GTTTGTAGAAGCTTTGGGTAGAATTGAGAGAAGAGTGTCAAGAAGATTTAAGTAAGCCTTGTGTGAAGGCTTGTAGCAGCCTTGGATAGAGTTAAGAGAAAATTACAGAGTAGAGTTGAGTAAGCCTTGTGTGAAGGCTTGTAGCAACTTTGGGCAGATTTGAGAGAAGAGTGTTGAGTAGAGTTGAGTAAGCCTTGTGTGAAGGCTTGTAGCATCTTTGGTCAAATTTGAGAGGAGATTGCAGAGCATATTTGAGCAAGCCTTGTGGGAAGGCTTGGAGCAGCTTTGAGTTGAGGATTGAACATGATTTACAGCATACCAGAGCATAGGGGATTGGTGTCTCCTGTGGATAGAGGTCCATAAACCAAAGCAAAAGGGATTGGTGTCCCTTGTGGATAGAGGTCCATGAACTTGAGTATAGGGGATTGGTATCTCCTTTGGGTTGGGACCCATATATATTGTAATAGGGAAATTTTTCCCAAGAGATTTGTTGAGAAAATTTAGAAGAAATATTTTATCCATGGATGTAACCCACATTGGGTGAACCACATTAAATTTGTGTCTCTCTTGTGTGTGTTGATTTGTGCATTACTTTGTTACTGTTATTGATGATATTGGTTAATACTACTTTGGGAAATTATTGCAATTGATAATATTGGATAATATTTTTTGGAAAGAAAAGTAAAAGTTTTATTTTATACTTTTCACCCCCCTCTCAGTATAATATTATGTTCTTCAATTGGTATCAAAGTGGATTCCTTAAAGAAAACCTAGCAACTTGAAGGAAGATCTTATTGAAACATAGATGGCAAAAATTCAAACCCACAAAATATTTTATCATTGAAAGAAAATAGGCACAATTATGACAAATAAGGAGAGAAGTAAAATGCTCCAGTAATTAAAATCCAAGGAAATAGAGAGAAAGAGGAAACTATGGTGGACATGGAAGAAGAATTTGATTTTGCTCTTAAAGATATTGTTACTCTAAAAAGGAAAGTGGAAACATATAAAGAACAATAATCAAGTAGTGGAGAAGAGGCTAAATTTATGAGATGTATTGAATGTGGTAACCTTGGTCACATTGCACTTTATTATCCACAAAATAGGTATAGCAGCAGTAAAGAGAAAGAAGATGATCTTGTTATTGAAGACCTACAAAAAGAGAAATATTCAGAAAAGGAAGTCACAATTTTTGAAGAGTTGAAAAGAGAGAACTTAATATTGAAGGCTCAAGTACAAGAGGATGAGAAAACTAAGGCAAAGATTCTACAAGATCCCACTAAATTAAAAATTAAGGTTGAAGAGGTAAGGATAATTGAAGAAGGTATGGCTGAACAGTTAAAGGGAACAGATCTAGAATGTGAAATGTTATAATATGAAGTGGTTTATCTAAGTTTGGAAATATTCTAATGATAATCTACATAGGTTTGAGAAAATCTCAAAATATTTGGAAGACATTATCAAGGCACAAAGATCTCCATTTATCAATACTAGACTTGGTTTTGAAGAAGGGCAAGGGAAACAAGAAGATGAGTCAAGCTCAAGGTCAAAAGAAAAGGGAAGAACCCGAAGTGATTAAAGAAGAACCTAAGACCAATACTAATGTGTTAAAAAATGGAAGCATCAAGTGGAATAAAATAGTGCACAATCAAGGTACAAGGATTATCACATAAAAGACACAGAAAGAACCATGGGTCCATATCCTCCAAGGCAAGATAAATATTTCTGTCAAGGTTACTGTTTCTCATGTAATAATTTTGGATATAAAGTAGTGCATTGCAGGGGTCATGGAAATAAGGATTATGGCTTCACAAAGAGGAAATTCAATATATTTGAAGATGAATACTTCTTTGAAGGTTATTGCTACTCATGTAATCATTCTGGTCACAAAGCTATATAGTACATGATTCATGGAAATAATAATTATGGCTTCACTAAGAGGAACTTAAATTCATTTGAATATGGATATTTCTTTCAAGGTCATTGCTACTCATGTAATCGCTAAGCCACAAAGCTATTGATTGCATGTTTTATGATAGAAATTATTATGGTTCACAAAGAGGAACTTCAAAACACTTGCACCTTCCAAGGACTACAATTGCAATAATTTTGGGCATAAAGCAAGGTGGTGTAGAATAGAATTCCCAAAACTTCCAAAGGTAAGAAATAAGAATGATAGTCAATATGTTCAAAGAGGTATGGCTTTAGAGGTTTGGAAAAATATTGAAAATAAGAGCAAAGTAAGTTAGGAGTAGCTTTACTCATCCTAAAATTAAACACCTTAAGAAGAGGAGGTGGTGAGGGGGTTGAGCTAAATGTTTTATTTTTAGCCCCAAAGAGCCCTTTGCCATTGATGTCAAAGGGGGAGAGAATTCAAAAAGGGGGAGAAATTTTAGTAAGGGGGAGCAACATGTCAAGGGGAGCAGTTTGGTAATCTAGTTGAAATAAAAGAATTTTTTGTTGGGTTGCCATCAATGAAAAAGGGGGAGATTATTGGAAATTGTGAGTTGTCATTGATGTCAAAGGAAAAAAGCAGTCAAAGTATAAATATTATTCAAATATGATGAGCTCTAGAATGGATTTGTGAAATTATTATTGATGTCAAAAGTAAGAGTATGTTCAAGAATAAAGGTCACAATATCAATATTTGTGTGCTTGAGAAATTCAAATGGTAAGCATGGTCATTCAAATGATAAGCATGGTCAATATCATTGTGCTTGAGAAATATTGAGAAATTCAAATAGTAAGCATGGTCAATATCATTGTGCTTGAGAAATTCAAATGGTGAGAATGATATATACCATAGCGCTTGAATAATTAGAATGAATATGTAAATTAATTTATAATGTACACTTTAAAAATTAAATTAAAATGTTAAATATTAAAGTAAGATTCTAAAGTGGGATATAATTAAATAAGAATTATACTGTAAGGGCCAACTCCCATGGTTAAAAAAATTCAAATCATTCATATATATTGATCTAATATTGTGGTTGATAAAGTGTTGTTGGTTGAAGCACCTTCGTATTTACCACATCAAGAGAACAATGTTTTGGTTCGCTACTGCATCTACGTTCAAATGAGTGAAGCAAGAGGAAGAATAAGAGTTCATTGAAGTGAGTGCCATTATATTGAGTGAGTAAGTGAGAGTATTTCATTTAGGAAATAAGTGCCTTTTATTGAGTGAAGAGTGAGATATAATTCACTATGAGTGAAGTGCCATACATATTTTATTGATTTAACATGCCTTTCACCATTCAAAGAATGTTGTGTGATGAGTGTTGAAGACTTACGTCTTGAAGAAAAACTTGAGACCTGGGCTTGGTAGTTCCTATTCGTTGAAGACCAAAGAAGAGATTACTGGTCACCGTGAGGGCTACGTTTGACAAAGTGGATTTGTTGTTTCTTGAAGGTCGAAGAAGAGATTGTTTTTCATCATGAGGACTACATTTGACAAAGTGATTTATTGGTTCCTTTAAGACTAAAGAAGAGATTATTGTTCATCGTCAGGGCTACATTCGATAAAGTGGATTTTTTATTTCTTGAAGGCCAAAGAAGAGATTATTGTTGATCATGAGGGCTATGTTCAACAAAGTGATTTTTTGGTTCATTGAATATCAAAGAAGATATTTTTGTTCATCATGAGGACTACGTTTGACAAAATGGATTTGTTGGTTTGTTGAAGACATAAGAGAATATTGTTGTTCACTATGAGTGATACGTTTGGCAAGATATCAAGACATAGTTCTGTTGCACATTTTATTTGAGAACAAGGTGAAAATAAAAGTGTGGCCAAATGTGGGCACAAAGGACTTACATAGGAACAATCACATAAGGTATATTATTGATAAATTCATTTTGAGTATAAGTTAATTTCAATATCTTGTAGTGGATGTGTTGGCATCAGGAATGCAAATGTAACCCTAAATCCAGAAAAAAACATAACGTCCAAGCACATAAGGTAGTATTGTGGGATTTGAAGAGACAGGTGTGTAAGATAAAATATAGTAACAACATTACGTTAATTTTAAGAAAAGACTAATTTTGGGTTGAGAATTATGACCATGTATTCAAAAGAGATATAGTGGATTCATCTTCCACCAAGGTGTGTAGTGGAAGTTGTGTGTTGACAACATGATAAGGATTGTATGTGTGGAAGACCAGATTTCAAATTTTGGTACAAGCAAGGAAAATATTTTTGAAGACATAAAAATAAAATGATAAGTGTGCTTTATGCTATATCTAAAAATAAGTTTATATTGGTGAAAAATTGTGTGAAAGGGTTTTTACAAAAGGAAAATGAGAAATAATGAATGCATTAAGAGTGTGATGAATTAGAGTATTCCTTTGATAGAATAAGAGCATAATGCATATTATTTGATATGGTGTGGTTCTCCAAGACAAAGACTTGTGTAAGGGAAACTATGCAAACATTGTGAAATAAGTTTATGCTTTGTTAAAGTAATTTAAAATAAAACAAAGAGCAAATTTTATGCATCATTGTTGGTTTTTTTGAGAGGAAAACAAAGGGAATATTTGTGCATCATTGTTGGTTGTTTTAAGAGGAAAACAAAGGGCAGATTTGTGCATCATTGTTGGTTGTTTTGAGTGGAAAACTAAGGGTAGATTTTGTACATCATTGTTGAGTGTTTTGAAAAGAAATTTGTAAGAAGTAGAGATCTGATTTGATTGTAATAAATGTGAGACATGTGAAAGTGACAGAGTTAATGAATGTGAGAAGAGCATATTGAGTATTTGTATTGCATATCATTTACTATATTTTATAATGATATAAAAAGCATACACCTAACTAGTGCATCAATTGAAATCGAGTATTAAAGCAATAAAGAATGGACAACAATGAATTTAACAAGAAAGTAAGGTTTATTTTATTAAAAATTTTCCAAATACCGATTACATATACGTCCCTCTTAGGGATACTCAATATTTGATACAATTGATACAATTTTGAAGACCCTCTAAATGAGGGGGTGGTGTAATCCGTAGACTTTTTAGAAGGTACACGAACTGCTTAAGGCCAAAGATAGCCTTCTTCTCATGTGATTGGAGGCATATGCTGCCTTGAATGCCTTGAAAATGATTAGGTCCTGTAAACCCTACGTTCAAGAAACAACATGAAAGGGGTTAATAACAAAGGAGGCCTCTCTTGATGAGGCTTTTGAGACAATTGCATAAATTGATGATAAAGAAAGCAAGAAAGCATGTAAATCTATGAAGATATGCAAGAAATCACCAAATTACTATAAAGCATGTAAAGAAAGCATGAAATCTAGCTATTATGCATCCTAATTAGCCATTAGAACTTGAAATGCATGAAATCTCAAGAAACTAGTCTAAATTGATAAATGCAAGGAAATGGAAGCAAATCTACCTCTAAATCCTAAATTTAACCATGCAAATGCATAAAGGAATGTTAATCTATGCTAGATTAAGCTATTTGCATAATTGAAAATGGAAATCTATTGCTAAAACAAAGTAAATTAAAGATCAAACCCTCATCGCGGGTCTGAGGTGCATATGGCACTATTAGCCACGGTTGACATGACTGAGGCAAAAGTATTCTTGCTCTTGTAATCAGGGCTTGGATCTCTAATTCCCTCCATTGAATTGATGTTCAATGGTCACCTTTGTGTCCCAAGATGGATTGGTAGTTGAATTTGATAAGATTCATGTTTGATTGGCTTGAATTTGTGATTGATGCTTCTTAGTCCTTTGGAAGCTTCATTGATGGATTCATGCTTGTCACTCCACAATTGGCTAGCACTTCGAATCTCCTCAAGGGGTTGTCAATTCACTATCCATTTTGGTAGAGCTTCATTGCATTCCAACTCAAGATTATTCTAGACTTCTCCCCAATTTGAAGGGGGGTCTTATAGCACTCCTAATCCCTAATCTTGGCTTGCTTGGGAAGCCAAGATCAAGATCTAGGAGGTTGGATCAGTTGGGAGGAAAACTCTCAAAGCTTCCCCACCCAAAACCATTTGAACTTCATTGCCCAGACCATTGCAACCAAATTTGGCTCAGCCTAGGATTCAAAATAGTTTTAGTGCTAGCCATGGGTCTGAGGTGCAACTAGCTCTGTTAGCCATGGGTGTCAGCCATGGCTAAGACTGATTAGGCCAAAACTACCTAAATTGAGTGGTTAAAACCACTACTTCACCTTGGAGTTGTCCAAGATCCTTCATATGGTCTGTTAGCATACCCATATGAGTAGTCCCCTACACATGATGCATTTTAGGTGTCTACAGATACCCCTTTTGGGATGCATTGTGAGAATGAACAATGCTGAGCAAAAATAGACCTCCTAAAACCATGTTGTAGGTTGAATGATGATCATTGATCTGATCAACATTAGATGCCCAGTCCTACAAAAGGACATGCATCTTAGAATCATTGCTTCCAACTGAGGGAAGGCTTAATTTGCAAAGCATTTGCAAGCTCCATGGTGATCGGGTAGTCAGTGCTACAATCATACCGATAGGTGGAGAGCTACTAGCTTAACTATCATATTTGCTTTTTGCCCCAGCAAAGGGTAAGCTTATGATAGTTGTTGGCAATGATTCATAAGATGAACACAATTTGACAAGATCGAGTGATCTCCTATTGAATTTGATTATGATTATTGATATTATGACTACCCCCTCAAGTGACGAGTCGATGAGGGTAGGGCATTTAATGAAGTGATGAGTCGCTTGACCAACATGATTGATTTGAACAATTGAAGACTTTTGCACTTTGATATTACTTGGCAAGGCCTAATTCAGCCATGATTACAACTATTAATAGTAATTGTACATCTCTATCCCATGGAGCAGTCCAGCCGCAATGGCCTTCTTAGGGAATCAAGATGATAGCAATTCCAATTAGGTTTGTGTTGAATCACTATGTTCGATGATCTGCTAAAAATGTCATAGAAGAATTGAGATAAATCCTCATTCTCGTGGGGCAGTCCAATCGCTGTGGCCTTCTTAGGGATTGAAGTGAAGCATATCAATTCAACGATGACTAATTTACCCCAAATGGCCTTATAGTAATTTACTCATCTTGTCGGGTTGCATGGATCGCAAGTCGCTGCAACCACCAAGTGTATAGGGTAAATAACTGGATACGAGGCGCATTTGAATTTTTGAATTATGTAAATTTTTTGTTATTTTTGAAAATTTTGAGGTTTTTGGATGATTGCATATTTTTGATTTTGCATTTTGAAGCTCCTCATGGTTGGATTTTGAGAGTATTTATTGTTGGATGCTAACCGCGCTTGTCAGCCATAGCCAGTTTTGGCAAATTCCTTAGTCGTAGCTCTGACCCATGGTCGAAAAACCCTAATTCTGTGCCCACGTCTAACAGGTATGGCTATGGGCCAAATGGGAAATATAAAATAAAATTTAGCATTTTCAAAATTCATTATTTCCATTGCCAACTTGTGAAACTAAGAGCTCTGAGAGGAGAAAGTAAAAATTTGACCCGAAATGCTATCGAAATGCACACTCACCCTTACCGATGGTTGATCAACTAGAGGCATCCACTAGTGGTGGAGCTGGTGCCATGAAGGTAGCATCACAAACCTCACTCATTTGATTACCAACTTAAAATGAACCACATTAAGAAATGGGTTAAATGAACCAAATTAAACTGTTGGTAAAGAACCTCACCCTAGTTAGGATTAGTCTAGGTTAGCTTAGATGGGGAGGATTTAATTTTTGGGGCTACTCGAGATGGGAAGTGACCTCAAAAGGGGTGCTTCTCTTAGCCATAGGTGGCAGTCGTGGCTCCCAATTGGCAAATTGGGGGTCATGGCTATCAGACATAATGGGATTCAAATCCCAACGGTCAAAAATTTGATCGTTGCCACCGACTATGGGTCCTAGTCGCGATTGAGCAACTTTAGGAAAATTTTTGCAATTTTTTGATTTTTTTGATTTTTGACTATTTTAATTGATTTTTTTTTAATTTTTTGCATGCATTTATGAATGTTTTTTTTTTTTTTTTTTTTTTTTTTTTTTTTTTTTTGAAGTTTTTTTTTTGATGTTTTTGATTGATTTTATGTATTATTATTTGCCCTTTTAGCTGACTGCTAGAGCGAGGGAGTCTGAGCTCTTTTGCGACCTCCTTCATCAGATTAGTGATGCTAATCAAGACTGGTTCACCGCTATAGGCCTTGGCTATGTCATTCGCTTGCCTACCATTAGGGTCAACCAAGCCTACATGACTACTTTGGCCCATCACTGGGATGCATGGACCAACACATTCCATTTTTTGATCGAAGAGATCATGGTTACTTTGGAGGATGTTTACCGCATCTTTTGCATCCCTATCGATGGTGAGGCCATCACCTCTTTACCTACCATGATGAAGGTTGTAGTCTTCTAGTAGATTTTTGGTGCTCAGAGTGATGAGGCACTCGAGGATATTGACCATGGGGGTGTACCCATTGAGCGCTGGTACAGGGCATAGGTCTTCACAGAGTGACAGACCATCCTTATGTATCTGTGCATACATGTCCTACTCCTAGATATGTCTGGAGTGAGGTTCCCTTGGAACCTCTTATCCAGGATGCAGGACCTTTTGGGTAGTACTACAGAGCAGCCATTGATTCTTTCATGGGGTAGCACCCTACTTGCACAACTCTATGATGAGTTGTATCGGATCACATAGCGAGGCCACATGGGAGTTGCCTGTAGTTTGCTACTCCAGATATGGGTGTGGGAGCACATCACCATTGACCATCCTAGAGGACTTCCACTACATATTGGAGATATTGTAGAGGCTTCTCAGTGCTATGCTACTTGCTGGCCTAGAGAGGCCAAGGGTTTTAGGAGTAGGTCTCACGTAGGGGACCTCTAGTACTACTTAGATTGATTGACTACACTATGGCCAGGGTAGGTTCTATGGTGACCCTACATGGACTATCCTACATGGGGGGAGGCAGACCACTATTTGAGGTAGACGAGATGGGACAGGTGGCTCCTCGAGTGTAAGCCTGACATGCGTGAGTTCTTCCATTTCTCACATGTCACTAGGTAGTTTGGGATCTACCAGGATATTCCACTCATACCTATTATCTACCACCGCCTTAAGGTGGAGAAGGATTTGACTTGGCCTCAAGTGACTCCACTAGGGGATGAGGATGATGACTTCTAGGACTCTAGACTAGCAGATGTAGGGACCACTACTGATTATGATGCCTGGTGGACTACTAGGATATGGTAGGGTGGCGGCCCACTAGGCAGAGCTGGGGATGGAGTAGTAGGAGCAGAGGTAGCTAAGGTAGATCCTAGGGGGTGATGAGTTCTCCAGTGGATAGAGGGTGGATGGGGTGAGGGTGTAGCCATAGAGGAGGAGCCCTAGGCTAAGGAGGAGGGTGAGGAGGAGCTAGATGATGAGGTCTCATAGCTTAGAGCCTAGGTGGCTAGTTTGCAGTCATAGCTAGGGATCACCCAGATGTAGATTTTGGGGAGGGACACCTCCATTGCCACTCTACAGGCATAGCTGAGAGCAAATTAGGGTCATCTTGTAGAGGGATAGGCTTAGTGGTATGGATACAAGGAGGAGAGGGTAGCTCTATAGGCACAAATTGCCACTGCATACACAAATATAGAGAAGATCATTGGACAACGTGATGTTCTCCAGGCTCGACTGGATGTTATGGACTCATCAGAGGAAGGATTTGATCCGGTCATGCAAGAGGAGAGCCCTCGACTTCTTAGGCTACTCCTACCATTCTAGTTGTAACAGAGGACCCGTAGGGTTGGACCCAGCTACAGATATCCAGAGATTACAGAAGCTTTGGTTCAGACTCATATCAGGCAACATGCTTCAGATGCGGCCCACATCACTCTCCTAGAGGGAGAGGTCACACTCCATGGTGGTGAGATTCTATAGAGATCCGAAGGTCTAGGGACCTAGGGGACTCAAACATGGGAGATAGGGCAGTCCTCCACATGATCCAACCATAGGACTCACGGGTCGAAGAGGTCCACAGGTACCAGCTCTAGGCGGACTCACCGAGAGGGTGGAGGCGATGGAGGAGCCTCACAAGAAGGGGGTGCAGGCCAATAGATTAGTACATGATCTATCATTGGGCACATTGTATCATTTTTTAGTGTAAGGTCTGAGGACCTACACATTTGTAGCCTACGAGCATTTTGGGCACACCTATGTACTCTTTGAGACACACATATTTATATGATATGACATTGATTTATGACTCATTATATGTGTACATTTATTTATTTTATGTTTATGAGATGCATATGGATGCAATGCTTATATGTTATGTTTATCTGATGCTATATGATGTGATGTATGGATGACATGCACTAGCTAGATGATGGATGTATGACTAGATATTGTGATCTAGATGTGTAGATGGACTACTATGATGTATGCATATGGATGCACTTTTAGATGTTAAATGCATGTTTTAAGTTGCTTTACTTGTATGCATTTAATTTATGATGTTATGATATGATGAATGCAATGTATGTAATGCATTATTTACATGATGTGATCTAATGTAAATGAACATGTATGCTTTAATCACTTAAAACATAAGGAATGAATGCAATATGAGTTAACAATCTAATGGATGACACCACAGAATGTATAACAATCATGAAATGTAATTGATATATCTTATCATAAGAATTAATCAATTAGACACCCATATGTGAGATGAGATAATGATATTGTTTCTCTTCATAAGCTTTTGTAAGTTAAAAGATATGCACAACATAGTCAGTGGCCATCTAAATATCATTGTTGATATCCATCCGGTATCTAACCTATGTTATGAACACCCCTTAACAAACAAAATCTCATAAAAATAAATTGATGATTGATTGATTGATTTGATTTGTTGCTATTTGGGAATTTTTGAGGTTTTCCATGAGACTCAAACACCCTAGTTGACTTATCAAAAGTTGTATAATGACTATACTAGACTTCTGAAAGATAAATTTTTTGCTATGAAAGACCAAGCTATTCATTACCCCTATGTGTGCAAATGAATATATTAGATGAGACATAAGACTACCTCATTTCTAGGTAGGATTCATTCAGCCCATTGTTGTAATGAGGATCACCACATGCCCACCCGATCCTAGGTTTGGACTTAGTTGGACTAGACCACTAGGCAATACAAGCCACCTAAAGCTAGCTCATTTGTGAATTTCTAGACCTACCCCAATGTTAGGCAGGATTCATTCAGCCCATTGTTGTATTGGGGATCACTCCATGATTTTTGAGTATTGACCATTCCAGGGATTCAAGCTCTTCACCCCCTTCTTTTATTCAATTTTATTGGGATACTTGCTCATATATAGTGATAAAAATCACTGTTTATTTTGTATTTTGTTTTTTGTTTTTTTTTTTTTTTGAGCAAGGGATTTGATTTGATTGTGGGATTTTGCTCCTTTTTGTAAGCAAGGGATTTCTTTGGGTAGGGGGAAACTTGTCCTTTTGCCAATGACCACTACTCTAGACCATTGCACCTCACAAATGAGCAAGTAACAAAACCTTTCACTTAAGGTGACTCGGACCACTTCGTAGTGTTCATCTTTCCTTGCCCTAATTAGGATTGTTAATGTGTTTGATTAGTGATGGGATTATGATATGCTAAGTGCTATCAAAACTAGACCTCATCTACAAAAGTAAAGCAAGATTTCTACTAAATTTGAGAAGACCACTAGGTATGGCTGAATGACCGAAAAACCCTAGTATATTCTTCATAGCAACATGAGGGGTTGTGTTGAGAAACACAATTACTCACAAGGGTGATGGATGATGATGATGCATAGATGCATGATTGAAATACAAACATGGTGTCATTTGTAATATTGCAAAAACAACCTATCCTAATGCAAGGTGTGATGGATGGAAATGCCTAAATGCAATGCAATTAAATGCAAGTGCAAAATGAAAATGCATGATGCAAATATTTTTGAAGTTTTGAAGATTTTGCAATATTTTTAGATTTTATTGTTTTTTTATTTTTATGGATTTTGAAATTTTCCATGTTTTTGAATTATTACATGTGGAATGCCTTAAGATGAAGTATTTTGAGAGGTTCAGGCTCTTCAACCCCTTCAAGTGATGTTAGGTGATATGTTCCAGGTCCAATCTTATCAGAGATGATATATGGACCTAACCAGTTAGCCACAAATTTATCTCACAAGTGCGGTGGTAGGTTTGAGTTTTGTTGGTTCTCCTTCAACACAAGATCACCAAATTTAAAGTCTCTTAGATGGACCTTATTATTGTAAGCTCATTTTAGGTATTCTTGATAAATGCGAAGATGCTCAAGGGCATTCACGTGATGTTCATCAAGAAGCATCAATTGATCAAGGTGAGCTTGCCATGCGATGTCATCATTGATGAACTCTTTCAATGCGACACGTAGCATTGGAATCTCCAACTCTAAGGGCATAATGGCCTCAATGCCATATACTAGTGAAAATAGGGTTGCCCCAGTGGGCATCCGTATGCTAGTCCTATAAGCCCATAATGCAAGGGGTAGCTGGATGTGCCAATATTTGTGGTTTTCTTGTACCGTCTTTTTCAATATGGCTACCACTATCTTGTTTGAAGCCTCAGCTTACCCGTTTTCCTATGGATAGTATGGAGTCACAAAACTATGTTGTATATTGTACTTGGATGTTAAAGCCCTTACAATTTTATTCTTAAATGATGTTCCATTATCCAAGATTATTTTGGATGGTATCCCAAAATGACTAATGATATTGTGAAGTATAAACTCCATAATACATGCTCTAGTTGTCATTGTTAAAGGGATTACTTCCACCCACTTTGTAAAATACTCAGTAGTCATTATAATAAATGTATGTCAACCCGATTATGGGGGAGAGATCTTACCGATTAGATCTAAACCCCACTAAGAAAATGGCCAAGCCGCTTGAATGGGTTGTAAGGCCTACGATGGCAAGTGCATAAGATTAGCATGATGCTGAAATTTAACACATTTCTTGACATACATGGTGCAATACTTCTCCATAGTGGGCCAATAATAACCCATTCAAAGGATGCACTTGACAATGGCCATGCCACTAAAATGGCCACTGCATGTACCATCATGAGCCTATGAAATTGCCCAAGATGACTCTTGGGGCTCAAGAAAATGAAGGAGAACTCCATCATAGCTTTGACGGTACAAGATATCTCCTATCAAGACATACTTCATCAATTACTATCTGAAAGTGTGCTTCACAGCACATAATAATTCTTGAGGGTTTAAACCAAGCTTTAGGAAGTCATGTAATTGTGACATTCAACCCTGATAAGCTTCTACCTCGAATGATAAGATGACTTGTTCCCCTAGTATTTTATTGTGCATGCATGCAGACTAGCATACAACATTGTGGTGAATAGTGGTGTCATTCCTCGTAGGACCTTGCAAGATCAAATACCCCCAGGATGCCTTCTTGAGAAAGTCTCTAGCTTTATAGAACCACTCATGATTTGGTTCTATATGAATCACATTGACTGATTCCTTGTTATCGAAAGCCTCACACTAAATCGCGACATGCGATAGCATATTTAAATGAATGGTAGTAAAATCACTTGTTGTGTAGATGACCCTATTGAAGAAGCATGTGAGGCAGGCTAATGTGCCTCCTTGACTTGATTTTGAGTGTCCCCTTCATCCATGGGACTAGGAACCTTGATAGTTGCTACCTTGGGTGCTTGCTTTGGCTCTTTTTCACCCATAACTGCCTTAAGATTCTTGTCATTCCTAAGCATCTTAGATGCCATAGGTTTATTTGAAGTTGTTGTTATGTTCTCTGATAGTTGTGGTACTACTGTGGAAGGTCCTACACACACTCCTTTTAATTTACCTTCTAGATGTTTTATAGGTGATGTCGGCCATATATGTAGGTGCATTGAGGGGAGAATGAAATCTCTAGGAAAATTTGCTAAGTTCACATGTTTAAATGGCTCCTCATCGAAAGGAACCATATGAACTTGTCCCTCATGTATATATTTAATACATTAATGTAAAATTGAGGGAACACAATACATTTCTCTAATCCAAGGCCTCCCCAAGAGGATGTTACACTAGCGATAATCCTAGAATTTATATTAGAGTATCCCTTTATTACTTTAATTTTAAAAATAATACTAGTCTCTTTTATTTTCTCATCTATTTATTTGATCATGCATATATTTGAGAGCATAATCTCCATGAACTCTTTGTCATTGCCAAGAATAATTCTCATGATTGGTTCAAATTTTTTCCTTATTTCTTCATCCCCGTATTATAAACACTACAAAGAACTCTCTAAAAATTTCCAAAAACAAAGGATTGGGTGCCAATAGTTGGAATTCCTCTATATCTTCCCTTGTACTACTAACACCTATATTACCATCAAAGGTTTGTCTATAGTTAAGAATGTCCCTTCCTCTAGCCAAGTATTTTTTCCAACATAAAAATTTATCAATCCCTTAAACAAGTTTTTGTACTAAGTAAACACCTTGGATATCCTATCAAACTCCTTTCTCTATATTGTATTTAATAAAATGTACTTGTATACTTATTCCATTTGCACCCTTGCTCATATCCATATCCATGGATAGGCATCACAGCTAAAAAATTTTAAAAATGCAATTTTCAATGATAAATACTATTGTTAGAGCATTCATATCTTTGATGCACTTTTTCAAATTCAATACATTGTTCTTATTTAATTCCAAATTGGTTTGTTCTCCCTTAATTTTATTATGATATAAAAATGACTCATCTAAGGATGAAATCTATTCTCCAAAAAACTAGTTTTATAAGTTTATAGTAAACTTATGATGTCTCTTCTTAAATGTTAATCATGCTTTCTACTAATTATGATAAATTTTTATCATCCTCATCCTAATAAAGTATCATAGGTGAATGGATGTATATTCATATCTATAAAATCTAAAATAAATATTTAATATGTTGTGCTAACTCTTTATCCTATCAATACATATTTCATTTTAATGCTACACTAGTTTATTCTAAACAACCAAAAATTGGGTGATCATAATTTCATGCTACTAACTCCCCTGAAGTCTTCTCCAAGAGAACATTATTACTTAATCCACAACCTATGATGATTTTTTTAATGTTTTACCCATTATATTAATGTAAAATAGCATTGATTTCTTCCCCACATTGGTCATGAAAAGTGTAGGGTTAATAAATTAGTCACATCTTGTAGTCTTTGGTAGTACCTTTCATTATTCTTTATCCTCTTTCTCTAGATATTTCAAAAAAAATCTCATAATTACATGTAAGTTTAAGACTACTTCTAATAGGGGTTTCTCCTTTATTAATACACTAGACTACAATAACTAGATTATCAGACTTTATGATGTTGATGGATTATTTATCATTATTCATCTTCTTTGATAAATATTTCCATCTTTTTGCTTCTCTATTTTATCTTAAATTTATCTTGGCCTTCCTACCACCTCTTCCTATTTGTTACAATGTCAAGGCATTTATTGTGGCCTTTGCTTGTGTGTGAGTGAATGTGAGGACATGCTTTGTCCCCATACATGATTCTTCAATGTCACTTAGATTGATATTTTGGTTAATTTTACCCTTATTGGGATAATATACTTTTGGTACTTATCAAATCCATACCATTTTCTTATCATTTGACCACTTGTTTTGGTAGCGTTGGTGTAATTTTATATAAAATTCCTTTACTTTCGATATTTATGGCATTAAAAAATAGGTCTTCTCATCATATTGTATAGAATGCAACCCTTAGAATTCCTTTTGTTAGAAATATTGAACATATTAAGTTGTCATTGATGTCAATAGTTGTCATTGATGTCAAAAGGTTGCATGATATTCAAGGCATAAATATTATTCAAGGCAAAGTATATCTAAAAGCAAGGAAAATTGTTGTAAAGAAAAGGTTTATAATATTTAATTTAAATATTATAAAGAAGGTCAAAGAGATTGCTTGGGACAAAGTTTTTCTAAAAGAGGTTTAGGTCCAAGGCTTAAAAGGTTAAGGCCATGGTTTAAAAAGAGAAGGTAAGTTTAAATTATTAAAAAAGAGGGTTTGAAGGCCAAGGTTTAAAAAGGGGACAATATTATAATATTTTTAATATTATAATATAAAGGTTATTTTGGCACCAAAGTCTAGAAAGCAAAATGAAATTCAAAATTATAATGCATTTCCTAAAGCGTCGATGTCATGGATAGAAGTAAAAATCCATATAAATATGGATTGAAATTATTCTTTATGTTATGCTTTTTGATTATTGCTAAAATTGAATTCTCCCTCGTGCGAAATCATGAGATACAGAAGACAATGGAAGAAAGTTAAAAAGTTTTAAAAGGCAGAGGACAAAGTTTAAAAACAAAAATATCACGTGGTTATCTCCAGCTGGATGACTAGCCCAAATGGTAGCCTAGCTTGCGCTAGGGTGTAGGTGGATAGGAGGTCTTGGGATCAATTCACGGTTCACCATTTTGGCTAAGGTTTTTGACTAGAAGGATTTTGCGATGGCATTTTAAATCAGATATCATGCATTGTTGTACTCATTCAAAAGGATAGCCTGAATGGCATCCTAGCATGTGTTAGGACATGGGCAAGTAAGAGGTCTCGGGGTCGATTCACAATGATAAATTTTTATCTTGAGTTTGGGTAGAAGAAAAGGTTATAAAATATTTTTTGTGTATTTTTATTTCAAATTGGTGGGCTAGCCTAGCTGGCAGTCTAGCTTGTGCTAGATTTTAGGCTGTGTGAGATCATGCATTCGACTCTCCTTGGCAGCAAAAGTTGGTAAGGGCAAATAAATTTTTGTTTAAATTAAATTAATATTAGGGAGTCATAAGGTTTTAGGTGCTTTATTTGAAATCTGAAAAAGGTGGTTTCTGTGTGATGCAAGGTGGAGTAAAAAGGTGTATTAGTTTTATTTAATTGTATTTTGTGTTGGTGTTGAGTTTTGTATATATAAAGTTGGAGAAATAAGGTGTATTGTTGGAAATTTATTTGTGTAACTTGCATACTATTGTGAAAGGGTTAGGAGGTCACTTTGTTGCTATCATATTGCTTATATTTGATAAAGTGCTTGAGTGGATGTCTTGATATTAAAAAAGGGAAAATTTGCTAACCAATTTTTGAAGTGGCACAAGGAAGGGAAATTATTTTGAGACAGGTTTTTGAGGGCACATCTTCATCAAGGCAACTTTAGAGGTATGGTGTTTTTGATTCCTTTCTAAAGGGTGATGTTTGTTTGAAGGAAATATTTGTGATATCATATGGTGGAGATATAAGGATTGATTTGATGTGCATGAGTATTGATTGAAATTAGAAATATATGAGCTAGGGTTTGAGAACAAGATGTGCATGAGTATTGATTGAAATTGTAAATATATGAGCTAGGGTTTGAGAAAAAGTTGTGCATGAGTATTGAATGAAATTTGAGACATATGTGTTAGGGTTTGAAAATAAAGTTATGCATTACTGGTGAATATGTGCTAGGGTTTGAAAGTAAACTTGTGCATTGGTTCTGAGTGATATTTGAAAATGAAAATGCAAGAGGTATAGATCATATTTGTGAAGAAATTTGTGCATCATTGTTCATGATTTATTTTATGAGTAGATGAGAATGACTTGTGCATTGTGATTTATTTTGAAGTGAAGTTGCAAATCAAAAAATACCAGGTCAATTATCAAGTGCTAAACTAGAGTGTAATATATGTGAGACATGTGAAAGTGACAGACTTAATGAATGTGATAAGAATATATTGATTGTATGTAATGTATATCATTCTCTATATGTTCATGAAGAAAAAATAATTCTAGGTAGAATATGTCTAAACTGCTTTAGTCAAAGAAAGTACTTTTAGAAAAATATATGAAATTGTTTGTATGCAAGAATAGGGAATGGTTGAGTAGGGCTGAAGCAGATTTGAAAATGTGTTATGAGCATATTTGGGTATGTGTTATGAGTAAATTTGAGCAGGTTTGGTGAGCAGACTTGAGCAAGCCTTATGTTTAGGCTTGGAGTAGATTTGTGTAGAGTTGAGAGGAGACCTTTTGAGAAGGATTGTAAGTAGTTATGCACAATTTTGAGGTAGATTTGTGTGGGCTACATGAGTAGGTTTAAGGTAGATTTGTGTAGACTGTATGAGTAGTTTTAAGGTAAATTTGTGCAGGTTGTGTGTGTGGGATTGAAGCAAATTTGAGAAAGCCTTATGTGTTGGCTTGGAGCAGTTTGAGCAGGTTTGGTGAGAAGATTTGAGCAAGCCTTGTGTGTAGACTTGGAGTAGATATGAGTAGATATTAGAGTATATATAAGTAGATATTTGAGAAAGTATTATGTGTAGACTTGGAGTAGATATGAGTAGATATTGGAGTAAATTTGAGCAAATATTTGAGAAAGTCTTGTGTGTAGAATTGGAGCAGATATGAGCAAATATTGGAGAATATCTAAGTAGATATTTAAGCAATTATTGTGTGTAGTCTTGGAGCAGATATAAAAAGCTATTAGAGTAGGTTTTCATAAGAATATTTGAGCAATTCTTATGTGTAGACTTGGAGCAGATCTGAGCAAATTTGAGAGTAAGCTTTAGAGCAAGCCTTGTGTAAAAACATCTAGAGTTACACAAACTAGAGCAAAGGGTATTGGTATATTTTATGGATAGAGGTCCATAAACTAGAGTAGAGGAGATTGGTATCTCCTATGGATAGAGGTCCTTGAACTTGAGTAGATGGGATTGGTGTCTCCTATGGATATAGGTCCACGAACTTGAGCATAGGGAATTAGTGTCTCCTTTGGGTTGGTGCCCATAAACATTGTAATAGGGAATTGGTTCCCAAGATATTGGTTGAGGAAATTTATAAGAAATATATTCTCCATGGACGTAGCCCACATTGGGTGAACCACGCTAATCTATGTATCTCATGTGTGTGATGATTTATGCATTGTTTTATTTACTACATTGATATTATTGTTGTTATTATTTGTAAATAAAATTAAAAGTTGTGATATTATATTGTTCACCCCCATATCAGTATAAGCTTATGTTCTTCACATTTAACCTTGTTGAATATTATCTCTTCTTCATTGACAATGGGTTTTGTAATCATCATTGATCTCACCTCCATTGTTCTTCAAAGTGATAGGTTTATCTTCTACTTCCTTATATAATGTCAATGTATGGTGCTTACTTTTGATATTGAATAGGTACTCTACCACTTAGTGATAATATATCTTGAAGATATTACATAATATCAATTTGAGCAATTGGCAGTCATATGTCCTCTAGTCTAACATTTTATGTACTATGTGCCATGATTTATATTTTTATTTTTGTTCTTTGATCATGGGTGTTTGTTAGGAATCTACTATTAAAAATAAACACATTCACACAAATATTTCATATAAACATAAGCCCACAACACAACTGTGAAATGTAAATACAAAAAAGAACAATCTCACAAATAACACAATATCATGAGCCACTTTGAGGGGGCAACCTCCTTCAATGATTTCATTCCATTATGTAAAAAGATACATACAATATTACCCCTCATGGTTTTAATTATTTCATCAACCACCTAACTCCCAAGGTTGGCTTACATGCAAAATAACACCCAGGATAGAATCTCCTACCTACAAGTAGTTACATTCTTGATAAAAGTTACATAAAATTATGCCACTTATCTAGGCACTTCTAGATCCACAACTATTACAAAATATTATCATGGGTATTCCCCCATGATTACAAAATTTTAATATGGATGTTCCCCACATTCAACAAGGACTATTACATCATAGTGTTAGGATGGAGTCCTAACATGCCCTTCTCCTTCGAAAAGCTTTGTCCTTAAAGTTGAATATGAGGAAATTGTTGTTGAAGTTGTTGAAGAGGTTCCTACATCACATATTTTGGTTTTAAGCCATGCCATTGGACCAAAACATTAGGAATAACATGTCGACGAAGGTTATAGGAGCAAAAATCAACAATGAATTTGGGTTTAATAATAATAGATCCCTCCTCATCCAACTCTAGAAGTGCAGATTACACCTATACCTTGTTACCAAAAACTTGCTTGAGAGATGAGACATGGAAGATTAGATGAAGTTTAGAACTAGATGAAAGAGCTAACTTGTATGCTATCAACCCTATCCTTCATAACACTTGATAAGTACCATAGTATTTGGTGATAATATTTTGGCAAGCATGAAGTTGGAGAGAGGATTGTTTGTATGATTGCAAGCAAAGGAAAATCATGTCACTAATAAAAAAAATTGCAATTTGGTATGGTGTTGATTATCTTGTTGTTTCATATGGTTATGAACCACATCCATATTGACCTTGAGCTAGTGAAGGATAAAATCATGCTAGTAGAGAGTGGAATCCAAAGCTTTAACCTTGGAACTACCTAGTATGTAAGAGGTTGATATTGGTGGAGGTTGGTGAGAGATTGCTTCAAATGGAGTCATCTTAGTGGTAGTGTGTTATGTGGTATTGTACCACCACTCAACCAAAGAAATTCACTTGACCAAATGTGTAGGCTGCTTAGAGTTGAAGCATAAAAGGTATATTTCCAAGCATTTATTCATAATTTATTTTTAGCCATCAGTTTGAGGATGATAGGCCAAACTCATATTGAGTTATGTTCCCTACAACATGAAAAATTCCTACCAAAATCAACTAGTAAAGGTAGAATCCCTATCAAAGACAATGTATTTTGGCATTCCATGGAGGATAAAGATAGAGTCGAGAAAAATTTGAGCAACAATGGAGGCGGTATATGGATGGAATAGGGAACAAAAATGAGCATACTTCAAAAGATGATCCACTATCACTAGAATAACTTATTTACCTTTGGACTTAGGCAACCCTTCAATTAAATCCATAGAAATATTTATCCAAACCTACTCAAGAATTGGCAAGGGCTGAAGGGTACCAAGGGAACTCATAGTTTCATATTTCATACATTGGCAATGATCACATTTAGCCATAAAAATATGAATATATTTTTTCATATCATGCCAAAAAAGGTATGCTTGGTCTTGGTATAAGTCTTGAGAAACCTTGAATGACCAGTTGTTGGGGAAGCATGCATTTCTTAAAGAATGAGGTCCTTTATCTATGATTGAGTGGGTACCAAAATACGATCATGGTATCATAAATCATGGCCATCCCAAGCATACCCAATTTATGAATGAATATCTGCTTGAAGTTGGTGAATGAGAATTTCCAAAGAGGAATCCTTGACGAGTTGCTCACATAATTTATGAATACAATAAGGATGTGGTGTGGATATATGATGGAGCATAACTTGTTCTTAATGTAATCAGGACAAAGTGTCCACCACCACATTTTGCTTACTCTTCTTATATGTGATATCATAGTCATAGCCCAACAATTTGGAAACCCACTTTTGTTGTTTTGGAGTGGCCACCCATTGTTCTAAAAAGTATTTGAGACTCTGATGATCCGTCTTGATGGAAAAATATCTCCCAATAAGATACAAGAGCTAATGATTGATTGTATGTAAAATGGTAAGTATTTATTTCTCATAGGTAGACTTACCTAAAATTTGGCTTGATAGTGCCTTTCTAGTAAAGGCAAAGGGTCTACCTTCTTACATTAGAATGGTCCAATTCTAGTGCCTGAAGCATCACTTTCAATGATAATCGGTTTAGAAAAATTAGGCATTGCTAACATAGGAGTAGTGGTCATGGCATACTTCAAATCAACAAAAGCCTTTTTGGTTAGTTCTAACCACATAAACAAATTCTTCCTCAGCATGGAGATCAAGGGGGCTACTATCTTTCCATAATTCTTCACAAATTTCCTATAATAACCCATGAGTCCTAAGAAACCATGAAGTCCCTTTAGGGTACGAGACTTAGGCCAATATTGGATAGCTTAAATTTTTTGGGATCCATCTAAACTCCATCCTTAGTGATAATGTGACCCAAGTAATCAACCTCTTGTTGGACAAACAAGAATTTGGATATCTTGGCATAAATATGATGGTTAGACATAAGTTTGAGTATTTGATCTAAGTTCTAAATATGCTCTTCCCATGGATATTTGTAGATCAATATGTCATCAAAAAATACTAGAATGAATTTATGAAGGAAAGGGAAAAAATGGAATTCATCAAACTCTAAAAGGTATAAGGTGTATTGGTTAACCGAAATGGCATAACTAGGAACTCATAATGCTCTTCATGAGTTCTAAAAGTTGTTTTTGGAATATCCTCATCCTTGATGTAAATTTGATTATGTTGGACATTTTGAGTAGTTGTGTTGTCATTGATGTCAAGAAACAGTGTTAGTGATGTCAAAATTCAGTGCAAGAAATTGATAAAAGGAGGGTAACAATATTTATATTTTAAGCCCACGATATTTGGTTTAAAGCTTCACATGATTGATCAAAAGGTTGGCTAAACACCCTAAAGGAAGGAGATACCTAGGCCCAAAGGAAATAATATTATAATATTTATTATTATAATATTAAAGGTGTTCATATAAGGTCTAAGGTTGAAAAAGGAAAATGCCTAGGCCCAAAGGAAATAATATTATAATATTGAGTTTTTTTTTTTTGTATTTACATGGTGGAATCAGTAGCCACCACGAATTCGAGTAGGCTGTCCAGATTTTATGGCCACCACAGTATTCTATGTTGTCCGCCTCGAAAGCCACCATGTAGATCTTCATGCAGTCCGCCCCTATAACCACCATGCCACAATCATTTTAAACCTTTTACGCCGTTGAAAGCACTAGAAAAGGGACAAGCATTCAGTCCGACAAATTATAATATTGAGTGTTAAAGATAAGCCTAAGGTTAATTAATTATAATATTTATATTATAATTAAATTAATAATTTAATTAAACCCTAAGTTAGGGTTGTTAGAATTAAAGTGCACTATGCCTCTATTTTGACACTTGTCAGTTTATCATATAGGCCTTCTGCCTATATATTGTAACCATTTGTATCAATAAAATAATCCCATCAGTTTTAGTCCCAACATTTGGTATCAGAGCAGGTTCCCTCTCTTGCCTGTGAATCCCCTAAGGGGGGATTTTCCCTCATGGAAATCCTCCCTCCCCCTATTTTTTTTTTTTTTCCCATTTGTTTCTTCATGCAAGGGAGTATGCTCTCCATCTTTGATGGATCAGAAACCAAAAACTTGAGGAAATATTAATGGTGGTAAAATATGTTATTTTTTAAGTTTTTTTTTTAGCAGATCTATTTTTTTATGGGCTATTTTTTATGACAGTTAGTTTCCTTGGCGTGAGATCTTAGAGTAATATGATGGTGACTATTATGGTGCTAACGAGCTGCAGTCTATGACTCTATAGGGTCATGGGTTTTAGATGTGTGGTGTTGTATGAAATTTGACCTAATTTCAAATGGAGTTCGCATCAGTGTGTGGACATCAATGCAACCACCAGTAGTGCTTCCTGCGCTTTGTTCAAACAGGAAATTAATTTGACGTCACCAGCCAGATTTTTTTGCATTGCGTTTCAGGTCAAATATGGCGAATATCAGAGTAGTTGTGATGGCATGATCATTGGGCCATCAGAATAGGGCCTCCAGGTAGCCGAAAAATCAAATTACCGAACTTGCAAGCATCTAGGCCATATATCCTCAATTCCTCTACACTGAGATCTTCATGGGAGGGTTTAGCTGTGCATGATCACTGGAAATCTTTGCTTTGTTTTTTGCTTCTACATGAGTTTGCAAGATGCCCAACTCAATGCTGGACGCTTTGACCATCGAGTGCAGCGGTGATAAGGAATCTCAGACAAGCCTGAATGATGGCGGGGAGGTTCAATCTCATGACGAGGGGTGTGATGATTGTGAGAGTATCTTGGACTCTCAGTCGCTGGTTGGGTTGAGCTCCAACAATGGGGAAGAAGAGGATGTGGGATTAGTAGATCGTCAGAGGCCTAGAACTACTATTTGCAGCAGCTATGTGGACCTTTATGGTAAGAAAAAGTATGATTACATAGGGTATTCTGAAGTTGTTTTTGGGAGAAAATGGGAGGACGATCATAATTTGGTGAACCTAGGTCCAAAAACAAGAGATACGGAGATAAGATCAGGTCTTCCAAAGGAAGATGACACATAAGGCCATGGCATCCTGGGTTCAATAGGCCATGATTTCTCCAAAATATCATCCATGAAAGCACCCAATCAAGGCCTTGGGCTCTCTGTACCGAGCTCGATTTTTCCCTAATGGAGAGAGCATTCGTTATCTCCATCGTCAGCAGCAGCTGTTCTTGAGGGCGGAAGTAGGTGGTTTTCTTTCTCCCCATCAAGCTCGGATTTCGGTAGAGGGAGGCACCCGGGGAATGGTTTATCAGGTCAAGAACAGGAACTATCCTTCGATGGATGATTTTGAACAACAGAAATGGACGGTGTTTCATGTCCTCTTCTTTGAATCCATTAGAGAAAACTTTGGTATTATTGTTGTTATTTTCAAGTTTTGTAACAGAGACATTTTTCTTCCTTTTAGAGGAAGAATCATAAGCTAAGACTTTCTCCATTTCATGGATGATGCGGGTGCAGTAGATGAGTTTTTTGATGGAAAGGTCAGAGAGCTGGTAATTGGTGATGAAGGAGAGAAGAGTTATGGTTTTTCCTATGCCCGTGGGCATCTCTAGGAGGCAATGCCCCTGCATGCTTGAGCTCTGGTTAGAAGTGGAAGTGGTGGAGTCACCTCCGCAGATTGTGACATCCTGGTCTACTGTAGGAGTGCTAGGTAGAAATCATCAGCCATAATGTCCAACGCATCGAGCAACGTAGTGGGTGATATTATCGCCAGTGCGATATCATCGTCGGAGCTATTGTCAATGAGGAAGAGGTGGCACCAAATGTCCACCTTGTGGCAGAGTGGCGTCAACTAAAACGATGACTAGCGGCATCATAGTTATCGTCTTGAAGTTGTGCAGTGGCGAAGACTTCTACCAAATGGAGTACAGGCTGCCTCATACTGTTATTTTTCCCGCTCGAGGAAGGGCATTTGTTTTTTCAGCTCACGGAGGATTCGGCGCGCGGCAATTTTGGAGCGAGTCGGTGGCCGGTAATATGACCTCCATAAGGAAATTTAATTAAGATGATGAGTGGGTGTTGTTAACACTTTATGGGCCATATAAATTTTTTGGTCATTAGTCCCCGCAGTGGGTGGGACCCACGTGCATGCGTCAAATGGAGAGGGGCCCTTTATATTTTTTTTATTGTAAGGGTATGGTCGACGACAGTATTTTTAAAGTGACGGGAATTTTTTTATTAAAGTGGAGGGGCCACTTTTCAAATTTGTATGGGGACTTGGATGCTCGTGCATGAAACTATTTTTTTTTAAATTTCGCAAGTGCGATGCCACCACAGTGCGATGCCAGGAATATGATATTCCTGAGGTTTATTTTTCTACCTTAGATAGGCATTATGGTTTTTCCACATGATGAAGGCCCCTTTGATGGTGGAATATAGGGGTATTTATAGTCGTTGGAAACATTTTTCCATGATAGACACAATGGTGGTGTCATATTGTAATTTTGAGGTTGTTTCAATTTAGTTTTTTAGCCTCAAAGTTTTTCTACCTTGGATTGCACTTTTGGTTGTACCCGACACTCCCAAGGTACATGTAAGTGAACCTAGTATCTAGTATTCACCTCTTTCTACTTGGCAGATGCAACGGTTGGTTACCCATGCATTTCTATAAGATGAGGTGACTACCATAAGGACACTTATTCTAGGAACTATAGAAAAAGACACCCTAGACTCTATTCGAGGTTTTTTTTTTATCTACTTTTGAAGACTACAAACGAAGACACTTCAGAAGATTCTCATATATTCTTATTTATTCTCCTCCCCACTTGGATTCTAAGGCTCAATTTTATTGTATTTCATGGCTTGTATTTCTTTTGTATTAAGGTGCATTTTTTGGAGATACCGACACCTTCTAGATTGAGTTCACCATGAGGAGGAACTTGATATTCATGGTGGATCTAGTCAGTGACCTACGAGAGGCAACATCCTCTGAGGATGACCTGCAGAGGCAATAGACCCAGAAGTGGCTGACCCTGAGGCACCCATGATGACACTGAGGCACTTAGACGACTAACCCAATGGCAAAAGACCCGTGGAAGTGGCTGAACCTGAGGCAACAGATCGAGATGTATACACAGTGAATCTAGCATTATTCACAGTTGGAGAGCCAAGCGCAAAGAGCACAAGCCTAGACCAAATCATCAATAAAGGAGGATGTAGAATTTTTTAGAGAAGTCAACATTAAGGGGGAATGTTACCTAATGTTGACTTATTTTTTTCTTTAGTTAGGATAGTGCACTTTAAGGAGGAATGTTAGAATTAAAGTGCACTATGCCTCTGTTTTGACACTTGTTAGTTTATACTGACACTTGTCAATGCACTATGCCTCTATTTTGACACTTGTCAGTTTATATTGATACTTGTCAGTTTCTCATGTAGGCCTTCTACCTATATATTATAACCATTTGTATCAATAAAATAATCCCATCAGTTTCAGTCCCAACAAGGGTTAGGCACAAAATATTAAACTTTCGCATAGAAATTTTGAACAAGGGAGTATATGATATTTATACCATAATGTTTGGAGGAATAAGACTAAGTATTCGAAATATATATGCAAAGGGAAAAATAAATATTTGTGCGATTTTGTGAGCAAAGAAATAGAGGAAGATTTTATTTTTTAAAATCTTAAGGTGGACAGAGAGTGAATAAAGTGGAGGAGTGCACATTCCCTATCACCATTCATTCGAGCAGTCTAGTGGTAAGGTTTGGTGTGTAAGTCTTTGGCAGAACAGATGTCCCGTGTTCGATTCTCGGTGGCAGTAGAGGGAAGAGTTTTTATTTTTTAAATGTTTTGGTGCCAATAGATGATATAGGATTCGATGAGCGTAGTGTTGGTGTTGTGTGGGCATGTAGCCCGAGTAGCTGCCTAATTGTGGCTAAGGCACTAGGTGGGCGGAGAACGCGAGTTCAATTCATGTGGAGTGCATTGTGGTGTTTAAGGCACATGGAATTTTTTTATTAAAGGTGGCTAAGGTATGATTTAATAATTTTAATTTTTGCCATGTGTTGATTAAATTTTGGATATTATAAGGGTGTGCAAGGAATTTTTTTGGTATAATTTAGAATATGTTGGGTTGAGAATTGGACAGGATAAGGTGTATTCAAGGACTTTATTATTGTAATTTGAAATTTATTTTGAGTTAGAATATTAAAGTATTTGGAAGGTTGAAATTTGGTTGAAATATTCTTTGTTGAGTTGGAGTTAAAAGGAGCCATAGGGATATTGTTATTTTGCTTGAGTGAGTGAATGATTTATTGATTGGGATTTAATTTTTAAAGGAGTAATAAGGTGTATTTGAGTCTTGACACTTTATTGTGTTTTTTTATGGTGAAATATTTGTTGAGATAAAATATTTCTGTGGAGATTTTGAGATAGGTTGTTGCTATCTAACCTAGAGTTGGCAAAATGATTTGGTTGTGATTAAAACAGGTTTTGAAGACATATCTCCATCAAAACAAATAGGCATGGGTACATCATATTTTGATTGAAGTGTTATTGGATTGAATGTTGTGAAATGCAAATGTGGAGTGAAAAGGATTGTTTGATAAGCATTGTTGGAAATGTTTGAGTGAGTTTTTATATGCATGATTGGTGAGTGTTTATGAGAACATTTGAGTTAAATATTGAGGATTATTTGAGTTAGGGTTTGAGACCCACATTGTGTACTTTGTTTGGAGAAGTTTGAAAATACTTGGTTAGGGTTTGTAAGCAAGTTGTGTTTCATTGATTGAATGATTGAGTGAAAGTTCTTGAGCATTGGTTTTGAGTGATATTGAAAGTGAATGTGCAAACATTAGAAATCATATGTGTGAAAGCAACCGAATTAATTATTGAGTAGAACATATTGAGTTTTTGATAGAGTACATCATTCTCTATATGTTCTAGAGGTTAAATAAATTATGAATAGAATATGTCTAAACTACTTCAAGTTAAAGGAATTACTTTGAAGATTAGACAAAGAAATTGATAGAATTGTGTGCAAGATTTGAGATTGATTGAGCATATCTTGTGAGTTGTATTGAGCATGTTTTTGAGAATATATTAGTAAGATTTTGTGAAAGCTTAAGTACATATTTGAGTAAGCTTTTGTGAAATCTTAAGAGTAGATTGAGCAAGTTCTTGATATGACTTGAGAGTAGATTTGAGACAAGTCTTAGTGAAGACTTGAGAGTAGATTGAGAAAGTTCTTGAGAGGACTTGAAGGTAGATTTAAGGCAAGTCTTAGAGAAGACTTGAGAGCATATTTGAGGCAAGTATTAGTGAATACTTGAGAGAAAAATTGATACAAGTCTTAATTAAGACTTGGGAGCATATTGAGCAGGTTCTTGAGAGGACTTGAGGGCATATTTTAGGTAAGTCTTTGTGAATACTTGAGAGTAGAGTTGATTGATTGATTTGTTCAAGATTTGTGTTAAGGCTTGGGATAAATCTAAGCAAAGTTGATTTGTGATTACATAAAGCTTTGTATTAAGGCTTGAGGACAAATTTGAGGACAGATTTGAGGACAAATTTTGGTATAGATTTGAGAGCATATTTGTGCTAGACCTGAGACAGAGTTAGAGAAGATTTGTACTAGACCAAGGATAGTGTTTGGTTCAGATCTGAGACCACATTAAGAGTAATATTTGGAGGTGGCAGAGTAGAGGATAGTAGTCTCTAGTGGATAGATATCCATTAGCTAGGGCAATGAGGATAGAGGTCTTCTAAGTGAGGAAAAAATTCTTCTATGGAGAGAGGTCCACAAGCCAGTGTAGTGGGGGTAGTACTCTTCTATAAGGTCATTAGCTAGAGTAAATAGGAAATAGTTCTCCTATGGATATATTTCCATGAACCAGAGCAAGGGGAAAGAGTTCTCCTATGGATAGAGTTCCATGAACTAGAGCAAGAGGAAAGAGTTCTCCTATGGAGTGTGATACGTGAAGTAGCTAGGAATATATATTTCTTCTATGGAGAGAGATCCACGAACTAGTTGAGGAGAAAGAGTTATCCTAGGTCAAGTTCCATGCACCAGAGAAAAGGGGAAAGGTTTCTCCTATGGAAAGAGATCCACAAATCAGAGCATTAAAGGATTTGTGTCTCCTTTGGACAAAGGTCCATAAAAATTATAATAGGATAGTGATTCCCAATATATTTGTTGAGAAAATTTAGTAGAAATGTTTTCTCTGTGGAGTAGCCCACATTGGGTGAACCATGTTAAATTTGTGTCTCTATTGTGTGTGATGATTTGTGCATTGCTTTGATAATGTTGTTGATATTTCGATTTATTATATTGGATAATATTATTTTGGAAATAAAAGTAAAATTTGATATTATATTGTTCACCCCCCCTCTCAGTATAAGCTTTTGTTCTTCATATTATATCCTAATCGCAAATCCAACTTGGAAAAATATTGGGCCCCATGTGACTCATCAATTAGTTTATCAATCATAGGAATTGGAAATTTATCCTTAATAGTGATTTTATTAAGGTCCTTATAATCCATAAACAAGTTCAAAGTACCATTATTTTTTCTTACTAATAAAAATGGTGAATAATAGGGACTAACATTAGAATGGATAATCGCCATAGCATGAAGCTCTTGCACTATTTTCTCAATTTCTAAATTTTGAGCAAAAGCATACCTACATGGATAGATAGTAGGAGTAAGAATACCAATAAAAGTTGTATTGCATGGTCATGGGAGAGATGAGGAGGTAGCCCCTTCGGTTCCTCAAAAAATTGAGCATATTTGTTTAATAATCCTTGTAATTGCAGTGAGTAGTTTTGTTCTTTTTCCTCAGGGCTAGTTATAGTAAACATTTGTACCACCACTCCATGAGAGGACTTTTTTAACAAATTTTTAATATTATGAGTAGAAATAAATTGTGACTTATTATATTTCATGCCATGTAAAGTATATTACTTTCCCTCTTGACTGAATTTCATCCATAACTTCACAAAATCCTACAAAATTGGTCCTAACATTTACAACCATTGTACTCCCAAAACTATATCGCACTCCCAAGGGATAATGCAAACATATTTTTCTTGATATTATAGTCCCCAAATTGAAGTTTAACATTCAAAAAAATTTCTTTGTATGGGAGGGTGACTCCATTAGCAATCATGACTTCAAAGGAATTACATATAGTAATGTAACAATTTCCTTGTTTGGCTACACATGAATCAATAAATTTATGTGTACTACCCAAGTTGATAAGAATGATGAACCATTATCCTTTGAAGTATCCAATCACTTTCATTGTTTGGGATATGAAAATTATTACTAATATTTGCACTGATATTTTTGGTTGCGAGTCCTCTAAATATGTTGTATGTTTTGATGTTTCCATATTTGGAGGATCCTCCTCATCCTATAACAATTTTGTGGTTGGTGTTTCATCTAGATCAAACAAAAACATTTTTTTTGCACACACTTATACCCTCAAGAATAATTTTCATCATAATTAAAACATAGCCCTTGTATCCTTCTACTCTTCGTCTCTTCATGAGTCAATTTTTTAATAGTTGGATATTTAGTGATAAGAATTGTCATCATCTTAGATGAAAAGGATGGAGATTTAGATGTGCATCCTAGAGCCTTAAAATTTTCTTCTGCCAATTTAGCCAATTGTATTACCTATGGTAATTATTGGGTCTCAATAGTTTAACCTCATCCCAAATTTCATCCTTCAGACCACTCACAAAACAAATTTGGAAAGAGTCAGTAGTTAGACCAGTAGTGTGATTGGAAAGCTTTTCAAATTGAGTTTGATACTCTCGAATTGTGGATGTTTGTTGAAGTTTGAAAAGAGCTCATATAAAATCTTCAAAATCATTAGGAACAAAGCGAGTGAGTAGACATTGTTCAAAATCTTGCCAATAAAGTTTAGTTTTGGCCTTCCTAAGCCACAAAAACCAATGTAATGCATCTGATTCAAAATTGAAAGAGGTAATGGTCAACCATATGTAGCATGGGATATTATGAAGAGTGAACTATTATTTGGCTTTACAAATCCACCCCTCAATATATTTTCCATAAAATTTTAGAAAATATAATTTTGGTTAATTATATCCATTATGATCTAGTACATTTTGTTGGTGATGACTTATACCTATATCATGTTGATCATGATGACCAAATGAGTCAGTAAAACTATTTAACTTTGTTGTAAATTCTTTTTGTGTCTTAGTAACCACATTCATATTTTTCCAAAAAAAATTGAGTTGTGTCATTATACCCATTAAGTTGTGGTTGAGTGAGGTCCATATTTGTTTGCCCATATGATCCATATTTTGAGTAATTTGGTTATTAATTTCTTGTTGTTGAGTACCAACATCCATGTTCTCAGAGTTTGGTGAGACTTACTAAGGATAGAATGGTGGTTTTAGGGGTTACTATTTTTTAGTAAGGAGATCAAAAAATTATTTGGGTGCTATATATCAAAATTATCAGCTCGAGAAGATGATCATAATAAGCTATATACCACAACACCCATTTTGGATACCCTCAAATTTTTTATATTATTTTTTTGTTGAGCTTATTGGTATGGTTAATTTTTCTTTGGATTCTTGGTTCCAAAGTTGGGTTCTATGTTTACCAACCCTTTTTGACCTCTACCTTATCTATTCTAACAACTAACATTGTACTATCACCTACCTAGTCTGACTCTATCAGATATTCCCTATATATTTAAATTATGATTATCACAAGTAATTATTCTAACACTGATAACCTGATGATCCTATATTTACTATTACTGACTATCATAAATATTCTATCTATTTTAATTCTATCATAGGTAACTATTCTGATACTAACCCAATGACCCTGTAGTGATTATTATTAATAAAATTTCTTGACTATAACTAACATTGATCTCTCTTGTCCTTTGTTTTTTACTCTGGTGGCTTTTCATCTACTTATTATATTCTTTTATACTATTTTTTTTTTTTTTCCATGCAAGAACTCCAAAATAGGAATCTCTTATTTGTATGCTCAATTTTATATGACAAGGGTATGGTAACAAGTTTGAAACTCATAAAGTATAATGTTTGCTATAGGTTAATTTTTTTTTTAGAACCAAGGTATGCTAGGAAAAGGTGTATGTAATACCCATAGTCCCTCTATTATATCGTAGTTATGGATGATAGTGCTCAAAACAATATTTGAGGCCACTACCCAATGAGGATTCCACACATACCCTTGAGCACACTACTTGCCTCTTTGATAGTACGTTAGGGTAATATTTTTGGATATTTTATCTAATGTACTATGGATAATACAAGGCAAAAAATATTCCTAGGGATAAAGGTTTATTTAATATTAGGTGGCCTCCCAAAGTACCCAAATATACATGGGAGCTCAATTCCATATGCAAGTGTTGTCTAAGTCCTGGGTATTGGAACCTAATCATCCCATACTTCACTAAATATTTTATGGTCTATCTAGTTTAGCCAATAATAATATATCCTCCATGATATTTTAAAACCCCCAATGCAAGGTTTCTAACCTACACAACTATTGCATAAAATAGAAAGGACGAATTTTTTTTGTTGGTTTTTTTGCTATTTTTTTAATAAGGAAAACTATCAAAAAATAAAAACACATAAATTGTATACCTAACAATAAAAATGGTATAAATCATCACAGTCATAGCAAAAAAAAACCCTGGAAAGCACTTTGATACCACTTTATTGGAATCTACTATTAAAAATAAACACACACACAAATATTACAAATAAACATAAGCTCACAACACAACTATGAAATATAAATGCAAAAAAGAACAATATCACAGATAACACATAATCATAGGCCACTTTGAGGGGGAAACCTCCTTCAATGCTTTCATTCAATTATGCAAAAAGTACATATAATACTGTCCCTCATAGTTTTAAGGATTTCATCAACCACCTAACTCCCAAGGTTGGCTTACATGCAAAATACCACCTGGGCTAGAATCTCCTACCTACAAGTAGTTATATTCTTGATAATAGTTACATAAAATTGAACCACTTGTCTAAGCACTTCTATATCCATAACTATTACAAAATATACTTAATGGGTGTTCCCCCATGTTTACAAAACTTTGCAAAATATTAACATGGGTCTTCCCCATGTTCAATAAGGACTATTACATCATAGAGTTAGGATGGGGTCCTAACATCATTACATCCCTATTTATTACACTAATCAATATCCCCATATTTTTTATCATCATTATCATTGTCAGAGTCACTCTCACTTTGTTATATCCACCTATCATCTTCATATTTTTCTCCAATTTGAGATATTTGTCAACTACATCTTGATATGGAATCAGTGGAACCACTTTCATCTTCTTTTGAAGCTTTGGAAGAAGACCATAAAAAAACTATAGCATTTTTAGTCCATTTATCAGTTGAAATTACATCTTGTCTAGCAATTATTTCAAGTGGTGGTTATAGGACTTCAATTTCTCATTTTTCTTTTGTTTCATATTATAGAGTTCTATAAATATTTCAGTATCATTTTCTAAGAGGTAAAATTATTTCTCAAAATTTTATTTTAACTCATTCCATGTCTTAAATGGGTTTTCCAACTACAAATTCCATTCCATAGCCACACCCTTGAGAGTTGTTGAAAATAATTATATCTATATCACCACATACATCAAACTATTTACCTCTAAAATTATGACACAAGTCTCTATATGATGAATGTGATCCTCATGATTGATGCGAGGGATGTTATACAAGTTTCCATTAATTAGAATTGTATGATGATAGTTGGTTTTGATAATTATCTATCAACCACCTATTTATGTACAAATCCTAAATACCTAACCCTGTTTATGTTATATGATGTAATATATTCCTAACATTCTCTCTTACTACATAATATTTTAAATAGATATAGGAACACCAATCCATATCTAATGAACTTAGATATACACATAGTTCATCAAGTATAAAATGATTATGGACTAGAACATACACAATAATCCATTATTTAAATCATTATGAATAGGGATAAAATCAAATTCTCGTCTTAATGGGATTTACCTCACTGAACTTGCAACCAAGTATAGAGAGAAACACAACTATCCATATTCTTACATTAAATATGGATACAAATACACACACTATTTGTCACCAAGTGATGCACCTTGTCAGAGCCATAACTTGTGAACCGTACTCCCGTTGACCTTGAAATTTAATAGGTGGTTTCGTGTGTGTGTTCTGCATCACGTTAATCTTTGATTCACCTGAACCTCCAAAAAGCATGTTTTTGGGACCTAAATCCGACATCTAGTGTCCCAAAATTAGCTTTTAGAATAGGTTCTTGGGTTTTTTGGGTTTTTTTGCATGTTAGAGTTTTATTATCTTTTGTTATACCTTAAGTTGAGACCTAATATTTTAAATTAAGGTTCATTATTGTAATAGGGATGTGTGCACCGAATTTGGGTGCAATCCAACTCATTTCTATATTTAGCAGTTTTAAAAAAAAAGATCTATTTTTAGTAGTTTTTAGAAAAAAACATTTTTAGGGTTTCTTTGGTTTTTGGTTTCTATATTATGTATTGTAATATTTTGGAGAAGAGGGTGAATTTAAAAATGAGAAGAATATAAATTTTTAGGTTTCTTCCATTATATTGCATTTGTGTTATGTTATTGGAGTCCATTTTGTTGGTCTCTTATAGCTAAGTTTACACCATTTGGTATCAGAGCGGGTGTGATCTCGCTAGTGAAGGGAAGATGCCACCTAGAAGATATACCTAGATGAATAGGCAAATCGAGGATCTGAATGCAAAAATAGCATGAATAACTGGTGTGATTGATCACATGGGAGAGAGACATCCCAAGGCACGTGCAGATCAAGGATTTGATGATGAAAATGTACCTAAGGAACATGGATTTGAGGTCCATCTAGAAGCAAAACTAGAGGGCCCAGAGGAAGAAGGTTATAGTTTTTAAAATTGGCTGATACGAGCTCTAGAGGGGCTTAAGGGGAATCTATATGGGATCAAGATCAAGGTTCCTGAGTATGCTGGTGGGTTGAGACTAGAGGATTTGATCGATTAGATCAATAACCTAGAAAAATATTTTGAATGAAGTAACCTTGCTAAAGAGAAGAAGGTTAAGATCACATGCAAAAATTTTAAGGGACATGCATTGATTTGGTGGGATCATTTACAAACTACACGATAGAGAAATGGAAAGGAAAATATCAGGAAATGGATAAAGATAAAGAAGAAGTTACAAAAAATTTTATACCTATAGACTACTCCCAAACCCTATTTTGTAGATTTCAGAGTCTCCAACAGAAGGATAAAATCATTGAGGACTATACTAATAAATTCTATAAGCTATCCATTCAACTGGAGCACAATGATATGAAGGACCAAAATGCTTCCAAGTATGTAAATGGCCTAACTTTTACTATCCAAGATGAGATGAGCATCCATTGCACTCTTACAGTGGAGGATGCATATCAAATAGCCCTCAAGGCAAAGGAGAAATTAAAAAGGGTTAATAGAAGAGGCAAGAAGGGATTCACACCCTCTTCAGGTTAGGGTCAAAGTGGATCTAATTTTCTCAAGGTAGAATCCTCGATACCTACTAAACAAGAAGAATATGGAAAAAATCTGAGAGGAAGAGGATACCAACGAGGTAGAGGTTATGATGGTGGATGAAATGGGAATTATCCAAGAAGTTCATATACCTGTTATGGATGTGGTGAGGAGTGTCATAGAGCATTTGAGTGTCCCCAATGTGATGTACAAGAAAGGGGTCAAGGAGGACAAGGAAGGGTCAATATGGTTGAGATGGAAGAGCAGGATGAGGATGAAGTTGTTGCTGACATGGAGGAAGCACTTATGATAAGGAGGATGCTAATTTTTCCTAAGAAATAGAAAGTGCAAAGAAAAATGAAGGGGCAGACCATATATGGTGATGATTATGGGCTACGAATGAACATATTTCAAACAAGGTGTACATCAGGAGGGGAGGTATGTAACATTGTCATTGATGGTGGTAGCTGTGAGAATATGGTGTCAAATATCATGGTTGATAAAATGAACCTAGAATGCGAAAAGCATCCTTATCCATATCACATCTCATGGGTTAATAATGGGAATGATATAACAATAGATCAAATGTGTTTAATTAAATTTTCAATTGGGAGCACTTACAAGGATGAAGTGTGGTGTGATGTGATCCCGATGGATGCATGTCACATTCTATTGGGAAGACCTTGGCAGTAAAATAGGGATACTAACCATAATGGGAGAAAGAATACTTACACATTTTGGAAGGATGGTGTAAATGTAGTTCTTGTACCTCTAAATGAGGATGGACCGAGTGATATTTTGTTGATCATGAAGGAGTTTCTTACAGATATCAAGGATTCTAGCTTTTGTTATGCCTTAACAACTAGGAAGATATAAACAGAGGAAGTGGTTATACCTACAACAACATCTAAGTTGCTAAGTAAATATAAATGTCACACCAGAGGAGTTACCATATGGGCTACCACCAAATAGGGATATCCAACATCACATGGATTTGATTCTAGGATCAGTGCTCCCAAATAAGGAATCTTATTGGTTGAACCCAACACAGAATGCAGAGTTGAGTAGGCAAGTGAAAATTTTGATAAATAAGGGATTATTTAGGAAGAGTATGAGTCCATGTGTGAGTCCAGCATTGCTAAACCCAAAGAAATATGGTTACTGGAAAATGCATGTGGATAGTAAATCCATAAACAAGATCACAATAAAATATCAGTATCCTATATCGAGAGTGGATAACATGATGGATGGATTGTTCGAAGCTAAATACTTCAATAAAACTGATCTATGGAGTGGCTACTACCAAATCAGAATTAGAGAAGGGGATGAATGAAATACAAATTTTAAGACAAAATATGGGTTGTACGAGTGGATGGTGATGCCATTTGGGTTATCTAATGCACCCAGTACATTTATGTGGTTGATGAACAAAGTACTACAAGAATATAATGGTAAGTTTGTGGTTGTGTATTTTGATGATATTTTGATTTATAATAAAAGTGAAGAGGAGCATTTGTTACACCTGAAATTAGTGTTAGACGTGCTCATGAAGGAGAAATTGTATCTCAACCTAAAGAAATGTAGATTTATTCAAGATAGTTTAGTGTTTTTAGCATTTTTAATCTCAAGAGATGGCATGAGGATGGATGACGAGAAAGTGAAGGCAATTCTGGAATGGCCTCTTCCACGAACTATAATAGAAGTAAGGAGCTTTCATGGCCTAGCTACCTTTTATAGAAAGTTCATCAGGAACTTCAGTAGTATAGCTACCCCTATAACTGAGTGCATGAAGGGGAAATAGTTTGTATGGACTATGACAAAAACAAAGAGTTTTGAACTCTTGAAGAAGAAGGTGTCGGAAGACCCTGTTATAGTGTTACTAGATTTTAGTAAGGTTTTTGAGGGTTTATTTGGTTTTCGGTTGCTATATGATGGATTGTAATATTTTGGAGAAGAGGTTAAATTTAGGAATGAGAAGAATATCAATTTGTAGGTTTCTTCCATTATATTGCATTTGTGTTATGTGATTGGAGTCCATTTTGTTGGTCTCTTGTAGTCGATTTTACACCACCAAGGTTGTTGATAGGGATAAACATTACCTAGAACACCTCAATGATTAGGGTA
Source organism: Wollemia nobilis (assembly GCA_028583015.1). Classification (NCBI taxonomy): domain Eukaryota; kingdom Viridiplantae; phylum Streptophyta; class Pinopsida; order Araucariales; family Araucariaceae; genus Wollemia; species Wollemia nobilis. The sequence continues at coordinate 1,656,264 of JAQPPZ010016974.1, read as the reverse complement.
CACAACTAATCATATGTACATCTACTATGTGAATACGAGAACGCATCCATTCACCAAATCATATGTGAATAGGAACACACTCTTGTATTCATAATACAATAGTATAATTAGGCCTCCATTTATCTCAAATGAATATTACCTCTAGTAAACAATGCAATATGAGGTTCAAAATGGATCATGATTGGATCAACCATATGACCCTCTCTAACACTAAAAAAATTATCATGTGGTATTTATATTTTTTGTAGCATCTAATACATACATTTGAATAGGAATAAAATAATCTCATTGTCTTAGGATTGAAAAGATATTTTCAAATATGGATAGGGATACACACTATTCATCACCAAGGTTACATACAAGGACAAACATAATTGTCTATAACACCTTGATGCTATGGACATACAACCAATCATAAGTACATATCCTATGTGAAAAGGGACACACACATTCATTCAAAAGATCATATGTAAATAGGGACACACTCTTCTATTCATAAAAAAAATAGTTGAATTGGGTCTCAAATAAACACCACCTTTAGTAAAAATGCACTCTAACTTTGAGGATCAAAATGGATCATAGTTGGGTCAACCATATGACCCTCTCTCAAACTAAAAAATATTGGCATGCGGTCTTTATATTTTCTATAGCATGTGATATATACATTTAAATAGGAATAAAATGATCTCATTATCTTAAGCTACAAAAGAGAGTTTCAAACAGTACAAATACTCTTATATTTCATTAAAAATAATATGTCATTGAATAAAATAATAAAAGAGGTAAAGTCATCCATAGATAATCCACTTGCATAATTTATAGATGATTATCTATATAAACCTCAATAATATTCATTGACTATAAACCTCATAACAATATTTCCATAGAAAATTTATAGATTATTTGTCTATATAATATTGTAACATATAAACCTCAAAATAATATTCATAATAATATTCACATGAAGAAATTATAGATGATGTCTCTCACTCATTTATATAACCTCATAACAATATTAAGATAGATGGTTTTCTATATAAACTTTATAACAATATTCATTGACTGTAAACATCATAATAAGATTAACTTCATAATAATATTCAGATGTGTATAAACCTCAAAATAATATTCATAATAATATTCACATGAATAATTTATATATGACTATCCATCACTCATCTATATAACCTCATAATAATATAATGATAGATGATTTTTTATATAAACCTTATAATAATATTCATTGACTATAAATCTCATAATAATATTTTACAATTTTTTTATTTGGTTAGTGTGAAAATATTGGGTAGAGAAACCTCTAGAGTTGTTCTTAGGTGTCCAGCAATGTCACCCCATCTGGATATACCACTATCTAAAGGGAAGCCATAGAATATTTTTTTATCTCTGCTCGATCTCACGTCTATATAGGAAATTGAACTTAAGACCTCTCAAATGGAGGGAGTTGTTTGCAATTACAAATGTGCCACACTTGTAGATATTTTTATTTGGATAGTGTGAGAAACCCCTATGACCAATTCTTATGGATAAGCATTCCCATCCTAGCCATGACCCCTCGTAAGTCTAAGAGCTAAGATTATCAATAGGAGATTAACACACACCCACACACACCATGGTTTGAACCTTGGACCTTTGGATATACCACTATCTAGAGGGAAGCCACAAAAGATAATTTATGTTTTCTCAAGATATCACATCTATATAGGGATTTAAACTCGAGAACTCTCAAATGGAGGGAGTTGTTCACAATCACGATATTTTCCAATCCATATTGTAAACAATCAAAGTAAAATTTACATACATATGAAAACATTGCAATCCCTAAATAGCATGGTGGATATGAATTGTACTACTAGTCTTCTAGTAGAACTAATGCTAAGTAATTTATAATTGCTGCAAAAATATTAAAAATATAAAATACAAAGTATAAAATTATAGAAAATTAAGTTTTCTTGATATATTTATTAAATTGCATGAAATACAACTTATTTATAGATTTAACATCCAAATAAAAATGTTTTTGGAAGCAAACTAGTTTTGGATATACTTACATGCAATTATCTAATTCTAGATATCCTTACATGCAATTTAGTTATGATTTTTATCATTTTTAATATAGCAAATACTTAGTTCCTTATTTGGATATGTATTAGATGGAACAACATATTGTTGGGGAAAAAACATTGGTTAGGTTTACACTATTTTTGTCACAACCCTTTCATTTAATTTATCAACCCATGGAAACTCGTAAGCTTGTGAAGCACCAAGTTGAGATCAATCACAGCACCTATGGATATTATTCCACTAGTTATATCATTGGAGGAGTGTTTGATTAGCATTAATTCATCTACACCAATTGAACTTGCATAAATTAAATTGCAGAAAGAAAAACACACCACTGTGTAGAAATAAAATAAAGCAGGAAATAAATAAACTTGCATAAATGCACACACACAAGAAAATAAAATAATCTAATTAGGAAATAAAAGAAAATAAATGGAGGAATACTAGGTAAAAGTGGGCCCAAGCTCCAACTGCTTTCACTCGTAGACTACGAAAGTTGAACGCGGATAAGAAATTCTTGAGTGAACTTTATTTATAAATAAAAATTGTAGTACAATATATTTTCTCTCTTCAATACTAATCCCCTTTGTCAAAGAAGTATTTGTGTCTATATAATACACACGGGACTTCTGTTACAATGTTTTTATGATGATAAAATCTTCTACATCCTAAATTGAGACAATTCAATGTACAGTATCAGATATGTATTAAAATAGCCAACAATTCTTTTTGTTTTTTCATGAGAATGGTAGATTTCTATTCGATGCTCGTCATTGCCCATATTATATTTCTCCCTATAAAAATAGGATATATGACATATTTTTTCATTTACCGAGAATCAGCATGTCACGTGGAGTCAGCAATCAACTCTGGTTAACGCAATGGGATGCGATCTTCATTGGGTGCAAATTGGATCAAGGAACCTTCTATTGAATGGGATCAAGGCACCTCACTTCAATGGGATCAAGGTACCTCCCTTCAATGGGATCAAGGTGCCTTTCATTAACGGGGTCAAGGTGCCTTCCATTGAATGGGATCAAGGCGTCTTACCTTAACGGGATCAAGGTACCTCTCATCAACGGGATCAAGGTTCCTCCAATAAACGGGATCAAGGTGCCTTCCCTTAATGGTATCAAGGCACCTCCCATAAATGGTATCAAGGTGCCTCCCATAAATGATATTAAACACCTTTATATATTTACATACCTTAGCCTCCTTGGGTACTAAATTTTACAGGTCTGAGTAGGACCTCGATGGGATTGTGCAAAAATATGATGAATTTATCAAATCTACACACAAGACACACTTTACATGCAAGTTAGGTAATATGCATAATTATCATTAAATATATAAACATGCATAAAAAGTACAACTTAAATATAATATATGCCACACAAAATTTTTAGAACCTATGCCAAAATCTGAGCATTCTAGTGCTCATCATCCCCCCATGCATATCGAGTACCACACCTTCGTGGAACCTGAAAATAACAATCTCTAGTTCTATTGACTCCCTATAAGTAAGTGTTTTTATTCTATTTTCTCTTTTGTATAGTGGCCTTAGATTTTTATTTGTCCTTGGGTTTATGACCTTATTTAAGGGTGTTGGTTCCTTGTTGTGGCTTTCAACTGAATTGACTACATCTACCTATTCTATTGGGTCCTTCATCTTTATGGTGTGGTTTTGTATCATAATATTTTTTTTTTGACCCTCTTTACATAGTAGCTAGTGAAGGTGGGTTCGTATTTCTAAAATGTAGCTTTGGCCTCATTCTAGAGATCGATGTCTTGAGGTCAAAGCTCTGCTAGTGGAATATCTAAATTATCTTGTTCTCATTTTACTACCCTGGCTTTAAAAAACTACGCCACTTCTAGGGGGAGACCAGTATTTTCTTCTATAATTATGGTAACTTTTACTTTTGTCCCGTATACTCAATTTCACTCTAGATATTTCCTCATTTTGGAAGGTTTCCCTTGAACTAGCCCATATATCCACCATAATTGCTTCTTTGAAGTAGGGTCAATAGTAATCCCAGGTTCTCTTATAGCCTTCTTAAAGGCCTTCCTCATCAGTTTTGCTATTGTGAATTCTTCTTGGAGATTTTTAAATTGCTCCTGCTGACTGGAAAACTACTACAAATCTCTTGCCTAGTCTTCATCTAAACTAGCTATTGGTTGGACTCCTGCCTTTGCCTTATTTGTAGACCTCTACCATGGTGCCTTGGTCACCTTATTTTTGAGATTCAATGGGATTGTCTCTGTAGGAACTTGTGCAGTAGAGGGAGATAGGATATTATTTTCCTCTACAATAGGTGCTTTTTTCCTAGTAGAGGAAGGTTTGGGCCCCTGATTTCCTTATGCAACTATTTCCCACATCCTTTATTCTTCCCTTGGTTTAGAGGTCAGTGATTGATTTGTTGGCTCTTTAGTAGAGTGCACTGATTAATTATGCATCGGTGTCTCCACTTTGTCGTCCTTATCCTCATTATTCGACTGGCTAAGGGTTGATGGTTTATCATCTTCATCATCTAAAATTTCAATTATAGGGAGCTATGTTTGCAGGATAAAGTTCCCTATTCTTTAGTAGCTATTTTTGCTAATGTAGAGGAGCAGTCCTTGACTTCAGCCTCCTAATTCCTTGCATCCGAACTGAATGGGTTGGATGAAGCAATTCTCTTCGAAGAGTCTAAAATATTTGTGGGCACCTCCATTGCCCAGTCAGTCTAAGTGGTTGCATCTGCATTTTCTACCTACTTTGCCTTCAGTTGTAGGTTCTCCTTAGTGATATGTTGCACTATTTTCTATAGCTAACTTATGCTCTATTCAAGATATTGTTTCTCCTCTATAGATACCTCATTAAATTCTTTGAAGAGTTTTTTCTCCTCTTGGATTTTCTTTGCTAGGATAGGACCTGCTGTAGCATCTAATTGAGCTATCCTTGCAGGTCCTCCAAATTTTGTTGGCATGGGGGACTCTGGCTATCCAAATTCTACAACATTTGAGCTACAACACCTACTTCTGCATCATTGTTTGCATCTTCATCTTCACTATATATAATTAGGCATCTCTGCCTCTTCCTTCCCATTTTAGTTTTTATATGATGGCTTGCTCGATCAGTGCTGGGAATTTTTGGCCCACTTTTTAAATCAACATGTAGAGAGTGGTCAACTGCTCTATCAGGGTTAGGATTATACAGTCTAATTTTTACATTAATTCATGGAGAATGGAGTAAAAGAGTTTACCCTTATCCTCCTCTAATTGTGTCATCATGGGAGATCAGCAACTGCTCTATAGTGGATAATTAGGCTCATGCACTTCTATCACCAATTGAGCCTAGAAATTCGATGTCTCAGCTCTCTCTATGATTACTACCGGTGCTTCCTTGGGTGCCTCTGTAAACCTTATCATGGCTAATATTAGCCCATGGTGAGCTAGGGAAGTGGATACCCATGCACGATACTACCTTACTTCATCCTTCAAGGTACAATCCAGGTAGAAAAGGATGTTGATTTGCTTCCCATGTAGCAAATGGTTCAAAAATTGCATTTTATTCACGTTCAAATGTCTGTACTTGCCCATGCAAATGAAAAAAATAGCTATTTTCTTGAAAATTTATTGCTAGAGCTTTGGGAGACTCTACTTTGATAATCTTGAGTGCCCTAAGTTTATGGGAGTATGCACCAAAAGTTATTGTGCATATGCAATCGGTGCTCCTTCCTTGTTAATATGTTCCCCTATGAGGGGAAGACCAGTGACAACTACTATAAATTCTTTTGTGACTGGAATTTCTAGTCTATGTATGCACACAACTCCTTCGTCTAATGTCATAGCAAACTCCTTCATCACCTCTAAATCCTAATTTTTATTGATAAAGTGGAAATAATTCATCCACCCAATGGATTCAAATTGAGCTTGGACCTCTTCATTAATCCCTCCTACATCGTTGGAATCATTTTTATTCTAGCCATGATTATTTGACTTGCCCCCCATTTTGAATCTTCTCAATTCAACTTTTGCAACTTTTCTTCACTTGTTGGACTGGTTCGTTACTTTGTACCACCTACTTGTGCAAGAAGGTGCCTATTTATGGAGGTAGGCATGTATCCAATGTATTATTTTTGTATTGGGGGTTGTGAGGATATGCTTCCCCAAATTATCCATGGGCATGTTTCTCTAAACGATATGGAAAAATAATAATTGGTTGATTTATTTGTGTCAGCAATATATTTTTTTAGAGGAGTCTTTATTATGAATGCTATATATATATATATATATATATATATATATATATATATATATATATATATATATATCTAACAAAAAATTATACACATACCTCACTGGTGATCCGTGCACTTGGAGCATGTTGATTCGATCATTCGTGATAGAGTAATGGTGTTTTTCCCATGTGAGCTGGTTCTTTGGACAATTTTTCCTTAGGTAGTGCAACTTCGTTTATTCAAGATCTCATACTTAAAATAAGGAAACCTGATTGGCTCGCTCATACCCTCAATGATTTCTTTTGGATGCGCAAAAATAATTTGCACAATTTCCATAAGTTCCCATAAATATTCATCTTTTTTGTGGTGTGGGATGATGATGTGGTTGTGGTCATTCTGTAGGTGCTCAATTGGATCAAGGTGCTCCTAATACATGGGATCAACGAACCTCAAAATGTATGGGATAAAGGCACCTCAGAATACATGGGATCAATGTGCCTCATAATACATGGTATTAAGGTACCTTAGAATACATCGGATAAAGGCACCTCAAAATACATGGGATCAAGGCACATCAAAATACATGGGATCAAGGTGCATCCTACGTATGTAATCAAGGCACCTCAAAATTCATGGGATCAATACACCTCATGTGTATGGGATCAAGGCACCTTGACGTATTATTGCTTCTTTTTTTTGGAATCAAGGTGCCTGGAATGTATGGAATCAAGGCACCTTGATGCATTTTGTTTAACATATCAATATAAGTAAGCATCCTTCAGCTATTCGATATTTAGGCACCCCCTATAATAGGATCAAGGTTCCTTCCTCCAAATGGTATCAATGTGGCTTCCTCCAAATGGAATCAAGTTGCCTCCTCGTAACAAGATCAAGGTGCCTTCCTCCAAATGGGATCAAGGTACCTCCCCATAACGGGATCAAGGCACATTCTTCCAAATCAAATCAAGGTGCCTCCCAATAATAGGATCAAGGTACATTACTCCAAATGGTATCAAGGCACCCTTTTACTATTTAAAAGTCAATAGTTTGCTGGTGTTTCTATTGTCACAGAGTTGATCAGACCCTCCAATATTTTTTATTTTTGCATGCTATGTTAGTAGTTGTTCCATCCAACACGAAGGTGGGTGTTTTTTTATTTTTTAGGAATTTAACACCCACATTCGTATAAACATGTGACTAAGACCTTCTAAGAAAACTAAAAATTGTATAGGTTCATGGATCATATGCCGGTGAGGGCTAGGTTTCCCAGGCTGCTTGCTTTATGCATTTAGGACCATTTTCCTATAAAAGTGAACAATAAAAACTAAAAATAGTAAGGTGTAGTTCAATTTAGTCCACGCTTGTTAGGCCTAGGTTTCCCAAGATACCTGAATATTGCATTCAGAGCATTGTTCCTAAAAAACAAAAATACAAGGGAAGAAAAGAAAAACTAAAGAATAAATTGTTTTTATGTGGACAATCCTATGTCCCTTGGTTTCTAAGATTTTTTTTTTAACTTAGTTGGATGGGGTCTCCCCCATTCCTATGTTAGAATCCATCACAAGACTTTCATATGTGTGATACATCCACAATCGGTGATCATTGACTGTCAATACAGTGTCGTTGCCATCAATCATCTTAACATGCACACAACCATTATTGATTGGTTTGATCACTTCATATGGTCCCATACACATTTGAATTAACTTGCCATTTTGTTCCTAGAATTAGGAGTCATATAGTAGCACCCATTCTCCTATTTTGAATTACTTCGATTTGATGTGGTGATCATGCCATTGTTTCCTTTGTTTATGGATGACTTTTGTTATGTGCAGAGTGTCCAATCGATATTCGTCTAACTTGTTTAGCTGCTAAATCCTTTCCTTCTATGCATCATCCAAAATTAGGTTTAGTTATATTATACTATTGAGAGTTTTGATTTCAAAATCAATGGGCATCATTATGTTCTTCTTGTATACCAATTAGAATGGAGTAAAACCAGTGGTTATTTTCCATGCAATTCTATAGGCCCATACTGCATCTGGTAATCTTGTAACCCAATCCTTCTTGTGCTATTGCACGATATTTTTAAGGATGTTTTCCAACTCTTTATTGGTAACCTCGACCTATCCATTTACTTGTGGTTGGTAGGGAGTGGTTTTGTTGTGTATGATTCTATATTGTTGCATTAGTTCCTGAATCAACCTTGAAGTAAATTGGGATCCTTGATCAGTTGTGATCTCTCTAGGAACCCCAAACCTCGTGAAGATATGTAAAAATAGGAAATATACCACTGTTATTTCTTTATAATCTCTTATTTCTTGCACTTCAACCCACTTGGTTATATAGTTAGTGCAAACCAAAATTTACCTTTTTTTAGCTAATGGTGGGTTGATCGGCCCAACAAAATCTATCCCCAATTTTTCGAATGGTTCAATGTGAATATACGACTGGAGAGGTATTTCATCCTTGAAGGTTGGTCTGCCCATCCTTTGTAATTCATCACATTGACTTGCATGTTTGACTGCATCTTTGAACAATGAAGGCTAGTAGTATCTAGTCTGTATTACCTTGAACACAATCCTCTTCCCTATAAAATATCCACCACAAGGTTCATTATGACAAGCCTTGAGGATTTATGGAAGCTCATTCTCAATGACACATAATCTTAGGATTTTATCGGGCCCTATTTTGAATAGGCAGCCATTAATCCATGAGAAGGTTATGCTCTTCTCGATTAATTTCTTCTTTTCATGGGGTCAAATAGTAGGAGATACTCTACTAGTGGCCAAATAATTGGCCATATTTGCATACCATGGTGTTTGTTCTTTCAAAGCAAAAATATGTTCATCCAAGAATTGATATTATATAGCTATGTGATTGGGTGGAATTAATATGGATGTAAAATCTATGACTACGTTGTCTCTACCTAGTTTGTCCATGATGGTGATGTTGAATTTTTGTAGGAGTAAGAGCCACCTGATTATCTTGCCATTGATTGCAGGTTTTTTCATCAGATACTGGATGGTCACATGGTCTATGTGCATGAACACCTTGTATCCTATGATGTAATGGTAGAATTTATTTATGACATGAGTAACTTTAAGGAACTCTTTCTCAATAACTGTGTAATTAAACTCAACCCTTGTTAGAATTTTCTTGATGTAGTAGATGGCATAGAATTATTCACCATATTTCTATCTTAGGATTGATCCAATCGCATTGTTAGAGGCATCAGAGTAAATTTAAAATGGAATGGTCTATTTTGGGCCCTACAACACTAGGATAGTGATCAACTTATCCTATAATGTTTATAAGGCTTGTTCATAGTCCATATAAATAAACTCCACATCCTTTGACAGTAGTGCATGTAGGGGTATGGCAACTTTGTTGAAGTCTCCTATGAACCTCCTATAATATCTAGTGGAGCCAAGGAAGATCCTTACATCTCTTTATGTCTTAGGACTAGGAAGGTATTTGATACCTTCAATTTTCTTCTTGTCTACCTTTATCCCTTCCACTAAGATGTGGTGTCCCAGAACTATCCCTTCCTGCATCATAATAAAGCATTTCTTATTACTTAGGGATAGGTTGTTTTACTGACACCGCTGGAGTGCATGCTCCAAATTTGTCATAGATTCATTGAAGGTCTCATCATAAATAGTGAAGTCATCCATGTAGACGTCAACTACTTCTCCCATAATATCTAATAAAATGCTTAGCACCACCCTTTGAAATGTGGTTGGTGCATTGCATAGTCCAAAGGGTAGGACCTGTATGCAAATGTATCCCATGGATAAGTGAATGTTGTCTTATCCAAATATTCTTCTCCAATTTGGATTTGGTTATACCCACTAAATCAATCTAGAAAGGAGAAGTACTTCCTCCATGCCAAATTTTCCAAAACTTTATCAACGAATGACAGCGGGAAGTGATCCTTCTTGGTTGCTTTGTTTAGCAATATGTAGTCAACGTATATTCACCATTTCCTATTCTTTTTAGGCACCACCACCAATGTTGAAACCCACTTACTATTAGATATAGGATAAATGAATTCTACTAATAGGAGTTTTTGCAGCTCTGCTTTGACCATCTCCTTCATTATGGGGTTCATTCATTGCTATGGCTACTTGATCGAGATGACCTGCTCTTCAAGGTAAATACAATGGATAAAAAATATTCAAAGTGATTCCCTTTATACCTGAGTAGTCATAGGTGAAAGCTTATTAGTGTCTGGTTAATTGTTAGGATCTCATCCTAACCCTTAATGTAATAAATTCCCTGATGTAATAATTCCTAGTGAATGTGGGTAGTACCCATGATTAATATTTTATAATGTTCTAAGTTTTAGCTTAGGTAGTGCCTATGACAAATGGCACCCTTTTTATGTAACACATGGTAGATAGGTTAGGTAAGGTGGCATTGTGCATGTAATTCGTGTGGTATTATGCATGTAATTCGAGTGGCATTGTGCATGTAATTCAAAGTGGCACTATGCATGTAATTCGAGTGGCATTATGCATGTAATCCAGGTGGCATTTTGCATGTAAGCCAACCTTGGAAGGAAACTCCTTAAATACCCGAAAATGCACCAATGTAACTATCTTTTGCAAATTAATGAAGTATTGAAGGAGGTTGCCCCCTCGAAGAGGCCTGCGATTCTATCTTATTGTGAGATTATTCCTTTATGCAAATTTTTTTCATATTAATATGATGTTTATGTGAGTTTATTTCCAAGCAATTGTGTGAGAGTGTGTTATTTGAGTTTATTTTATAGCAGGATCTTAACAAGTGGTATTAGAGCATTTTCTAGGGCCAAGTTCTACTGCAACTGCAATGATTCTTGCCATCCAATCCGCCTGTTAGGTATAAATTCTGTGTGTTTTCCCATTTTTGTTTTTCCTTATAAAAAAAAAAATCCAAAAAAATACAGTGCATTTTTTTTTCCAGACCAAAATATATATATATATATATATATATATATATATATATATATATCTTTTAGTTGAGTAGGTAGAAACCCTGTACCGGGGGTTTTAAAATATTGTGAAGGATATGTCGTTATTGGCTAAGCTAGATAGCCCATAAAGCGTCTAGTGAAGTGAGGGGCGATCAGGCTCCAATACCCAGGCCTCAGATAGAACTCGTGCACGGACTTGAGCTCCCATGTATCTTTGGGTATATCGGGAGACCATCTAGATTAAACAAACTTTTAGCCATTAGGAAGATTTTCGGCCTTGTATTACTCATAGTATATGGGACACAACATCCTGGACGATTACCCTCCCGTATTGTTAGAGAGGTAGGTAGTGTGCTCAAGGGTATGTGTGGAATCCTCCTTGAGTAGTGGCCTAAAATATTGGTCCGAGAACTATTGTTCGTCACTGTTGGTATATTAGAGGGCCTATGGGTGGTAAATACTCCTATACTTAGCATTCCATGGTTCTGTTAAAACTTCAACCTGTAAAAACTGCAAAAAAATAAAAATCCAAACATCCCTGTTCGTAAACCTGCATTTCAAAAGTGAGCATATGAGAAAGGAGTCCTCTACTAAAAAAATAACAGAAAGGACATGCATTCAGGATAAGCCATGAGGGTGACACTTAAGTTGACAGTCTGGAGAATAACAGTAAAATTTACAGTGGCAGTCACAGTCAGGTCAGTCAGGTAAGAGAGGTCAGCACAGTCAGGGCAGAATTCATAGTCTTCAGGGTCAGAATAGAACTGTCATAACAGTCACCTGCAAAATATAGAGAATCTTGAGTATGAAATGAGGCCAGTTATAGATAGTGCTCCAGTACCCAAATTTTGCTCTGTAGCTCAGAATCAGAAACTGTAAACACCGTTAGACTCAGCAAAATAGGAGATAAAAAAAAAGTCTGGGGTGCCAAAAAGTAGTGTTGAGAGATATAGCTCATTGTGACCACCTCATTTAGCTGATCGTTTTGATATATAGCACCCAAGAAATTTTTTGGGCACTTACTAAAATTAGCAATTCCTAAAAACTCAATTCTATTTTTAGTAACTGGTCACAAAAGGTTTAAAAAATGGCCCATGGTACCCGTGGACACCAAAAAGAACTAGAACACTTGGAGTCCCTAAAAAAATCCATTGAGAACTTGAACTTGGCTTTTCACTCCATAAGGGAAGAAGTCCAAGGTCTTCGCCTAGAGCATGAGGCCACTAGCAACCGCTTAGAAGAAGCACTGACAAAAGTAGACAAAGAAATTGAAAAGAGGACCACCCAATCAGAATACCATGCTGAGAGTTCTGCAAGGAATCATGACCATGATCCACCCTTTAGAATGCCCAAATTGGACTTTCCCAAATTTAGTGGGAAGGATGTTGATGGGTGGATCTGTCGGGTTGCCAATTCTTTCGACTTCATAATGTACCCATATTTCATCGAGTCCAGATGGCTTCCTTTAACTTGGAGTCTGAGGCTCTACACTGGTTTCAATGGTTACATTTTGCCTACCCAAATCTCTCTTGGGAGGATTTTGAATCCCAACTACTCACTCGATTTGGTCCCAGTGAGTATGAGGACTTTACAGGAGCCTTGACCAAACTACAACAAACAGGGTCAGTCCGAGAGTACCAAGCTCAATTTGAAATATTGGTCAATAAGACAAGAGGATTGAGTGAAGGGTTCTTCCAGAGTTGTTATGTCAGTGGTTTGAAGGTGGAACTCCAAGCGAAATTAAAAATGTTGAAACCACGAACTATAATGGAAGCTATTAGTTTGGCCTGTTTGGCCGAATCTAAACTCTCTGCCCAAAAATGCCCATCAAAGTTTCCTCAAAATAGACCTTCATTTCCTCCTAGAGCCCAACACCCAGTTGATAATAAACCTGCTACACCCAAGCACCTCACCATCGAAGAGATGGATGCACGTCGTGCCCAAGGATTATGCTACAATTGTGATGAAAAGTTTTTCAAAGGGCATAAGTGTGCACACAAAAAATTGTTCTTGATAGATGTTGAAGAACCTGATACCTCTGATGAGAGTGATGAGGATGAGGACCCTCCAAAAATGCCTCCTCCACAAGAAGAAGTGAAACAGGAACCTGAGACAACAATTACAGTCCATGCCCTTGCAGGCATTACTACTCCTCAAACCATGAAGGTTACAAGATTTTTCAAGGGCCAACATCTTTCCATCCTTCTGGATTCAGGAAGCACGCACAACTTCATTGACCCTAGAGTTTCTCAATGGGAAAATTGCTATATCCACACTTGTAATTCCTTTGAGGTCATGGTAGCCAATGGGGGAACCTTACCTTGTAAAGTAAAGTGTTGCAATGTTAAAATCAAGATAGGGGACTATGAACTCAAGCAGGACATGTTTGCCCTCCAGTTGGGTGGATGTGATATTGTTTTGGGATCTCAATGGTTGAGTACGTTGGGCACTATCAGTTGGAACTTTGCTAAACTTTGGATGCAGTTCTCCCAGAATGGACAAACACACATCATCAAGGGTTCCCCGATAGGAACACCTCAAATTATCAGTTCAAACGGCATGGAGAAATTGCTAAATAAATCATCACGTGGGGTCATTGCACAACTATTCTCCATCCAACCATCCACATCTCCAATGGGTGAACTCCCACCAGACGTGCAACAGATTCTTCACAAACATGAGGCCATCTTTTCAGAACCAACCACACTACCACCGCATCGCTCTCATGACCATGCCATTCCATTATTGTCGGATAGTACACCTCCCAATATCAGACCATACAGGTACCCCCATGCCATGAAGTCAGAGATTGAGAAGATGATACAGGAATTACTCAAGGCGAGTGTCATTCGGCCTAGTACTAGTCCCTACTCTGCACCAGTCTTACTAGTCCTCAAGAAGGATGGCTCTTGGCAATTGTGTATTGACTATCGAGAACTCAACAAGATAACTGTCAAGGATAAATTTCCTATCCCTGTGGTTGATGAATTACATGGAACCATGTACTTCACCAAGCTAGACCTCCGCTCTGGGTACCATCAGATCCTACTCAGGGATGAAGATATTCCTAAAACTTATTTTCACACTCGTGAAGGTCATTATGAATTCTTGGTAATGCCATTTGGTCTCACAAATGCTCCTTCCACATTCCAAAGCCTGATGAACAACATCTTTCGCCTTTTTTGTGGAAGTTCATCCTTGTGTTCTTCGATGACATCTTGATTTACAGTCACACATGGGAAGAGCATCTTAAGCATGTAGATCAAACCCTCCAACTACTGGCTGACCATAAACTATTTGCAAAAAGGTCCAAGTGTTCCTTTGGTTTGACTGAAGTAGAATATCTGGGACACATTGTCTCAAAGGATGGTGTCAAGGTTGACCCTAAGAAGATCCAAGCAGTCCAAGAATGGCCGAAACCTCGCACACTCAAGGGGCTTCGAGGATTTTTAGGGCTTACAAGATATTATCATAAATTTGTCTACAATTATGGAAAGATAGCCACCCCCCTCACCTCCATGTTGAAGAAGGATTCTTTTACTTGGACAGGGTCAGCTAAGCAAGCATTCCTGGACCTCAAGCATTTCATGACCACCACTCCAGTTTTAGCTATGCCAGACTTCTCTAAAAAATTTGTCATTGAAAGTGATGATTCTGGTTGTGGTATTGGGGCAGTATTGATGCAAGAAGGATGCCCTTTGGCTTTTACCAGCAAAGCCCTATCTGATCACAATTTGGGGAAATCCACATATGCCAAGGAAATGTTGGCAATATTGCATGTAGTCCTGCATTGGCGACCTTACCTCATTGGGTGCCATTTCTCCATCAAAACTGACCACCAGAGTCTGAAATACTTTCTAGAACAATAGGTTGCCACCCCCGAGCAACAAAAGTGTGTATCAAAACTCATGGTCTATGATTATGACATCACATACAAAAAAGGGAAGGAAAATCTTGTGGCAGATGCTCTCTCACCAATTTGAGACCCTTAGTATGTTGTGTGCCATCTCTGCACCATTGCCCCAATGGATTGAGCCCTTACATCAGGAAATACTTCAGGATGCAGATTTGAAAGACATGGTTGCTTCACTTAGGGATGATCCAGAGTCTACACCATGATATAGTTGGGATGGCCAGGATCTGCGTTACCATCAATGCCTGGTTCTTCCTCCTATGTCCCCACTTTGAGAGCTCCTCATGAAGGAATCACATGATACTCCATCTGTTGGCTATTCAAGGTTCCTAAAAACTTATGAGAGACTCAAGCACACCTTCTTTTGGAAAGGTATGAAATAGGACATTCGCTCTTTTGTAGTGGACTGCGACACATGTCAAAGGATGAAAGGAGAAACAGTGCACTCTCCAGGCACTCTTCAACCATTGTCGATACCAGATCAAGTGTGGACTGACATCTCCATGGACTTCATAGAAGGGCTACATAAATCTAGAGGCAAGTCTGTTATTTTTGTGGTAGTGGACCGCATTTCAAAGTATGCTCACTTTTGTGCCCTAACCCATCCTTACACAACATCCACTATTGCCCAAATTTTTCTTGACTCCATATTTCGCCTTCATGGCATGCCAACCTCCATTGTATCTGATCATGATCCCATCTTTACTAGCAATTTTTGGCAAGAGTTGTTTAAGTTGCAGGGGACTCAGCTCAAAATTATTTTAGCCTACCATCCGCAAACCGATGGTCAAACAGAGGTTGTTAATAAATTCTTGGAAACCTACCTTCCCTAATTTGCCTCCGATCATCCTACTCATTGGGCAAAATAGATATCTTTGGCTGAATGGTGGTACAACACTTCCTCTCATACCGCAACAAAACTCACATCGTTTGAGGTAGTTTACAGGTGCCCTAAAATCATGCCTTCCTCCTACATTTTGGGCAGCTCCAAGGTCCAGGCCGTCGACAATGCTCTGAGTCAACACACCGAGGTCCTCCGCCAACTCAAGAAAAATTTGAACATGGCCCAGAATCGGATGCGCCAACAAGCTGATCAACATCGTTCTGAGCATAGTTTTGATGTGGGTGATATGGTCTTCCTTCACTTATAGCCATACAAACAATCATCCCTACAACTCCACAGGTGTCAGAAGCTCGCTCCAAAATTCTATGGTCCTTATCAGATTCTACAATGGATTGGTCCAACAGCTTACAAATTGGCTCTTCCCCCCACTTCCAAGATCCACCCTGTTTTTCATGTTTCCCTTCTCAAGAAAGTTGTGGGCACAAAGGTATAGGTTCAATAAACACTCCCTGAATTGGACGAAGAAGGCTCCATCTTACTTGCACCGAAGCAGCTGCTGGATTGTTGAACTTGCACTCTGCACAACCATACCATTATAGAGGTCCTGGTTCAGTGGCGTGGACTTCAACCTGAGGATGCTACATGGGAGTCTCTCCATCAAATCCAGCAACAATTTCCTCATTTTTAGCTTTGAGGACAAAGCTTCTTCAAGGAGAATGGCATGTTAGGATCTCATCCTAACCCTTAATGTAATAACTTCCTTGATGTAATAATTCCTAGTGAACGTGGGTAGTACCCATGATTAATATTTTGTAATGTTCTAAGTTTTAGCTTAGGTAGTGCCTATGACAAATGGCACCCTTTTTATGTAACACATGGTAGATAGGTTAGGTACGGTGGAATTGTGCATGTAATTCGTGTGGCATTATGCATGTAATTCGAGTGGCATTGTGCATGTAATTCAAAGTGGCACTATGCATGTAATTCGAGTGGCATTATGCATGTAATCCAGGTGGCATTTTGCATGTAAGCCAACCTTGGAAGGAAACTCCTTAAAAACCCGAAAAGGCACCAATATAACTATCTTTTACAAATTAATGAAGTATTGAAGGAGGTTGCCCCCTCGAAGAGGCCTGCGATTCTGTCTTATTGTGAGATTGTTCCTTTATGCAAATTTCTGTTATATTAATATGATGTTTATGTGAGTTTATTTCCAAGCAATCGTGTGAGAGTGTGTTATTTGAGTTTATTTTATAGCAGGATCTTAACATTAATATTTCCTTTAGTGCATTCAACTTTGTAGAGGTTAGCTTGCTGTTGAAATTTAACGTTCTTCTAGGCTTGATTTCAATCTATCTGACATGGTGATCTTGGTCGACCTTTTGAAATTTTTGTCATCTAAAATTATCATTTATCTATCACAACAACTTATTTAGGCATCAACTATTTCCAGCCAGGGCCTTCCCAAGATGAGAAAATAAGTTCCTAATATAGACTTGGATTGTAGTACCAGGAAGTCAATCGGGTATTCCCATGCATCCACCGTCACAATGATGTATTCCAACATTCCTTTTGGTGATACCGTTGATATTGTCTACTAGTTGTAGAATAGTCTTGGTAGGTTTTAGGCCTATGAGCCTAAGTTCTTATATGGTTTATTTCAGCACGACATTAATGGTTGCTCCCAAGTCAACCAACGTATTGGCCAATGAGCAACCTCTTATTTTCATGGTCAGGACTCGACTGCCTAGGTCTACATACTTGGGGTGGAATGTATTCTCTAAAATTAAATCTACCAACTTCCCTATCACATTAATGGTGTATGTTGTCTTACATTCTGACCTTCTTAGACATAGCTCTTTGATCATCTTGGTGTAAATTGAGACATCTCTTATAGATTGAAATAATGGAATAGTTACCATTAAATTATTCAATATCGAAAGTATGTAAAACTTTGGTTGTATTGGTTTCCTCTACTCCTGTAACCTTGTGGGAAATGGAGGAGCTTATGTTTTCTCAGCAATTGGTCCTTCTTCAACCTCTTCTACCAAAGGTGACTCTTCTACGTTCTCCTCTTCTTATATTAAGGGAGAAGCCTCTATTCCTATCTGTCTACCTAATCGTAGTTGTACAAGATTGCAAATCCTAATTTAATACATGGGAAACATCTCTTGCTCTAATTTTTATGTGGACTGATTTGTATTATTATTGGGGTTGACCATCGGCTGTGCTAGAATTTATGTAAGCCTCACTACAGGGGGAGCTAGTAAGCTTGGTTGTAGTGTAGCTTGCACTATATTTTTTGGAACTTAATTCCATGTACCATAGTTCTTCCATTGCTATCCAGGTTGCTGGTATGGCATCCATGGGTGCTAGTTGGGAAATGAGGCTCCTTGAGGGGTGTTCATCCAAGGTAGTGGTCCCCACCATCCCATATTGTGTGGGTGGACCTACCCTTGTGGCATATAATTCCCTCCTTACCAGGGTAGCATTCCCATTGGCATATTCTCCATAGGGGGTTGTTTCCATTTCCTTTTATTACCCATAAAGTAAGATTCTAAAACTTCAATACCTTCTTTAACCATCAGTAGTTGTGGGTATAATCTGGTCTTGTGATTTTTCTGGCAAACATCACACACCCTAATTTTATTTTTTGGATATGCATTTATTACATGTTTTCCTCTATATTTAAGATATAAGTAGGCCAATGCAACTTCATTCTCTTGTTTCTTCTTCTCCAATAGGAGAGTGTCCATCTACAATTCTAGGGAGGAAAGCATTTCACTTTTCAAATCCTCTAACATATTACCCATTTCTATCTTGGTGATTGAGGTAGTTGCATTCACAGTTCTGGAAGTGGGTTTACCTTTCCTTCTAGAATAATTCTAACATAGTTGTTGGATGTATGATATCTAGTGCTAGTAAAAATCCCCTCTAGATATCATGTTCAAGGCTTCAAGAGATTCATTGGTAAGTCCTCTCAAGAAAATGCTCTTGAGGGACTTATCGCTCAACTTTGCATGGAGGGACCTTTGCAGATTGAAATTGAATTGGTCCCAATACTGCAAGGATTCATTCTCTCTCTGAGTCATGTTCAAGACCTCCTTACTAGAATCCCATGCTCTACCAAAATATTGGTATTGCTCTAGAAAGATCTTCTTCATTTCCCCCCAGGTGGTGATCTATTTATTTCCCAACTTGATAAACCAATGTAGGGCTTAATCATCCAATGTTGAAGAAAATAATTTAAACTTCTGGGTATCTGACTTGTAATCCACAAACCTGCACAAGACATCAAACTTAAATAAAAAAAACTCATGGTCTTCTATTGGGGATACTTTGAAGGTAGGAATATGGGTAGGGGATATGTTTTTCATATTTATTTCTCCATTGGACTCCTCTATTGGGAAGCTAAATCTGGTTGATACCTCTTCTTATTCAACCATATTTTTAGGAAATGTGGTCTTTGTTTCTAAAGCAATTCTATGGTATTTCAGTCATTTTGAAATTTCTACACAAGAGCCTATAAATCAATTGGTGAGATGGTTTCATCCTCAATACCTTTCCATAGCAGATCCTCTTCAGATGGAGTTCTCTTAAATAGAGGATTATGTATGATCCACTCCTTTCTTGGTTGATAATATGTGGAAGAGGCTTATGCAAAGGTAGGGTTTTCAGTCCAATGCATAGCTGGGATGACTGTGGGGACTCTAGTTTAAATTTAGAATCTACAACTGTTTCATGATTCTCTTATGGATTTTTTCTTATGAATCAACCACCTAGTCCTCTATTTCTCAATAGAATCATAAAAATTAAGGTGGAAATGTTAAGGTATTGTAATAAAATCTACGATTGGCACTTCCATAGCAATGACACCAAAATATTGGGGCAAAAACATTGGTTATATTTACACTATTTTTTTTCACAACCCTTTCATTTAATTTGTCAACCCAAAGAAACTCGTAAGCTTATGAAACACCAAGTTGAGATCAATCACAACACATATGGAGATGAGTCCATTATTTATATCATTGGGGGAGTGTTTTATATAGCATTAATTCATCCACACCAATTAAACTTGCATAAATTAAATTGCAAAAAGAAAATCACACCACACTATACATAAATAAAAGAAAGCAAGAAATAAATAAACTTGCAAAAATGCAAAAATGAAATGCACACACACAAGAAAATAAAAGAATATAATTAGGAAAGAAAATAAAACATAGAGAGGAATAATAGCTAGGAGTGGTCCCAGGCTCCATATGCTTATGCTCGATAGACTACAGAAGTTGAATGCAGATAAGAAACTCTCGAATGAACTTTATTGATGAATAAAAATTGTAGTACAATATATTTGCTTTCTTCAATACCAATCCACTTTCTAAAATAAGTTTGTGTGTTTATATAATACACATAGGACTTCTGTTACAATGCTATTATGATGATAAAATCTGCTATGTTCTAAGTTGAGACAATTCAATGTACAATAGAAGATACATATTAAAATAGTCAACAATTATTTTTGTCTTTTTGCATGAATGGTAGATTTATGTTTGATGCTCATCATTGACCATATTATATTTCAAAAAATTGTTAATATTTTTCTCCTTATAGAAATAGGACAATTGAAATATTTTTTCATTTACTCAGAATCAACATCTTACATGGAGTCAATAGTCAACTCTGGTCAACATAGTGGGATGCGATATTCATTAGGTGCAAATTGGATTAAGGTGTCTTCCATTTAATGGGATCAAGGTGCCTCCCTTCAATGGGATCAAGGTTTTTTCCTTAAGTGGGATCAAGGTACCTTTCATTAACAGGGTCAAGGCACCTTCTGTTGAATGGGATGAAGATGTCGTCCCTTAACGGTATCAAGGAACCTATCGTCAATGAGATCAAGGTGCCTCCCGTCAATGGGATCAAGGTGCCTTCCATTAACGGGATAAAGGTGCCTCCCATAAATGGAATCAAGGTGGCTCCTATAAAAAATATCAAGGTGTATTCTACCTTGACATGCCTTATCCTCCTTAGATAGTGAATATGCCAGGTCGAAGTAGGACCTCGACAGGATCATGCAAAAATATGATGAATTAATCAAATCTACACACAAGACACACTTTACATGCAAGTTAGACAATATGCATAATTCTCATTAAATATATATAAACATGCATAAAAATTACAAATCAAATATAATACATGCCGCACAAAATTGTTAGAACCTATGCCAAAATATGAGTATTCTGGTGCTCATCACATATTGTATCTATTTATTGAATATGCACTATGGATCAAAGTTTTAATCATGCATAAAAAATAATTATGAGATAAATATAGAATGGAATATCTATGGACTTAGATATATTCTAAGCAATGTGCTAATTTTGTTTGTCATGCATTTTTTATTAACCATTGTGTAACTGACCAATAATGTGTTGTATAACATTAACTGCTTCCAAAAATATCCCTCTTAATGTGTATGGAAATGATGCCCATCATTTCTCTCAACCTTTCAATTGATCATGACATAATGCTTTTTCAATATATTAGCAATTTTTGTTTTTGACATGCAATGCTTCAACTTAATTTGTCCATATTGCATCAAATCACGAATAAAATGATGTTTTATTTCAATGTGTTTAGTCTGCCATAGAACACATGACTCTTAGGCATGGAAATGATGTTGATATTATCATAGAATAATATTATAGGGTCATTTTGATTCTACCACAAATATTCAAGAATTCTTGTCATCCAAATTGCTTGGCAACTAGCTGATGTCGCTACAATATACTCTCCTTCTAAAGACAAGGAGATGATTGATTCTTTGAACTCTAGGAAATAGGATAATAGCCCAACATAAAAATATATATAGATGTATTCTTTCTATTTGTAGATAGGGAATTTTGACCCACGTTAAAATTACCTAGCCCCTTCTAACACATGTAAGTCCACCCTCCACCACCCACACTTCTTTTTTTGCACATGTCGATGTCGATTTCATGTTTTATTTATTTTCACAATTTTTCTCCCTCCATTTGTAGGAAGTGAATTCACAAAACTTGGTGAACAGCACAATTTTTTTCCAATCGCTAGATTCTATTCCTATGGAATCCATTTTTCTACATTTTTATGGATTCGCTCCTACCAATCTCGGACAACAAATTTACCCAGAATGGTAATTCACCCAATATGGTTCAACAATCAAGCTACAACTGTAAATTGGCCAACTACCTTCTTTCTTGTCTGAGAAAAATCATTAAAATAAGAATTCTCAGTCCTCAATAGGCTTGATGGTGAAAATTTGAGCAAGAGCATGTTTTGTTTTATGATTGAGAATTTTTTATATTGATAAATCTACCGTAGGTTGAGTAAAGAACTGATTTCTCAATGGCTGGAAGACTCCTATGTAACTAGCCACACTATCAATCCTCTAACCTTGCCACCATCACTCTGTAGATGATGAATGATTGGATCTATCTGTAAGCAAAATTTTATTAAAATTTTTGTAATACCTTAGTCGTGTTTTCTATAATAATTTAGCGAATTCACTAGCAAGTTGCGAAAGAGTGAATTCACTCACACAGTGTGAATTCGATCACGATCAATGAATTTTCTTGAATACAAGTCTGAGTGTAAATTTGTATCCTCAACTTTATCATTCCATTCTGCATATCAAATTTAGATCATATTACATTTGATATTAGATCTCTTACTGCATTATTTCATCATTTTCATTTTAATTATCATCCATCTACAAATAGATTTACAATTTAATTTATTTTATGTACGATTGTTTAAAATACCAAGGGGATCTGATTGCTATGCCATCATGATCAAATCTATAGTTGCCTAAGAATATCCCCAAATACTAATTGCAAATTTTAGTGTTTTATCTAATAAGTTGCAGGTTTATCACAAATTTGCTTTCAAGATAGCAAATTTTCTTTTGATTCAAACAAATAGCGAATTCGCTCACAAGTAGCAAATTCACTCATAGGCAGTGAATCTACTTTATTCAACCATTCGATGCAAGTGAGTTTTCTATTTAATATATTTTACTTCATTCTTTCTATTCACTATTGATATCAAATTTATTTCATTTGCAATTATAGATAAAACATATATGAAAACACAAAAAAATATAGATGACATAAATTTGCAATGCATTTAGCCTAGTTTAATTGCTTATTGTTTTTTTTTCAATAAAATTGAAATGCATATAGTTTAGGTTTAGTCGCATTCTATCTTGAACTTAGGTGTGTGCTATTAAAAGAACTCATCAAACATTATACCTTGTTTAAGATATGGAAATTTTTTAAAAATATTTCTTGGTGAACCCACCATAATTTATCGACAATCACCAAAGAAGGTATGATACTAGTACCTCTCATATCAAGGTGTAGATCTCTTATTTCCCGTCTCCCTTCCAACCGCAGATCCATTACCCTGAGGAAAAGGGGTGTGAGAACCTAACATGAAACACCACCTTTCTTATTTTATTTTTTTTCAAAACAAAAACTAAACAAGACCATTCAAATTTTTGTTCTTAGATTAGAAAATATAAAAGAAAATTTTAAATTGGATCGATTCATATTTTATTTGTATATACCATTCCCTAAAAAGAAAAACATTCGAATTGGTCTAGACATAATAAGAATACATAGTAAATGGGGTTAGCCATACCCACGAACCTTCAAAAAGAGATTATCCTTTCACCTGTGCTTGAAAACTAAAAACCTTTAATCAAGATTTAAAATTTAGCCGATACAACAACCATCATAGTTATGGAATAGAGCACACATTACTTTTCAAAGAAGTGTATTACTAACCATAGTCAACTATATGAGTACTGGTAGGACTGAGGCTTCATCACAACTTGGATTTCATCACCAAGTATCTATATGCGGGCATCCAAATGAAAGACTTAATTCAAACAAGATAACTATACCTATACAGCTTCTTCCACAATTTCAAAAGGGTTTTATATGGCTTATTTATAGTTGTGATCAATAGGATAGGAAAAATATTTTTGGTGTGTGTTATTTTTCTTTCAAAAAAAACTAGTTAAATGGTGGATAATTACATTATAGAATCTGCCTTCATAGACCTTAGGCAAATATTTATAGAACAAGGACTCAATATTATTTTTAGACAATACAAAGAACAATGCAATCATTTGTGGGATAACCTATATTACATTAGGAGAAGGTCAAAAGAGTTAAGCAAAATCAAGAGAATCAACATAGCTAAAGCTCTAGGCACAAATTACCATTCACCTTACTTTGATATCAAGAGGAGTTGTGAACGTTGGTTGGTGGATAAAAGAGCAAGTGTCCATTCAATGATATATCCTTTGGAAAGCTACTTTGAATATTCCTTAACCATTCACAAGATCTTGGTAGACATGGAAAGTAAGGAGGTGACCTTAGAACATAATAGGAGATACAATAGAGCACCTAGAGTTGTACTCTTCAGGGAATTCTACCATGATTTACAATTTGAAAGCCCTACAACTATTCAAGGAAAACATTTTATTGTCCACTTAATTCATCTCTTGATACAATAATTTACATTCAAGGAAGAGCATTATATGAGTCTAGAACAATTGGAACCAATTAACGATATTCATAAGATATTTATAGAATATTGAGTGTTGCACTTAATATTGGTGAAGAAAACCTTGTGACCAACTTAGTGAGAAGTCTTAATTAGCAAAAAATAAACAAAAAGAGAAATATATAATAAATAATATATATTTTATTTTTATATATAAAAAAATAAAATAAAATAATAAATATATATAACCATGACTATAACTTTGAGAAATGGTAAGGAAATTGAAGGTCCCTCAAAAGACCAACTTGATAGTGAAAATCCTAATGTAGAAAACATTGAAATAGAAGAAGAAAACAAGGAACAAATTGAAAAAATTGGAAAAATGGAACAAAGTGAACAACCTGAACAAGATGGACAATACCACTTTGAGCTTAGGATAGGTCCTAAGGGAGAAGTTCACTTTAAAACCATGGAATATTTTTTAAACTTCATGACCAGTAATCGTGTTCCTATTACTCATGCCTTCACAGTAGAAAATCACCTCACAAGGGGTGAGACTTCAGTTGAAACATCTTTAGAAGAGGCTTTTGTGTTGTGCTCTTCTTCATATCAAATATCCCTTGAAACATTTGTAGGAGCCACTTCGAATAGCTCTGTTCCACCTCATCAGTTCAACCATGGTAGTTCTTCCCTTGGTACTCCTCAAATTACTCAATATCATGATATTCACTCATAGATAAAGGCTTAGGAAGTACTACAATAAAAAAAAATTATGCTACTTCTACTACTATTAATTTTAGGGAAATACCACATGTTTCCTCAACTAATGATAACTCATTTGCTCATCACTATTATAATCTATGAACCCATCAATTCCATAACCCATATTTGTAAGCTTCCACCTTTGTTCCTTCTTAGAAAATTCATTTACAAACCATTTCTTCTCAACTACTTCCTCTCCCAACCTCCAATCCATATTCTTATATACCAAAATCCTATTCACAACCTCCTCAATCAGCTTCTAAACGTAATTTATAACCATAATTTTATCCACTCCTGGATTCTTCCATTAATATTACATATCCATATTCATTTCCCCATGCTTCTTTTTCTAATCCCATGCACAATAGTATTACTATACCAAATATGAATTCTCATCAAACTACACAATCCAACTACTATCCTCCTCATGGAAATATAGTAGCACCAAGTGTTCACAATGCACATTTAGAAAATATAGTAAAATAATTGGCACATGATTGGTTCATATAGATCCATATCATTCAATATATAGTTACAAATAAATGTTTAACCAAACTTTAGTCCCTCTAGTTGTTGCCAAGTCATATCCCAAATATTTTCCAATACCAGTCCTACCCATCTATAAAGGGGTTGAAGATCCTATTGAACATCTTAGGATGTTTTTTTATTTTTATTTTATTTATTTTTTATTTTTTAGGTTTTGGTTGTGTTTATTTTTCATGTTTTTTTTGGGTTATGTCTTTGTAGTGTTCTGTTATTTTTGTCTTGTTTGTGTTTTGTTATGTGGTTCTTGTGTTTTTCTATGTGGTTTGTGTTGTGGTTTCTTTTATCTTATTGTGCATGTTTGGTTGTGATTTTGTTTTTGACACACTCAAGGAGCATGTTTTTTATTTTATTTTATTATTTTTGTTGTTATTTACTTATTTTTAAATTGGTTTTGTGTGTTTGTTTGCTCCTTGAGTATGTCAAAGGTGGTAGGCCAGGTCCGAGTCCTAGGCATTTTTGGTGGAATGGATACCCATGCCTCCTTGGGTCTTACCTGAAAGTGGAATCCCTTTTGGGATGTTTTCCACAAAAAAAAAAAAAAAAACATCTTAGGATGTTTCAAACAACATGTCATGACATTGCATATGATGACATGTTGTTACTAAAAATATTTCCTAAGAGCCTTGGGGGTATGGCCTTAGAGTGGTACTACCAATTACCCACACATTCCTTGAGGAAATTTGAAGAAACAATTGAGTTGTTTGTACATTAGTTTGGAGTATACATTGAAGTACATGTAACAATCATAGATTTGTATAATCTCAAACAAGGAAAATATGAGAGCTTTTCTGAATTTTTAGCAATATGGAGAAATATGGTAGGAAAGTTACAGTTTGCCTTACCACCTAGGGAAATATTAGACATATTTATAATAAACTTACAAAAAAAAATCTCATACGATTTGGCACTGCCACTCTAACTTCCTTTGATAAAGCCATTTATTTGGAAAGGAGAGTAGAGAAATCCCTAATTAGAAGAGGTCAATTAAAAATAAAAAAATAAGAGAAGACCTCTAAAAATCAATACAAAAATAAGTATGTGGTGGGAGATGGGGTCACAAATAATAGGCCCCCTACAAACATAAATATTTCTAATGTTACAAAAAATTATATTGAAAGCACCAAAAACATCCCCACCACATAATTTCACAAAATTAAATCAACCATTATCAATGGTCTTACCATAATTGTTGGAAAGAGGCTTGATAGAATTGCCAAAAATTTGACAACCAGATACCACTCAAACCTAGTATAGACCTAACCAACATTGTGATTTTCATCAAGTTGATGGCCATTTAACCAAATCAAGCAAGAGATTTAAGCACTTAGTACAAGATTTAATTGCTAATGGTAAGTTGGAGGTAGAAGGTTCTTCTCAAAATCCCAAACCTCCTGCAAATATGCAAACTCCTACATAGAAGGCACAAAATGTAAATTAGAATTTATATATTTTCCAAAATCCACTACCCCATCATGGTAAAAAAGCATTAAATCAAGTGGATTATAAAAATATACCCCATCCAACACAATATGTGGGTATGATTAGTAGCGTTCTAAATACACAAGTTTCTCAAAATGCATTCGTTCCTACGTAATATTTTGTTACAATAAAGAGTTTTTGAGAGAATGAATCTCAACCTTTATCTTTTGATTATTCAAAAAGTGAATCAGACTCCAAAATTGATATTAGTTCCCTTCATTCCAATATTTTAGAGGATGATTCAAGACCTATGATTCCTATCATAGATTTTATTGTTCCTAAGGAACCCTTTATGAGATTCTTGACAAATCACCCATCAATGTGTTAAAATCTCCCCTTAGAGCAAGCAATAACTCATAGACTTCATCCCATTCAAGTTATCCCAACTTCTTCACCTGTTGTTATTCATTATCTTACACAATAAATTCATAGAGTGGGTATGGTTGGAGCCACAACCAGACAACAAGCTCAAGCCCAGACATCTCAACCTCAAACATATTCATCTCAATCAAGTGATCCTGTTCAACCACCTTTAATATTGAAGGTGCCTCATAAAAGTAATAATGTAGTCAAACCTCAACAAAAAATACCTTTTGACATTAAAGAACAATTGGCTAATACAATGATAAAAATTTTACTTCTAGAGCTTCTTCAATCCTCCCTATCTATAGGGAAGAGTTGATGAATTCCCTAAGCCAGATGATGGTGTCACAAGATATTAATCCTAATTCTATAATAAATGTTGTAGCCTCTCATAGAGTGGATTACATTGATTTCCATGATAAGGATATTCCTCCTCAAATTTTACACAAAGATAATCCTCTTTATATAACAACATTAATTGGGGATGTTTGTGTTAAAAGGGTGTTGATAGACAATGGGTCATCCTTGAAAATTTGCACTTATATTTTTTTCAAAAGGTTTGGATTCAAAAATGAGGACTTAAGAACAATAGATTTGATAATCAAAGCCTTCAATTATGAAACTTAAGAAGCTTGTGGTGTGATGTCCATCCTGCTACAAGTTGGCCCTAGAATTTTTAAAAACATCTATTTATCTTATACCCTACTCAACATCGTACAATATTTTTCGAGGGCATCCATGGATTAATACAATGACGGTAGTCCCCTCTACTTTACATCAATGTGTGAAATTTTAATTTAAAAGTAAACTTGTCACCATCCATGGTGACCCTAGGCATTTTTAGTTATGTGTGATGGTTGATCGAATCGATGTTCCTTTCTATCCCTCATTGTCATCGTCATCACCTCATACTCATTGTCCACATTCATCTACACCAAATATACCCTCTTCATCTACCCCTTCCACATATGTTGATACATAAACAATAGATCCCTCCATATTTTATTCTCTTGCATATGAGGTGCTAACTGATTTATCCACCATACTATTGTCATTTGAACATAAGGATATTTCTATACAAGATTCTTTCATTTTGTCTTGGCTACCACCATCTCCATGTACAACATAATTACCCCATAACAAAGGATATGTATACCATGTTGGTAGTTGTACATTCATTTTTTTTGGATATTTCACAGATGAAATTATCATTAGCAAAATAAAATTATTCTTTTATGAGATTAGTTTTACCCATTGCTATTTTTTAGACAAATATACAATTTCCAAGCAAATCATGTGTGACATGGGTTATAGGGGAAAAGGCCTAAGTCACCATAAAAATGACATATGTGAACCTATTGACACTGAAGAATATCCTATGCAATGTGTTATTGGTTACATCCCCACAAAATTCCAACCTTTTCACTTCAATTAAGATGATAATCTAATCATGTATGACAAATATTTAGAAAATCAGGAACACCTAAAATGGATCAAAAAGGATGAAGGACCTCCTTTTTCCTCCAATATTTACTGCAATATGTTTTTAGTGCTTTATGAAATCGCACATGATGAGATCATGCAAAATTGTTTCTTCTTCGATGGATCCATTTTTTTTATAGATAATATACTATAGCATTAATACTAGGTTTTACAGGTTGACCCAAAACCTTTTACAAAAATCAGCCCAGGGCTATTGATGAACATATCCTTACTAAGGATCCTATATATGTAAAATCTACATGCTGCCAAAGCCATTACATCCGGTAAGGCACATAACCTGTTATCAAAAAGAAAATTCACATACAATATTTTGGGTATACCCCGATAAAACACGCATGCATCATAATTACAAAAAAAAATAGACACGGATCCCTTCCTTGAGATAATGGAGAAACAAAAAGTTGTAGACACACATAATAGTGTACTGAAAAAACTTCCACAAGCTCTGTATTGATAGTTACTCTTAATAATTCTTTGGTAATTACTTTCTTCCGTATATGACATGCTTTGGTACCACATACTATCTTGGCCAATCAACCTTGGATAAGTGAACCTACTGGCTATATTTATGGCGGTGGCTATCTGGTGGTCCACGTGGTTTTGGTTTGAAGTCTTATATTGTCATTTCTTTCCTTCCCTGTGATTATCAACCAACCTTAAATTACTAAGTTGACTAGGAGCCATGTTATCTGACATGTGACTATCCCCATTAGTCTTTGTGGTATTTCCAAGTAGCATCCATGAAGACTGACAACTCAGATAATTTTTATTGTGAGTCCAATTCAAAAAAGATACGGGAATACTCCTAGCCTTCGAACTTACAGTGCCTTCCCTATTGGTAAATTTGACTATCATTCTTGGAATTCTTGTTGAATAAGCTCCTCTACTTCACTCGGGACACCATGTTCCCATTTGAAAAGTATGTCACCATCAACACCCAAATTGGCTAGCTTATCAACAATTTTGTTAGCTTCTCAAAAGACATGTTGGGATTTTCTGTCCTGTCTTCCCTGGAAAAGGATCCTAGCCTCTTCAACAATTGTTTTAATCCTCCAAGGAGGTTTTTTCCAATTATTAAGGATATTTATAACATGCATAGAGTATCCTTCTATGATAAAATTGCCTTCTAAGTCTTGAGTCATTTGAATGCCTCTCCACATAGCTCTAGCTTCAGCTTCGTTGTTTGTACTTGTTCCCAAATATTTAGAAAACGCAAACATCATATTCCCATTATGATCTTGCACAATACCACCAGTGCCTGCTCTACCAGGATTGTCCTTATATGCTCCATCAAAATTAATCTTAAACCAACCCATAGGAGGTGGAGACCACTTAACATTGGCTCTGGGGTTGACTACCCTAGGCATAGACTCATATAACAAGGTTAAGCTTAAATGTTGAGAAATCATGGTATCCTGCAAATAATGTTTACAGCTATCAAAAGGGATAAGTTTCACATTCTTTTTGGCAAAGGATAGGATCCTGGCAATGATATTTTGATGATCATGGATAGACTCATTAAAGACTCTATGGTTCCTTTCTAACCACACCTACCAAATATAGTGATTGAGACAAATTTTCTACATGTATCTAAGTATTTGGATTGAAAAGGGGCAAGGCCACTGGATGAACAAATCAAGTACGGTGGCTGGTTTAACCCATGAAATATTGAAGGCCTGAAAAACCCCACTTAGAATAGTCAAGAAAAAAGGGCACTCAAGGAAAATGTGATAAATGGTCTCCCAATTAACCCTACATAGATAACAATGATTAGTGATACAAATACCTTTAGGATCATATTATCAATGGTTAGAATTCTTCCTTGGATAACCAACCATGAAAAGATTGTAATTTTTGGAATTAAATTTTTTATCCAAACTAAGTCCTTTTGGAGGACAAAATCCTCATCATCAAGAAGAAGCTTGTAAGATGATTTAACAATGAACTGCCCATTTTTCGTAGGAGCCCAGGTCACTTGATCTTCCTTGGGTCTCATGGGGATAAACTGTTGTTCGATAATGTTACAAACATCATTTTATTCTACTTGAAATACCTAAATTTTTATTTGTTTCCACTTCATTCTACCTTTGTCTTCAACCATATAATCGAAGACTTTTCTGCCAATGTGTTCTTCTGTGATATCTCTGATTCGGGCTATGTTAGGATATTGCATCAGTGGTTCGTCCTTAGCCCACCTGTCATTCTAGTAATTTATCCTCTCACCATTGCCTAAAACCCATATTAAACCTTTTTTGATGATTTCCTTACAATTAAGAATTGCTTTCCAAAAAGCAGAACCTCTGATTGGAACTGAGTCACTTAGAAATTCCATATTTTGAAGATACTTTCGTTTGATGATAACTATCCATTCATTTTCTTCACCAAAAATGAGACACCACACCTGCTTAACTAGTAAAGCTAAATTTATATGAGCAATTCTCCTTAGACCTAAGCCCCCATTTTCCCTCGGTCTGCACACTTTGGTCCATCCTACAAGGTGTATCCTTTTTTTCTCCTCTGATCTAGTCCATAAAAATTCTTTTTGGAGTTTCTCAATTTTTTGGAAAACCTTCACAGGGAATTTGAAAACTGAGAGAAAATATACTAGAATGCTTTGAAGAGAGGCCTTAGTGAGGGTCAACTTTCCTGCTTGAGATAGAAGATGACCTTTCCATCCAACAAGTTTTTTTTGAATTCTTTCAATAACCCTGTCCCACATTGACTCTCTCGGAGAACCAATGAAAATAGGGAGACCAAGATACGAAGTGGGGAGGTTTGCTATATCACACCCTAAAATTTTTGCAATCCTTCTTTACCTCTGAATGGGGGTGTTCAAGAAATATAACTTGCTTTTACTGAAATTAACTTTCTGACCAACAGCATCCTCATAGAGTTGCAAGATGTATTTAATTATTTTGGCCTCAACCATTGATGCCTTAGTCAATATAAGGGTATCATCGATGAATTTTTGGTGATAAATAGCCCTAGTGAGAGATGTTGCCTTGATTCTTGATATTAGCCTTGAACTACAAGCATTTTTTATGGTTCTGCCTAAAGTTTCTGCCACAATGATGAATAACATGGGGCTGATAGGGTCCCCCTACCGAATTCCTCTATGACTTTAAAAGTAACCAGCAATTGTTCCATTAACTAGAATTGAGAACCATGTTTTATAAATACATTCTTTGATCAAATTAACCCATTGGTGGTGAAAACCAAACTTAAGGAGGACAACAATCAAAAAGTCCCAATTTAACCTATCAAATGCTTTGTTCATATCAAGCTTGAGGGCAAAAATAGACTTTTTAGTCTTATGAGCAGAGTGTAGAGCTTCATGAACTATGATAACTCCATCCAAGATTGACCTGCCCTAGACAGAGCTTCCCTGGCATGGATCTATGATACGGGGAAAAATATCTCTCATTCTATTTGCAATGGCTTTAGTTAGGATCTTGTAAGAAACATTGCACAAACTAATTGGCCTGAAGTTAGCCATATATTCAGGGGTTTGCTTCTTAGGAATTAGAGAAATAAAAGTAGAGTTGATACCTTTTGGGATATGATTGCTTGCTTGGAATTCTCTAACAACAAAAATTACATCCTCACTTACGATGTCCCAAAAATCTTGATAGAAATGAGGGGGAAAGTTGTCGAGTCCCGAGGATTTGTCTGGCTCCATGCTAAACAAGTCTTCCTTAATTTCCTCATTATAAAAGGGAGCTAGAAGCTTAAGGTTTATATCCTCATTTATTATGCTAGGAATGGATTGCAATAGAATATCTTTGGCCTCCTCATTGCACTACAATTCCTGACCAAGGATAGAATTGAAATAAGTTACTCCCTCCTTTCTGATTTTTGTTAAGTCTTGAGTAATAGAACCATCTGCTTTTTTTTTTAAATTTTATCTTGTATTGCTTCTGTTTCTAAGCGTGGTGATGTGAAAAAACTTGGAATTTGAATCTCCATATTTCAACCAAATATCCCTTTATTTTTACCTCCAATAAATTTTCTCACAGGCCAAAATGTTATGAAACTCTGCTAGTTTTGTTCGTTCCTCGTACCTAGTAGTTTCATCAACATCACCATGTTGGATCCTCTGATCAATTGTATTCAAACTTTCAACAAACTATTTTTTATTTTCAAAGAGGTTCCCAAAGACCTCTTTGTTCCAAGTTTGGAGCTTTTCCTTAAAAAAATTTAATTTGCCAGCAATTTTAAAAGCTGCACTACCCTTGATAGGTTGCTACCACCATTGACTTAAGTTATCTCTAAAACTAGAATGTTTGATCCACATAGATTGAAATCTGAAAGGTTTATTGAAGGACAAAGAGTTAGGTATCTCCAACAAAATGGGATTATGATCAAAGGCAATTTTAGGAAGGGCTTGCAGGGTAGAATCACCAAACAAAGTTGTAGCCTCATTTGATAGAAAAAACCTATCAAGCCTTTCTTGAATGAGATGACACCCTATCCGCCGATTGCTCTAGGTATAATTTGATCCTCTAAGTTTTACATCCATCAACATGTTGGAGTTCACAAAGTCATTGAACTCATCCATGCTCCTAATAGGTGGTCCATTTCCACCCATTTTGTTTGAAGGGTAAAGAGGAGTGTTAAAATCCCTAGCCAGAATACAAGGGACATTATGGAATATTTCACTCAGATTGCTTAAGTACTCCCATAGTAGATCTCTCCCTTGAATTGAAATTGAGGCATAAATATTTGAAATGATCCATGACCTGTTACTATTTATTTCCTTAAATAAAATACTAAGAACCCTGTCATCTTTCTGAATAATGGTGCCTTCTACTATCCGAGGATCCCACAAAGTCATAAGGCCTTCAGATGCTCCTCTGGATAATTTGCAAACCATCTCCCCTTGATTCCAAATTTTTTTTGCTATTTTATTTTACTGAATCTCATCAATTTTTGTTTCTTGCGACATGATAATAGTTGGATTCACTTGATTTCTTATTACACTGACTTCCCTGTGTTTGGGTAGGCCATTAAGTCCTCTCACATTCCATAAGAGGAACTTCATTTAGATTGTTTGGGATTTCTTCCTCTCCCCCTCCCTTGAGGGGGTTTTCCTAATTTGTTGTCTTCAAAACCCGAAATAACCTATTGAAACAAGGTTCTCTATTTTCCATTGGCAATGTCATTATCAATTTTAATTTTTTGATGCTCAGCATTTGATATTCTCCCTCTTATTTTTTCACTACCAAAATCTATAGGAGACTTCACAGTGCTCCTAGTTTGTTTAGGACTAAACTGAGGGGAGATAATTTGTTGCAGAATTAGACTGCCATATTCCTCAGTCTAAAGAGTTTCACATATCTCCACCCCTACATACAAATCTTCTCCTTTTTTCTTGTATTCCCCTGGTCTACAAAATGGCCCCTCAGTAGGATTCACTTAGCTCATAGTGATAATGTTAGGGAGATATTTTTTATTTTCCAATACCTCAACTTTCTTCCTAAGTTTTTTAGCATTAGGGTTTGGCTTTGGTATGCCCACTAGGCTTGAAGTATTTCTAGCATTGGGGTTTAAGGATCCTGAATTGGATGTGGATTCTAGAGATCGTGCATTAGGGTTTGGATTTGTGATGCCCATGGGACTTACAATAATTTCAGCATTAGGATTTGAGGATCCTGACTTGGATGGGGATTCGAGAGAGTCAGAAAGATTAGCCTGAAGGTGTTGGGCTTCCATATCTTTTGATAATCCTCCTACTCCCATATTGGATAGAACTGAAAATTTATTTGAAACTAGAGGATTGGAACTTACCTGTGTATTTTGGTTGCCAACAACCTGTTGTTTTCCTTTGTCTTGCTAGGACCCTGCACCCTATCTTTTCTTTTTTTGGTAGACATAGTTTGCTTGATTGAAATTTTCTCTGCCAAGGAAACTCCTCAAATTTCCTCTTTCTAGCATTCCTGCTTCTGCTTTTATCTATTCATTGCCAGGTTAGGGCACTGATTACATAGATTTCCTTGATTTTTACATTTTGCATAGAATGTCGGTTTGTTCTTGTATTCTACCGGCTATTTTCTATAGTATTCTCCATACTATAGCTCAAAAAACCTTGGCAATTCATTATTCAAATTATAATTTACATAGATTCATGCATGAGTCATCCTTGTCCTAGCCAAGATCACATGGTCAATGGAGATCAGGTCCCCTATAGTTCTAGTTATGCCTTGAAGCTAATATTCATTGAAGAACTGGGCAGGTAGACTTGGGATACGAACCCAAATAGGGTCAATGTTAATATTTTGCTTTTTAGGGTCAAAATATTCACCCCATCATCTGATAAAAAGGCTCCTTTTGCATAGAAACCAAGGACATCCTGTTAAAATGTGGTTGCATCCTCCATATTGTTAAAATGTATAATGAAGAACCCTCGAGTTAGAGATACCAACTCCAAGCTACCTACCAGTCACAATTTACCCATTGTCCAAGCCTTGATAGTCTCCATATCCGGCCTACCTCCCAAAAACTTGTCTACTAGGGAGAATTCTTCCATTAAAAGAAAAGGGCTCATGGAACTTGTCGGGGCTGAAATTTTATTATTTACTAGAACTAGGGGTAGAAGAGAGAGAACCACATTTCTTTTTCCTCTGAGATTCTCAACAAAAGACAACCACTTCTTGGGCCCTGCATTGTCCTTCGTATATTTTTTTTCGGGGTCTTTCTAAGGAGGTTCGGGCCCCCATGTGATGCTCGCCTCCAAATCTACCACAACTTAATCGCCTTCCTCTGGATCCTCGCTTGATCCATGCTTGAGGTTTCCACCCACCTCTTTCATACCTGCTCTACCTCTACCGCCTTATCTAATATTACTGCCCAAAAAATTCAAACCCTCACTCCCGTCGCACCCGCTAAACCTCAGCTCACTCATTCCTCTTGCTGAAGGAGAATGGAAGAAAAAATTCTTCAATGGATCCATCCCATGTATAGTACACATTCAAATTTCAACTACACAAGATGAATTAGCAAATTTATCCTTAGAATAACTTCAAGAAATGGGCATTTCACCCACTCCTCCCAATTTCAAAAGAGATTTAAACATTGTGATAGAGGACATTTTGAATATTAACATTGGCACTGAAGCCAATCCTCGCATGGTTAAAATAGGAGCTACTTTGAGTGAAGAAAAATAAGCTAAATATATGAGCCTCTTCACATATATCCTAATGTCTTCACATGGAATTTCGTGGATATGCATTGCTTAGAGCCATCCATAGGCATGCATCATTTATTCGTTCATCCTAATAACAAACTAGTAAAATAAAAACTTAGAAAAATGTACCCTAAAATCACTTTATTGGTCAA
Source organism: Wollemia nobilis (assembly GCA_028583015.1). Taxonomy (NCBI): domain Eukaryota; kingdom Viridiplantae; phylum Streptophyta; class Pinopsida; order Araucariales; family Araucariaceae; genus Wollemia; species Wollemia nobilis. Next base: position 1,619,692 of record JAQPPZ010016974.1, on the reverse strand, counting down.
ATAAGAGCTTCAAAAGCTCTTAGATGTGGATTTCATCCAAGCCATCGATTATTCTGACTGGATATCCAATATTGTTCTAGTATCTAAAAAGGAAAATAAGAAAATTAGGGTATGTACTCATTTTAGGGACATTAATTTCGTGTATCACAAAGATGATCTTCCTCTCCCTAAAATGGATCAAATCGTATATTTTATGATTGGTAGTGGGATGTTATCCCTTATGGATGTTTTCTTAGGATATAATCAAATTTGAATAGCACCAGAAGATCAACCTAAAACTACTTTTCTCACACCATGGGGAATCTTCTATTGAAAAGTAATGCCCTTTGGTTTGAAGAATGTCGATGCAACCTATAAAAAAGCCATGACCTATATGTTCCACAATATGATGTATGAAATTTTGCATGATTACATCAATGATATTATTGCACACACTATTGATGAGGAAAACCAAATTACTAACCTTCAATGGATATATGATAGACTCCGTGAGTATAAAGTCCACCTGAATCCAAATAAGTGTGTTTTTGGTGTCAAATATAGAAATTTTTTAGGGTTTATTGTTTCCATATGAGGATTAGAGATAGATCCAATTAAGATAGATGTCATTATAAATATGCCACCATCCAAAAATTTAACTAATATTCATAGTCTACAAGACAAACTCCAATATATCTGTCAATTCATTGATAAGTTAGAAGATAAATGCCAACCTTTTTTTAAGCTTCTTGTGGGTGTGTTTTCACACTCCCATCCTTTTCAAAAAATATTATATTTTATCTTCAAAGAGTTTTCCAAGTTTTGAAGGTATTAATGGGTGGGCGAAAAATGTTGAAGTAACAATAATGGTCAAAGGCAGATCAAACCGATAGATGGATGGTAAAATAAGTTAGGGCAAGCAGATACCCGCCCTCAAAGCCTTGGGTGAAAATTCCTAAAATATCCATTCAACTTGTTGAGCGGACCTTTCGGGGGGCTGACTTGGGTAGATAAATCATAGAGGCCCACCTTTTGAAGAACAAGGAGAACCCCCCACCCAACCTGAGTGTGAGGATAAGAATACAAAATGGGCGGTTCATATGAGAAACACCCACCTTTTCCCTCCAAAACCTCCATGGGAGGAAGGAAGGATAAAAAAAGCACCCATCGAGCATGCAAGGCTCCCACCACTCAAATTTCAAATAGAGGACTTATCTGCCACTTTAGAAATTTGGGTACCTAACAACGTACACAAAAGTGATGGATTTATGGTGCAATGCTCCTGAGGTGTTCTAGTTTTTTAAATGCACTGCCTGAATAGGGATCACCAGCCTAGGAGGAAAATAAGGTAATTGAGCAATAATGAGCTGGGCAAAAGATCAAATGGTCTATATTGTCCCAGAAACACCTACCACCTTCTAGAAGATCGATGCTTCCCAGTGGAGCAATAACTAGGGTGGCGCTCGTCAACTGTAAAGAACATCCTCCTACCTATTGCTATTAATGTCCAAATTTTGAAATCTATGTAAATGTAACTATAAATAGTGGAATTTTAGCCATTCCAAAGGGTGAATCTTTAGCCATTACAATTCTTATGTAAGGTTTCCCCTATGTAAATACAATTCTGCATTATTTGACTTCTAACTGTGTCTACTTGTTCTTCACTGAATATATGAATATTCAATTTATTATTTGCCTAAGTCATATTGTATTATTATAGTATCTAGATTTTATGGGGTGTTCTTGAGCGATTAAGGGGGAGCATATTCATTATATGGTTTGGGGGTTTATTTATGCTAATGCCCATTGAGCAGGAGTGCTTTTATTCTGCATCCTGGATCTCATGCACCCACTCGTCAGTACTAGAATTTACCTCCCACCCACCATTGATAGAGAGCTATAATAGGAATGTTATTGGGTGATTAGGCATAGATTCTATGTTTCATATGGGGTATTGTGCTTGCATAGGTCTTGATACAGCTATACCCATCCTTGTGAATTTAGCTACAACCTTTTATTTATTTATTTTCCCTTTTCCTTTTCCCTTTTCCTTTTGTGGTGTAGAGTAGCTATAATAACCTTGAGGAACTGACCTTCTCTGAATATCATCCACTCCACCCTCCTGATGCAACAGTCATTCTATGATGCTTGGCACTAGTCTATTCACCTTGCCCTACGTGCGATGTTGGATTAGAAACCAACACTTCTTAAGAAAGGTACCCATTTTAATTGGGATGTTCAAAAATTACTTGCTTACACCACCTGTACTTATCCCTCCTAAACTAGAACAACCCTTTATCTTGTACATCTCAACTTCAAAGCTCGCATTGGGGTAATTCTCATACAACATGATGAGGAAAAGAAAGAGCGAGTAATTTACTATATTAGTAGTACTTTAATGAGTTATGAAACTCGCTACACACCCCTAGAAAATATTTGTATCTCTATTGTGTTCTCTATGCAAAAATTATGCCACTACATGCTTAGTCAAAGAACATTTGTCATAGCAAAATTTGATCCATTACATTATTTGATGAGTAGACCTTACTTATCAGGGTGATCAACAAAATGGGTTCTCACCTTAAGTGAATTTTATTTAACCTTCATTGGCAAAAAGTCCATCAAAGGACAAGTTATAGTTGATCAGCTTGCTACCGCTCCCCTTGAGTCTACTCATCCTTTAACAGTAGAATTTCTAAACGAGTACCTTAACTTAGAGGATGACTATTATGATTCTTTATCATTATTCTTTGATGAAGCTCTATGTATGAGTGGTGTTGGCACATGCATCATATTGGTGTCTCCATAAAAACAATTAATTCCCTTATCATTTACGCTTCAATTTTCTTGCACAAATAAGACAATAGAGTATGAGGCTTTAATATTGGGTTTACATGCAGCTTTGGCCTTAAGGACTAAAGTATTATCTATTTTTAGAGATTCACAACTTTTGGTAAATCAAATTAACTATATACCAAACCCAATATAAAAAACTTCATTCTTATAAGGAGCTTTTCCAAAAACGTATATCTTTTTTTGAAAAGGTCACCATTGAAGCCATTCCCTGTTCTAGAAATAGTTCTACAGATGCTATGGCAACAACTGCTTCCCTAATTCCATTAAAGTTGTATGATGATCAAGTCACTATTATCATTCATCAACTTCAAGGGCCTAACTCACTATAATCTAACCTAACACCTTTGGATGTCTTTTTAATAGAATATGCATCATTAGAACCTTGGTATGTGGATATCCTCGAATTTCTCCAAAATGGCTCATTTCCAGATGGATTTGATAGAAACCAATGTAGAATTCTATGTAAAAGAGTCATCCACTTTGTCATCCTAGGTAATACCCTTTATAGGAGATCTTTTGAAGCTATTATTTTAAAATTCCTCAATACATAAGAGTCTCAAAGAGCACTAAGTGAAGTGTATGATGGATCTTGTGGTGGTTACTTTAGTGGTAGCACTATAGCCAAAAAACTCTTATGGATGGGTTATTATTGTCCTTCCATGAAGAAGGATGTAATTGATTATGTGCGTCAATGTGACAAGTATTATCAAAATGCAAATCTTGTCCATGCTCCTACTCATAATCATCAATCCATTTCTTTCCTTTGGCCCTTTTCCAAATGGTACCTCAATATCATTGGGAACGTCAATTCAATTTTATTCAATGGCCATAAGTTCATTATAAAAACAACTGAGTACTTCACAAAATGGATAGAAGCCATACCATTAGCTTCTTGTATAGGGTTTCGAGTCTCTAAATGCATTTTAATCAAATTATATGTAGATTTGGGATCCCCTATACACTTGTTTCAAAAAATGGAAATTGTTTTAAAATAAATATATAAAAAATATCTGCATATAATATAAAATAAAGCATAGATGTTCTACTCCCTATTATCCAAAATGCAATGGCCAAGTTGAGGTATTTCATAAAACCTTAATCAAAATATTAAATATATTGGTTAATAAGTCAAGTAAATACTAGAATATTCAGTTATATCACACCTTCTAGGCTTATAGGACCAATTTACAAACCCCTACAAGTGCTTCCCCTTTTATCTTGGTCTATGGCATCGAAGTCATCTTCCAATTTGAGCTTTAAGTACCTTCTTTAGGGCTTATGCTTCAAGATGCAGAAATAGGAGATGAGTATCATGTTGGATGATTAAGTCAATTATAATTACTAGATGAGAAGTGCACAAATGTCTTAGAGCATCTTCGCACCTATCAAGAAAATATTAAAATATCATATTCAAAGAAATTTTATTATAGATCCTTTGAGTTTGGTGACCTTGTTCTTAAAGAAAATAAAAAAAAAACATTAATGCTCTAACGGACCTCAAAGATAAATTTAAACCAAATTGGTTAGGACCATTCATCATAACTACTAAATTTAGATTAGGTGCATATCATTTGGCCACACTAGATGGAAAATATCTTAAGGAGCCAATGAACATAATGCATCTCAAGAAGTACTATGCATAAAATCATGTCTCACCATTGTACATAACCATCTTGCATTTTGTACATAAAGTATTTTGCATTTGTCATTTTACATATAGCCCATTCTATAACTTCACTTATCTTACATAAATCATCTATCATGTAGATACATTTTTTACACCTCCCAAAGTTTATTTTAGTCCAATTGCATATGTCAAATAGTCACATCCAATTATTATGTTATTTAAATATTAGATAAATGTTATCAAGTTCATAGTCAATCTTGGTCTTTTTGAATGATTAAGAGTTTATCTCGAACCACTCACATGATTCATATTTTAATAAAATATTGATCCTTGATATTGATTAAAAATCTCTCTCGAATCAAAAGCACATTCCTTATTAAGAAAAAAATTGAGTTTTGAGAATTGATTTCGCCATTTCAAACCAACCACATATCACACTTATTAATAAAATCTTGTGTCAAGAAATAGATGATGCCTCGATTGGTTTAAATATTGAAGCAAAAAAGTCTTCTTGCTTGTCCCATTATGCACATAGTCCAAAAATAAAAATAAATATACATCTTTACAAAAATTATAAAAAATGAAAAGAGTGAGTAGTAAGGATAGAATTACACTTCCATCCATATGGATATGTAGTTTAAATCCCCAAAGCTTTACTTCTTTTCACAAAAGAAAACAAATAATAATAAATCTTCAAGTAGTAAGGATAGGGTAAAAATTCTCATCGAACTTGTTGAGAATATGATTTCCCAAAGCTTGGAGACCCAAATAAATACACAACAAATAATAATAAATCTCCAAGTAGTAAGGATAGGGTAAAAATTCTCATCATACTTGTTGAGAATTTGATTCCCCAAATACTGGAGACCTTTAATATTGGACTATGTTTATGCATGATGACACATCTCTCTTGAAGAGACCTTTGATCACATGTAAGAACAAACTAGTCTCTTGGTTCCCTCCATGACTGGTTTAATATCTATCTTACTCGAGATTGGTAAATGAATCCATATTTTGCACACACAATGGTTCTTAAATTGGCTTGCATCATTACCTTACTCAAAATTGGTAAATGAAATTCACAAGCACACACATTTGGTTCTTGAGATATTTGCATCATAATCAATATCAATATGGGAACAGAATGCACGAGTCACACAATGGTTCTTGATAAACTTGATTTTTTCTCAAAGATAACCAAGATTCTCCTTGAATTTTGATTAGCTAAAGTCACTATATCTTCATGGATTTGTATGACTATTAGCATAAGCAATTGAGGCTAAATCAATAATTAGTCTTGCATTTCATATCTACCACTTTAGTACAATGCATTCTCAATCATTTACTTCATCATATTGCATGATTATTTACCATACATAAATTTACATTGTCCATACATAATTGCTTGGTCATATAGTTGCATAAGAACTTTGCGACGATGTCATGAGATACCCTAGTAAGACTTTTATTATATTCACTTCACATTAGGAATATCATGTCTAACACAAGTTCTCTATCACATTATTCATGCTCAGTCCCACATTATTCTTTACACCCTTAAATATGAATCAAAATTAATTTCAAGATGGTACATTATTCAAACATTCACAATGTTATAATACCCTTTCGATATTAGCATAACAACATACCTCACATAGGATCCACTTCATGACTACACATGAGGTGTAACCTCCATTTAGTGTCATACACAAGCATACATTCTTGAGGTCTATTGCTGAAAAATCAACATCATAAGGGTATATTTCCCAATACACTTTTATACAAATTTCAATTACATCCCATCAAACCACATCCCATTCTCCTACAATCGCATCTTGAATATCATGATAAACATTGCATTAGAAATTGAACATGACTACAAGAATAATTATGTAAGACATTAAAAACAATAAAAATATATTGTATTTGCATAACATATAAATAGACAAAAAATAGCAGTATGGTATTACTTTCAAAAAAGAAATATATACATATATAGTAGACTGGTATGCCACAAAAAAAAATGGTATACTCAGTCATCAAGAGAGTATACCATAAAAGAAATAATCTAGCACATCATCCCCTTGATCCCTTATCCTTGGATCCACCTCTCGACATACACAGTGAAGGTATGTTCATGGACTAAATCACTATCCATGAACTAGACCGTGCACCACTCTAACTTTAACTCAAAGCCATATCTACAAGTAAAGGCACTCTCTGATTCTTTGGAACTATCTGGTAGTATTGACCCTAATAGAATACCTCTCATTGATAGGCTCTCACTAGCCCACCCTATGAGTGATAAGAAATATTACTATTACTCATATGAGTAGGTCTACTCGAAGAAGGTGTAGCCCTCGCTTACTATTGCTAAGAGCATGTCTATATCAACTATACCTTAAATGATTGGATATGTCCTTCTTGAGTGGCTATCTATTGTACCTAGATCACTACCTAATCCCTTAGAGTCACTATCTCCCTCTTCTAAGCCTCCACCTCTCTCTCCAACTCATTAATTTACAACTAGTCCCCTCCACTCATCTCTCCCATCTCTACATTAGTTGTAACCCTCTTCTTTATCCCTCCCTCTTCTTATGATTACTACGATAAGTCCTATCATGGTGTATCCTCTTGCATCATTGTATCCTAGGACAATTATGGGACATCCTCCTATCTATATTCACCTACTCCTAGGAACCTCTACCACCCTAAGCCTAGGTGTTTCTCTAGGTTTAAGAACATAGGCTTATATTAAGAAGGGGGAACAGTATAAGATCAAATTTTACTTTTCTTTCCTAATATTATCCAATATAATCAATGGAAATATCAACAAAAATAATCAAATAAATGCACAAATCATCACACATAATAGAGATACCAATTTAATGTGGTTCACCCAATGTGGGCTACTCCATGGAGAAAATTGTATTGCTCCAAATTTTTCACACCCTTACCTTTAGGCTATAGGATCCATGCCTGGAAGGGGGATGTGAAAAGGATGGCATGGTACCTCGGACTGAGAGGCCTTGCGAAGGTCCCACCTCTCAAAGGAGGTGTATATTGGTGATTTTTCGACGGATGGTGGGTTCACCAGGAAACATTTAATGGCATTTTCCATGCCTAGGTTGGGAATGTGTTTTATGTGTTCGTTTTAGCCTTAAGCATTCAAGTCCTAGGTTTGGCCAAAATGCGTCTAAGCTATTCTATATGAAATGCAGATTAAATGAATACAGGAAAAACAAAATAAGACAAAAAAACAAAGAAATTGAGGAATGTTAAAAGAAAATACCTAATCCGGATGTCTGATGAAGATTTTGGTTCTTGAAGCAGTCAGGATCGTCTGGAATTTGATAGAATCATTTGATATTAGACAAGATTGTCTGAGATCTGACGAATTTGTCAGAGACCTGCAAACAGAGAAATTGGTGCAAAACACAAAAAATGCAACTATTCTAACAGAGGGAAACAATTTAAAATGACAGTAGCACTATCAAACTGAAACTTAAAAATAGAAACATGAATGAATTATTCTAATTAAATAATAATTATGACTTATTCATGCATTTGATCTAGATGGGTGAACTCCAAAATGTAGAATAGCATAAAATACTGAATAAACTAGCTAATTGCAGAATAAAACAACAGAGAAAAGATGGAGAAATGCAAACTTTAGGCACTGATTGCCTCAATGTTGACTGCAGTTGAAATTGTCTCGCATTGGTATGAAATCATCTCTGATTCGACAGGATCACCTCCTATCTGAACAGGATCGTCCGCAATGATGTAAGCTTGCTCCGGCTGAAAAACACTAAGGTACCTGCAACAAAACTAGTATAGAACTACTGCAAATATGAATTTGGGATGTTTTAACATGTATGAAGTTGGGTTACAGGAATTATCAGCCAGGGGGGTGCTAAGGGAAGGGCTTAGGATTAAATAGGCTTAAGAGGGAGGTTAAGAGGTTGGAGATCATCCCTATTTGGGAGATCTCCAATGGGGGAGGGTCTCTAACGACGCAGACACGCTTCTGCCCAAATTAGAGACCCGTTGGAATAGAAGCTAATTGTGAAAAATCAGTTTTGAGACAAGATTGTCTGGACGTCCTAGCCTAGACGAAATCGTCATATTTGGGGCGATATCATCTGATCGGTGACGATATTGTCAAACAGTCAAAACAACCTCTAAAAATGGCACGAAAAAGGGGGAAATGGATTACCCGACGGTTAACGGGCGGTTTGGGAGGTTAAAATTTGAATTTGAATTATTTATTGGAGTGAATGTAATTATTAAAATTTCACTGCACCAATTTTAGGGTGCTACATTTTTTTTGGTGAACCCGACGTGAATGCATTGTAAACCTTTTGAAAACAAAAACAAAACAAAAAATAAAATAAAACAACTAAAACATAGATGCATTTCAGATCATTTAAATTTAATATCATGTTTATATGATAGCTCCTAAGAAAATATTAGCAGTTACTATAAATGTAGAAAACCAATTGGCAGCCATAGAAGTTAACTTTGTGCTTAGTGTGCCTGAAACAGATAGAAATCAACTCTTGTGGGACGAACTTGATAGAAGACTTAGTGTCATCTCATCTAGGTCAACAAAACTTAAACAAATCAAGAGGCTAGTCCTAGATAGAATCTTGGATCCTCATCAACTTGTCTTTTATCATGAACTTCAGAGAGCTTGCCATAGATGGTTAGCTTATAGGAGAGCTCTTGTATCTTCAGAATTGTTCACCTTTGAGGAATACCTTGAGAACGCAGCCATTGTACACCAGTTCCTAGGTCGTGTAGAAGACCAAGAGGTTGTTCTTATAGATAGGGAAATATGGAATAGAGTTCCTCGAGCTGTGTTATATCGAGAGTATTGCCACGAGCTTTACTTCTATCAACCAACATCTAAGACAGATAATATCACTATAGCTCTTTTCATTAAATTTTTGAAGGAAAACTTTCAATTTGAAGAAGAACACTTCATGACTCCTGAATAACTTGAACCCATTAATGACATTTATAAGTTGTTTATAGAAAACTAGATTATTACTTTCAGTATTATTTCTTGCATTTATTGTGTTGCTTATCTTTACAATACTATTTCAAAAACAAAGAAAAACTAAAAAAACTAAAAAACATAGCAAAAACTTAAACATTTCATTTTAAATATTGTAGTAGGTATATAGTTAATATATACCTCTTAAGCTTGTTGCATATATATATATATATATTTGCTGAAATCAAAATTAAGCACAATGCCTAAACTTAGGAATGGTAAACAAACTGAAGGAGAAGAAGAATATTGGTTAGGAGATAAAACTAGAGACCCAAATGTACTTCCTTAAGATCCAATTCCGAAAGGAGAAACTCTAGATCACCCAGAAGATGACTTAGGTGAAGACAATGAACAATAAGAAAGTGTTAAAGAGGATGGATCCTCATCCCCTAGAGTAGCTCTAGATGGAACTATTGCTTTTGACAACGTAGATCATTTTTGGAAATTTCTCAATGATAACATTGACACCCTTAATGTGGCAGTTCATATTGATAAAGGGCAAATTAGTGACACTCAAGCAGCCATGGAACATGCGTTTGATGTGCGCACTAATCCTTTGTCTTTCATTGATCAAGAAAGTGATAAGGCTGGACCATCCAATACAGATATGGTCACTATGATTCAAAATATGTCAAAACAATAGGTTACCCAACCTCCTAAGGAACCTGTTATTCGACCTAAAATTGTTCCCACACAAAAAAAAACTTCCTTCACTACTTTACTTCGTCAAACTATTGATCAATATGCTTCAAGTAAACAAAAACCTAAAACGAAGCCAAACACCAATTTTCAACAATTTGGAATACAACATAATACCACTTCAAAATTCCTTCATAACACTTTTCCTACCAAAAATTTACACAATAGTAACATGGCATCTAATCTTCATGTCCCTCCATCATATGCTCACAAAACCCATGTCAATGCCCTACCGAACCAATATGGTGGGCAAACTAGTAATCTGGAAGCCATGGTGAAATAGTTAGCTTCGCGTATGGACCAGATAGATCCTTATCGTCCCTCGTACAATTATCGAGAGATCTATAGTCAACCTTTGGATCCCATAGTTGTAGCTCAACCATACCCTAAGCATTTTACCATGCCTATCTTGCCTATATATAAAGGAACCGAAGATCCCATAGAACATATTTGCATGTTTAGGATAGCATGTCATGATATATCCCATTATGACTTGCTATTACTAAAAATGTTCTCGAAAAGTTTATGTGGAATGGAATTAGAGTGGTACTATCAATTGCCCACTCATTCTTTGAGAAACTTTGAAGAAACAAATTGAATCTTTTGTCCATCAATTTAGTGCCTACATCGAGAGGCATGTAACCATTAAATATTTATACAACTTAAAACAAGACAAGGATGAATGTTTTGCCGATTTCTTAGCTAGATGGAGGTAGTTGATAGGAAAACTGCACTTTGTGCTACCTTATAGGGAAATGTTGGACATTTTTATTAATAATTTGCAAGAACAAATATCTTATGAGTTATCAACTGCTACTTTAACTACTTTCAATCAAGCTATAGATTTAGCTCAAAGAGTAGAAGATGCCCTTATTAGGAGAGGCCAACTTAGGAAGAAGGATGATGAGAAGACATCCATAAATCAGTATAAAAACAAACAAGTTGTTGGTGACAGAGTCACTGACAGCAGAAATGTTGCTAATATCAATGCAACGTAAACAACAAAAAAATTTATATTGAAACCTCCTGATAAACCTCCTCGAGAATTTACTAGATTGAATCAACCATTATCAACTATTTTACCCCAATTACTCATAAGAGGTTTGATCCAATTACCAGCTATCTGGGAACCTGATCCAACTATACCTAGATACAGAGCTGACTTACACTATGATTTCCATAGAGGACCTGGACATTCTACCAACACTTGTAAAAGTTTGAGACATAAAATACAGGATTTGATTGATAATAATGAAATGGAAGTGCAAGCCTTCCAACCTAAACAAAATGCTCCTAATAATACTCAAAAGACCATTCTCCAAAATCAAAATCAAAATGCTAATCAAAAATTAGACATATTTCAACACCCTTTACCAAGACATGGTAAAGAGGTGGCCAATCAAATCGAACATCATAATGTTCCTCCTCCTACCCAATATGAAGGAACCATTAGCGGACAATTACCTATTTAGGATCCTCAAATATTTGACATGACCTTATCCCTGGTTACGACCAGGCCCCTACATAATATTCCAACTCTTGATTCTAGTGATGTAGAATCAGATACTGAAAGTGAACTAGACATTACTTCAAACCAATCGAATAGTTCTGAAAATGAGTCAGATCCTATTCAACCCATCACAGATTCTATGGTTCTAGAAGAACCATTTCCTATAAGAGTTACTACTCGACCTTCTTCTAATTAATTCCTCTCAAATGAACAAGCCATAAACGCTCGACCAAGACCAGTTCAACGTCCTCTATATTACATTGTAGGTACCATTGGAGTCGTTACCCGACAACAAGCTCAAAATTCTCAACAAGAACCAAATCAGAATGATGGATCAGTTCCATTTGTTTTGAAAAATCCCAATAAAGGGAATCATGCTTCTCATGTTCAACCTAAACCCCCTTACAATATTAATGAACAATTATCCAATACTACAGCCAAAATTTCCCTTTTGGATTTATTAAGATCTTCTCCCACCCATAGGGATGAGTTGATGCTTACATTAAGCCAAATGATGGTACCTCAAAACATTCAACTTGAAGCTATGGCCAATACTATCATTACTCGAGAGGTTGATTGTATTGACTTTCGGGATAAAGATATCCCACAACATAGTTTACATAAGGATAATCCCTTATATATTACTGCTCTAATTGGATATGTAGCTGTCAAATGAGTCCTGATTGATAATGGCTCATATCTAAACATTTGCACTTTTGACTTCTACCAACAGTTTGGCTTTAGAAGTGATGAAATGAAAAAAACTGACATGATTATCAAAGCTTTCAATGACGAAACACAAGAAACGTGTGGAGTTATTACCATCCCCTTGCAAGTTGGTCCTAGAACCCTAGAAACAACCGTGTTTATTGTACATTGCTCGGCATCATACAATATACTCTTGGGTCATCCTTGGATCAATGCAATGTGGGCTGTCCCATCAACTTTACACCAATGTGTTAAATTCGAATTTAAAAATTAGTTGGTCACTATCCATGGTGACCCTAGACCCTTTGATATATGTGCTTTGGCGGAACCTGTTGGAGTGCAATTTTGCCCTGCTCTGTCATCCACACATCCTAACTCTTATTTTTCATATAAAACTATGAAACACACACCCATAACTTCACCTACTTCCCCTCCATTAATTTCATCCTCCTATATAGATCAACAATATTCTAAAAAAATCACTCTAGAACCTCAAAAAGATCTTAAATCTACAACCAATCCTTCATGTTCAACCCCTATAGTTTCAAAACCCATAGACACATCTATCATACCTTCCACATCTAAAGATATAGGGGATAATACTTCTACATCTTATGCTCTTTCTGATGAAATTTTATCAGATTTATCCACAACCTTAATATCAGAAAAAATGAATGCTTTCATGCAAGATTCAATTCTTTTAAATAACTTACCACCATCTCCTCATACTTTGGGCCTCCCACAACCTATGGGAAGTACTTACCAAGTCGGGAGTTGTGCCTTCATTTATAAAGGATATGACTGGGGAAGAATCCCTCGGAACATTAAAACTCATCATGAGGGATATGCTCAGTGTTATTTTACCAATGAATAAATTAAAGCTAAACCCATAATGCTTAAAATGGGATATAAAGGGAAAGGCTTGGGACCTTTCCAAAATGGCATGAAAGAACCTTTCGAGGTAGAACCATGGCCTGCTCATTGTGGTGTGGGCCTATTTCCTAGTAAGGGTCAACCCTTTCCTTTTGAAGATGATGATCACCTCATATGTTATCAAGATTATTTGGATAGACATGTTGATTTGCCTCTAAAAAATCAGTCGTTTACATGTAACATGCTATCCATAGCTTATCTTGAAATGATTGCTGACCCCGATGAAGAGTTGGAAGGAGATATCTTCCACGATGTCTCTGTTGAAGAGATGTTACACAATGGATTTTATTTTGATGGTTCTATACCAACTATTGCCCAACTTGAGTCCACTAATCCTCAAGATGAATTATCCAAATTAACCTTACAAGAATTACAAGAATTGGGTGTTTCACCCGCCCCACCTAATTTTGGAAGAGATCTACACATGGAGGTAGAAAATGTCATTAAAATTAACATTGGAACTGAGGATAATCCTCACATAATCAATATTGGATCAAAATTAAGTCAAGAAAAACAAGAACAATACATTGCATTCCTTAAAGAGTATGAAGATATATTCACTTGGACATATGAAGATATGCCAGGTCTAGACCCTTCTGTAGTCATGCATCATCTAGTGGTCCATCCGGATGCTAAACCTGTTAAACAAAAAATTAGAAAAATGCATCCCAAAGTGGCCCTGCTAGTCAAAGGGGAGTTAAAAAAACTCCTAAATGTTGTTTTTATACAAGCTATTGATTATGCTGAAGGGATCTCAAATGTAGTTCCAGTTACTAAGAAAGAAGCTACCAAAGTTAGGGTTTGCATAGATTTTAGAGATATTAACGCTGCATGCCCTAAAGATGATTTTCCTCTTCCAAAAATGGATCAAATCATTGACTTTACTGTTGAGAGTGTTATTATGTCCTTAATGGATGGATTCTCCGGTTATAATCAGATCAGGATAGCTCCTGAAGATCAGGCTAAAACAGCCTTTATTACCCCCTAGGGTACTTTTTGTTGGAAAATGATGCCATTTGGCTTAAAGAACGTAGGTGCAACATATCAACGAGCTATGACTTATATTTTTCATGATATGATGCATGATATCCTACATGATTAAGTAGATGATATTATAGCTTGCTCTACTAATGAAGACAATCATTTAGATGATTTGAGAAAAGTTTTTAATCAATTACGAGAATATCTTATTCTATTAAATCCATAAAAATGCATATTTGGAGTTAATTCTGCTAAACTATTAGGGGTTTTAGTTTCTTTACGTGGTATCAAAATTGACCCTCTCAAGATTGCGGCCATCACTGATATGCCCACACCTATTAATATATCAGAGTTACGAAGTTTACAAGGTAAGCTTCAATCCATCCGTCACTTCATCGATAAGTTGGTGGACAAAACTGGTCCCTTTCTTAAACTTCTTAAGAAGGATGTCCCTTTTAATTGGGACGACGACTGTAGAGAAGCTTTTGAACTTCTCAAACAATACCTCCTTAATCCACCTGTGCTTTCACCGCCTAAACTTGATCGCCCATTTCTCCTGTATATTTTAGCTTTAGATTCTGATTTAGGAACTATGTTAGCTCAACTTGATGATGAAAATAGAGAACGGGCTAATTATTATATTAGTCGAACCTTCATCAGTTATGAAACCCGCTACACAACATTAGAGAAACTATGTCTAGCAGTCATGTTTGCTATGCAAAAATTATGACATTATATGCTTAGTCAGAAAACTTATGTCATTGCTAAATACGATCCCTTAAGGTATCTCATGAGTCGACCTTATTTATCGGGTCATGCAGCCAAGTGGGTTCTTGCTCTAAGCAAGTTTGATCTCACATTCATAGGACATAAGTCTGTTAAGGGTCAAATCATAGCAAATCAATTAGATCCTGCACCCTTAGAGTCTACCCATCCCCTCATCATTGAGTTTCTTGATGAATGCCTTCAATTAGAGGCAGACCATATTGAACAATGGTCCTTATACTTTGATGGAGCTCGATGCATGAGTGGGGCTGGTGTGGGTATTATTTTAATATCCTCGTAAAAACATCTTATTCCTTTGTCCTTCAAGTTAACATTTGCTTGCACCAACAATACTACTGAATATGAAGCTCTAATCCTTGGATTACAAGCTGCCTTGGCACTAAAAATTAAACATCTGTTAGTTTTTGGTGATTCTCAACTGGTTATAAACCAAATTAATGAAGTTTATTAGACCATAGATGATAAACTATGCCCATATAAAGCCTATGTTTTATAGCTAATGTCTTTATTTGATCAAGTTACCTTGGAAGCTATTCCTCAAACTTGCAACCATGCAGCTGATGCTATGGCCGCAGCTGCATCTCTCCTGCCCTTGGAGTTAGATGACGAATATGCCACTATCATTATTCGTCAACTCAAGGAACCTGCTTCAAATAAGTCATATTTAGAACCTTTGGATGTGTTTCTAATCAATGAAACTACTCCTGACCCTTGGTATACAGATATAGTTGATTTTCTTCAAAAAGGGACTTTCCCTACCAATTCTAATAGAAACCAACGTCGGTTATTATGTAGACGAGCAAGTCGATTTGTAATAATTGGCAATACTTTATATAGGATATCTTTTGAAGGTATCCTATTGAGATGTTTGAATCTAGAAGAATCCAAATCAGCTTTAAGTGAAGCCCACGATGGATCTTGTGGAGGACACTTTAGTGGTAGTGTCATTGCTAAAAATCTCCTTAGGATAGGATACTTTTGGCCTACCATGGAGAATGATGCACATGATTATGTGCACCATTGCGAAAAGTGCTAGAAACATGCTGACCTTGTCCATGCGCCTGCATAAGAGCTACAGGCTATTTCATCTCCTTGGCCATTTTCAAAATGGGGTTTAGATATTATTGGCAAAATCAATCCTATGTCATCTGATGGACACAAATTCATCATAACCGCCACTGAGTATTTCATGAAGTGGGTTGAAGCTATGCCTTTAGCTTCCTACACTGGCACACAAGTATCTAAATTTATTTTCAATAAAATCATTTTTAGGTTCAAAATTCCTGCAAAACTCATCTCTGACAATGGAACTTGTTTCAAAAATAAAGATGTTAAAAAATTATGCCAAAAATATAAGATTCAACATCGCTGGTCCACTCCCTATTATCCTCAAGGTAATGGTCAAGCATAAGCATCTAACAAAACCTTAATCAAAATTCTCAAAATATTGGTCAATAAAATTGGTCGTGACTAGCACATTCAGTTATATCCAGCCTTGTGGGCCTATCGAACTAGTGTTCGAACCCCCACTGGAACTTCACCTTTTGTTTTGGTTTATGGTGCTGAAGCAGTTTTTCCCTTTGAATTAGAAGTTCCTTCTTTGGCTCTGCTACTTCAATATACTGAAGTAGAAGATGAATATCGAGCTGGAAGACTCAGTCAGCTGGAACTCCTAGATGAAAAATGCAACAATGCTTTGGAGCATCTCCGTGCCTACCAAAACAAGCTTAAAAGATCATATGCTAAAAAAGTTCGTCATCGATCCTTTGAGATCGGTGACCTTGTTTTAAAATAAAATCAAAAAAATACTAATGCAACTAAGGACCTTAAAGGTAAATTTGAGCCCAACTGGCTTGGACCATACATTATCACTACTAAATTTGAATCGGGAGCATACAAATTATCTACCTTAGATGGTAAAGAACTTAAATAACCCATGAATATTTTGCATCTTAAACGTTACTATGTATAAATTTGGTTATTTCATCCTTGTATATATTTGTTTAAAATATTTCAAAATCACTGTCTTGTATTTCTTGCAATTTATAAATTCAAAAACACCAAAAACATTCATAATCATCAAAATCTTCAAAACTAATTGTTGTATTTATTTATGGCATTTGTTAATTTTTTTGTTCAAAAATAAAAATAATAAAACTCAAAACAGCAATATTCTTGACTCTTTCGAAACCAAAACAACATAAATAAGAGAGAGTCAATATTCTCAGAACTTCTCAAAATAGTATTTATTTATCTATATATGCTTACAAATGTTGCAATTATATGTTTCAAATTATTTTGGATAAATTAGCATTTATTTGGAATCCCTCACTTTCACAAACACAAAATAAATATCTTGATTTTATCTAGCATGATTACTAATCTCTCTTATATCAAAGTTCACAAAATTCAATTAAATAAAGTTTGAACACAGAGAATTGATCTTGTTATTTACTTAAACCAAGCACATCTTTTCATAATAAAATGATTATATTTGTAATTTCCATGCTTTGCTACATAGTAGAAGTGGTTTCTTAAGTGAAAATTTTCCCCTGCTATCTTATCATGCACATGGTCTAGAATATTTGAGAATTGGCAAAAGGACAAGCTCACCCCTACCCAGAATAAAAATCCCTTGCTCTACAGCTAATCTGAGCAAGTATCCCTAGCACAAAAAGAAAAAGCAATGTTCAAGCAAAAGAGAAAAGAAAAAAATGTTATTTTATATCATTACAGCAATATTTCAAGCATTATCTCAATTATCAAGCAAAAAAATACAAAAAGAAAAAAGAAAAGCAAAAGAAAGCAAAAGCAAAAGAAATAAACTCCCTTTCCCTACCCTTTGAAAAGAAAAGAAGGGTTGATGAGCTTGAATCCCTGGAATTCTCAATTATTCAAAAATTGTGAGGTAAGCCCCATAACAGGTGGTTTGTGCCCAACCTGCTTGGCCTTGGGTAACTCCTAGCGTGGCGATATGTCTATCACATTAGCGACCTTCTTTTGTACAGACCTATGTCTGCTTATGGATTAGCTAGCTCTTGATAATCTGACTTACATAGTAGTCTAGTATGGTTATATGCATCTACATCATGGTTAATGAACACTTATTTGGTTTATTCAAATCACTTGTATCATAGTACCTTGCTCAAAACTGGTAAATGAACATAGCAATTACACACACATTTAATATTTGAGAGATTTTGTGTATCATTATGATAAATCAAGATTGGAAATGAATTCACATATGCACATGGGATTCCTTATAAATCTAACTTTTGTCTTTAAGATACTTTGAAATATATTTTTTGCAAAATTGTTTGGATAAATTCATTTTCTTCTTTCAAGTACAGTTGTTTAAATCTAAACACAACTACATGCATACTAGAAAACTCAAAATTTCTTTCAAAACCATCCAATCAAAACATATATATATATATATATATATATATATATATATATATATATATATATATATATATATATATATATATATATATATTATCAACTTTCGCGACGATGGTATAGTTCCACAACCAAAATTGGAATTTTATGCCTAGTGCAAGTCCTTATCTTCATATTTTCTTTTTATTAAAAATCAATCATGCAATAAAACTATTTCTTTTTTGGATTTCGTGATGATGGTATAATTCTATATCTACATATTCTATGCCTAGCGCAAACCATCATAATATTTTTTTCCCCATTTATTTAAAATCATGAAAACCATATGACTTAAATCATTATGTTCCACAAATTATGCTTTCAAAAACAAACACATTATCACTATTTCATGTCATTATGTCAACCTTCAATTTTGCAATGATGGTATAATTCCTAGGGAATTATCCAAAAATTTTATCACACTTAGGAATTTATGCCTAGCAAAAATCATTTTAACATTATTTCATGCATACTATTTTTATGAAAATCTGAAAACAAACTATCATCATCATCATTTGCACCATTGCACCAAAGTCTTAAGACAGTCTCTTAAGTACTCTTTCCCTTTTAACAATATTTCTATACTGGGATTAGCTTGACGACCGAGTGAGCGATGACTCCATGAAATGGTCTATAATAGTGACAATGTCCTTTGAAAATTATTGTTAGAAGTCTCTTTTTCTCTTTTATCACATTACATCACAAACAACCAATTTGTTACATCAAATTATTTCATTTAAGATATTAAAGCATGACATCAAAATAATAATATTTCCAACGACATAATTACATGAATCATCAAATCAATCAATCAATCAAACATAAAAGCATTATAAAAATACATAACACAAGTCATATGATCAAAAATATCTCATCTATATATATCAACAATATATGTACATCATATCAAAACCTGGATTGGTATGCCACAATCTCCATCTTGGCATACTCAATCCTCTCAATCAAATGTCCTCTGTGCAGTGTCTCGAGAACCCCTCGAGCTCTCAGCCTCATCTCCTCCCCCGCCCTGAGGTGGACGAGGTGGCCCCATCGCAGTATGTGTAGTACTATGAGTCCTAGTCATCGATCGAGATGAAGTCTTCGATGACCCAATCTTGATAGGGTCAGCAATTCCGGCTGGCAGCTGTACCCTCTGACCCTCTGGCACCATCTAGAAGTAGATGCCCTAGTATAACGCAATCTAAGAAATCGACCGTGCCAGCTCCTGAGTGCTCACCCCTCCACCCCGTGCTCTGAGGCGTGCAATCTCATCTCTGAGTTGTGTCACCTCAACTTGGTGTCGTGCAACCTCCTCTTGTAGGGTCTGCACCTGTGCTTGGAGACGGATCTTCTTCGCTTAGAGAGTCGCTGTCTCGCTGCTCTCCCCAGTGTCGACACCCTTGCCCTTGTCGGGCGATGGTGGCCTCTCTCTCTCAGGAGAAGGGGGTCTCTCCGCCCTCCTCTCCCACTACCACGGTCTCTACTGCACCTGTGGCCTCCTCTACTCTCTCTCATTGTGACCCTAGGCCACCTCCATAGCTTCCTGGCATCGCCTCCCTATTCGATGCACAACTATGTGTATCGGACCCTAAGCCCTCGTCATCCGAGGAGGGCGGATGCTTGTGTACCAAACATTGTAGCCATCGGCTACCCCTGCGTCGGCCCCATCCACTGGCTGAATGGGGGCATCGTCCGAGTCTTGAATCCAAAAGCACTACATATCTGGAGCCCCGCTAACTGTGGTGTTATCCCGAACAATCTAGGAAAACTCGTAATCCCTGAGAGATGGGATCCCCTATTGTAGACCGAACTATCGCAAAACTCGGTCATAGCGATGGAGCTCCACCTCTCCCCTCTCCATCCATAGCCAGCAAACTCGCCTGATGCAAGCTAGCTCCTGTCCATCCTCGGCCCACCCTGGGTGCTCTCGCCATGGCCTCTAGGTGATCTGGTCCGGGACAAGGTCATCTAGTAGTCTTTGGGACATTGGTAGGTCAATTCGTCGTTGTGACCCTCTTCGAAGCCACCAGTAGAAAACTCGGGGTCTCTCCCCATCAATCCCTATCAAAAGAATCCCTATCGGCCTTCGCACTGCAATGTGCTCCCAGCACCAAACCTGTAGGAGTGATTTCATAACTAGACATCGGCCGCCCTTGTACACGACCCCATGCAGGATCTTGTACAACTAGCATAGCATAAAGCTACCCCAAGCAAACTTGTAACCATGGTCTCGCATATCACAGATCACATCTGCTAGCATCCATGGTACCCTACACCCACTTTGGTGGCACAGCAAAAGTCCACCAACTACTCCAACCAAAACCTGTGTGAGTCTCGATGCCCCAGGCATCTAACGCAGTGCCTCAATGTTAACTTTGCCCTTCTCCAGGGTGAAGCTCAGGTCACCACACAACCGCCCCATAGCATGGCCCTGATTAGCCGCAAGAGTGATCAACCGTCCTTGTATGGGGATTCTTAGAATCCTCCATACATCCTCCAAAGTGGGAGTCATCTCCCTTGTAGGTAGCCGAAAACAGGAAGAACCCAGATACCACCTCTCTACTAGGGTTGTCAATGCCCTATGTCTGTAGAAACTTGTGGCATTTCTACCACATGCAGTAAGCCGACCTGTGCCAACTGATCCCTCTCTGCCTATGTTAGAGTGGCCAAGTCATCTCTCAAACCTCCATATTTCCATTCTTTGCTCTTTAGCAAACCTCTCTGCAACATAAACAACAAAACAATAAAAATCATTAATAACAACTCAAGTGATTAAAAATACAAGTTAAAATAAGTTCAATTTTATACAACTCATGATATTGCCCACTATTGGACGATATCGTCCCCCATTTGAGAATAATCGTCTCCGATTTTGCAAGCTAAAATCGTCCCTAATTTCATGAAATCATCCTCCGTTTGTCGATTTCACCTTTAGATGAAATTGGCGAACTTGAGACGATTTCATCGAAATCGAGACGATTTCATCCCGATGACATCGACGGCCCAAAAATGGCCGTGATGCTCAAAAATTAATCAAAATCCACCTAAAAAGCATGTAAATTCAACTTAAAGCATTCTAATTTAAGTCTAGACTCTTACCCGTAGCCCACGTCGGACCTCTGTTGATCTGTGCACTGTCTCCACCATTTTTGCTTACAGAGCTCTAAAACCAGAAAAGTGAACAGTAAAAATTGAATTAGGGTTTTACCCTATTTTTCTTAATTTTATTCAAAACACAATTAAAAACATTTTTTTTGCTTTTTTGCATTTTTACCTCAAACGTTCGATTTGGGTAAAAACACGGAGGGGGCACCATAGTAAGCTGTCGTACGATTTGACCAAGAATCGTCGCCTAAAAATGGGAATAATTTTTGCTTTCTTGTAGATCGGGAAGAACTTATCCTTAACGCATTTTCTTCAGAAAATTCACTAAAGAGGGGGCAAAATGTAGCACCCTAAAATTGGCGCAGTGAAATTTTAATAATTACATTCACTCCAGTAAATAATTCAAATTCAAATTTTAACCTCCCAAACCGCCCGTTAACTGTCGGGTAATCCATTTCCCCATTTTTTACGCCATTTTTAGAGGTTGTTTTGACCGTTTGACAATATCGTCGTCGATCAGACGATATCGCCCCAGATATGACGATTTCGTTTGGGCTAGGACGTCCAGACGATCTTGTCTCAAAACCAATTTTTCACAATTAGCTTTTGTTCCAATGGGTCTCTAATTCGGGCAGAAGCGTGTCTACACCGTTAGAGACCCTCCCCCGTTGGAGATCTCCCAAATAGGGATGATCTCCAACCTCTTAATCTCACTCCTAAGCCTATTTAATCCTAAGACCTTCCCTTAGCACCCCCTGGCTGATAATTCCTGTAAATCGACTTCATACATGTTAAAACATCCCAAATTCATATTTGTAGTAGTTCTATACCAATTTTGTTGTAGTTACCTTAGTGTTTTTCAGTCGGAGCAAGCTTACATCATCGCAGACGATCCTGTTCAGATAGGAGGTGATCTTGTCGAATCAAAGACAATTTCGTACCAATGCGAGATGATTTCGACAGTAGTCAACATTGAGGCAATCAGTGCCTAAAGTTTGCATTTCTCCATCTCTTCTCTGCTGTTTTATTCTGCAATTAGCTAGTTTATTCAATATTTTATGCTATTCTACATTTTGGAGTTCACCCATCTAGATCAAATGCATGATTAAGTCATAATTATTATTTAATTAGCATAATTCATTCATGTTTCTACTTTTAAGTTTCAGTTTGATATTGCTACTATCATTTTATATTGTTTCCCTCTATTAGAATAGTTGCATTTTCTATGTTTTGCACCTATTTCTCTGTTTGTAGGTCTCTGACAAATTCGTCTGACGAATTCATCAAATCTCAGATGATCCTATCTGATCTCAGACGATTCTGTCAAATTACAGATGATCCTGACTGCTTCAAGAACCAGAATCTTCATCAGACATTCGAATCAGGTATTTTCCTTTAACATTCCTCAATTTCTTTATTTTTCTATCTTATTCTGTTTTTTTTGTATTCATTTAATCTGCATTTCATA
The DNA here is from genome assembly GCA_028583015.1 of Wollemia nobilis. Taxonomy (NCBI): domain Eukaryota; kingdom Viridiplantae; phylum Streptophyta; class Pinopsida; order Araucariales; family Araucariaceae; genus Wollemia; species Wollemia nobilis. The sequence goes on along the minus strand of JAQPPZ010016974.1, from coordinate 1,596,537 downwards.
TAGAATAGCTTAGACGCATTTTGGCCAAACCTAGGACTTGAATTCTTAAGGCTAAAACGAACACATTCCCAACCTAGGCATGGAAACTTCCATTAAATGTTTCCTGGTGAACCCACCATCCGTCGAAAAATCACCAATATACACCTCCCTTGAGAGATAGGGCCTTTGCAAGTGCTCTCAGTCTGAGGTACCATGCCATCCTTTTCACATCCCCCTTCTGGGCACAAATCCTATAGCCTGAAGGTAAGGGTGTGAAAAATTTGGAGCGATACAAAAATATTTCACTAAAATTTTCTCAATAAATCTCTTTGGAATCACTTCTCTATTACAATGTTTATGGACCCCTATCTAAAGGAGACACCAATCCCCTAATTCTTTGATTTTTGGACCTCTCTCCATAGGAGAACTCTTTATCCTTTTCTTTGGTTAGTGGAACTTGATCTAGAAGACCTCTATCTCCTCAAATGGTTTTTGGATCTCTCTAGATAGAAGACCTTTATCCTCACTTAGAAGACCTCTATCTTCCTAGCTGGTTTGTGGATCACACTCCATAGGAGAAATATTTTTTCTTGCTCTGGTTCATAAAAATCTATCCACAAGATAAATTTTTCTCCTTTACTCTAGTTGGTGCTCTTCTAGAATACTTCTGCCTCCACTACACTAGCTTGTGTATCTCTCTCCATAGAAGACCTTTGTCCTCACTCATAAGACCTTTGTCCTCACTACCCTGCCTAATGTATCTCTATCTACTAGAGACTATTGTCCTCTACTCTATCACCTCCAAATATTATTCTTAACTATGCTCAATCTCTATATAAAATCTACACTAAAAAATACCCTCGGTCTAGTACAAATATTTTCTAAATCTATCTCAAGTCTAGCACAAATATGCTCTCAAATCTACACCAAACTCCATCTTAAAATTTGTCCTCAAACCTTAACACAAAGCTTGATCAAATCACCAATAAACTTGAAGAACATGTTATTATACTGAGAGGGGGTGAACAATATAAGATGAAACCTTTTGTTTTTCAATCCATATGATAGTATCAAAAATATTAAAGCAGTAAACATCACATAAAACATCACACACATGAGAGATATGATTTAATGTGGTTCATCCAATGTGGGCTACTTCACGAATAAAATATTCCTTATAAAATTTTCTCAAATAATTATTTTGGGAATCCTTTCCTTGTTACAAAGTTTATGGACCTCAGTCCAAAGGAGACATCAGTCCCCTAATCAAGTTTGTGGATCTCTATCCATAAGAGACACCAATATCCTTTGCTCTAGCTGATGATCTTCTAGAAGAACTGTTGCCTCCACTACACTGGCTTATGGATATCTATCCATTAAAGACTCTTACCCTTACTCAGAAGACCTATCTTCACTACCCTGGCTAATATACCTCTATCCACTGGAGACTATCGACCTATATACTCTTTTACCTCCAAAGCTAACTCTCAGCTCTATCTCAAATCTATGCTAAACTCTATCCTTCATTCTAACACAAATATGCTTAATCTCTATCTCTGGTCCGACACAAACCTATCCTCAAATCTCCACCAAACTTTGTCTTCAAATATGTATTTTAAGCTTCCACAAAATCTCACACCAATATATCCTCAAGTCTTCTCAAATACTTACCTCAAATCTTCTCAACAAGTCCTCAATAGAACTTGTCCAATCTGCTCAACAAGTCTTCACCAAGACTTACAACAAATTTGCTCAACAAGTCCTTACTAGACCTTGTCCAATCTCACAGAAAAATATAGAGGCTCAATATGCTTCACAAAAATACTCAATCACTTTCACTCTCTCTTTTAATAATAGAAACATATAGAGAATGTTAGAGACTCAATATAATTCACACTCACAACAATGCTTATCAAACACTCTCACATAACAATGATACTCATGATCTTGCACAACCTCTTGTTCAATATAGTTCTCAACTTCATATAACAATGATACTCATGTTATTTCACAAACCCCATTTCAAGCATATGAAAGCTTACTCAATATTTCCAACAATCCTTATCAAATAAGGTTTTATCATCAACTCTCACTTAGAAAAACCTTTACCAAGAAAACTCAAAAATGCTTACCAAAAAATCCTTTTCACTCCAGCTTAGCATTCACAACATTAAATCCAACAATATTTTTCTCACAAGGAATATTTACCCATACCTTTTATTTTTATGGAGATATGTCTTCAAAACCTGTCTTAACCACAATCAAAATTTCTTTACCAACACTAGGGTTAGGTTATCACAACCTCTCTCAAGATCTCCACAAAATAATTTCCACAAAGATTATTTTTCATACAAAATAATAAATCCCTTTTGTACACCTTATGATCTCCAAACTCACAATATTCAATTTGATAATTTCACCATAACACTAATCTTAACAATAAGTATAGCAAAGTCCTTATAAACCTTATAATATCTAAATTTATAAACTCCAATCACGAAAAAATTAAAATCAAATATTTAATTTTTAGTACCCTTATATATCCCTAAAAACTTTAATCAACCTTTATTTTCACAGCAAATAAACCTCCAAAATTACAACCTTAGCAAGAGAAAAATAAAAATCGATGCATACCTTTTTGCCTAGAAAAATACTTTTGGCAAGTTTCGAACACCTAACCTCACCACTCCAAGCATATTAGCAAGATGCACACCCACCACGTGAGCTACGTGCATCCACACAAAGGAAAAGGTATTGGATTACCTTTGAACCTTCCCCAACAGTGCAAACTCTATCAAGGTACCTCTCCTCTTTGCAAAAGCAAATCTATAGGATTTGATCCCTACACCTCACATTTACCAATGACTTGGCACCTTCCTTGCTGCTAGTTGTGCTATAGTGCACTCTGGGATAGGAAACATGAACCTCATATGCTTGTCTTCTGCCTTGCACACTCTTCGAAAAATACACAATCGTCTTCTATTACCATGCACTCAAAAATACACTTTGCACTTGATAACATATAATATTTTTCATGGGTTTCTTCCCTCCTTAATATGCATATATGTCTTTAATGACGTCAACATGGGTAAAACGAATAATTCAAAATTTCAAATTATAAACTTTATAAACCTAGCTTTAGGGTTAACTTAATTAATTTATAAATTAACTTTATACCTAAATTATAATTAATTTACAATTAACTTAATAACTTTATAAGTTAATTAAATTAATTTATAAATTAAATTAAAAATAAAACTATTACTATTAATTTATAATTAATTAAATCTAGGTCTTGCACCTTTAATATTATAATAAATTATTATAATATTATTTTCCTTGGGCCTTCCTTTTGCCCTTTAAACCTCATCTGACGACCTGGGAGGAAGCTTTCTTTTGCACTTGATTACATAACCTAAAACTGATGCTACTCACTGAAACTAACGCTTTTTGGTGCTGACTTCTTGACATCAATGACAACAAAACTTGTTCATATTTCCAACAATCTCCCCCTTTTTCATTGATGGTAATACAATTACCTTTTATCATTTCCTTAACCTTTTTTTGTTTTGCTCCTTCTGGGAAAATGTTCCCCCTGACTCAATGCTCTCCCCTTACTCAAATATCTCCCCCTTTGACATCAATGGCAAAGGGTCACCTTTAGGTCTCAAGTCTAAGAATGAAACTCTTAGCTTAGCCCCTTCTCCACATCCTCTTGAGGTGGTTAATTTTGGGGTGGGATTATTACTCCCAGTTTTCCTTGATGTTACTCAGAATTCTCTTTCGAAAGTGGTTTAGTGAAGATGTCTGCTATATGCTCCTTTGTAGTAACATATTCCAACTTGAGCTATTTATCTATCACATGTTCTCTTAGAAAATGATACTTGATAGGAATGTGCTTTGTCCTAAAGTGCATCACTGGATTCTGTGAGATACTTATAGCACTTGTATTATCAATAATATGGGAATAGGGTGATTATATTTTATTTTGAAGTCTTCTAGAGTTCGCTTCATCTATAATACCTGTGTACAACTGGCTACTACTCCAATATACTCTACTTTTGCTATAGATAAGGATATTGATGCCTATTTCTTACTTAGCCAAGAGACTAAATAGTCTCCAAGAAAGAATGCTCCTCCACTTGTGCTTTTTATGTCATCAATGCTACCAGTCCAATCTACATTTGTATACATTATGAGTGTGAAAGTATCACTTTTGGGATACCAGAGCCCAAAATCAATAGTCCCTTTTAGATACCTAAGAATCCTCTTTACTGCTACCACATGTGCTTCTTGAGGTGCTACCTAAAACCTTTCCACTAATCCCATTGCCTGCATGATATCTAGTCTTGTAGTTATGACATACAACAAGCTACCAATCATAGATCTGTATGATATCTAATCTACCTCTGGAGATTCATCATCCTTACTTAACTTACATCCTATGACCATGGGGGTTCTTACTGGTTTGCAATATTCTAACTTGAATTTATTTAGCATATCTTTTATATACTTAGTTTGTGAAAGAAGTACTCCTTTTCCTAATTATGAAATTTGAAGTCCAAGAAATAAGGACAACTCACCAAGCATAGACATCTCAAATTCATTCTACATGTTCTTTGCAAATTCTTTACACATTTTATCATTGTTTCCCCAAAAAATTATTTCATCAACATAAACAACCATAAGTAGTAGATTATTCACTTCATTTTTTATGTATAAGTTGATGTCCATTATTCCTTTTCTAAATTCGTGTTCTTGAAGATACTTATCCAATATTGAATACCATGCTCTAGGATACTATTTTAGACCATACAGTACATTTTTCAATATGCATACATGATATGGTTTATTTGTTAATATGAATCCCTATAGCTATTCAATATAAAATTCTTCTGCCAGAACACCATTTAAAAATGTTGACTTAACATCCATTTGATATACCTTGAAGTTTATAAAACTTGAGAAGCCTAGGAACATTCTTATGGATTCAAGTTGTGGAACTAGAGAAAATTTCTCATCAAAGTAAATTCCCTCTACCTGTGCATAACCTTTGCACACCAACCTTACTTTATTCCTGACTACATATCCATCTTCATTTAACTTGTTTCTGAATACCCATTTTGTGCCAATAATATTTTTGTCCTTTGGTCATAGAAAAAGTTCCCAAGTCTTGCTTTTTTCTATATGATCTAATTCCTCATCCATTGCCTTAATCCAGAAATTATCTTCACTTGCTTGATTGAAGTATTTTGGCTCAATCTTAGATAACAAAAAAAAAAATCTTGTTGAGATGGTGTTATTATCCTTCTCCTTATCTATCTTTCATTTGGATTCCAAATGATTAGATCTTTTGTATGATGTTTCTATACATACCTGGATGGATTTTTATGAAGAAGTCTTTCTGTTTCTTCTTCTTCGTCATTTTATTCCTCACAAAACTCTTCTTGACAAATTCCATTTTCCTGATACACAATTTGTTGAACTAGTTCTTTTGAATCTATCTTCTCATCAACTGTTACATTTATACTTTCTACAATTGTGTGTGTTATCTTGTTGAAGCATCTATAAGCTTTAATCTCAGTAGAATAACCAAGAAAAATTCCCTCATCACATCTTGGATTAAACTTGCCCAAGTTTTGTTCTTCCCATATTATGTAGCACTTGCTTCCAAAAACCTTGAAGTGTTTTACAGTGGTTGATATTCCTTTCCAAATCTCATATGGATTCTTATGATGGTTTACCCTCATTTGAGCCCTAGTGATTATATATATTGTTGTGTTGACTTCTTCCCTTCAAAATCCATATGAAAGTCTGTTAGGATCTCATCCTAACCCTTAATGTAATAACTTCATTGATGTAATAATTACTAGTGAACGTGGGTAGTACCCATGATTAATATTTTGTAATGTTCTAAGTTTTACCTTAGGTAGTGCCTATGACAAATGGCACCCTTTTTTATGTAACACATGGTAGATAGGTGGCATTGTGCATGTAATTCGTGTGGAATTGTGCATGTAATTCGAGTGGCATTGTGCATGTAATTCGGGTGGCATTGTGCATGTAATTCAAAGAGGCACTATGCATGTAATTCGGGTGGCATTATGCATGCAATCCAGGTAGCATTTTGCATGTAAGCCAACCTTGGAAGGAAACTCCTTAAATACCCGAAAGGGCACCAATGTAACCATCTTTTGCAAAATTAATGAAGTATTGAAGGAGGTTGCCCCCTCGAAGAGGCCTGCGATTCAGTTCTATTGTGAGATTGTTCTTTATGCAAATTTCTGTTATATTAATGTGATGTTTATGTGAGTTATTTCCAAGCAATTGTGTGAGAGTGTGTTATTTGAGTTTATTTTATAGCAGGATCTTAACAAGTGGTATCAAAGCGCTTTCTAGGGCCAAGTTCTGCTGCAACTGCAACGATTCTTGCCTTCCAATCCGCATGTTAGGTATAAATTCCGTGTGTTTTTTTCATTCTGTTTTTCCTTATTAAAAAAATCCAAAAAAAATACAGTGTTTTTTTTTCTAAACAAAAAACAAAATATATATATTATTAGTTGAGTAGGTAGAAACCCTGTACCGAGGGTTTTAAAATATCGCGAAGGATCTGTCGTTATTGGCTAAGCTAGATAGCCCATAAAGCGTCTAGTGAAGTGAGGGGCGATCAAGCTCCAATACCCAGGCCTCAGACAGAACTCACGCACGGACTTGAGCTCCCACGTATCTTCGGGTATATCGGGAGACCATATAGGATTAAACAAACTTTTAGCCATTAGGAAGCTCTTCGGCCTTGTATTACTCATAGTCTACGGGACACAGCATCCTGGACGATTACCCTCCCGTATTGTTAGAGAGGCGAGTAGTGTGCTCAAGGGTATGTGTGGAATCCTCCTTGAGTAGTGGCCTAAAATATTGGTCCGAGCACTATTGTTCGTCACTGTCGGTATATTAGAGGGCCTATGGGTGGTACATACTCCTATACTTAGCATTCCCTGGTTCTGTTAAAACTGCAACCTGTAAAAAATGCAAAAATAAAAATCAAAATAAGAATCCAAACACCCCCGTTCGTAAACCTGCATTTCAAAAGTGAGCATATGAGAAAGGAGTCCTCTACCAAAAAAAATAACAGAAGGGACATGCATTCGGGATAAGCCATGAGGGTGACACTTAAGTTGAAAGTTTGGAGAGTAATAGTCAAATTTACTGATGGCGATCCACGATCAAGTCGATCGAGTCGGAGAGGTCGACACGGTCGAGGCGGAATTCACAGTCTTCAGAGTCAGAACAGAACTGTCATATCGGTCACCTGCAAAATACAGAGAATCTTGAGTGTGAAACACGGCCAATTTTAGATAGTGCTCCAGTACCCAACTTTTGCTCAGTAGCTCAGAATCAGAATCTGTAAACACCGTTAGACTCAGCAAAACAGGAGATAAAAAAAAAAAAGAGTCTGGGGTGCCAAAAAGTAGTGTTAAGAGATATAGCTCATTGTGACCACCTCCTCCTGCTGATAATTTTGATATATAGCACCCAAGCACTTTTTTGGGCACTTACTAAAAATAGTAAGTCAAAAAAATTCAATTCTATTTTTAGTAACTGGTCACAAAAGGTCAAAAAATGGCCCAGGGTACTCGTGGACACCAGAAAGAACTAGAACACTTGGATTCCCTAACAAAATCCATTGAGAACTTGAACTCGGCTTTTCACTCCATAAGGGAAGAAGTCCAAGGTCTTCGCCTAGAGCATGAGGCCACTAGCAATCGCTTAGAAGAAGCATTGACTGAAGTGGACAGAAAAGCGAGAAGAGAACCACCCAAATCGGAATACCAAGTCGAGAGTTCTACAAGGAATCGTGACCATGATACACCCTTCAGAATGCCCAAGTTGGACTTTCCCAAATTCAGTGGGAAGGATGTTGATGGGTGGCTATGTCGGGTTGACCAATTCTTTCAACTTCATAATGTACCAGTATTTCATCGAGTCCAGATGGCTTCCTTTAACTTGGAATCTGAGGCTCTACACTGGTTTCAATGGTTGCGTCTTACCTACCCAAATATCTCTTGGGAGGATTTTGAATCCCAAATACTCACTCGATTTGGTCCTAGTGAGTTTGAGGACTTCACAAGAGCCTTATCCAAACTACAACAAACAGGGTCAGTTCGAGAGTACCAAGCTCAATTTGAAAAATTGGCCAATCGAACAAGAGGATTGAGTGAAGGGTTCTTCCAGAGTTGTTATATCAGTGGGTTGAAGATGGAACTCCAAGCAGAAGTCAAAATGTTGAAACCACGAACTATGATGGAAGCTATCAGTTTGGCCCGTCTGGACAAATCTAAACTCTCTGCCCAAAGACGCCCATCAAAGTTTTCTCAAGATAGACCTTCATTTCCCCCGAGAACCTAACACCCAGATGATAATAAACCTGCTGCACCCAAGAGCCTCACCACCGAAGAGATGGATGCACATCGTGCCCAAGGATTATGCTACAATTGTGATGAAAAGTTTTTCAAGGGGCATAAGTGTGCACACAAAAAATTGTTCTTGATAGATGTTGGAGAACCTGATACCGTTGACGAGAGTGATGAGGATGAGGACCCTCCAGAAACACCTCCTCCACAAGAAGAAGGGAAACAGGAACCCGAGACATCAATTACAATCCATGCCCTTGCAGGCATTACTACTCCTCAAACCATGAAGGTTACAGGATGTTTCAAGGGCTAACGTCTTTCCATCCTTTTGGATTCGGGAAGCACGCACAACTTCATTGACCCTAGAGTTGCTCAACGGGCAAATTGCTATATCCACAATTGTAATTCCTTTGAGGTCATGGTAGCCAATTGGGGAACCTTATCTTGTAAAGGAAAGTGTCATAATGTTAAAATCAAGATAGGGGACTATGAACTCAAGCAGGACATGTTTGCCCTCCATTTGGGTGGGTGTGATATTGTTTTGGGATGCCAATGGTTGAGTACGTTGGGCACTATCAGTTGGAACTTTGCTAAAATTTGGATGCAGTTCTTCCAGAATGGACAAACACACATCATCAAGGGCTCCCCGACAGGAACACCTCAAATTATCAGTTCAAACGGCATGGAGAAATTGCTAAAGAAATCATCACGTGGGGTCATTGCACAACTATTCTCCATCCAGCCATCCACATCTCCAATGGGTGAAATCCCACAAGACATGCAACAGATTCTCCACAAACATGAGGCCATCTTTTCAGAACCCATCACACGACCATCGCATCGCTCTCACGACCATGCCATTCCATTATTGTCGGATAGTGCACCTCCCAATATCAGACCACCTTATGAGCGACTCAAGCGCACCTTATTTTGGAAAGGTAGGAAACAGGACATTCGTTCTTTTGTGGCGATCACGACACGAGGTCAAAGGATGAAAAGAGAAACAGTGCACTCTTCGGGCACTCTTCCACCCTTGCCGATATCGGATCAGGTGTGGACTGACATCTCTATGGATTTCATAGAAGGGCTACCTAAATCTGGAGACAAGTCTGTTATTTTTGTGGTAGTGGACCGCCTTTCAAAGTATGCTCACTTTTGTGCCCTAACCCATCCTTACACAGCATTCACTATTGCCCAAATTTTCCTTGACTTCATATCTCGCATTCATGGCATGCCAACCTCCATTGTATCTAATCGTGATCCTAGCCTTACTAGCAATTTTTGGCAAGAGTTGTTTAAGTTGCAGGGGACTCAGCTCACAATGAGTTTAGCCTACCATCCGCAAACGGATGGTCAAACAGAGGTTGTTAATAATTGCTTGGAAACCTACCTTCGCTGCTTGCCTCCGATCATCCTACTCATTGGGAAAAATGGCTTTCTTTGGCCGAATGGTGGTACAACACTTCCTATCATACCGCCACCAGAGGCAGAGTACGGGCACCCTCCACTCATGCCTCCCTCCTACATTTTGGGCAGCTCCAAGGTACAGGTTCCATCAACACTTCCCGAATTGGATGAAGAAGGCTCCATCTTACTTGCACCAAAGCAGCTGCTGTATCGTCAAACTCGCAACCGTACCATCACAGAGGTCCTGGTTCAGTGGCGTGGACTTCAACCTGAGGATGCTACATGGGAGTCCCTCCATCAACTCCAGCAACAGTTTCCTCATTTTTAGCTTTGAGGACAAAGCTTCTTCAAGGAGAAGGGCATGTTAGGATCTCATCCTAACCCTTAATGTAATAACTTCATTGATGTAATAATTCCTAGTGAACGTGGGTAGTACCCATGATTAATATTTTGTAATGTTCTAAGTTTTAGCTTAGGTAGTGCCTATGACAAATGGCACCCTTTTTTATGTAACACATGGTAGATAGGTGGCATTGTGCATGTAATTCGTGTGGCATTGTGCATGTAATTCGAGTGGCATTGTGCATGTAATTCGGGTGGCATTGTGCATGTAATTCAAAGAGGCACTATGCATGTAATTCGGGTGGCATTATGCATGCAATCCAGGTGGAATTTTGCATGTAATCCAACCTTGGAAGGAAACTCCTTAAATACCCGAAAGGGCACCAATGTAACCATATTTTGCATGAAGTATTGAAGGAGGTTGCCCCCTCGAAGAGGCTCACGATTCAGTTCTATTGTGAGATTGTTCTTTATGCAAATTTCTGTTATATTAATGTGATGTTTATGTGAGTTATTTCCAAGCAATTGTGTGAGAGTGTGTTATTTGAGTTTATTTTATAGCAAGATCTTAACAAAAGCTTGGACTCATTCAACATAGCTCTAGCCATATTCTCAATACTCCTATTTTTCCTTTCAACTACTCCATTATTTTGAGGAGTTCTTGCAGTTGAGTATTCTCTTTTGATTCCATGTTGTTCAAAAAAATATACAAATTCATTTGAGGTAAATTATCCTCCTCTGTTAGATCTCAAACACTTAATCCTCTTGCCAATTTCATTTTCAACCCGTTCTTTAAATGCTTTGAATTTTTCAAATGCTTCTGACTTATCTTTTAGTAAAGCTACCCAAAAAATTTTGGAGTAATCATTTATAAATAATATGAAGTAAATCTCACCTTGAATACTCTGTTTTTTGGTAGGACCACATAGATTAGTATGTATTAAAATTAATGGCTCAAATGACATATATCCCTTTGATTTAAAGCTTGAAGCAGGACTGGAATAACACACAGAAAAATCACCAATATTTCATTAACAGCTTTCAAATTCAAATTACAGAAGATACAAAATGGCCAACCCTTTTTACAATGTATGCACTGCCTTTTATAACAGACCCGACCCCCTTCGGACATCATTACATAGAATGCGGGGTTTCCTGTAACCGCCCGCATGAATGTTCTGCGTCGCCTACATGTTGCTGCCAGGTGTCTTCAATCATCATGGCATGGAGTGGCGGAATGCTCTGCAGCCACCTGTCCATCAACCCACTGGGTCATCATTCATAGGAGTGCTCTATAGCCATCTGTAATCTGCTGCCACGTGCCCTTCTGCAATGGCCTCTATAACCGCCTAGTGCTCTATGGCCACCTGTAATTTGCTGCCACGTGCCCTTCTGCAATGGCCTCTGCAACCGTCGGCCTGTCTGGAGTCGTGAGCGTTCTGTCGTGATATCATGACGTTTTTGCTTCCTTACTCTCTCTCTCCTCTTCGGTCGCGATATCGCGACGTTTTGGCGTTCGGCTTCTATTTTCTCCTTCGGGCCACGATTTCGTGACACGTCACGAAATCGTGACGTCTTAGTCTTCCGTACTTGTCTTCTACCTTTGGGTCGCGAAACCGCGACATGTCACGATTTCGTGACGTCTTTGCCTTTCGCCCTTGTCTTCTGCCTTCGGGTCGCGATTTCGTGACGGTTGCTCCTTTTGGCTCTTCTTTTCAAAATGTGTCACGATTTCGCGACAGTTGTTCCCCTTGGTGCTTCTTTACGAAATGTGTCACGATTTCATGACAGCTTTGTCCCTTGGCGTCTTTTCTCAGAAAGTGTCACGATTTCGCGACCACTTTGCCCCTTGGTGCCTTTGCTCCAAAAGTGTCATGATTTCGTGACCACTTTGCCCCTTGGCGCCCTTGCTCCGAAAGTGTCACGATTTCGTGACCACTTTGCACCTTGGCGCCTTTGCTCCGAAAGTGTCACGATTTCGTGACCACTTTGCACCTTGGCGCCTTTGCTTCGAAAGTGTCACGATTTCGTGACCACTTTGCACCTTGGCGCCTTTGCTCCGAAAGTGTCACGATTTCGCGACCACTTTGCACCTTGGCGCCTTTGCTCCGAAAGTGTCACGATTTCGTGACCACTTTGCACCTTGGCGCCTTTGCTCCGAAAGTGTCACGATTTCGTGACCACTTTGCACCTTGGCGCCTTTGCTCCGAAAGTGTCATGATTTCGTGACCACTTTGCACCTTGGCGCCTTTGCTCCGAAAGTGTCACGATTTCATGACCACTTTGCACCTTGGCGCCTTTGCTCCAAAAGTGTCACGATTTCGTGACCACTTTGCCCCTTGGTGCCTTTTCTCAAAAGTGTCATGATTTCATGACCATTTCCCTTGGCCCTTTGCTCAAGTGTCATGATTTCATGACATTGCTTGGTGCCTTTTCTCAAAAAGTGTCATGATATCGTGCGTTGTTGGTTTTGAAAGTGTCGCGATATCACGAGCTTTGGCACTTAGAGAAAAAAATATTTTTGGATGATGCAAGATTGCTCTTCCACCTCCGGATGCTCCTGCATCAGACACCCGGGGTGAATTGAGAAGTGACCTTCACTTCTGATCTGTCTGAGGTAGACCCAGGCGGTCAACCTCTGCCTTCGACAACCAAGTCGCATCTTCTATGGGCTTGCCCTTCCACTTGATCAAATATTCAGAATAACACCTATTTCGAGTACTTCGGCCCTCACGCGTATCAAGGACTTCTTCTATCTCGTCTATGACTGGAGTGGCCATGGGAATGCTCCACAAATCCGGGCTGGGTGTCTCACTGCTATCTCCTTCATGATACTCAACCAAATCTAAAATGTTAAAAACCGGTGAGATGTTAAGTTCACTCGGCAACTCCACCTCGTATGCATTACCCGAATCCCATTTTCCAATGATCTTGCATGGCCCAAACTTCTTCATCTTCAGCTTGTTATAGGTCTTGGCAGGAAACCTTTCTTTTCTTAGATGGACCATGACGAAATCTCCTACTTCAAACTCCTTAGCTCGATGCTTCTGGTCTGCCCGGGCCTTATACTGAGTATTCATCTTAGCGATGTGCCTTGTCACCTCCTCATGCACACCCTTCAGGTGTTCAGCAAAGTCTTCAGCCTCAGCACTACATTTTTCTCTTGTATCCATCCTTCTCAACTCTGAAGCGTTTCTTGGGCTGCTCCCATAGATTATCTGGAATGGCGATTTATTGGTACTCCTATTGACAGAGTTGTTGTAAGCGAATTCTGCCTGCGACAAAACTAAATCCCACCCCTTGGGCTTGTCTCCGACCAAGCATCTCAGTAGATTGCCCAAACTCCTATTTACCACCTCTGTTTGGCCATCTGTTTGGGGGTGGTATGCAGAACTAAATTTTAAATCCATCTTCAGTTTCTTCCACAGGGTTCTCCAGAAATACCCTACAAACTTGGTATCCCTATCCGACACAATGCTCCTTGGCAGACCATGAAGTCATACCACTTCCTTGAAGAATAAACCAGCCACATGGACCGCATCGCTAGTCTTCTGGTAGGGAATAAAATGAGCCATTTTTGAAAACCTGTCCACTACCACAAATATGGAGTCGTGTCCCCTCTACGTCCTGGGTAAACCAAGAACAAAATCCATACTAATATCCTCCCATGGCCTTTCGGGTATAGGTAGTGGTTGATATAAACCAGTAGGCTGCCTCACACCTTTTGCCATCTGGCATATCCTACAACTTTGCACAAATTTTGCCACATCTTGTTGCAATTGCGGCCAGTAGTAGTTTTCATTAACAAGGGAGATGGTCTTGTCTCGACCAAAGTGTCCAACCAAACCTCCACTGTGCTTTTCCTTGATCAGATTCTCCCTCATTGAGCTCCTCGAAATGCATAATTGGTTCCCCCTAAACAACATTCCATCTTGAATCAAAAAATTTAACCACTTAGTCCTGTCTAAAGTAACAGGCACGATGCAGGCCTTCCAAGCTTCTGCGAAGTCGGGATCTGCAGGGTATAAACCCTTGAGCTCAGCAAACCCTACAACTTCCACCTTCATCTCCATCAATAAACATTGCCTCCTACTCAAGGCATCCACTACTCTATTGGACCTTCCGCTCCGATGCTTCAGCACAAAGGTGTAGCTCTGCAGGAACTCAACCCATTTTAGGTGCCTCTGATTTAACTTTCCTTGACTGTTAATATATTATAGTGCCTGATGATCAGTATACAGAACAAACTCCTTTGGCAACAAATAATGCCTCCATTTCTTTAGAGCCTGAACTATGGCATAGAACTCCTGATCATACACCGAATACTTCTTCCTGGCATCATTGAGCTTCTCACTAAAATAAGCAACAGGCTTACCCTCTTGACTCAATACGGCCCCTATGGCACTACCACTCGCATCACAGTCTACCTGAAACACCTTGTTAAAATTTGGAAGTGCTAAGACAGGTTGCTCTGTGACCTTCTTCTTCAGCATAGCAAATCTTTTGTCTGCCCTGGTTGTCCACTTAAATTCCTTCTTATTCCCCCTCATTGTCTCCGTAAGGGATGCGCAAATACTCCTGAAGTTTCTAATGAACTTTCTGTAGAAACTGGCCAGACCATGAAACGATCTTACCTCAGTCACGCTTCTTGGAGCAGGCCATTCTATGATAGCCCTCACCTTTTTTGGGTCCATTTTGAGACCATCTGTTGAGATAACAAATCCCAGGTATACTAACTCCCTCTTCACAAAGTTACACTTCTTCAGATTTATCAGCAACTGCTCCTCCCGCAGTTTCTCAAAAACCCTCCTGATGTGCATCAGGTGTTCCTCCAGGGTTTTGCTAAAAATCAAGATATCATCCAAGTAGACAATAACAAATTTGCCTAGAAATTCCTTCAAGACTTCATTCATTAACCGCATGAAGGTACTCGGTGCATTGGTTAGCCCAAATGGCATGACCAACCACTCATACAGCCCCTCTCTGGTTTTGAAGGTTGTCTTCCACTCATCCCCTTCTCTAATGCGGATCTGATGGTAACCACTTTTTAGGTCAATCTTCGTGAAGTACTCAGCTCCACTCAAACAGTCCATGATATCATCCATCCTTGGCAATGGGAATCTGTATTTGATAGTGATCTTGTTAATTGCCCGAGAGTCTATGCACATTCTCCACTCTCCATCCTTCTTGGGTGCTAGTACTATAGGTACTGCACATGGGCTAAGACTCTCCCTAATCAACCCCTTCTTTAGCAGCTCTTGAACTTGCCTATTTAACTCCTCAGTTTCCATAGGAGTCATTCTGTGTGCAGCTTTATTCGGCAAGCTCGATCCTGGCACCAAATCTATATGGTGGCTGATCTTTCTTACTGGGGGTAAACCCTCAGGAACATTATCAAAAATGATATCTGGGAATTCCTCTAACAGACCCATGACTTCCACTGGGGTCTCCTTGCATTCTTCTTCCCTGACCCTAGGGATTATTGCATAGCACATATGATCTGGCTTCAGGCCATCTAAAAATCTTCTTCCATCAACTAGACAGACTCGTGCACTGCTGCATACCTTCTCATCCGCCTCCTTCAGGGGTTTCAACTTATGGCGAACTCCATTTTTTGACAAGGAATATGTATTGGCTCGACCATCATGTACAACACTCCGATCAAACTGCCATGGTCTCCCAAGCAACATGTGACATGCATCCATAGGTAGGATGTCACACAGGACCTCATCACGGTAAGTTCCAATGTTGAACTTCACCAGGCATTGCTCACTGACCAGCACCCTATGGTCCTTTTGTAACCACGCAATCCGATATGGATGCGGGTGTCTTCTTCTTTCCAACTGCAACTTGGCAACCATCTCCTCAGAGACCAAATTATCAGTGCTTCCATTATCAATGATGATGTTACAGACCTTGCCCGCGCACTTGCATCTTGTGCGAAATAGGTTGTTCCTCTGGTCTGACTTCTTTTCCTCATTCAACAAGACTCTTCTGATGACCATCGCTTCTCCTCGTTCTGCCTCCTCAAAGTGCTCAGATTCGACACCTTCGTCTGCTACAGCCACCCTGGCCTGACCCTCAAGTCTTCGATTTGGCCTTTCTTGGCATTGCGGGCAGTTGTATGCCCGATGTCCTTCCTCTCCACAATTGAAGCAGGTTCCTCGAAAGACACCTCTCCCAAACCCATGCCCAGGCCTACCTCTTCCTCTCGGGTAGTTGTTGTTCTGATTGCGTGGGCATTGGGTATTCTCCTCCTTCTCTTCTTTCTGGTTCTAGCTACTGCTTGCTTCACCAGTCTTCCCCAGATCTCTGTATCTTCCTCCACTGGTCCTTCCACCAGCTCTTCCACCATGATCCTTTCCTCTCTGCTTACCATCAAATCTCCTATTCAGTTTCTCTTCCACTTTTAATGCAAACTGGTATGCATCCTCAACCGTGCTCATCCGAACCAGACTCAGCTCTTCTTGAATGTTGGTTCTCAATCCATTGATGTAGCGTGCAACTTTCTCCTTATTCGCCTCAGAATGACCGGTTCGAATTGAGATTTGATAGAACTCCTCCGTGTACTCCTTGACAGATTTACTCGCCTGTCTAAGACTCTGCATCTTCCTCAACAGATCCAACTCATAATCTACGGGGATGAATTGCCTCTTCAATTTCTCTACCATCTGATCCCACCTGGTGATCTTTTCCTTTCCCCTCCTGTTCCTTTCTAGTTGTACTCCTTTCCACCAGATGCTAGCATGTCCCTTCAACTTTGTTTTTGTGAACCTGATCCGATTTGGATCTGAGATCTCCTCATACTCGAAATATTCCTCCATGTCGTTGATCCAATCTATCAACTCCTCGGGATTGAGATTCCCAGAATAGGTGGAGACGTCAAACTTCGGCTTCTTCCCGATCTGGGATATGGCCCTATACAGCCTAGCTTCTGCTGGATCCAACGCTTCTTCCTCATCAGATGGAACCTCGTCTTCCCAAACTTCATCTTCACTGGGTTCCTCTCTTCTTGGCTCAACTCCTCTTCTGATTTCCTCCTACAGGGCTTGAACTTGCCTCTGCAAGGCTCTAAGATCGACCTCTGCTCCCCTATTCCTCGCACCACCACGGTTCCTTCATGGAGGCATCCTGCTCACTTCCTCACAACCCACAACCACAAGTCCTGGCGCAAATTGCCTCACTACTAGCGATCGATTCGCGCACTCAAAACCAACCTAGCTCTGATACCACTTGACGCAAGACTGGAATAACACGCAAAAAAATCACCAAATTTCATTAACAGCTTTCAAATTCAAATTACAGAAGATACAAAATGGCCAACCCCTTTTACAATGTATGCACTGCCTTTTATAACAGACCCGACCCCCTTCGGACATCATTACACAGAATGCGGGGTTTCCTGTAACCGCCCGCATGAATGTTCTGTCGTCGCCTGCATGTTGCTGCCAGGTGTCTTCAATCATCATGGCATGGAGTGGCGGAATGCTCTACAGCCACCTGTCCATCAACCCGTCGGGTCATCATTCATAGGAGTGCTCTATAGCCATCTGTAATCTGCTACCACGTGCCCTTCTACAATGGCCTCTGTAACCGCCTAGTGCTCTATGGCCACCTGTAATTTGCTGCCACGTGCCCTTCTACAATGGCCTCTGCAACCGTCGGCCTGTCTGGAGTCGTGAGCGTTCTGTCACGATATCATGACGTTTTTGCTTCCTTACTCTCTCTCTCCTCTTCGGTCGCGATATCGCGACGTTTTGGCGTTCGGCCTCTACTCTCTCCTTCGGGCCACGATTTCATGACACGTCATGAAATCGTGACGTCTTAGTCTTCCGTACTTGTCTTCTGCCTTTGGGTCACGAAACCGTGACATGTCACGATTTCACGACGTCTTTGCCTTCCGCCCTTGTCTTCTGCCTTCGGGTCGCGATTTCGCGACAGTTGCTCCTTTCGGCTCTTCTTTTCAAAATGTGTCACGATTTCGTGACAGCTGTTCCCCTTGGTGCTTCTTTATGAAATGTGTCACGATTTCACGATAGCTTTGTCCCTTGGCGCCTTTTCTCAGAAAGTGTCATGATTTCGCGACCACTTTGCCCCTTGGTGCCTTTGCTCCAAAAGTGTCACGATTTCGCGACCACCTTGCCCCCTTGGCGCCCTTGCTCCAAAAGTGTCACGATTTCGTGACCACTTTGCACCTTGGCGCCTTTGCTCCGAAAGTGTCACGATTTCGTGACCACTTTGCACCTTGGCGCCTTTGCTCCGAAAGTGTCACGATTTCGCGACCACTTTGCACCTTGGCGCCTTTGCTCCGAAAGTGTCACGATTTCATGACCACTTTGCACCTTGGCGCCTTTGCTCCGAAAGTGTCACGATTTCGCGACCACTTTGCACCTTGGCGCCTTTGCTCCGAAAGTGTCACGATTTTGCGACCACTTTGCACCTTGGCACCTTTGCTCCGAAAGTGTCACGATTTCGTGACCACTTTGCACCTTGGCGCCTTTGCTCCAAAAGTGTCACGATTTCGCGACCACTTTGCACCTTGGCGCCTTTGCTCCAAAAGTGTCACGATTTCGCGACAACTTTGCCCCTTGGTGCCTTTTCTCAAAAAGTGTCACGATATCGCGACAGCTTGGCCCC
This sequence comes from Wollemia nobilis, assembly GCA_028583015.1. Taxonomy (NCBI): domain Eukaryota; kingdom Viridiplantae; phylum Streptophyta; class Pinopsida; order Araucariales; family Araucariaceae; genus Wollemia; species Wollemia nobilis. The sequence goes on along the minus strand of JAQPPZ010016974.1, from coordinate 1,577,761 downwards.
TTGGCGCCTTTTCTCAAAAAGTGTCGCGATATCGCGACAGCTTGGCCCCTTGGCGCCTTTTCTCAAAAAGTGTCGTGATATCGCGACAGCTTTGCCCCTTGGCGCCCTTTCTCCGAAAGTGTCGCGATATCGCGACAGCTTTGGCACTTAGAGAAAAAAATATTTTTGGATGATGCAAGATTGCTCTTCCACCTCCGGATGCTCCTGCATCAAAGCTTTTTCTAGTTTGCTTTCCATGTTTACAAGGTGCACAAATTGTATTTTACGGTCTTTTTAGCTTGGGTAAATCTCTTGTAGGCTACTTATTTCTTATGTTGACTATGTTGTCAAAATTCAAGTGACCCAATAATCTATGCCACAACCAACTCTCATATTCTTGTGATAGAAAGCACTTTTCCCCTTTGATATCACTAAGCATATATAGGTTTTTTGGAGTTCTACTTGCATTTGCAATAACTCTTCCAGTTTCTAATTTTCTTATCTCACATCTATCTAGGTGAAATGTAACCATATGACCTTGACCACAAATTTGACTTACACCTAGCATATTATGTTTTAACCCTTTGACATATAGTACATTTTTTTTTTCGTTTTCCTATTATCTAAACTCAGAGTTCCTCTTCCACCAATTTTTACTGATCCACCTAGCATATTATGTTTTAACCCTTTGACATATAGTACATTTTTTGTTTTTGTTTTCCCATTATCTAAACTCAAAGTTCCTCTTCCACCAATTTTTGCTGATCCATTATCACCAAAACTCCTCTATTGGTTTCTTTTAGTACAACAAATTTTTCTTTGTCTCTTATCATGTGTCTAGAGCAACCACTATCAGGATATCGTTGTTCTTCTTTATCCTAAGCATGAAGAGTTGTTTGAACTAACATTGATCTAGCCCTTTCATTCCCCTTTTCTCTTTCCTAGTTGTTGAAGTTGTATTCATTTTACTAGACTTAGGAAGTATCATTTTGCACCATCTAGCATTATGTCCAAAATTATTGCATTTGTAACATATGATATCATTATTCATAAGAGGTGCAAAAGAGTTGAAATTCTATTGACATCAATTTTCACATAACTAGTGCAATGTACAACTCTATGACCATATTTGTTAAAATAAAAACAATAGCTATGGAAGAAATTATGTAACCTATTTGGATGCTTTTGAGATTGCGGTTGAGTGCTTCTCCTTCTAGGATTAACTCTCATCCATGGTTCTTATTTTTTTTCTTCCTTCTTTATGCCTTTTATTTCTGGATTATACGTCACTTTCTTATCTTTATTTGAAGTTTATACTTCTTGAAGACTTGGCTCCTATTTCTATTTACCAAAATTTATATCTGGCAGTACCTTGGTATTTTCAACTTCATTCCTTAGATAAACAATTTTTGCTTCCAATATTTCATATTATGTTTCTCTTACTCTTAATATATCTATCATATCATGTTCAATTTTATTTCCCTCTTCTGTGAGACTTTGTAGAAGTTCCATATTTGCTTGTTCATCCTCTTGAATTTTTTCCTTCAAACTTGAGTTCTCTCTAATACTTTCCAAATTACTGAGATTAGTGAAGAATTCCTCTTTTATATCAAACATGGTCTCTTCTTAATTTTCTAAAATCATGTGTGTTTATGATGGACCCTCCTCCAATTTGTTAGTATTTTCACGGAGAGACCCACTCTGATACCAATTGAAGAACATGTACTTATACTGAGAGGGTGGTGAATAGTATAAGATAAAAAAATTTTCTTTTCAATTCATATGAAAACATCAGCAATATTAAAGTAGTAAACATCACACAAAGTATCACACACATGAGAGACATTATTTAACGTGGTTCACCCAATGTGGGCTACTCCACAAGGAAAAGTTCTTTATAAAATTTTCTTAAATAATTCTTTTGGGAATCCTTTCCCTATTACAAATTTTATGGAACTCTGTCCAAAGGAGACATCCATCCCCTAATCAATTTCATGGATATCTATCCACAGGAAACACCAATATCCTCTGCTCTAGTTGATGATCTTCTAGAAAAATTGTTGCCTCCGCTACACTGGATTATGGATCTCTATCCACTGAAGATTCCTACTATCACTCAGAAGACTTGTCTTCACTTCCCTAGCTAATGGATCTCTATCCACTAGAGACTATCATCCTCTATACTCTATCACCTCCAAATCTAGCTCTCAACTATATCTCAAATCTCCACTAAACTCTGTCCTTCGGTCTAGCATAAATCTGCTCAATCTTAGTCTCTGGTCTGGCACAAACCTATCCTCAAATATGCACCAAATTTTTTCTTCAAAACTGTATTTTAAGCTTCTACAAAATATCACACCAATATATCTACAAGTCTTCTCAAATACTTACCTGAAATCTGCTCAACAAGTCCTCACTAGAACTTGTCCAATCTACTCAACAAGTCTTCACCAAGAACTACCACAAATATGCTCAACAAGTCTCACTAGAACTTGTCCAATCTACTCAACAAGTCTTCACCAAGAACTACCACAAATATGCTCAACAAGTCTCACTAGAACTTGTCCAATCTCACAGAAACATATAGAGACTCAATATGCTTCACAATAATGCTCAGTCACTTTCACTCTCTCTTTTTATCACATAAACATATATAGAATTGTTAGAGACTCAATATGCTTCACACTCACAACAATGTTTATCAAACAATCTCACATAACAATGATACTCATGATCTTGCACAACCTCTAGTTCAATATAGTTCTCAACTTCACATAACGATGATACTCATGTTCATTTAAAAAACCTAGTTCAATAATATGAAAGCTTACTCAATATTTTCAACAATGCTTATCAAACAAGATTTTATCATCAACTCTCACTCAAAAAATATTTACCAAGCAAACTCAACAATGCTTACCAAACAATATTTTTCACTCCAACTTAGCATTCACAACATTCAATCCAACAATATTTTTATCACAAGGAATATTTACCCATACCTTTTATTTTGATGAAGATATGTCTTCAAAACCTATATTAACCACAATCAAAAATTCTTTACCAACACTAGGGTTAGGTTATCATAACCTCTCTCAAGATCTCCATAAAATAATTTCCATAAAGATTATTTTTCAAACAAAATAATAAATCCCTTTTGTACATCTTATGATCTCCAAACTCACAATATTCAATTTGATAATTTCACCATAACAGTACTATTAACAACAAGTATAGCAAAGTACTTATACACCTTATAATCTCCAACTTTATAAACTCCAATCACCAAAAAATTAAAATCAAATATTTAATTTTTAGTACCCTTATATCTCCCTAAAAACTTTAATCAACATTTATTTTCATAGCAAAGAAATCTTTGAAATTACAACCTTAGCAAGAGAAAAATCAAAATTGGTGCATACCTTTTTGCCTAGAAAAATACTTTTAGTGTGTTTTGAACACCTAACCTCACCACTCCAAGTGCCTTAGCAAGACATATGCTCACCACATAATCTACATGCCTCCACACAAAGGGAAAGGCACCACCTTCCCTTTGAACCTTCCTCAACGGTGCAAAGTCTATCAAGACACCTCTCCTCTTTGCAAAAGCAAATCGACAAGATTCAATCCCTGCACCTCATGTTCACTAATGACTTGGTTCCTCCCTTGCTACCAGTTGCACTATAGTGCACTTTGGGATAGAAAATATGAAAATTTTCTGCTTGTCTTCTGCCTTGGACACTCTTTAAAAAACACACGATCATCTTCTATTACCATGCGCTCAAAAATACACTTTGCACTTGATCACAGATAATATTTGCCATGGGTTTCTTCCCTTATTTATATGCATATCGATGTCTTCAATGATGTTGAGGTGGGTAAATCGAATAATTCAAAATTTTGAATTATAAAATTTATAACCCTAGCTTTAGGGTTAACTTAATTAACTTTATAATTAAATTATAATTAATTTACAAAAAACCTCTATAACTTTAGAATTTAATTAAATTAATTTATAAATTAAATTATAATAAAACTCTTATAATTAATTTATAATTAATTAACTCTGGGTCTTGCATCTTTAATATTATAATAAATTATGTAATATTATTTTGTTTGGGACTTCCTTTTGCCCTTTAAACCTCATCTGACCACCTAGGAGGAAGCTTTCTTTTTCACTTGATGATGGAACCTGAAAATGATTTTTCTCACTGAAACTGATGCTTGCTCGTGCTAAATTCTTGACATCAATGACAACAAAATTTGCTCATATTTCCAACACAAATCTGCTCAGATCTGCCCCAAGCCTTAACACAAAGCTTGAACAAATCAAAACCTGCTCTTAATGCTATCTCAAGTCTTCACCAATACTTGCTCAAATCTTCCTATAAGTCTTCATCAAGACTTACCTTAAATCTGCCTTCACCAAGAATTACCTCAAATTTTCCTTCAAGTCCTCTCAAGAACTTGCTCAACTGCTCTCAAGTCTTCACCAAGACTTACCTCAAATCTGCCTTTAAGTTCTCTCAAGAACTTGCTCAATATTCTCTCAATACAAGCTCAAAACAACTCACAAAACATGATCAATCAATCTCAAATATCGCACATAATGCTATCACATGCTTTATCTAATATTCAAGGTAATTATTTTAATTTGAAATAGTTTAGACATATTCATTCAAAAAAATTTAAACCTATGGAAAATATAGAGAATGATGTACTCTATCAAAAACTCAATATGTTCTACTCAATAATTAAGTATGTTGCTTTCACAAATATTATTTCTAATGTTTGCACATTCACTTTCAATATCATTCAAATCCAATGCTCAATAATTTCACTCAATAATCCAATCAATAAAATACAACTTGCTCACAAACCCTAAACAAGTGTTTTCAAACTTCTTCAAACAAAAATCACAATGTGGGTCTCAAACCCTAACTCAAATATTTCTCAATCAAATCAAATCATCCATCAACAAGATGCACTTAAACTTGCTCACACATTTCCAACAATACTCATCAATCCTTTTCACTCCACCTTCTATTTCATACAATCATTTCAAACACTCTAAAAAAAAGATAGTGTGCCCATACCTTTTTTATTTTATGGAGATATGTCTTCAAAACCTATTTTACTCACAATAAAACCTCTTTGCCAATTTCTAGATTAGATAGCAACAGTCTATCTCAAAATATCCACACAAATATTCTCCTTAATAATTATTTTACCATTCAAGAAATACAATAAACTATCGAGTCTCAAATACACCTTATTATATCCAATACTCTCAAAATAACATTCAACACATAAAAACAAAGTTCCTTTGTTAACACCTTATAATCTCCAATCCTCTCAAAATAATATTCAACACATAAAAATAAAGTTCCTTTGTTAACACCTTATAATCTCCAATCCTCTCAAAATAATATTCAACACATAAAAATAAAGTTCCTTTGTTAACACCTTATAATCTCCAATATTTATATTTTCAAAGCACCAAAATAAAATATTATTTTAACAACCCTTATGACTCCCTATACACTTCACACATGCCTTTTAATTTTCATGTGGCCTCAAAAACCTTTCTGCATTCAAAAACTTTAGCAAATTAATTTAAATGTTGCATACCTTAATAATGGCCCACATCACCAAAATATTGTGCACGATTTCGACTGCGCCCAAACTTGAACCCAGGACCAAAGCCATCATAGTTCCTTAGCCCAAGGCTAAGATACTACCTAGGCTACATGCCCACACATGAATGACAATGTCCTTGCACCTATACACTATCTGCTTCTTGTAGATTTCGATAAAAATGAAAAACCTCTCTTCCTTTGCAAAAACAAATTACGTGGGATTCAAAACCACGACCTACTCCTTACAAGTGTCTTAGTTATCCTTCTACCATCATCTATGCTACCCAACACCTTGGGATTATCCTATTACACCAATCAAATACAAGTCTACCTCCTTTTATTAAAACCTTATGAATATCTTTTTCTTTTCAACAATGCATCACACGAATATTATAGTCACTTTGGCATTCGAATAGCATTGTAATTTGGAAATGAAAATCATTTCCTATTTATACTTTATCCTTTGCATTAAACACATCAGCCCTTTCAAATTTCAAATTTTGAATTCGAATTTAAACTTTAAACCTTGGCACCATTTGATTATTTAAATTAAAATTTTAACCTTAGGTTAAAATATTTTAATTTAAATAAATTAAATTAAAACCTTTATAATCTTCTCAATGGGTCTTGTCGAAGATATATATTTTTTAATGATTCCTTGGACCTCGTTATTTTTCACCTCTTCCTTTTGCCCAAATATTATAATATTAAATATTATAATATTATTATTTCTTTTTAAACTTGCTTCTCTTTCCTTGGGTCTTCAACCTTTTAGGCCTCTTTAGGCATATAATATTAAAAATAAATATTATATCCTTTTTATTTTAACCACTTCCCTACCTTTTGTAAAAACAACCTTATGACATCAATGACAAAAAAACATGCTAAAATTTCCAACATAGGTCTCAATGCAATTCCTTGATTGGCCCTCTAACAAGCAACCACTCATACTGCTATTACTATTTGATGATCATCTCCCAATTGGGGTAATATCAAAGTAATCCTCTAGGGTTGGATCCCCTCATACCACTCCTCATAACCATCCTTGACCCCTATATCATCCACCCCTAGACTCATAAAAGGGGGGTCATCCTCATTGGGATTTCAAAAAATGCAACATTAGGCTCACCTCCTACAGTTGGAGAGTCTCTCATCACTCGATGATACCATACATATCTCATATTTGGAATCCCCTACACAAGACCAAACTATCACTATACCTGATCAAAATAATACAACTTCATATTTCCCTTCTCAAAGTTTAGTCATCATACCTGGTGTACATGTGCTAGCTCCAACCAATCCTTAGCCCAAAATGAAAGTAGCCTCTAGGGTATCCATGTGATCTGATGAGGCAATAGATCCTCTATCACTAGCTTTGCTACATCTAGACCATCGCCTCATCCTATGTGCCCTCCTATCATAGGTATTCATCGATATACAATCGAATGCCCTACATCCAACTCCTCCCAAGGCAATCCATCAAGCCTCCTTTTTGCTATGTGCTCCCAACACCATACCTATATTAGAGTGGTGACTACAATGTAACTGTCACCTATACATGACATTCTACAATATCCTGTACAAATAACATAATGTCAATGGATCCCACACAAATTATCTCCTTGTATCCCTCATTTCTAAAATCACCCTAAAAAAATCCCAAGGAATATTTTGCCTGCTCATATGGCTAGAAATTAGTCCAACGATTACTCCACTCAAAACCACTATCAATGTAGAAATACCCTCTATCACTGCCAAGCGATTCACACTAATACCACTTTATTTGATTAGAAATTTTGGATTTCTAGTCAACTACTCTAAATCTCTATCATGTATCATAGATTAGTACACCCTCATCCCTCTAATTGTAATGTGGGGGATATGCCACATATCCTCCAAGGTCACAGTCATATCCCTTATTGGCAATCAAAATGTTGATGATTCCAGGTACCATCACTCTACCAATGCTATCAATAGAGTTGTGTCCAAATCTACTCAAAGCATCTCTACTATGTCTAGAAGCCCCACCTACTACATTAGATCCCTCTTTGTCTGATCAAGTGCCCTCACTTGATCCTCAAAATCATCATATCACCACTCTCAATTCTTGAGAATACCATACTACAACAAAAATACATCAACATTACAAATCATTAGATTATCGCATTTATTAAATTTTCAAAATAGTAAAATTAAGTTCACAATTGTAAATAAATAAGTAAAACAATGCAAATTCATGGTTTTTTCATGAATTCACTGGGTAGTCCATGCATTCACTTTATTGTTTTTCACCTTGTGAATTTATGAATTTGCAAGGTTTTTGCAAATTTGGTAAACCCTAGCAACTGGGCTCATGAGGCACTAATTCACCGCAAGGTAGTAAATTCGTCATGATGGCTACCTGATTCTAAATTCAACCAAACATTTGGATAAACTTCCCAAAAATAAAAAAACAAAAGATGAAATTAAAACAAAATAATAAAATTATACTTACCTGTATCCTCAATTTGACCCCTTTGCCACTCATTCGCACATAATCTTCTTTGTGAATTGGTTGTACCATTTTACCTAAAGATCAAACCAGTAACTCATATAGTGAAAATGAATTAGGGTTTTACCCTATTCCTCATTTTAACCCCCCTTTTCCCTCCACTTTTAAATTTTTCTTTTTCCCCCTCATTATTTTGAGTTTCATGAGGAATATCAAATTCCTCACGAAACTCGAGGGGGAACCTGAATATCAATAATAATGAATATATAGATATATATAAATTTTATACGTTAATTTACGTATAAGAGATAAATAAAAGAAAAATTTCTCTAACAACCTTTTTAGGTTAGCATTCTATCTTAAACCATCTACTTATTTTTTTCAACAACATTAATCATTGTTTTTTCCGTTCAAATGTTTACATATTTCTTTGATGCATTAATTACTTATAAATGCAACAAAGAGGGGGGAAACGTAGATAGGGAATTTTGATCCACGTTAAAATTCCCTAGCCCTTTATAATGCATGTAAGTGCACCCTCCACTAGCCACACCTCTTTTTTTGCATGTGTCGATGTCGATTGCACGTTTTATTTATTTTTGCAATTTCACTCCCTACATTTGTAGGAAGAAAATTTACAAAACTCGATGAGCCACCCAATTTTTTTTTCGGTCATTAGATTTTGTTCCTATAGAACCCATTTTTCCACATTTTGTAAATTTGCTCCTGCCAATCTCAGCCAACAAATATGCCCAAACTAGTAATTTTCCCAATCTAGTTCAACAGTAGAACTGCAACCCTAAATTGGCCAACTATCCAACTGCCTTCTTTCCTACATGGGAAAAATAATTAAAATAAGCATTTTGAGTCATCAATAGGCCTAATTGTGAAAATTTGAGCAAAAGCATGTTTTATTTTATGATTGAAATTTTTTGATATTGAGAAATCTATTGCAAGTTGAGTAACAGAATTAATTTCTTAATGGATAGAAGACTCCTTTGGAACTAGCCACGATATCAATCCTCTAACCTCACTACCATTATTCCACAAATTATGAACAATTGGATCTATTTGTAAGAAAAATAATTTAAATATTTTTGTAATACCTTAGTCATGCTTTTTGTAATAATTTAACGAATTCATTGGCAAGTTGCAATAAGAGCAAATTTGATCATAGTTAGCACATTTGCGTGAATACAAGTTTGGAGGTAAATTCTCGTCCTCAAATTTATCATTCCATTTTTATATTAGATTTAGATCATATTACATTTGATATTATATCTCCTACTGCATTATTTCATCATTTTCATTTTAATTATCATCCACCTACGAATAGATTTACAAATTTATTTCTTTTATGTATGGTTGTTTAACAGACCAAGGGGATCTAACTGCTATGCCATCAAGATCAAATCTATAGTTTCCTAAGTAGATCCCAAAATACTAATTACAAATCTTAGTGTTTTATCTGATAATTTGTAATTATATTATTTCATCATTTTCATTTTAATTATCATCCACCTACGAATAGATTTACAAATTTATTTCTTTTATGTATGGTTGTTTAATAGACCAAGAGGATCTAACTGCTATGCCATCAAGATCAAATATATATTTTCCTAAGTAGATCCCAAAATACTAATTACAAATCTTAGTGTTTTATCTGATAATTTGTAATTCTATTACAAATTTACTTTCAAGACATCAAATTTGCTTCTAATTCAAACGAACAACGAATTCGCTCACAAGAAGCAAATTTGCTCATAGGAAATGAATCTACTTTATTCAACCATCTAGTGTGGGTGAATTTTTTATTTAATCTATTTAATTCATTTTTTCTATTCATTGTTAATATCATATTTATTTCATTTGCAATTATAGTCAAAACATATATGAAAATTGAGGAGACAAAAATGCAACACCAAACAATGCTAAATAAATTGAACAAAAGAACCCATAATTGCACAATGAATGATCTTATATTAATGGGGGAAGCCTAAAAAATCCATTGTTACAATGTGGATCTTTGAATCCTTTTGATACAGATTTACAATGGCTAGGGTTCTCCGAAACCCTAGAAAACAAGGCAGGTGGTGTCTTCAGGCGCATCCTTGCTCCCAACAGAGTTGAGTGGGCTTCTTGATATCCGATGTTGGGCCACTCCAGCTTAAAAAACTATCCAATGCTGATGTAGCACCTTCAGATCTACACACAATAACACAACAAATAGATTAGTAATACCTATGAGGGCTCCACAATGTGAGGCCCTCTATAATCAATAGTAAAACCCTAACTATCTGCTATAAATAAAATGAACAAAAATAAAAATGCATGTAATAAAATAATAAACAATAGATTTACCTTACGTACTTGTTATCTTTTGATATGTGATATTTGTTGCAGTGAATCGGTGCGGTGATGCCCTAGCATCACTCGAAGGCTAGGAGGTCCTTAGAATACTTACATAAAATACCTACAGGTACTTGGTGGCTATAGAAAATGCTCGTGGGTGCTCGAGACTGGTAGGGAGGCGCCCATAGGCACTTGGTAGTGGAAGGGAGGCACCCAGAGGTGCTTGGGGGTGATAGGAAGTGCTCGAAGGTGTTCGGCAGTTGAGGAAAGATTCTGTAGAAGCAGATCTAGTGATGGAAACAGATGGCGATGGATGCAGGGGTTACGACGAGAAAATATGGAGGTAGAAGTACTCAATGAACACTTAGGAAACTCAAGGACTCCAAAAACTTAGGGATATCCATGTACGAATTGCTTAGGAAAACTTAGTGGATTCAAAAACTTAGGGGTTGAGCCATCAAAATGGCTCCTATTAATAATCCAACCTAGGGCATACTTAGGGTTTCAATGACACTAATCATGTGGCTGAGATAAAAGCACATCGAAGGGTGGATATTAAATTTAGGGTGTGGCATGGATTGATGTGGATGAATGGATAGGATTAAATGAAATCGGATGGTTGGGATTAATTCACTTATATAAAAATATATAAAATATAATATATAAAATATTAATATTTAAATATATATAAATATATATGAATAATGGGTGGAAAATGGTGGGAAAGCATGGATGGAGGACAAGTGGCTAGGTTTTGGTGTCTATAGATGCCCCTTTTTGTACTGCGTTGCATGAAACATAATGCAGTGCAAAAACACGAGACACCTATTTTGGCTAGGTGCAGAAGCAACTTCTCTTGGGATGTGGAACATGAGCTTGAAGATAAAAGAATAAAAGAATTTGAATTTTGCGTAGCTTACCCCCTCAATTGGTGAATGAGTTTGTGGATGAATCTCATGAGCCAATTGAAAAATTTATGCAAATGAATGATGGATGATGTGATATGCGATATTATTTTTGCCCCAACAGTGGGAAGGGGATTGGTGAAAAATGTGAAATGATGCATCTATTTTTGCCCCAAAATATGAAGGGTTTTGTGATATATGTGATGAAAATGTATCTATTTTTGCCCCAATAGATGAAGGTATTTGTGAAAATATGTGATGAAAATGTATCTGTTTTTGCCCCAACAGATGAAGGGATTTGTGATAGATGTGATGCAAAATGTGTTTATTTTTCCCCAATAGATGAAGGGATTTTTCCAAGTGTGGATGCCATGATCATGTAAGATGTATCCCATTATGGGAAAGTCAAAACCAAATGTGGTTACCCCAAATTTGGGGTGATTCGATGTTGTTGAAGAATATGCCTTCCGACATCATTGATATGCAAAGATGAAAAATGCAAAGAGTAAAAGTAGTCAACTTTGGAGGGCCAACTAGTGACTGTCAGATAATTCCTATGATCGAAACCAATCACCCTAGCTAAATCCAGTCACCATGATGACTTTCAAGGAAATGTGTAATGATGAAATTTGATTTTGTCCATGTTTTAAGCCCCATGAACTAGGCCATCAATGACAACTTTTGTGCAAATTGTTCTTGGCAAGGTTTCACGCAAAATGTGAAGTACCAAATATGATTATGATTTCGAACAATGAGATATGGGATGATGAAAATGACCAAGTGTTCTTATGGTAGGCTATTCATCTTACTAAATTGCATGGATGCAAATCGCTGCAATCACCAAGTATATAGAAAAACCCACTAGATACAAGATTCACTTGAATGTTGGTTTGCACTTGGAAAATGTGCAAATGATGATGTGAAATGATATTGATGATGATGTATGAATGATGATATTGATGATTGTGATCATTTTGTGAAGATTTGGACCATTTTGGAGTGCTTTTGTAACTTGTTAAGTGAATTTGTAATTTGTGGTCGCAAATAAAAATTATGCATCCAAATCAGTTGGAATCTTCACAAAACCTGTTAATATGATGGAATAGATGCTTGGATGCAATATGGAGTGATTTGGTGGGGAGAAGCCACTATTTTGTGAAAATTTTTCTTTTGTCCAATTTGATGCCAAATGCTCATTGGCGCTTTTGGTCCATAGAAATACCGTCGATGTTTGGGAATTCTATAAATGCCTATGGGTGCACTTCAATGCACTAGGAAATGCCCATGGGTATCTCAAGGTGCCTAAAGTAGTTATAAATAGCTATCAAGGATGAGAAACCAAGCTCATTTGTGCATTTGAGAGTTTGAGAAGTGTCTAGGAGAGTGGAGTGAAGTGAGGTGAAGTGATTTGGAGTGTGGAAGCTATGGTGGTGGAGGGAGAGGGTGTGGAGGTCAAGGCTATGGCTGGAGTACGGGCTGTTGAGGTAATTCCTTATTATTGCTTTTGTATTGTGCAAATTTGTGTTTTTATGATTTTTTTTGCAAAATTATTGACAAATGTTTTGTGTTGTGTTGCAACTTAGGATTTTGGAGGCTCGACACCGGTTCTCATCTTTCATTCCTGGGATGAGGAAGGTAATGTTGGATGAGGAGTGGGAGCTTTTAGAGGATGTGGGGCTAGCAGAGGTAGCTCGGGTTGATGTGGTGAGGGCTGATGAGGGGTACCTCTCTGCCTTGGTGGAGAGGTGGGATGCGGATAGGGGGACTTTTTAGCTCCCTAAGGGAGAGGTGATCGTGACCTTGGAGGAGATCTAGGTTGAGGTTGGGCTCAATCGGAAGATGGAGATGATGAAGATGTTTGGTGATGGATGGTAAGGTGTGAGGGTGGAGAGTGGAGGTATACCGTACTTGTCCATGTATGTGGACAAGGAGTTGGATGCCCTCCGTGCCTTGGTAATGTTCGTGTTGGCCAACATCATGGCCCCAAATAGCACTGGGTGCAGGTTCCCTTGGAACCTGATAGGGGTAGTGAGCGATATGCTCACTAGGTGGTAGGTGTATGCATGGGCTCCTACCTTGTTGGTGCATGTGTACTAGGAGTTATATGAGGTGATGAGGTGAGGAAGGGATTGGGGTGCAACTTGCTATTGTAGTGTTGGGGATGGGAGCACTTTAGTATGGCTCAATTGGAGGGCTTACTAGTAGTAGGCTTGGGTAGGGAGAAACCCTATGCTAGGAGATGGGTGATGGTCAAGGAGGTACAATTGAGTCATCTAGTGAGGATGAGCCAGTGGTACTGGGAGTTATGGGTTGGATTGACATCCACCCAAGTGATATGGAGGTTATGGTGGGCTTGCAGGTGGACTAGAGATGGAGAGCACTTGTGATGAGTGTGGTAGGCTAGGTGGGTGGTTGGGCGACATCAGAGTGAGGTTGAGTACTTTCAGTTCTCTTGAGTACTCTGATAGTTTGGGTTGAGGTAGGATGTCCTAGATGAGCTGGTGTGGTATAGGAGGCATCGGGAGGAGATAGGGCTACCATGTGCGGAGCCATGGAGGGTGGCCTATGAGGATGATGAGGAGATGGATCTCCCGGATATGGATGATGTGGGGACTACCATGGAGTATGATGTATGGTTTGCTGCACAACCACCATGGGCACCACCTTGAGGAGTAGCTGATGGGGATGGTGATGAGGCTAGGGATGAGGGGACCCATGAGGCCCTCAAGTAGTGGTAGTACCTTCTATCAGATAGTCGAAGGAGGAGGACTAAGGGTGCGGTGAGGTAGGCTCTCAAGATTGGGGGAGATGGTGGAGATGGAGAGGATGTGAAGGAGGTTCTGAATGGACCTCTAGATCAGAGTGAGGAGGATTGGGTGTAGTTGGAGTAGTAGGTAGTGAAGTGGAATATGAGGATCACGAGGCTCCAGGTAGAGCTAGTAGAGAGGGAGCACCGATATAATATCGACATAGCACATGTCTTTGCTCTCGGCATAGATATATCGAGGCATTGGAGGATAGGTTGATGGAACATCATATTCCACTTCTAGATCCTCCAACCTCATCTGTCTTCGAGGGTGCTAGGCATAGCGAGTCTAGGCATAGCTCTAGGTCTAGGGCTCCTCCTAGGTCACAGGGGTCCTCTTGGAGGACATAGCTAGTGCTTAGATGCACTTTTGTATATGAGCCTTGGTGCTCCATTGTATGTAGCCTTTTGGCACTCATTGTACATGTGATATTTATACATATATATATACATGGCTTTTACCTTTTGTGTTATATGTGTTTGTGTGAATGCTTTTTGTGAAATGCATATTTTGTGGAATGCATATTATATGGTATGGATGATTAATGCAAGGTGTGGAATGCAAATGTGCTAATGATCATTTATAGTTTAGATCTTGCTTGGCCATTTTCTAGCATTGTTGTTTAATCAAGGGCACCAAACTTGGTGGCATATGGGATGAATGACTCATGAACTGACATGGATGTTGACATGGAAGAAGATATGGATGTTGATATGGAAGAATATATGGATGTTGATATGGAAAACTGATTGTTTTGTAGAGACTCAGACATACTAGTGGTATCAAACAAACTCACTAAAACTGCCTAATCCTTCTAGGACCAAATGTGTGTGCAGTGGATTCATTTACCAAATCAAGAGCATGGTAATGACTCAAGGTAATCAAGAACTAATGTGTGTGCAAGTGAGTTCATTAACTCATATTGAGTAAATTGGGTAAACTTGTTATGGATGAAACCAAGAAGCTAGCTTGTCCTTATGAGCGGTCAAAGGTCTCTTTGAAAGAGATGTGTCACCATGCATGAGCATACTCCACTACCAGTCAAGCATCTATAGCTCCGGTGGAGGCTAACTCCATAGTCCATGATTTTTGTTTTTTATCTCTTAAGTTTTGGGGATGACTACCTAACCGTCTGACTAGAAATGTAGTATGATCCTTACAACCCAATGATCAGTGGTGTGTGATGTAAAATATTTAGAGTTTTTGTTAGGGATTTTTCCCTACTCTTTCTTTTATTTTTGGAATTGTGATAGTGGTGAAAACCACTATTTTTATGGACTATGTTGCATGATGGGACTAGCAAGGATGACCCTTTTCACTTTGAGGTTCATACCAAGTATGGTGTTATCCCTCTTTGACACAAGATGTTTTTAAGATGTGAAATTGTGTTTGGTTCAAGAATGTTTTGGAGTCAATTCCCAAAACTCAAGATTTTCTTAGTGAAGATGTGTAATGGTCCTAAAAAGAACTCGACATGTATTTTGGAGTTTTCTTAAAACACTAGGAGTGGTTGAGTGACCAAAAATACCTAGGACTTTTGAATGTGTGGTTTGTGTGAATGGCAATTTGACTTAGTGGAATTGTGTGGATGATATTGTGAAGGTGCCCCTGATTAAGGCAACATGAATTTTGTTGGACCAATTAAGACCTTGAACTTAATAAATGATCCCTAATATGACATGTGAAATATGGATGTGAATGCAATGTATGACATGCAATTTTGTGAAATTTGAAATGCAATATGAAATGTGTGTTAATGCATTTGTTGTGAAATGAAGTGTATATGCAAAGGAAATGCAATGTTGTGAATTAAATGTATGCAAATATTTTTGTGTATTAGCCATGTATATATACATATATAAATAAAATCATGCATAGAAGAGGACCCCCATATAAGGAAGAGCTAATATCGATCTCAAAAATCAATACAAATGCGTATCATCCCATTAAGCTTGTGAATGGGTACCAAGCTTGAGAGCCAGTTGGGATAGTCTATGATATCATCTAATTATTCTGGCTTATCCTCATCTATTTCTGCTTGGAAAACCTCGGGATCCAAAGGTGAAGGTGAAGGTGAAGGTAGAGGGGATGGAGGAATGTAGTTGGTGGAAGCCCTTAACAATTCCTCGGACAAGACAAATTTGACAAAGGATGGAGGCGAGGAAATCCGATCCATATCAATGAGGCTTATGTCAATTGGAATTGGCTTAGCCGGATCGTATGGATTACAGAGTGGGGTGAATAAATCAATAGGATTCATGTTGACTTATGGGCAAGGTGGATAAGGTTGGATGGAATGGATGGGACCTAAGAACCGATGCTAGGAGCTTGGTTAACCTGGATAGTAGCAAGCAACACAAATAAATACATTTATCTAAATGATATATACATATGCAATGCAAAGAAAGAAAATATTTTTGTTGATTTTTGTTGATTTTTTATTTTTATTTTTTGTAGTGGTGAAAACCACTATTTTTGTGTTATGTACATATGTTACAAGTTGGCTTATGAAATGGCTTAATGGAATGGAGGTGGTGGCTCACCGGTAGGGGCGGCTCGCTCTTGTGGAAGAAGCAAGTGAAAGATGGGCTCATGGATGGGGAACATGTTGAGATAAAACTCATCTTGTTCGGTATATGGGGAATGATGGGCTTCGATTCTTCTTCAGATTCATCCAAAATTATCGATATAAGTTTGAATTCTTCATAGATTTCATCATCAAAATTATCAGGATGGAGGGCTTCTTCTCCTGAATTGAGATTAAGCCTTTGGAAGGCTTGTTCAAGAGAAGAGGTGGTGGAAAGTGGGTGGTAACCTAGACCTGAATGGTCATGCACCTCTTGATATGGAACATCGATAGGTTGATGCACTCCTTGTTCATGCAATCCTAGGCCATGACCTTGCCAATTGACTATGTGAAAATATCGAGATGGAAATCCCATCATGTTTGGAATGTTGGCAAGTGTTGGTTCTTTGGGTTCCTCTATGGGAGCTAGACTTGATGAAGAATCAATCCCCCCATATACAAAATTTATGCTATTTAGAGCTGAACCCATGTTATATACTGCTCCTATGGCTAAAGGTGGGTCACGTGGGTGACCAAAATCCTTAGCATTAGGAATGGTGAGGGGTGTGATGGTGATGTCTTGGACCACATATTCACCAATACCAGGATTAGTGAGGTGGACTTCAACTTGGGAGGATATGGAAGGATCATGGTCGGATGATGGCTTAAGGAATGGTGAAGATGGAGATGTCTCACAATCCATCAACTCGACTTGTGAAACATTAGGTGATGGTGATGGATTGGTTTGGGAAGGTTTTTGAATGGATGATGATGATGAAGTGGATGGCAATGATGTTGATGATGTGGACTGATTGTGACCACATGTGCATGTAGTCAATGATGAAGATGATGGGGGTGTGGAAGCTTGATGGTGATTGGTGATAGGGAGCTCCTCAAGAATGGGATCCTTTGATGAAGAAATTGGTGAAGTGGTAGATGGATTGGCTGATGGTGAAAGGAAAAGGTGAGTGGAAGGAAGCATGGACTCATAGGGATTTGAAATGAAATTGCAATACTTAAACAACTCGACGTCCTCCGGTATGCAATGTACTTGTCCCTCATGAACATATTTCAAACATTGATGTAAAATGGAAGGGACACATCTCATTTCCCTCATCCAAGGTCTTCCAAGGAGTACATTGTACACCATGGATCCTTCCAAGATGTGAAACATGGTGTGCAATATTTTGACCCCTACTTCAATGGGTAAAACAATAGTGCCAACTATGGAACACAAAGCATCATTGAATGCTTTGAAGGTGAATGATGACTTGGTGATATGAGATGGAGGAAGGTTCAAATGATGAAGGGTGGATGTGGTGATGATATTGATAGAGGAACCAGTGTCAATTAACACTCTTTTAAAGGGCTTCTTGTCAATTAGAGCCATAATATGCAATGGAGGGTCTATTGAGTCCGATGAGATTGGCTTAATCTCAAAGTCATAGAATGTGATGGAAGGCTCCATGCATGTTTGGATGCTCCCTAAAAAGTTGTTGAAGGCATTAGGATCTTGAGATTGTAGTTCAATGGATTTGAGAATATCCATTAATGCCTCACAATGTGGGGGAGATTGTTGAATTAACTCATAAATTGACAATTCAGTAGAAGCTATCTTTAGACTTGTAGTTAATCGGCTACTCAATGAGATGATTGGTCGTGGTGGATGATTGATGGGTGGATTTGATGGATTTTATTGGCTAGGGATATGGATGGGTGATGAAGGATTGGGGGAAATTTGGATGGGTGGTGATGTAGGAGGTTGTGACACACTTGCTTGAGGTGGTTGCCTTACATTTTGTTGATTGTTCCTTTGACCTCTAGTGACCACATGGATGGCCCCTACAAACCCTTGGTATTGTTGGACATGATTGACTTGATTAGGAGGAGTTTTGGTGTTAGCCCCCCCTACATTTGGTTGCACCTCCTCATGATGAGGAAGTGGTGTTTGAAAAATACCAAGGTTTTGATTTTTTTGAGCAAGGGGATTATCAAGCTTGATCGCCCCCAAGTCAATAAGGTCTTGCACTATGTCTTTAAATGTATGGAAATTGTTAATGTCATGCCCATTTTGCCTATGATAAGGACAAAATAGATGTTCTCGATAGTGTTTACTACGTTTTGCGGGATCATCTGGTCTAATTTTGGGTAAAGCAAGTTTGTTTGTGTCATATAACCTTCAAAAAAGGGAAGCATATGACTTAGCTAAGGGGGTGTATTGGTGATTTTTTTGGATAGACTATCATCGGGGATGGTTTTCCATAGTTGGCACTATGTTATGCATGGCTTGAGTTGTTGAGGGTACCACATGATAAGCAATTTGTTGCGGTGTTTGTTGCATGGATTGTTGTTGAGCCATTACCGATTGGCTCATGACCACTTGATTAACTTGATTGGGCTGATTGGCTGGGGTAGCCTATGTTGATTTTGGTTGGCCAGAATAGTTGCTTTTATATTGGCCCTTATTTTGCCATTCTTTCTTTTTAGGCTTAAGTATGCCTTCTTGGATTTTGATCTCCTCAATGACACTAGCCTGAGCTAAAGCTTCTTCAAATGAATGATAAGTTTGTAGTTGAAGCATCCAAGAGATAGGTTTTAGACAACTCTTGGTGAATAACTTGATTAGCTCATCCATTGGTAGGGTGAATGGCAATTTAGTGATGACAACCCTCCAATGGTTTCCAAAATCATAGATAGACTCATCATCATGTTGTCTTAAAGCATAGACATCAGACAATGAGATCTTCTTTTTAACATTTAAGATGAAATGCTCAAAGAATTGATCAATCAATTGCTCAAAAGTATAAATACTATGGTTTGGTAATTGATTATACCATTCTATGGCATCTCCTCCTAATGTTTGAGGAAAAGTTTGGAGCATGAGAGCATTGTCATTTTGAATTCTAAAACAGGCGTGTACAAACGTGCTCACATGTTCTTTGGGATCCTCAGTTCCCTTGAATTTGTCAAACTTAGGCACCATGAAATCTATCGGATATGGTGGTGATGGTACCGAAGGATGAATGGGTTGATTGATCAATTGGCGTAAGGTTGGTTTCTGGTTTGTCAAACTAGGAGTATATTGTATCAATTGATCTATCTATTTTTGCATGGCCTTAATTTGAGGGTCTTCCTCAGGAATGTGGAAGCCCTAAATTACCTGATGATTTTGTGGTGGAGTGGAGAAATGTTGTGGAGTGACTAAGTGATGATGAGATTGGTAATGATGGCTAGGTGAATTTTATGGAAATTGATGAATGGGAGATTGATGATGAAAATATGGGGAATTATGGAATGAGGTTGATGTATGAGGGTTATGGCTAGGTTGGCCAATGGGAATAGTATGGGTGATGGTATGACTTGGTGGAGGAACAGGGATAGAAACCATAGAAGATTATGGTGCCCATGATGGACCCTGGTTAACAAGGATAGTCTGAGTAGAGTTTGGTAAAGGCTTAGGGTTCACCTGTACTTGTTGTTGAGCATTTTGATGTTGTCTAAGAAATTTGTTCAGGTGTTCCCATGCCTCATTAATATCTCTATCAAAATTTGAGGGTATGGAAGTAGATGGTATGGAAGATGTGGCTTGGGGACAAGTTACACTAGGTATGGTAACTTGTGAGGCTGAAACTTGTGAAGCAACATTTACATGTGCTTCATACAAGGGGTTGGTGTATGTGGATGTGTATGAAGTGCTAGGAGCACATGAGGGTTTGGGAATGGACATATGGGAGGAAGGTGCAATTGATGCCTCAAAAAGAGGGTTGGTGTACACCTAGGTAAAGCTAGATGGTGGTTGGGAATAAACAGGCTCTTGTTGTAAAGTAGGATCCTATCTAGGTGAGTTGGGGATTGACTCTAAGACATAGTTAGAAGACTTCATGAGAGCTTCTACTCTTGCCATGTCTATATGGGTAATGTGGTGGTCAATGGTTGGTGAGGTTGACTCTTCTTGGGGCATAGCCATATGAAAGGTTGTGGATGGTAAGGAATGTGAGGGACCTACAGATAAATCTGCCTATGTCACATTTAGGGAATCTACCATAGAAGTGGTGGGGAAGGTGGATGAAGGTTCCATTTGATTATCTTGATTTAATGCTTTCTTTTTTTTTCTTGTTAAGACCATAAAGAAAATAAACCAAAATACAGATTATGCAATAAAATGAAACACCAAATTTAAATTTCACAATAAAAATAAACAACCAATGCTAAGTTTGTTTAACACGTGTGTCTTACCTCATTCATTGGTTATCTCCTTTTAATGTGAGTTCATTTCCTTAGGTTTCAATCTTGTGTGTTTCAAATGTGCTAATCTGAATTAATCCAAATAAAGGTAAAAACTATGGCTAAGTTGAGGCAACGAGATTCTTGTTGGTGATGAAATCCAACAAGTTTGCTCAGGGGTGACCTAGGGTTTCTAAGGGAAGAGATTGGTGGATGGAGATGAAAGCCACCATCACCAAATCTCAAGCAATGGTTGGTGATGAAATCCAACCACTACTGTTGAATGTGAATCATGCAGTATGTGGTTCTTTTTAAAATTTATGATTTTCTATTGTGTTCATACAATGTTAGAAAGATAACCACTTTCGATGGTCTAAATCAGAAGCCACTATTCACAATACCAATTTCTCCAAAGGATGTAGAGTACACCGCTTAAGACCCACTCTAAACAGCTAGGGGGTTCATCTATTCCTCTGTATAGAATCACCCAAGTACGGGGATACTCTTGGTATATGAACAATGTTCTATTATGGTTGGCTCCACAACTAGGCCCAAATTGGGGACCCACATTTATTTTTTGTCTTTAAATATTTCATTATCCTTGGGAGATGATGCTAACAAATCCTTGCTATGACATTTGTATTCAGTGTTCAAAGTCTCTTGCTGAGACGTGTTGTTTGTTTTCTTTGAGCAATAAGGATAGGATATTGTTACCCTTGAGTTTCAATGTGTATTTTAGGGTTATCACTTGTGATATGCATTTACATGTTATTTTGGGTGTGCTTTGATATTTTGGTTTGCAATGGAGGCTTTGGATTCAAGTCATAGTTTTAGTGCGGCCTCCTTGTCTAGTTAATTTGAGTTTTGATGATTTAAGCTTTTAAAATCAATTGGTTCCTATTTTGGAAGGGCATTATAAAAAGAGATTGTTTATATATATGTATATGGGGCAACTTATAACATATATATAAATTAATATAAAAAATAAAATAAAAATTAATAAATAAATAAATAAAAATAAAAATAAAATATATATAATTAATATAAAAAGAAATGAAATAATAAACTAAAGAAAATGAATCACATATATAATATAATATTATATTATAATATAATAAAAGGTCATTATATGAAATATATGTGAGGCTATCCTTTATGTTTAATATGAATCATCGTTATGCACAATTGAGTGTAACGTTATGTTTATTGTTCGAATGAACTTTTGCTTAGATTATACAATGATTTTATCAATAATAATATGCGACTAATGTAAGGTTCAGTTGTTTACAGGATGACAAATGTATGAAAGGCTCACTCTGAGTCATTCATAGAGGTAGCCACATGGATATTGTGATAGATGCAATTGGATGAAATGGATCTCGGGATTAGTAAGCAACTTGGCAACAACATGGAAGTCCAGTGGTGACGAGTCCCCATGTGTGTGATGACATGGAAATATCAATGGTGATCAGGAAAAATGGGACATACATCCATGCAAGTCATGGGTCCAAAGTGGTAGGGCTACAAATATTATTTCATTGGCATGTGGATATCCCATGTGGAGGACAATAGGGCGACTGGCCCACACATAGACAATGGGGCTCGAACGTGGAGAGGATTGCCAGTAGGAGACGAGGGGGATTCACACGACAAGTGAATATTACTCATCTACCAAATATCGTGCATCAAAATGAGGATACGCTTTTCAGTGATGAGCACCAGGATGATAAATGCGACATTAATGGACAAATTCAAATCCCTTTGAGATAATTTTTGAGTGGCCTAAGTTAGTGTACATGAATGTTAGAAATAAGAGGGTCATAGTGGAACCCATGTGACACATGATAGTATACTAGATGTTTTTGACACCATCCAGCAGGTCATCGATGCAATTCAAACTCCTAGGGTCAGAAAACATTGGAAAATAGCACTGACGTGGCAAAGTAGGCCCTAGACAGGGATGGTTTAGTGACCAAGGTTTGGCAACAACGTTCATCTCATTTAGCATAGACACGGCTGGGATATGATGCTGCATGACCAGTGATGATGATAAGACCAATGGTGGTAACCAGAAGTAATGCCAACATACAACGAATGAAGCACGAGGCTTATAGGGCATGACTTGGTGATGCAATTGTAGGTGGGAAATCATGGTGCAATTTTAAAGGCCTCAAATGTTAGAATATGCTACCTGGTGACAGATAAGGGATGATTATAGTCCACATTTGATAGAGATAGGTGTGATTTGGTGGTCCACATAAAGTATGATGAGTCAGACCCGAGCAATAGAGGATTACGAGTATAGATTATTATGCAGAGGAGCACTACATAAATTTAATAATGCTTACAACATAGAACACAGTACAAGTGTTGTAGTGGTAATTATCCTAACATGGAAGGTCGAAGATAGCCATAACCAGGATATCATAGACAAGTCATTACCAAGTAATCATGGGCGAATACAGACTGAGCAGGGATCCAAAAATGGTTTTGTGAGTTTGTCAATGACTATAATGCTTCGTAGCAGAGGCATATGTTAAAAATAGTCAAGGTGCAAGAAATTTGCCAGTGTTGTAGAACTCAATAAGCACCAAGCACAACCTGAGTTGGGGTAAATTTGGTTTGCATACATGGAAAACTTGAAACCCTAAAATTTGGACATGGTGGGGTTAAAATGTAGCAAAGAGAGAGCAACATCACTTTCATTCTCTTGGGTGTTTGAGTCAAAATCTATATAGGGCACGTCTGGAGAGTTGAGGTTCACTACCATGGAAAGGCCTCAACAAGGATCAACACAAACATGAAAAATATGCCTTTATAGAGCATAAAGTTGGCATACATAGGAGGCACTACGTCATAATAGGGCATGCTCGTGGGAGCCATAATGGTAAAATCATTACATTTTGTTTAAAAAATTGGGCTTGATGTCGTGAAGGGAGAATGATGTGTGTTTAGGCATCAAAACTAGCTATGTTGTTGTGGTCGTAGCTCACAGGGGTAAAGGAAAACCAGGTTTAATCACCATATATTTGGATAATATGCCTTATTTGGTTTGTTTTATTGTTAAGAGTGTTCATGATATAATGCCCAGGTTTGACCCTATTATAATAGTGAAGGTTTTTATCTTGAAAGCCTTGGTTAGTAAGGTTTCGATGACTGCATTTTATAATATGTAAAGGGGGAGTCAAGGATAAGATAAAAGTTTTACTTTTTATATTTTCCTTTATAAATATAATATGTAATGAAGGGGGGAGTCATAAGGAGAAAATAAAGTTTTAACTTTTTATATTTTTCTTCGTTATATAATATTTATAAGGGATGCAAGCCCCTTTGTGTTATAAAAGGAATAATCAAGGGGAGGTATAAGAAAAATAAAAGGTCGATTATTTTTGTTGTTTTGGGTTTTATAATGTTAAAATGGGTATATAAAAAAAAAAAACTAAATAAAAGGTAAATTTATGTTTATATTTTATTTATTTTTAGTTCTTTTACCTTAACATTATAAGGAGATGGAGTTATAAGGAAGAGTGAGGGTTTAATATTGATAAAGGGTGTTAGGGTTTGTTGAGGGAAGTTCATTCATTTTATTTTTTGTTTTTTTTTGCATTAATGATGGCTTCATGCCTCCAAATGAATTAGGAAAGAAGTCGAAACGAACCATGGGGACTTTTGCATCCTTTAAAATACCCAAGGAGGCCATTGTAAAGGGGCTGGAAATTTGTGTAAAGAAGACTATTTTTGAAATCAAATGCTTCCATTTTGGCAAGAACAAACCTTGTGAGCAAAACCAAAAGGAGATTACGTCTAAGACTACTGCATTTATGGTTTATCTTTTCTGCATTTCTTTTCGATTTATATCTATCTGTTTATGCCATTGAAGGGTTACAATAGGTGAATGTCAAATAGAATGCAACCATGTTTTATCCTTTGAGTCTTGCACTTGGTCTAATATGATTGTGTTTGTTTTGCAGGTCTGTTAGATCAAGTTGTCTTTAGATTTATCTCATAACTTGGGGTTTTGTAGGGAGGGGATTGTGAACCAAAATCTGATGTCATTTTTTTTTCTAGCTAACCTTGTAGATATTTTCTGTTGTTTATTTTTTGCAACTTAGATTAATCTGTTTTTCATTTCAGATTGTTGTTTTCTGATTCTGGTCATCTCCAGAATTTTTGTTTTCAATTTTACATTCTGGTCATTTCCAGAATTTCTGCACATAAGTTTTGCTTTCCATTCTGGTCATTTCCAAAAATTATTTTTTGTTCTTTCTATTATGGTCCCTCTAGAATTTTTGCATTTAACTTTAGCTTTTATTCTGGTCCATTTTCTAGAATTTCATTTTCACATTTCTTGTTCATTTACTTCTATTCTGGTCCTTATCCAGAATTTTTGCACCTCCAAACTACATTAATCTAATCTTCAGATAAAATCCATTTTAGGAGGGGTTACTAACACCAAATTCACACTAAGGCAGATAAAGCAAATGAACACTAACATTCTAACTTGCTAACTTTTACTAACACCAAATTCTAACGTAGTGATAGTGGAATACCTATAATGAAGATAAAATGAATCCACTAACTATAAAATGAACCTCACATTAAAGGCATGGAACTTAAAATGAAGTGGACTATTCCACACACTTTTGCATTTTGAACCTTTTAATTTGAAGATAAAAGGAGCTTATTGACTGGGATTTAGGGTAAGTCAGATTAATATCAAGAGCACTAAAAGGAACCAATAATTTGCACTTTGAAGGTTTAAGGATCATGATTGCTAAGCATTGTTTGAATTGGACTATCAAGGCCCCTTGTTAACTATCACTTGCATGTTTTGAGTTTATTCTGGTATACATATATTTTATTTCAATCTTCATTGATTATATATATGCATGAATGTTTGCTTACCAGAACCTTGGAGAAATGGGTGATTTCATC
The DNA here is from genome assembly GCA_028583015.1 of Wollemia nobilis. NCBI lineage: Eukaryota > Viridiplantae > Streptophyta > Pinopsida > Araucariales > Araucariaceae > Wollemia > Wollemia nobilis. The sequence goes on along the minus strand of JAQPPZ010016974.1, from coordinate 1,551,860 downwards.
TAATTTCTTTGCAAGAGAGAGTTTTCAACTTAATACTCTATTTGTGGTGATCATTTTGCAATAGGGAAAAATATTCACTCAACATTTTGGTGCTAGAAGGAGGGCCTTCTTTCATAGCTTTGTGATTTAGATCTTTGTTTTCTAACAGTTAATGTGGGTAGTTTTGTTTCCACCTTATTGTGCTTGCAGGTACAATATTTATTCAAGTTTTATTATGAGTGATTTGTGAGAAGTCTTTTAGAGCATTAGGGTTTCCAAGATGGATCAACCTGAGTACATAGCTACTAGGTCTAAAACCACCGGGGAAACTATTTTCCAAAGTCTTTCTCCCAATTCTAGAAGACCAAGAAACAAAACTCAATAGATCAAAATCCCACCCAGTATACTTGAGCTAGGGTCATCATTAGACTCAAGTACATCTAGTGGGCCTACACCCACTATTTCCATTGTGATAGCTAGATCAAGTGTATTTGTCCCTATTACTATGATTGTTTCTATTATTCCCATAGGGTCATCACCATTGAATAACATGGCCCAACAACAACAACAATCGCAACCCGCTCTTTGGTATGGTGCGCAAAGCTCTCCCTTGAATATACCCGGGGATGTCCATGACATACCTAGGCATATTGAAAGGTTGCTACCCAAGTTCATACATGATGGTCCCATTACAGCTGAGGAGCATGTCCAAATTTACAAAGATTATATGTTTAGACAAGGGGTTACTCATGAAGATGTTGCCTGTCAAGTTTTTCCTAGCAGTCTGGACCATATGGCTCAGGAATGGTATAGGAATCTTCCCGTAGGGTCCATTACTTCATGGGCCCAATTGGAAGCTACCTTCATTAGCCAATTTTGGTTGTTGTTATATCCTTCCATCATCTATAATCTATTTGTGTCCTGTAAACGGTTACCCAATGAGCCTATTAGGACATTCAATGCTAGGTTCCAAAAGCTATACATGAATGTAACTCGCCATTTTGTGGTAGATGTCATTGTGGCCCTTCAATTATATTTTGGAGCCCTAGACAATTTAACATCTCTGTTTTCTAGAAGAAATCCTCAGGTTACGACCCTTGCCCTAGCTTATGTAGATACAATGACCCTCGAACAACAAATGACATCGCCAGGTAGGGGGTTGTCTCAATTATTTGGGATGGGACAATATGGTCCATACAGTCAGTTCACCATGATGAATCAGATGATGGCATCACAAGTTCCAATGATGAAAAACTTACCATATCAACAACCATACCCATTCATGCCCACGTATTCACCATTTCCCACTTATCCTAATGCATCCATTCCACCCACAACCATGTTGGCAAACAATCAGATGACCATGCCTGGGTTCAATGCAATCAACAATCAGTTGGCCATGCTTAGATTCAGTGTGATCAATACCCAAAGCCCAATGACTTATCCATCGATCATGCCTCTTCAAAGTGTGAACCCTGGGTGGAACCAAAATACTCAAAATCAAGCCATCATACCCATTCTAGAGGTGGCTAATGCAGGAAATGCATTTGGATCTGGGACTACAGTGCCCCAACCACAAGGGTCTGAGTCTAGGATAGATGTATTGGAAAAGCAAGTTACCAAACTGACCAACCACATGGGACACCTACAAAAAATCCTGTACAATCCTCTAGATATAATCGAAATCATAACCATAGAGGAAAAGCATCATACAACACTCACCCCAATAATGGGCGCGTACCCAACCCTATAGCCAATCAGGCAAAAACTTTGGAAGATTTTGGTGAATTGGAGCCTTGTGATGAGGAATTACCCCATTGTTGCCAAGGAAAATATGATGCTTTGGTGACTGAAGTTGTCCACATTCAAGAGAGTGAGGAAGAGGAGGACACTGAGGTCTTAGGAGAAGAAGATGATGAAACTTTGGAAGTCCAAGCCATTAGACATTTTGGGAAAGGAAATCATGGGTATTACACAAGAAGTTCTAAGGATCCCAAAACTTCCTCTACTCCTCCAAACAACCCCTTACTTCCTCCTGATGCAAAAGGTGACGTCAATCCACCTCCACCTCCTGTTGTTGAAGTATCCAAACCAATGCAAAAGATGCCAAATTCTAAAAAGTCCACTTACGACTTAGAAGAGGATATGAAAAAGACTAAGGCTAATATCTCGATGTTTGAGGTCGCTAAAATTTTGGGTCAAGAGAAACTTTCATGGAAAGGGTTGAATCCACCTAGTCAAATCCATGAAGTTAAGGGTACCGAGTCTCAATTAGTTTTGAGAAGGGAAAAATGAGAAGTACCTCCTTTTCTCATAACCATTAGAATTGTAGGCAAAAACTTACATAATTGTTTGATAGATTCGGGTGCTTCGACTAACATCATGCCCCTTGAGATTTGCCAAAAGTTAGGATTCACACCAATCCCTTCTAAGAGTAAGGTGGTACAATTGGATAGATCGGTGATGGATGCGGTTGGAAGTCTAAATGATGTCCTTATTCAGATTAACTCAGAACCTAGGGTTCAACATCACGTGGACATATTGGTACTTAATATCCCCACCAAATACGACATGGTATTGGGAAGATATTGGAGTAAAAACTTGAATGGATATATCGTAACAGATTCTTCCCATATGTGGTTGCCTTGGAGAGGAGTAGCAAATCAAATTCGGGTGGATAGTGAGCCAAGACTCAAAGAGATGATAACAGAATATAATAGGCCCAATGAGATTCAATTTGCTGAAACTGAGTTAGGAGCCTACACATTTGACATAGAAGAAGCTACCGAAGAACCTCAAAAGGAAAGTCATTCTTGTAACACTTCGAAAGAGGATAATTTGGTTTGGACTCTAAGATTCGATGGATCCAAGTCAAAACAAGGTGTTGGAGCTGGTATCGAACTTACATGTCCTGGTAGTAAGCCTATGCTTGCTGCCTATAGATTACAGTTTCCAGCCACCAATAATGTGGTAGAATATGAAGCGCTTATTTTTGGACTTCAATTGGCCCTAAGGAAGAAAGTTAAGTGTCTCAAAGTGTTGGGAGATTCTAAGTTGGTGGTTAAACAAGTTAAAGGGCAATATACTTGTCGGGATAAAATATTAAGCCTTTACAAAACTAGAGTTAGGGATTTGGTAGACGAGTTTGATGCCTTCAATATATCCCTTATCTCTAGGAAAAATAATCGAATGGCAGATTCTTTAGCCGTAGCCACAAGCATGCTCAAACCTGTGGACCATAAAAAATGTAAGAAATTTTCAATCAAATTAGTGCCTTGCCCCTCGATACCAGACAATGTTACCAATTTCCAAGTATTCGATAGTGACAGACACGTTTTCAACTTCGTCACTAATTCTAGTATTTTTGAAAATTAGGTGATAGATGAAGATAAGAGAGGGCAAGAAGAAGCATGGAGTTGCAATGTGAAGCAACCCAAATGAGGAATAATATGCCAAATGATATGGCTTCTTTAGAAAATATATTTGATATCGAATATCAAGCAAAAAGAGGTAAAAAGGTACCACCCCCTAAAGAAGCATGTGATCTAATCAACTTAGGGAGTGCAAAAAATCCATGAGAGGTATTCATTGCTAAGGCATGTACAAGACAAGAAAGGGAGTCTATCGCTCATGCATTAAAGGAATATGTTGATTGCATAGCATGGAGTTATAAGGATTTGAAAACTTATGATCAAAATGTGATAATGCATACGATTCCATTAAAACCTGACTCCAAGCCTTTCAGACAGAGACAAAGAATGGTCAACCCGATTTTAGAACCCCTAATAGAGAAAGAGGTGAAGAGATTGCTAGAAGAAAAAATCATCTTTCCTGTTAGACATTCCACATGGGTGGCCAATCTTGTCCCGGTGAGAAAGAAGAATGGAGAGATAAGGTTGTGTATTGACTTCAAGAATTTAAACAAGGCTTGCCAAAAGGATAATTACCCATTGCCTACTATCGATGAGATTCTTCAAAAGGTTAATGGGTCAGAAATGATGTCATTTCTAGATGGTTATTTGGGGTATAATCATATTCTTATTCATCCAAATGATAGAATGAAGATGACCTTCACAATGAAATGGGGTACATTCGCATATAGGAGAATGCCATTTGGATTATTGAATGCGGGTGCCACCTTCCAACGAGCCATGGATTTCATATTCAAAGGGCTCATTGGTAAGTGTATCATTGTTTACGTTGATGACATTCCTATTTTCTCTAAGAAAAGGGAAGATCATGTCAGGTATTTGAGGAAAGTACTCCAGAGATGTAGGGAACATGGGATCTCCCTTAATTCAAAAAAATGCATTTTTGGGGTAACGAAAGGTAAGCTATTGGGCCATGTCATTTCAAAGGATGGGATTGCTATTGATCCAGAAAGAATAGCAGCTATACTAGCCATTCCTCCACCCAATAGCAAGAAAGAGTTAAGATCCTTCTTCGGTAAAATCAACTTTGTAAGGAAATTTATTTCAGGATTTGCCGAGATTGCCAAGCCCTTGAATGACATGTTAAAGAAGGATGTTCAGATCAAATGGACAAATGAAAATAGGGAAGCTTTCAAAAGCATCAAGGATGCTATCTCTAGGGCCCCTATTTTAATTAGTCTATATTATACTAAACCTTTTTATGTCTATACATTTTCTTCAGATCATTCTTTTGCGAGTGTCCTAACTCAGAAGAGTGAAGGTAACATTGAAAATCCCATAGCCTTCTTGAGTTCTCCTTTGAAGGATGCAAAACTGAGATATTCTATTTTGGATAAACAAATGTATGCATTGTTCAAGACCATCAAGAAATTCAGACATTACATAGTTCATAGTAAGGTCTTTGTTGTAGTTCCTGACCCTACCGTTAAGTCTATGTTTTTGCAAAATGAACTAGGTGAAATATGGGGAAAATGGATTTCGACCCTCCAAGAATTTGATCTAGAAATCCAACCTATGAAAATAGTTCATGGACAAGGTTTGGTCAAGTCAATCACAAAAATTGATCCGTTGATATCATGTCAACATTATGAGGTAGATGACATAACCAAAGATGAGTGGTATGTTGATATTGTATATTTCTTGCTGAATGGTAAGTGCCCATCGCATCTCAATTCCACTCAATGTAGAGCTTTGTGTTTGAAATCTACAAATTTTCTAATTAATTCTGGTGTTTTGTACAGGAGAAACCACGAAGGGATTTACCTTCGTTGTGTTGATCAAGAAGAGGTGACCCAAGTACTTAAGGATTTCCATGGTAAGTATGGAACTGGACATGGGTCAGCCAATGCAACGACACATCAAATCCTTAGAGCAGGGTACTATTGGCCCCATTTGTTCAAATATGCACATGCACATGTGAGATCATGCCACATATGTCAAGTGGTGGCCAATAGAGAAAGAAATGTTGCAATGCCATTACAGTCTGTGGTAGAGGCAAGGCCTTTTGCACAATGGGGATTGGATTTTGTTGGGATCATCAATCCTAACTCATATGATTCTCATAAATATATCCTTACTACCACATATTACTACACAAGGTGGACCGAAGCCATTCCCACTAAGCACGCCACTTCAGAGGTTGTCATTAAGTTTTTAGAGGATAATATTGTGACTCGTTTCGGAATGCCCAATGCAATTGTAAGTGATAATGGCTCTACCTTTTCTTCTTTGGAATTTGCAAATTGGGCATATGATAACATGGTAAGCTTGAAATTCTCCTCAAATTATTACCCACAAGGTAATGGTTTAGCGAAATCCTCTAATAAAAATTTGCTATGTGTAATAAAAAAATTACTTGAAAAGAATCCTAGGGATTGGCATAGCAAGCTAAAATTCGCCCTTTGGGCTGATAGGATCAGAACCAAAGAATCAATAGGAACATCTCCATATCATTTAGTTTATGGACAAGATCCTATTTTTCCCACAAATTTAAGATTACAAACATTGCATTTCATGAAGGAGTATATTGGAACTAATGATAAACTTGAAACTAGATTGACACATTTAATGCATCTTGATGAGAAAAGAGATGAGGCTATGCTTCATTTCAAAAAACATCAAGATGTAGTGAAAAGATGGTTTGATAAGAGGTCTAAAGTCAAAACATTTAAAATTTTAGATCTAGTATTATTGTGGGATAAAAGACATGAAAAGAAAGGAGATCATGAAAAATTTGATTATTTGTGGTTGGGTCCGTATCAAATTTCTGAAGTCCTAGGTGAGAATAGTTTTAGACTAAAAACCTTGGATGGGAAAGATTTGGCTTTACTCGTTAACGGGCTGCATTTAAAGCACTACTTCCAGGCCTAAAAAGGGAAAGTCTTGTATTATATGTAAATATGTTATGTTTTGATGTTTGCAAGTTTGATTTGTGTGTTTTGTATTCATTCGCTTCCAAGTTTTCATTGATTTCTAGCATTGTAGAGTGTGTTTTAGATATTTTGGTGTTTGTATTTTTCTTCAGCTTTGGATGTTTGTTTTTGGTTTTTGCGATTGGATTTCAGGTCGGCTTTTAGCATTGGGTGTTGGTCTTTTGGCCCATTTTGGTTTGTTTTGAAAAAAAGAGAAAAGTGAGATGTCAGTTTATGTCCTCATGAATGTTAACTAAGATAAGGAGAATATGAAACATTGGAATTGTATTGTAGAAGGCTCCACGAGTACCACAAACACATTAAAGAATATCGTTTGAAACTTGGGATGCGTGAAGTCATCAATTTTGCAAATTAGGGTGAAATATTTTGTATACTCCATCTCATTCATCCATATTTCATGGTACATTTCACATTGCATAAACATTGCATCTCACTTGCATCTACATTTCAAAGACAATCATCGAAAAATATGTCAAATTCTCTTAGGATCATTGCACAATATACACTAAGAAGATCTTGAGATTGGGAACTGATACCGAAACTGTCTTGAACCAAACACAATTTGCACATATTAAAAACATCTTGGGTAAAATGGTCAAAACCATCCTTGGGAGAAAATGTGAGGTGAAAAGGGGTCATCCTTATCGGTCCTATCATGCAACATAGTCCATAAAATAATGGTTTTCACCACTTACACAATACTTGAAACTCAAAAAAATTAGAGTAGTAAGGATAGGGTCAAATTCTCATCATACTTAGGTTGAGAATCCAATTCCCCAAAGCTCTGAGTCCGCTTCCATCACACCATTGACTATTGGGTTGTAAGGATCATACTACATGTCCCCTCAGAAGGATGGGTAGTCATCCCTAAGATTCAAGAAATCAAAATCAAAATCATGGACTATGGGGCTAACCTCCACCGGGGCTATAGACGCTTGACTGGTAGTGGAGTATGCTCATGCGTGGTGACATGTCTCATTTAAAAGCGAGACCTCTGACCGCTCAAATGGACAGGCTAGCCTTGTGGTTTCATCCATAATAGGTTTAACCATTTTGGTCAAGATGAGGTAATAAACTCAAAAAATTAGATTAGTAAGGATAGGGTCAAATTCTCATCATACTTAGGTTGAGAATCCGATTCCCCAAAGCTCTGAGTCCACTTGCACACACATTGGTTCTGGATTGTAGCGGTTCATAACTGAGCTCTTGATCTGGTAAATGAATTCACTGCACACACATTTGGTCCTAAGAGGGTTAGACAGTTTTAGTGTGTTTGTTTATGGTACTAGAATGTTTGAGTCTCTACAAAATAGGTCGTTCATATTATAGCATCCTTTCAATACATCCAATCTTGCATAAATCATCCATAACATATCATATGCATAAATCATAAAGACATAAACATCCATGTGAAATTGACGATGGAATGTTGAATGGTTTTAGACGATAAGGAATGAATCACTTTGCACACACTGAGTTGATGCTGAATGATTCTGATGGTTCATGTCTTTTTGGTCTATTTTCATTCTCTGGATACTTGTTGATGCTTGTAATTCTAATATTTGGGTTTTGTGTGTTCTCGTTTCAAGTTGGGTTCTTACCGAAATGCTCAGGAGCATTTCCTAGTAGAGTCACCATTTGTTGTGGTTGGCTCCACAACGTAGCCCCAAATTGGGGACCCACCTTTGATTTTTTGTCTTTAAATATTTCATTATCCTTGGGAATGATGCTAGAAAATCCTTTCTATTACATTTATTTTTAGTGTTCAAAGTCTTCTGCTAAGCCGTGTTGTTTGTTTTCTCTGAGCAATAAGGATAGGATATTGTTACCCTTGAGTTGCAATCCGTATTTCAGGATTTTTGCTTGTGATATACCTTTGCATATTATTTTGGGTGTGCTTTGATGTTTTGGTTTACAATGGAGGCTTTGGATTCAAGTCATAGTTTTAGTGTGGCCTCCTTGTCTAGTTAATTTGAGTTTCGTTGATTTAAGCTTTTTAAATCAATGGGTTCCTATTTTGGAAGGGCATTATAAAAAGAGATTGTTTATATATATGTATATGGGGCAACTTATAACATATATATAAATTAATATAAAAAATAAAATATAAATAAAAATATAAATATAAATAAAAAATATATATATATAATTAATATAAAACGAAATGAAATAATAAACTAAAGAAAATGAATCACATATATAATATAATATTATATTATATTATAATCTAATATATATGCTATTAAATTATATTATAATATAATAAGAGGTCATTATATGAAATATATATGAGGCTTTCCTTTATGTTTAATATGAATCATTGTTATGCACAGTTGAATGTCATGTTATGTTTATTGTTCAAATGAAGTTTTGCTTAGATTATATAATGATTTTATCAATAATACTATGTGACTAATGTAAGGTTCACTTTTTTGCAGGATGACGAATGTATGAAAGGCTCACTTCGAGTCATTCATCGAGGTAGCCACGTGGATATTGTGAGAGATGCAATTGGATGAAACAGGTCTCAGGAGTAGTAAGCGGCTTGGAAGTGACATGGCAGCCCAGAGGTGATGATTCCTTGGGTGTGTGATGATGTCGTAATCTCAACGATGATCAGGAAAAATGGGACATACAACCACACAAGCCTAGGGCCCAAAATGGTGGGGCTACAAATATTAGTTCATTAGCATGTGGATATCCCATGTGGAGAACAACAGGGTGACTGGCCCACACACAGATGATGGGGCTCAAATGTGGAGAGGATCATCGATAAGAGATGAGGGGGATTCACATGACAAGTGAAGATTGCTCTTCGACCAGAGATCATGCATTAAAATGAGGATACGTTTTTTGGTGATGAGCGTCAGAATGATAAAGGTGACATTAATGGATAAATTCAAACCCCTTTGAGATAATTTTTAAGTGACCTAAGTCAGTGTACATGATTGTTAGAAATAAGAAGGTCACAGTGGACCCCACACGACACATGGTGGTATACTAGACACCGTTGACACCACCCAATAGGGCAACGATGCAATTCAAACACTCGAAGTCAAAAAATATTGGAAAATAAAACTGACGTGGTGAAGCAAACCCTAGACAGGGATGGTTTCATGGTGACCAAGGTTCAGTGACAACGTTCATCTCCTTTAGTGTAGACGTGACCAGGATACAATGTTGCACAACCAGTGATGATGATAAGACCAGTAGTGGAAACCGAGAGCAATGCTAGAATACAACGAATGAAGCGCAAGGCTTATGGGGTGTGACTTGATGATGAAATTTTAGGTGGAAAATTATGACGCAATTTCAAAGGCCTCAGACGTCATAATATGCTATTTGGTGACAAATAAGAGATGGTTACAGTCCACATTCAATAGAGACATGGGTGATTTTGGGGTCCACATAATGAATGCTAAGTCAAACCCAAGCAATAAAGGATTACGAGCATAGATTATTCTATAGAGGAGAATTGTGCAAATCTAATAACGCTCGTGATGCAGAAAAACACAATACAAGTGTTTTAGTGGTAATTATCCTAACAAGGAAGGTTGAATATAGTCATCACCAAGATATCATGGACAAGTCATGGCTAGGTAATCACAGGTAAACATAGACTGAGTAGGGATCTGACGATGGTTTCGTGAGTTTATCAACAACTGGTAGGCTTCGTAGTAGAGGCATATGTTAAAAATAGTTAAGGTGCAAGGAATATTCCAGTTCCACAGAATGCAATAGGCACCAAGCACAACCTGAGACAAGGTAAATTTGGTCTGCACACACGATAAAATTGAAACCCTAAAATTTTGACACAGTGGGGTTAAAATGCAGTAGAGAGGGAGCAACATCACTTTTGTTTTCTCGGGTGTCCGAGTCGAAAGCTATGGAGGGCACATCTAGAGAGTCGAGGTTCGTTGTCATGGAAGGGCCTTGGAAAGTATTAACACAAACACAAAAAAAATTGCCTTCGTAGAGCAGAAAGTTGGCATGCACAGAAGGAGGCACTGCGTTGGAACAGGGCATGCCTGTAGAAGCCATAAGGGTAAAATAATTATATTTTTTTTGAAAACCTGGGTTTGATATCATGAAGGGAGCATGATGTACGTTTGGGTGTCAAAACTGGTTGTGTTGTTGTGGTTGCAACTCATAGGGATAAAGGAAAATAAGGTTTAATCACCATATATTTTGAGAATATGCCTTATTTGGTTTGTTTTATTGTTAAGAGTGTTCATGATATAATGCCCAGGTTTGACCTTGTAATAATAGTGAAGGTTTTTATCTTGAAAGCCTTTGTTAGTAAGGTTTTGATGAGTATGCATTTTATAATATGTGAAGGGGGATTCATAAGGATAAGATAAAAGTTTTACTTTTTATGTTTTCCTTTATAAATATAATATGTAACGAAGGGGGGAGTCATAAGGAGAAAATAAAGTTTTAACTTTTTATATTTTTCTTCGTTATATAATATTTATAAGGGATGCAATCTCCTTTGTGTTATAAAAGGAATAATCAAGGGGAGGTATAAGAAAAATAAAATGTATAAGAAAAATAAAAGGTCGAATATTTTTGTTTTTTTGGGTTTTATAATGTTAAAAGGGATATATAAACAAAAAAAAACTAAATAAAATATAAAGTTATATTTATATTTTATTTTATTTTAGTTATTTTACCTTAATATTATAAGGATATGGATTTATAAGGAAGAGTGAGGGTTTAATATTGTTAAAGGGCGTTAGGGTTTGTTGAGGGAAGTTCATTCATTTTTCATTTTTATTTTTTTTGCATTAATGATGGCTTCATGCCTCCAAATGAATCAGGAAAGAAGTCAAAACGAACCATAGGGACTTTTGCATCCTTTAAAATCCCAATGAGGCCATTGTAAAGGGGATATAAATTTGTGTAAAGAAGGCTATTTTTGAAATCTAATGCTTCCATTTTAGCAAGAACAACCTTTGTAAACAAAACCAAAAGGGGATTACATCTAAGACTACTGCATTTATGGTTTATCTTTTCTACATTTTTGTTTGATTTATATCTATTTTTTTATGTATTTTAAGGGTTACAATAGGTGAATATCAAGTAGAATGCAATCATGTTTATCCTTTGGGTCTTGCACTTCGTCTAATATGATTGTGTTTGTTTTTTAGATCTGTTAGATCAAGTTTTCTTTAGATTTATCTCACAACTTGGGGTTTTGCAAGAAGGGAATTATGAACCAAAATTTGATGCCATTTTTATTTTCTAGCTATCCCTGTAGATATTTTGCCAATTTTTATTTTTATTTTATGCACTTAGATTAATTCTATTTTTCATTTCAGCTTGTGATTTTCTGATTCTGGTCAGTTCCAAAAAAATTTCTTTTCAATTTTTTTTTACATACTAGTCATTTCCATATTTTTTGTTGCTAGTTCTTTCTATTATGGTCCCTCCATAATTTTTGTATTTAACTTTAGCTTTTATTCTGGTCCAACTTCGTATCTCTTGTTCATTTATTTCTATTATGGTCCTTATCCATAATTTTTGCACTTCCAAACTACATTAATCTAATATTTTAGATAAAATCAATTTTAGGAGGGGTGAATAATACCAAATTCACACTAATGGAAGATAAAGCAAATGAACACTAACATGTTAACTTGCTAACCATTACTAACACCAAATCCTAACTTAGTGATAGTGTAACACCCATAATAAAGACAAAATGAATCCACTAACTTTAAAATGAACCTCACATTAAAGGCATGGAAGTTAAAATGAAGTGGATTATTCCACACATTTTTTTTGCATTTTGAACCCTTTAATTTGAAGATAAAAGGAGTTTACTAACTGAGATTCAGGGTAAGTCAGATTAATATCAAGGGCACTAAAAGGAATCAATAATTTACACTTTGAAATATTAAGGATCATTATTGCTAAGCATTGCTTGAATTGGACTATCAATACCCCTTGTTAACTGTCACTTGCATGTTTTAATTTTATTCTGGTATACATAATTTCTATTTCAATCTCCATTGATTACATATATGCATGAATGTTTGCTTACCAGAACCTTGGAGAAATAGATGTTTTCATCTAATTTCTTTGCAAGAGAGATTTTTCAACTTAGTACTCTATTTGTGGTGATCATTTTGCAATAGGGAAAAATATTCACTCAACACGTTCCTACTTAGACCACCAAAAATAGATATCTCTAACCCTAATAATGCAAAGTAATTATGCAATTTTGATTTACATGCAATTAGAATGCAATATTATATATTTTTATCTTCACATAGCATAAGATGAAAAAATTCAAAATAAAATATGTGAATGGATGTAAGTGATTAATTTAAATACTAAAATGCATGCTAATATGAATGTTCTTTTCCAGATTAATTAATAAACTTATTTTTATATCAAAATCTTGAAAAAGACATAAAACAACCAAAAAACGTAAATAGAAAAACTAGGGTTTGGTTAGAAGACTTACAAATAGCCTACATATTTGTCCTAGCTCTTTCTAAAATACCCCTGGACATTTTTGAAACACACCTAGGAATTTTTGAATGGCCTTCAAGCACCGTCGGGCATTTCGTGCACCTTTTGCAACTTCCTGCAACTTTCAAAAACCTATATCCAATGAAATATGTGAAATATGTGCTTTTGAAAACCCTACTAGATGATATAAAATAGCAAATAAATTAGTAAGGAAAATAATAAAAATAAACCTTTAGGGGGTCCCATCACGATCACCATTTGAGGATACAAAAATGCAACACCAAACAATGCTAAATAAATTGAACAAAAAGAATCTAGAATTTCACAATAAATGATCTTATATTAATAGGGGGAGCCTAAAAACTCCATTGCTATAATGTGGATCCTTGAATACTTTTGATATATATTTAAAAATGGCTAGGTTTCTTTGAAACCCTATAAAATAAGGTGGGTGGTGTCTTCAGGCACACCCTTGCTCCCAACAGAGTTGAGTGGGCTTCTTAATATTCGATGTTGGGGCACTCTAGCTTAAACAACTATCCAATTTTGATGTAGCATCTTTAGATCTACACATAACAACACAAAAAACAAATTAGTAATACTTGTGAGGGCTCCAAAATGTGAAGCCTTCTATAAAAAGTAGCAAAAAAATGACTATCTGCTACACATAAAGTGAACAAGAATAAAAGTGCATAAATGAAATAACAAACAATAATTTTACCTTACGTGCTTGTTTTTTTTTTATCTATGATATTTGTTGTAGTGGATAGGTGTGGTGATACCCTAGCATTGCTCGAAGTCTAGGAGGTCCTCAAAATACTTACATAAAACACAAACAGGTGCTCAGTGGCTATAGGAAATGTCTGTGGATGCTTGGGACTAGTAGGAAGGTGCCCAAAGGTGCTTGGCAGTGGAAGGGAGGTGCCCAAAGGCACTCGATGGTGATAGAAAGTGCTTGGAGGTATTTGGTGATTGAGAAAATATTTTGTAGAATAATATCTAGCAAGGGAAATGGATGGTTATGGCTATGGGGGTTACAGTGAGCAAATATGGAGGTAGAAGTACTCAACAACCACTTAGGAAACTCAGGGACTCCAGAAACTTAGGGATATCTGGGTATGAATTACTTAGAAAAAATTAGGGGATTTGAAAACTTAGGGGTTGAGCCATCAAAGTGGCTCCTATTTATAATCCAACCTAGGGTATGCTAGGGTTTTAACGATACTAATCGTGTGGCTAAGATAAAGCACATCGGAGGGTGGATATTAAATTTAGGGTGTGGTATGGATTGATGTGAATGGACGAATAGGATTAAATGGAATTGGATGGCTGAGATTAATTCACTTATATAAATATATGTATTTATTAAATATATATAATATAATATATAAAATATTAATATTAAATATATATAAAATAAATATATATGAATAATGGGTGAAAATGATGAGAAAGTTAGGATGGATGACAAATGGCTAGGTTTTTGTGTCTACAAAAGTATAAAAAAATATGCAGATAACATAAATTTGTAATGAATTTAGTCTAGTTCAATTTCTTATTGTTTGTTGTTTTTAATAAAATTGAAATGCATATAGATTAGTTTTAGTTGCATCTTATCCTAAACTTAGGTGCATGTTATTAAAAGAACTCATCAAACTTTATACCTTGTTTAAGATGTGGAAATGATCTTAAAATATTTCCTGGTGAACACACCATAATTTATCAACAATCATCAAAGAAGGTACGACACTAGTACCTCTCATATTGAGGTGTAGATCTCTTATTTCCCATCCCCCTTCTAGGCACGAATCCATTAGCCTGATGGAAAGGGGTGTAAAATTTTTGGTCTACACTATCATAAATAGCCCATTCCCAATCATTATTTGTGTATCCACATAACTTATATTCATCGGATCCATTATAGACAATACCAAAATTTGATGTTCCATTCACATACCTTAAGATGTGCTTTGCTTCCCTCTAGTTAGTTTCATGTGGATATTCCATGAATTTAGATGCCAAACTCGTTACATACATAATGTATGGACAATTTGCAAAAAAATACTTTAAAATTTCAATCAAGCTTCTATAAATATTAGCATTGATTTTAAGGCTATAATCATATTTGCTAAGTATTTTATCAACTACCAATGATGTCACAATAGCCTTATAATTCTCCATGTTGAACCTGAACAACAAATTAGTAACATACTTTCCTTGAGAGGGAAATGTTGCAATAATTTTGACTAACTTCCAAACCAAGGAAGTAGTTCAACTTTTCCATATCAAAAATTTCGAACTCTTTTTCCATTTTACCTTGGATTTCTTCCATTAACTTCTTGTTTCTTGTGCAAAAGAGATTATCAACATACAAAGAAACTATGATAATTATGTTTTGAACAATTTTTACATACAATGTAAACTTTGAAATGCTTTTATTGAGACCATTCTTTAAGAGATAAGAATATAATTATACATACCATGCATTTAGGGCTTTCTTAAATCCATATAGCACTTTCTTCAACTCGGACAATAATTTCCTTACCCTTAACTTCATATCCAAGTGGATGCTCCACATAAACTTCCTCATTTTAAATACCATTTACAAAAGTAGATTTAACATCCATTTGGAAAAATTTCCACTTGTGTTGGGCTACAATTGCAATAATAGTCCTAATCATGTCAAGCCTAGCCATAGGAGCAAACATTTTAGTAAAATCAACTAGATGAGTTTGTACAAAACCTTTGGCAACTAGTCTTGCTTTGTACCTCTTAATAGAATCATATATATTATTTTTTAATTTATAAACCCATTTTACTCCAATAACATGCTTAGCCTTGGGTAACTCTACCAACTCCCATGTATCATAATTTTCAATGATAGCAACATATTCATTCATTACATCAATCCATTTGGGTTCACTTGTTGCTTCAGCTCATCTTGAATATACTCAAGAAATGTATAGTTACCAAGTTGATTTTCATTAGAAGTTGCTTGATAAATATCAAAAAGACTTCTTACCTTCCTCAGAGGACTTGTGCTTGAATCTAAATTTGAATTTACACTTGAATTTGATGGTGAAGAGGAGGATGAAGTTGGGTTTGAGTTGGATGAAGTTAGACTTGAACTCCAACTTGAAGAGGTTGAAGGATGACTCGCTTGTTCACTAACTTTATCTGATGGTACTATCTTTATTATTGATGAAACTTGCTACTAAAACTATCATCTTCATGCCAAACTCCACCTTCATAAAAATTAACATCACAACTAATTAATACTTTCTTAGTGATCAAATTATAAAACTGGTACCCTTTAGTCCCTTCACTATATCTAAAAAAACTATATTTCTTGCTTTTGTTATTAAGATTCTTCCTCCTTTATTTTGGGACATATGCATATGCAATGCAACCAAAAACTCTAATATGAGTAACACTCAGGGCTTATTTCATCTTAAGCTTCATATGGTGTCATATTCTTCACACTCTTTGTAGGACTTATATTCAACAAATAAATAGTGGTAGCTACAACTTTTGCCCAAAATTTTGTTGAGTAATATTACTTTATTTGGTACATGCTAATGTACCCCCATGGTACCTTCATTGTATAATTGTAAATATGTAATATATTACATTTGATTCTATATTTTAGAGTGTGATTTATATTTCCCCTTTTATATAAGTGTCAATGTGTAGGAAATGCACAAGTGTCATGTAAAAGTGCAATGTGTAGGAAATGCACAAGTGTCATGTAAGTTAGAGTGCAAGTGTATATTAAGAGAATGTGCACAAGTGTCTTGTATGTAAGAGTGCAAATATGTAATGTGAGGATGTGCACAAGTATCCTAGATTAGAGGTGCATGTAGAAGTGTAAGAGTCATGTGTGCAAGTGTCATAGAGTCTAAGTGTTCATCTAGTATACAAGTGGTAATATGATAAACCAATATTCATAGTACTTGTCATATGGAGAGAAATAGTCAAGTAGTTAAAAAGTCATATCACCATGGCTACATTAAGGAGACAATTCTTCATGAGAAAGCAATAAAATAATAAGAATTCTATTATATGGTTGTAAGAGGAAGATAAAGGAATAAAGCTTGTATACAATTTTTTGAGCAATTAATATTGTAAGTTTTATTCATCCATAGTTCATGAATGACATAGGCTATTTACATTCATATTGCAGTATATAAATTAATGTTATTTTATTTATTATACAAGCCTTGATATACATATTAATTTTCTCATATATTATTCTACTCTTCATTATTGATTTTTTGACCTTTAATATTATGGTTATTTTATATTGGAACATGTGATATTTTTGTGGTAGTAAGACTTAAAAAGCCAATAAATTTATTTGGTAAATTTTAGCTTTCATCATGCTCCTAGCCA
Source organism: Wollemia nobilis (assembly GCA_028583015.1). Taxonomy (NCBI): domain Eukaryota; kingdom Viridiplantae; phylum Streptophyta; class Pinopsida; order Araucariales; family Araucariaceae; genus Wollemia; species Wollemia nobilis. The sequence goes on along the minus strand of JAQPPZ010016974.1, from coordinate 1,534,645 downwards.
ACTCAATTATGGTTCTATTTTTGTGCTCTGCTAAACCATTCTTCCAAGGTGTGTAGCATGAAATTAGTTGTCACTTAACTCCATTCTCTTGGAAAAACTTGTTTAATTCATGAGAGGTAAATTCACCCCCTCTATTCGAGCATAGAACCTTCAAATAACAACCACTCTTCTTTTCTACAAGAAACTTAAAATTCTTAAAATTTGAAAATTCTTCTTAATTTTCAATAAGAAAATACACCTGATTGTGTCTAGTAAAATCATTAATAAAGGTAATGAAGTATATACTCTTACCAATTTATGGAGTGGATATTGTTCCATATCTATCTAAGTGTATCAACTCAAGCAATGATGTTGCCCTCTATGTTACTTGCCTAGAATGCAACCTTCAAAAACTTCATATTTGGGATGAATCATTGGTAAAAAACGTACCATTCATTTTTTTTACAACAATTTCAAACCACTGAAAATTAGATGCTCAAATATTAGATGTCACAACCATCCATATCAACTTTTAAAATTTTAGCATTTTTACTAGCAAGAGTTAATATGAACATGCAATTCATGGACATTGACATTTTTGCTACAAATTCTCTATTTCCACCTTTATCATATATAGTACATTTTTTTTCCCTTTAGAATAATGAAATAACCCTTTTTAATTAGACACCCTGTACTACGCAAGTTATATTTTAGTCTAGTGCACACCATACATCATGTATTATCTTCTTCTCTCCATGCTTTATCTGGATATCAATGTTTCCTTTTCCCATAATAGGGATCATATAATTATTTCCAAGTGTTACTTGGATCTTTATTGATTCATTCAAATTATTAAACATTTTTTGTTACCTGTCATATGATTGTTGCAACCACCATCTAAATACTAGGTATTATTTGCACATTTTTTGGCCATATTACAAGAGAAAAACATGGAATTGTGCACTTCATTATCCTCCATAAATTTAGATATTTCCTTATTCAATTTTTCCTTCTCATTTCAATAGTGAGCTTCATCATGCACATTATTTTTTTAATAAAATGAATATTATTGAAATTTCTATTAACTTGAGCATATAAGTTTAATCTTCCTCTGTCATATCCTCTCATTGACACTCGTTCTTGACCTTGAAATCTTCCTCAACCTCTTCCTTTACTTTTTTAAGAATCATCTTGAGTGGTTTGCTCTTTGTTAGATAATATTACATTATTTAGAATATGCTAATATACCCCGATGGTACCTTCATGGCACACCTTGTAAATATTAGACTATGGTCAAGTCTTAAATTAGAGTGTGAGTAAATATTTTATGTATTGTAATAATATGTAGGAAATGCATAAGTTTCATGTGAGCAAGTGTGCAAGTGTTATGTGTGTATATGTGCACAAGTGTATTTATATTAGAGTGTGTAATATGAAGAGTCATGTCCAAGTGTGCATACAATATAGAGTTGTGTGTATGCAAGTGTCAAGTAGAGAAGCCAAGAGTCATGAGACTTGTCAGAAGGAAAGAAAGAGTCAAGCATACAAAGAATCATCCTTTTTTTTTGTGGAAAACATCCCAAAAGGGATACCACTTTCGGGTAAGACCCAAGGAGGCAGGGGTATCCATTCTGCCAAAAACACCCAGGACTCGGACCTAGCCTACCACCTTTGACATACTCAAGGAGCAAACAAACACACAAAACCAATTTAAAAATAAGTAAATAAATAAGTAAATAACAACAAAAATAATAAAATAAAATAAAAAACATGCTCCTTGAGTGTGTCAAAAACAAAATCACAACCAAAAACACACACAATAATATAAAATAAACCACAACACGAACCACATAGAAAAATACAAGAACCACATAACAAAACACAAACAAGACAAAAGAAATAGAACACTACAAAGACATAACCCAAAAAAACATGAAAAATAAACACAACCAAAACCTAAAATATTAAAAAAATAAAATAAAAAAAAATAAAAAAAAACCAGCAATAGACAATAAACAAAAACAAAAAACATCGAAAAAACTCACACAAAAAAATATGAATTGACACAAACAAAGAGAAACAAAAGAACAAGTACGACAACAAAAACACAAGAACAATAACAAAAAACATAAAAAAATACAAAACAACAAAAACATAAGAACAACAAAAAATAACACAAAGAACACAAAAACAAAACAAAACAAAAGAACACACACACCTAAAAAAACAACAAAAAAAGAAAAAAGAAAAAAGAAAAAAGAAAAATTTGAACAAAACAATGACCTATCTAGACCAGAAGAATAATAAGGCAAGAAACAACAAAGAAAACAAAATAAATAAAAGAGTGAGCTAGGGAACTAAAAAAACTGAATGAACCAAAGAGAAGCAAAAAAAAGCAAGAAGAAACTAGGTACCTTCAGAACTGGAGCCATCCAAAGAAATGATAGAAAGAAGAGCTTCCCTAATTTGTGAAGCCCACCATCTAGGAGGGTGGCCATAACAAGTAAGATCACATTTTTCCAAAGCCCAATTAGCTAAAGCATCAACACTCTTGTTTTGATCTCTGACCACATGATTGTAATCAAATTTAAAAAATCCCATCTGGATTAATTGAATCTTCTCAATAATTCTTTTTATTCTTCAATCAACCTTATGATTCTTGGAAGGAGTCTTCAAAATATTAATCATAAGTTGAGAGTCAGAATCAACTAACACCTTTTCCCATCCAACCTTAGTAGCCTCCTGAAAGCCTTTGAGGATACCATACCCCTCAGCAAGGTTATTGAAAAGAATACCCAAATTCTCAGCAAAAGTAAAAACCAAGGAGCCATCTGAAAGTCTACCAATTCCTCCCACACTGGCTTTTCTAGGGTTCCCTCTAGAGGCTCCATCAGTATTGACTTTTCCAAAATCCTTAGGAGGAGGTTGCCAATTTCTTGTCCTATCCATCTTACTAATACTCACATTCCCTTTAAGATGGTTTCCCTTAGAATATTTAATCTTCAATATTTGCATCACTTGATCCCATATTTGGTGGGAGTTTTGAGGGTGATTAAGGAGTTGATGGACTGATTCAACTAAGTTGGCTATGGTCTTTTTCCAAATATAGTGAATATCCTTCCTATCTTGATTAAAAATTTGGTTGTTCTTTTCAATCCAAATATTCCAAAGAAGAATGGTAGAACCCATCCAAACTAACTGCCTAATAAAATGATCAACACCCTCTTGATTAGGCCAATCCCTCCAAATCTGTTCAAAAGTAAAAAAAATGGACCACTGTAAGCCAAGTAAAGTGGCAATTCTCCTCCATAGCTCAGAGGCTAAAGTACACTCAATAAAAATATGGTTGATATTTTCTACATTCTCTTCACACATCTCACATCTAAAAGGGCCATGAAAACCATGCTTCATAAGTTGCTCACTAGTAAGCACCCTACGATGCAATAAAAGCCAATTAAAGAACCTCACCTTAGGCTAGAGATTTTGAGCCCACAATTGAGAAAATATGTCAGAAGAATGGTTGGGATTATTATGGCATAAGGTCAAATAACCTTGAGCAACTGAATACTCACCCTTAGTAGTGTTTTTCCATCCAAAACAATATTTTTCATGGGACCAAGAGAGAGATCTCATATGAAGGATACCTTGAATATCTTGTCTTTACCTTTCTAGGATTTGAATAGGCCAGTCCTCAATAGGGATCCAATATCTACCAACCTTTGAATTACCAGTATGGTACCAACAATAATTAGCCACCTTTATCCAGTTAGCTTGGTGAAGCTCCTCCATCCAAGGCCTCCAATCGGGAAACTGAGTTATCAAAGGCTTGTGACCATCCCAAGAATCAATCCAAAAATTTTCCTGTTGACCATTATGAATGATCCAAAATAAAATTTTCTTTATAAAATCATCACCAGTATTAAGAACTACTAAAATGGGAGAACCTTTGTTAGGAATTTGATAATGAACAAGGTCTTCAGGACTTTTGTTCTCAGCATATTTAGCACAGAGATTATTGGTCCAAAGATCATTGGGGTAATGCAACATCCTCCAATATAATTTAGCAGCTAAAGCTTTGTTGTTATTAATAGAATACCAGAATCCTAACCCCCCTTTATTCTTAGGAAGACATAAAGTGTCCCATTTCACCAAGGCCCATTTTATTTTCTCCTTAGTACCACTCCAAAGGAAACAATGACTGATTTGATCCAGTTCTCGAAGAATAGCCTTTGGAATATTCAACACGGAAGATACATAAATAGGAATAGCTTGAAGGACTGATTTTACCAAGGTGATTCTACCCCCAGAAGAAAGCCACTTGTTGGTCCACTTTCCAATTTTCTTCTTGACTTTGTCCAACAACCAATTCCAATATTTATTTTTCTTCCTTTGAATATTTATGGGAATACCTAAATAAGTGATTGGAAGCGAGGTCTTCTTATATATTAATTTATCCAAGACCATGGATTCTTGTCTAGCAGAGCAGTGAAAGAAAATAACTTTAGATTTGTCTTCATTGATCAACTCCCGAGTAGCCTTAGAAAAATAGCTAATGATTTGCTTAATATTAGAAGCTTCCTTAACTGTAGCTTTACCTAAAAGAGTAGAGTCATCCACAAATTGAAGATGAGAGATATGTCTAGCTCCATGAGCAATGGTAACTCCCTAAAGGGTTTTGTTTCCCTCTTTTTGGTTATAGTCCTACCCAAGCATTCAGCAAGAATGATGAATAAATAAGGGGACAGTGGGTCACCTTGCCTAATACCTCTGGAAGCTGGGAAAGACTAAGAAGGCCTACCATTGATAAGAACTAAGTAGGAAATTGAAGAGATACATCCCATAATCCAATCCATCCAATCCTTAGAGAAACCAAATTGCCTCAAAACTTTGATAAGGAAGTGCCAATCCACTCTGTTATAAGCTTTGGATAAGTCTAACCGAATGAACATGGAAGGATATTTTTGCATATCCATGGAATGGATGGCTTCCTAAGAAAGAACTATCTCATCTACTATTTGATGCCCTTCCACATAACCCCCTTGCTCTGGGAAAATAATATTATGCAAAAGAGGCTTCAACCTTTCTGCCATGATTTTAGTAATGATTTTGAGAAGAACATTACATAAAGCAATAGGTCTAAAAGCTAAGATATGATCAACCTCTTGAGCTTTTGGAACAAGAGTAATATAATTTTTATTGATAACCTTCAAAATTTCTTTGGATTTCCTGGATTCTTCCACCACCTCTAATAAATCAACATGAAGGATATCCCAGAACTCTTGGTAGAACTCAATGGAAAAACCATTAGGACGTGGGGTTTTCCATTTTTGCATTTTAAAAACTACCTGTTGAAGCTCATTGATAGTAACAAGAGTAGTCAAAATAGATTTCTCCTCAGAAGTGATAAGATAAGGGATTGCTTGAAGAATATTTTTTTGAGAAGTTGAGTCAAGAGGAGTAGCAGCAAAAATATTGGAAAAGTAATCAACAACAATAGATTTCATGCCATCCCAAGTATAAACAACATCTCCAAAATCTGATTTCAGGGAAGAAATAAAATTGTGAGATCTTCGATCTAGAAGATATTTGTGGAAGAAATTTGTGTTTTGATCTCCTTCTTTGAGCCATTGAATTCTAGATTTTTTCTTCCATAATATTTCTTCTCTTTTTTCCCATTCCTCTAACTGAGTTGTGAGTTTAATTTCATCTGCACTTCTCTTCTCTTTGAGGCCATCTAAACGGATTTTCTTATTCAAATTTTCAAGATGAGCAATAACTTCATGTTTTTTTTATGAACATCCTCAAACTCTTTCTAGTTTCAAGTCTTGATTTTGGATTTAATGTATTGCAGTATTTTTGCAAAATAGAATATCTTAGTCCCATGCCTAGGTTTACCTTCCTTCCACCATTGTTGCACACGAGGTCTAAAGGAAATGTCTCTAAGCCACATTAATTGAAAACAAAAAGGAGATAGAATCATAGTGGTTTTCCACATTTCCACCATGACTAACCAATGATCTAAACCAACATTATTAAGATTCTTCACTTTAGGAATGTGACCACGATTTAAGAAATTTTCAAAGAGCAAAAACCTATCCAATCTCTCCATTATACAAGCTAAGCCTTGCCTTCTATTAGACCAAGTCATAAGGCCATTATCTGGTTGGATGTCCACAAGATGGAGGTTTGCAATATATTCACTCATGAGGTCAATGCTTTTGTTCGAATTTCTATTTCCCCCCCTTTCTCATCTAGTGAGAGGATGGTATTGAAATCTCCTCTGATAAAGATCCAAGCTTTAGGAAAATGAGATATAATATGAGTTATATCCTTCCACTATATTCTCTTTTCCTCCAAAGTAGTTGTAGCATAAACAATAATGCAGAGCATAATTTGGTTGGAATGTCTACTTTGAATAACTATAGTCAACAGACCCCAACTACCAACCATATGGTGAATAACTACCTCTTTTGGGTCCCAAAGACAAGCAATGCCACCAAAAGTCCTCTGGGAACTGAGGGAAACCACTTTTCTAGCTGGCCAAATTTCATTGGCAATTGAGTCCATATCCTCCATTGACATCTTTGTTTCTTGAAGGAAAACAAGATGTGGATGATTTATCTTAATCATTCTTCTAATTTCATTTTGTTTTGAAAGACTCCATTTGAGTCCTCTAATATTCCAAGTGATGATATTCATTAATACCAGGGCTAAAAAATTTGGGAAGGGAATTAATATTACCTTCCTCTACAAGATTTTCACCTTCTTTTACCATATGATATTGATTGGTCTTGTGACCTACTTTTTGATTAGAATCCATCTTCAGTTTTTTTCCCTATTTCTTGACTTATTCCAATTGAATCTGAGATGGCTTCTAACCTTGAATAATGCTCGTACACAACCAAAATTTTACTAGAGGGTTCAATGAAGTCTATATTGGGACCTGTATTATTTGAAGTTTTGATATTTAAAAGATTGTTTTTCTTGTGTAAATTTTCTCCATTTTTTTCTGTTGAAAACATTTGATTTGTTGGTTTGTCTCTGAGTTCTTCCCTTCATATTTAAATTGTGTTTCTAAGATTTTTGTTTCCATTATTTCCTCTTCCTCACTTGGGACATAATTTGTGGAAAGGATTTCAAACATATTAGCAGATGAATTTGATTGATCCTTCATAACTGGTTTTTTCTTAGTGTTCTTCTTCTTAGGCATTTGGACACTTGCTAAGTTTATATCTTCTTTCTTTTGATTAGGAGTTTTATTTGGGCAAGCACTGGCCAAATGACCATATTCATGGAAAATTCTACAAATAAAAGGAATGTTCTCATAGTCCACTACTCTCTCCCAAGTGTCTTCCCCAAATTGTAATGTGATATTTTTAGGTAGGGGTTTCTCAAAATCCATTAAAATACAAATTCAAGCATAAAAAATATATTCAAAATTTTGAGTACAATCAACAGTCATCATAAAATTTCCTAAAGAGTTTCCAATTGAAGAAAAAATAGTAGGATTCCAAAATTCAATAGGGAGACCAAAGAGATCTGGTGTATTGAGACAAAAAAAAGGGATTCCAAAGAGTCTAACCCACATGGGATCTATAGAAGGCATCTCTTCTTTGGATTTAAATTTAGTATGCCAGGGCTTCATGAAAAGCCCTATCCTTCCAAAAAGTAAAGGACCCCCTTGAAATGTTTTCTCTCTATCTTCATTATTAGAAAATAAAACAAGAAAATAACCATTTGGATAAATAGAGATTTGTAACTCACCTTTAGTTTTCCAAATTTTTACAGCCTAGAATTTGAAATCCAAAAGGCTCGTACGAAAACCCACGAACCAACAAATTAGTCCTCTTTTTTCCAAATATTCAATGCCAATCTGAATGTTACCCATATCAAGCTTAAAAATAGGAGTTCCATCAGTTGATTTAAGACATCATGACTCCATTTTCTTGGGATCAATATTAGACATTCTTAGAGGTTTATGGAAAGCCCTAATATTGATATTAGCATTGGGCTGAGGCTATCCACCATGGAGGGTATCCCTATAATTCATTTTTGGGGTTGAGTTTTCAAAATTCTTACCCCTGACAGGGGTTTTCACAGTAGAATTATTTTGTGGGTGCACCTTAGCATGAGATTCACTTGATATGTGACCCATTTTTTGATCAACTTCTTGAAACTTGTTCCATGATCTCTTTAATCCTTTCCCTAGACACCGTGGAAAGGTATGATTTTCACTTTTCTTTTGTGCAGCAAATTGGAAGCCATTGTCACTCAAGTTCATAGTATGATCTGTTGAAAGATAAATTTATAACCCATATTGGATCCCATGCAACATTTCCTACTAAAATATTGAGCATAAACCACAAACATATTTGCTGCTAGGTCTCGAAGGCCCTAAGAACCAACCTCTGGAGCTGCTTGCACTCAACCTAGATGAAACCCTCGCATAGTCGCTTGCTAAAAATCTTGTTCATACATAGGGATGTGCTATGATATATGTTGCTCCAAATGATATGAAAATTGGTGGAGACGTTTTAGGTATTTTCAGGCATCTACCCTCAAAATTTTAGCTCAATATGAGTTCGAATGAGTGAGATATGGCCGAAACAAGTTAGTTTGGGTAGTCCTGTGAAAAACATCCCTCCTCTAAAGCAATTTTTTTTCCCTCATATTTTATTATTTCAAATATTTCCACAAATAATAATCCTATTATGGCTATATATTACTCCATAAATTATATCACATAGATCATCCACATCGTCTACATCTCATACATTGTCTATATTGTCTACATAGTGAGCATTGAAAGCATTGTCATTGTATGAGAGTTTTATGATACATTTGTAAGAAAAAAAGGAGTAATAAATTTTGCATACATTTGAGAAACTAATATTGTAAGTTTTTCTACATGCTTTGTACATGTATGATTTAGGCTATTACATTTCTATTATTCTTTATTATTAAATTTTAGTTGATTTATTATAAGCCTTGATTTACATATTAGTTGGCTCATATTATTCTGTTTACATCAATATATTTGATCTTGTGAAATTATCCTATGATTTTACATTAATATTAAGTCTTTAAAAGCCATCAATGGTATCAGAGACATAATTTTTCCATTTTATATTGAGAGAAACTAATTTGATTAGTACACCCAAGGATTAGCAAAAGTTTAGGGCTAAATAAATCACCCAAAGTTGAAAATAACCAGCTAAAAATATTGCTTAAAAATTGCAGAATAAATTTAATAAGAAGAAAGAAGATTGAAGAAAAGAATAATGAAGATAAAAACTAGGGTATTTCCATAGTTTCAAAATAATTAGTGAATATTGGGACTCAACTAGGGTCTTTCCACTAGGTTGAAGGATAACCAATGAAGATGAGTACTCATATTTGGGTGAATCAAATTGAAGATAGTTGATTATTTGGTAAAATAGCCAACCCTTGACATTAGAGGATTTTTCTAGGGCATAGATAAATTCTTGATAATTAATTTCTATCAACACTTAGAATAAAGTTGAAGGATTTGGTACAATCAAGCTATCTTGATTGGAGCATCAAGGAAATTTGTGTCACCTTGACATTAAAGGATTGAGTTCTTAGGTGTGACCTAAGACATTATTGTAGCAAAAATTGGTCATTAAAGAGTGAAAAGCTTCCTATAACAGATAGATAAGACTTTCATCTTCAAGTGCAATAGAAGGTAGAAATATTTCATAAAGCAAAGATTGATCTAAGTTGAAGACTTTTAAAGTTTTAGATCACAGAGAAATTTACCTTGATAGAAAAGGATTAGGTCTAGAAGGTAAACCTTGATGGAGAAAAGGATTTAGGTCTTGAAGATAGACCTTGACAAATGTCTTAACATTGGTAGCCATATAAAAGTTTGAATAAGTTTTTAGAGATAGAGAAGAGACCATATACAAGCCCTTTCTTAAAAATTAGGCTTGAATATAGATAAGATATGTATATTCTAGAGAAATTGAGAAATAGGTTGAGATATAGAGGAATAGTTTGTAGTACCTTCTCCTTTTATAACATTCTTTGTTTCTATTTAAGCTAATAGAAACAAAGAATGTTATAAAAGGAGAAGGTACTACAAACTATTTAAGATGAATGTTTAACATTAAAGATATCAATGCAATAGAATACAGAGATGGCACATTGGAATACAAAGATAGCATGTTGAGAGAATACAAATATTGCAATCTAATAACATGAAAAGAACATTGTGAACTCTAGTGCAAATAAGGCATCAACCAAATAGCAAAAGCATTGTCTTAAATGAAAATAACTCTAATACTAAGACTGTGCTATTCCTTAGACAAGATAAAAAATATTTCAAATCAGAATAAGGCATATGATATTTAAACTAATGCTCTATCATCAAGGGAAAAGGTATTATATCCAAAGTGTATAACTATAGGATAAGAGCACTAAAAATAGTGCTATACAGTGAGCAATCAAGTAAAACCAAGCAACAATCTATACAAAAACTAGGCGACAAGCTATATAGCAACTAGACAGTGATCTATACAACAACCATACAAGTGCAACAACCATATCCTATAGCAAAAGCACAATATATAATGTTAAAAGTGAACACAATATCCATCATCAATAGAAGCAAAAGTTAAATATATGTAGTTTGAGAATAATATCAGGAAAATAATTTCAATCATTGTTAGTTGAAGAGAAAGTATAATAAGTCATGTTTTTCCAAAATTTCAACACAAGAAGAAGCCAAGCAATTATATTTCTATGATTTAAATTTCATTGTCCAATATTGGTAAAGAAGCATTATTAATAAAGGTGTAACATCTACTATGAAAGAAAAGCACCAATAGAAATGATCATTGGCTTGGAACGTTCACTATCTATTCATTTTAAAAAGATCATTTTCTACTTGCCTAGAGACATTCATTTATTTGGAGATGTAATTCTTTTCAAGTTTTCAAATATTAAGTTCTAAAACCCTAACGCTTTACCTCCTAAAATAGAATGTCAAACTGTAGTATGGTGATTAAAGGAACTTTCAATGATAGCAAGCAAATCAAAGGGTAGTGTTCAAGTGAATCAAGGCTAGTTCGTACGAGTTTGAAGAGTGGCCATAATGAATACATTGTAGTGAAAGAATAGGAGTGCAGAGAATTAGGTAAATTTACTTTTAAGTTTTTGGAAGTTTGATTTATTAAGGTTGATTGATTTATTTAAGGTTATAATTAGTGATAATATTTTTATCATTAATTATTAAGTTATATGGAGGGATAAGTGAATGATAATTTAAAGAATGGAGGTATAAGGTTTTTAATAGTTCCTTAATAGTTATTTAAATTTGAAATTGTCTTCTTTTATCAATTTTTGAAATATTATATTATTGAAGTTTTGCAAATTAATAATTAGGGAGTCAAAAGGAATTCAACTTCAAACCTAGGAAATTAATTTTTGCAAAATTCATATTTTCTAGTTTCTAAAAAGTAGGGAGATATAAGGAATTCTACTTCAAAGGTTTTGTAACTTAGAAACTTTGAATTTATTTAAAACCTAGGGATACATAAGGTAAACAACATCAAAGGTCATATGAGTGCTACTATGTCAAACAACAAGTTCTTTATTTTCAAATATCAACTTCTAAAAGGAAAAAAATATGCTTCATGGAAAAATAAAGTGAAATCAATTTTAATAGTAGAAAAACTTTTGGATATAGTTAGTGAAGCAAAACAAAAATTGCTAAAAAAGTTAGAGAAAATAAAAAAAATAATATAGTACAGCAAAGGCACTTATGATAATAATTTTTACAATTGCTAATGAAATGCAACCATATATAAGTTCAGTAGAAACTTTTACAGAAGCTTGGAATACTTTAGCTAAAATATTTGAAGGGAATAACAAAGTTACTATCTTCAATATTTAATCTCAATTGTATTCCTTAATTTTTAATAATGGTAAAAGTATTGAACTATTTCTTAGAAAGATAGCAGATATCAAATCAAAGCTATTAACTCTTGGAGAAAAAGTAGAGGACAAATTTCTTGTTCAAGTAACATTGAGAGCTCTTCTAGAAAACTACAAGCATCTAGTTACATCTTTGCAAGTTCTAAGCAAATATGCTTTATTTTATGAGTTAGTCAATATTCTACAAGAATATGAAGTAGAAAATACTACTAAAGATGAAATGACTAACAATGCCTTAGTATCAAAAGAAAATGCACAAGGTAATATTGCTTCAACTTCAAGATATAGATCCAAATGGAATAATAGATATTTTCAAGTATGTAAGAAAAGTGGACATAACACAAATTTATGTAGATATAATCCAAGGAATGAGTCTTAAGGAAATTAGATGAATCAAAGTGGTCAAACAAATAGGTCAATATAGAAAAGATAGTATCAAACTCAATATAATCCACAACAACATCAATTTCAAGATATCCTTATCGATATCAATATAGTCAACTTCAGTTGTAATCTAGAGAGGGAATCAAAAAGAAAATCTAGCTCAATAAATCCATGAAATTCAAGAGTTAGAAGAAACTACTAAAGAAAATGAAATCAAATCTCTTTTAGCAAAATTGATAATTAATGAAGATGAATTTCTCTCCAATAATTTGAAATATACTAACCATTCATTTGATCAGGATATACAAAGGGAACATATTAAAAAATTAATAAGAGAACAAAGAAAGCACAGGTTCCAATATCACATGAAGATGAAGACTATGATTGAACACTAAAGTCTTCAATAGCCAAATAATGTAATACAAAGGGGTGTTGGAGAATATTACATTATTTGGTATTGTAGGTCAAAATGACTACACCAAGAGGGGAGAAGAGACTTCTTCTCAAAAAAATTTGCAGTATAGAAAATAGTGATGATTTTGTGATCGATCTTGTTTTCGCAAATCGAAAGCCATAAAAAGGCAAGGAGCAAAAAATAGTCATGATTTCACAATTAGTCTTATTTTTGCAGACCGAGAGCTAGAAAGAGGTAAGGAGAAAAAAATAGTTGTAATTTCATGACTGATCTTGTTTTTTTAAACCGAGAGCTAAAAAGAGGTAAGGAGTGGAAAATAGTCACAATTTCACAATCTTGTTTTCACAAACTGAAATACAGAAAAAGGCAAGGAGCAAAAAATAGTCGCGATTTCATGACCGGTCTTTTTTTCATGAATTGAGAAGCAAAAAGAGGCAAGGAGCAGAAAATAGTCATGATTTCACGACTGGTCCTATTTTTTCAAACTGATATCTAGAACAAGGAAGTGGAAGACAGTTAGGCCACGACGTCTTTGAGAATATTGGTGCGAACATGTGGTAACAGAAGGATCACAACCGTTTGCTACTGAAGACCCCACTACTCCATTCTTCTTTGATATAATAGGTGTTATTAAACATCTTACCAAAATGAGCCAACTAGCATATCATTGTAAAAAATTTTAGTTTCTCTATTATTAGAGGATGTATATATAGGATGAGAAAATCTAACAAAGGGTCGGTTCTTGGATGTTTACAAGGCAATGTATACAAACTTCTAAAAGCAATAAAATACTCCTCATTCTAGATTCTAGTTAATTGGTGTTTAAATCATGTATGTATCAATGTTAAATTCTATGTAAGCTATGTTGAATGCAAGTCGATTTAATTTTATCTCTGGATTTTTGTGCTTTAAGTTCCACTTGTTCTAAAAAAAATGATTCTAGTAGGTTTACGATTGTTTTAATCTGCACTAGAGAACTGGTTGTTCTTATTTTAATGGTTTAAAAAATGTTTTTATACAAAAACTATATGCATTTCCTTGTTGTTGTCTAACCTGTACCCCTTTGATGTTCCTAGCAATAGCTATATTTCCCTTTATTTATGCACTCTAATATTTTCCCTTTTCCTACAGATAAGTAAGGAACCAACCTTATTTGGATATTGAACTGGGTAATCTCTGTTCTAAACCTAATTATTCAATGTTTGAAGTCTTGGGAGAAAATGTAACCAAAGGCAGATTTTGCACCAATAATTTTTGGCATGTCTGATGGGATCCAATCCAACTATTTATATAGACCAAAGTTATAGTGGTTGTCTTTTTCTAGTGTACTTTTTATCAATCACCTTGCGACTTCATCCGAAAGGTTCAAATCTAGAAAAGTCCCTTATCCATTTTGCTGGTTAAATATTAAGTTTTATGAAAACCGGATCTAAAGCAAAAAATTACAAAGAGCCCATTGAGTTTTTTGAATTACACCTTGGTATCATTAGAGCTAATATTGTACTAATTGCCCAAACGACTTCTTCATCTACCGTTACTAAAAAATCGATAAATCCTTCCCCTACAACTCTCCCTAGTACTACTACTAGTGGACTATTAAACACAACTACCCATACTACTACAATATCAATTGGCACTATAGCTATAATGGTTTTAAATAAACTAAATTTTCCCTACCCTACATGGAATCATTCAGGTCCTCTAAATTTGGAAGCCCAACATCAAATCCCTATAGATGATTTAAAAGCATTGCCCCAATATGATGGCATACGAAAGATGACTTATGAACACTACCAAGATGTAGCCGCATTGGCACCAATACATAATATCATAGAAGATGTGATGATAAGTTTATTAGTCATCTCCTTGAAATGGAAAATGCTCTATCGATATAGAGTCCTTCCTAATCATACTATAGATACCTAGGCTCATCTCATCGGTAAATTGGTAGAATAATTCAGTAAATAGGTTGATCCCTTTTCTCTGCTCAATTAGTCCACCATTATTCAAAAGCACCCTCAGGAAGAAATAGTTGATTTCAATATCAAATTCAGTTGTACCTAGAAGTGAGTGCCTGATGGGTTAATATTGACACATAAGCAAGCAATGTACTATTACCTAAGAGCTCTCAATTTAGATATAAGTATGGTTATTAAGCAATCTCAGGTATTCACTTTCCTATAAATTTTTCAAGAAGCTCAGAAAGCTAAGAAAGACCTTATCGCTATTAGAAGGTTCCCTCCAAATATGGTAATACCAATATTCCCAAATCTTTCACAAGCATATAATCCTACTTTCCTAATTCCTACTACTACTTCTAATATAGATTTCTCCAAATGGACCTGACAACCTACTATCCTAGTGATATAAGCACCCCTTGCTCCCCCAGCATTACCCGTCATTCCTACAGTTCCTGTGTCATCAATTTTTCTAACTCTTGATCCTTATCTTACAACCTTATTAGACCTACAATCAACCATGAAAACTCTAACTAATAAGATGACCTCAATGGAAATAAGATAAGTAGAGCAAATTTTCCAACCAAGGAGATTTCCATAGGTAACGAGAGATCAAGCTTCCACAAGCGATAGAAATTAGGAGAGATCAAATGTGGTTTATGATAATGAAGATAGTGAACTCGCCAAACATTTGATAGAATCAAACTTATGGTGTTCTACATGTAATTATACACACAATAAAAATTCTTGTATGATCCATCACCATTATGTCCAAAATATAGCCATTGAAAGAGCAGAAAAAAATATCAAAGGGCAAGTAAACATGATTAGGGAGGAAAACCACAATCTCATGATGCCTTCAATAGATCAAGTAGTCATTCTAATAATATCAGGGAAGAAACCCTTACAGGTATATCCATAGGAGCTTAATTCCTTAAACATATCCTCACCTATGAGAAACCAGGTTGAGAAGAGATTCTCCCATGAGAAGGTAGTCCAAAGACTAGGTCAGAAAGACATGGAGATGTGTAAGAAAGTGCACCTATAGAAAGAAGTCAAAATACAGGAATATGCAAGAGATAAGTTGATATATTCCTCATTGACCAAACATCAAAGGATAGATGCCACTCAAGCATATAGAAACAAGTACAACAATTTTACAAAAAAAGAAAAAGAAAAAACTGTTGATCCTCTTCCTTTCAATATAGTGGAAGAAATTAAAAATACTCATTCTAAAGCAACCATGTACAATGAATTGTAATTTCTTGGATAAATTGACTTGTTATAGGAATCCCTGAGGTCTATAAACAACAATAGTAAAATTCCATCTTAGTTGAGTTCTACACAAGCCAGTTTGATATCTGCTACCGAAAAGAATAGACCCCCTCCCTTCTATTTGTCTCTCCATATGGAAGGATGTGTGGTACATAACTATATGATAGACTCAGGAGCTACAACTACTATAATACCAAAATCTATGTGTGACATCATGGGGATGGAATACACAAAAAATTATCCCATGTGTTTTGTAGTCATATGGGACTCTGGTCAAAACTATGGGGGTGATAAAATATATTCCTATAGTTCTACATAGAATACATCAACTTACAGTTATACAAGAGGTAGTTGTAGTGGATTTGGAACCTTATTTTGGTATGTGTCTATCCAAAGAGTTCACTGCTAAAATAGGAGGATATTTATCTATGGATTACTAACACTTGGAAATTCCATTCAAAGGTAAAAGAGTAAAGATATTCAACGAGAAACCATATACCTTTCATATTGAGAAAATTGAAGAGGAAGGAAAGCATGCCACTATAGTAAACATAATGACTGAGGAGATAGAATATTTAAAACTAATGGAAGAATTCCTAAATATACTAAAAGAAGAAGATAAGTTCTCCCTCCAAGACTTTAATGTTATGGTTGAAACAAATCTTGGAAGTTATTTGATCACGAAACCTAAGAAAATTAATCCCACCCCTTCACACGAGGTAGACCCATATGTCAACCAAATATGGAAGATTTTCCTTTATGGTGCTAGATTCAAGAATGGAGTTGGATCAATATAGTATTAATCTCCTCAATAGGAAAGGAAAAGGTTTTTTTCCTATCGATTTACTTGGAGTTGTACCAATAATGCAATTGAATATGAAGCACTTTGTTTGGGCCTTAAGAAAGCTAAGAGGCTGGGAATAAAACAACTATAGATTTATGGAGATTCAGAACTAATAGTAAACCAAGTCACTAAAAAATGTGTTAGTAAGCAACACTACCTCAAAGCTTACTAAAATAAATTTTGGTATCTGCTCGAAGCTTTTGAATCTCTAAACATTAAAGCAATCCCTAGGGAACAAAATACTCATGTTGATCTATTGGCATCGATAGGTGCTAATTTATCCCCATAAGTAATATCATCCAAAAGTCTAAGATAGTGTTAGGATCTTATCCTAAAACCATGTTGTAATTCTCATTTACCTATGTAATAACCCACTTCCAATGTGGGGATACCATTTTAATGTTATTATGCAATACTTAGGAATTTAGGTGGCAATAAAGGTACCTTGCCAAGTGGTACCATCTAATGTAACCATTTTTATCAATATTGTAACCGATGTAGTAAGATACCTCGCCAAGTGGTACCATTTTATGTAACCATTTTTATCAAGATTGTAACAGCCATTTGGTGGAAGATTCTAGCTCAAGTGGCATTTTGCATGTAAGCCACCTCATGAGCATTTAGGTAGGGTTGCATGAAGTTTTACTTTAAAAAGATATGAAGCCATGTACGAGATTATCCTTTTGCAAGATGATAAAATATTGAAGGAGGTTTCCCCCTCGAAGAGGCCCATGATTCAGTGTTACTGTGATATTGTTTCATTTTTGTAATTGATTTCTGCATAGTGATATTGAGTTATTTGATGTATGTGAGTTATTTTTTAGTATTTTGTGTGTGTGCTTTATTTTAATAGTAGGTTCCTAACAAGTGGTATTAGAGCATTTTCCAGGGCCAAGTTCTACTGCAACTAAGATGATTTTTGCTAGTAATTCCACCTGTTAGGTATAATTTTCCTGTGTGTTTTTTATATCTCTTTTTCCTTTATAAAAAAAAAATCTGAAAAATATAGTCATTTTTTTTGCAAAAAATCAAAAAATACCAAAAAAAAATATAGTAGTTATGTAAGTTAAAAACCTTGTGCTAGGGGTTTTAAAATATCGTGAAGGAGCTATCATTATTGGCTAAGATAGATAGCCCATAAAGCATTTAGTGAAGTGAGGGGCGATCAGGCTCCAATACCCAGGCCTCAGACATCACTCATGCATGGAATTGAACTCCCACGTATCTTTAGGTATATTGGGATATAATCTAGGTTTAAACAATATTTTATCCATTAGGAAGCTTTTCAGCCTTGTATTATCCATAGTCCATAGGACACAAAGATCCCGGACGATTACCCTCTCATACTGTCAGAGAGGCAGATAGTGTGCTTAATGGTATATATAAAATCCTCCTTGAGTAGTGGCCTAAAATATTGGTTTGAGCACTATTGTTCATCACTACGATATAACAGAGGGCCTATGGGTATTACATACTCCCTTACTTAGCATACCTAGTTCATGAAAACAAAACAAAAACAAAGTATCATCCCCTTGCAAATCAACCCATCCCTATTCTGCTAACCTACATTCACCATCCCCAAAAGTGAGCATACAGAGAAGGCTTTCCCTATCACATAAAACAACTTGCATGCACCAACAGTCAAGACAAATTTGTGCAAGTGTTTGAAATAGCCCGTAGTTAGAATTTGAACAGTCGGGACATCGACAGTAACAGTCCTCTGTAGCAGCCCAGAATTGTAGGCTTTTAGTGTCAAAAATAGAGTTGTCAGTCAAAAAATTCCCTAAGTTTAGAAGTAGCAACTATGTCAGTAACCCTAGTACAGGTGATAGGAACAAATAATAGTGAGTGACACAGTGGTCAAGGTACAGACTACACAAGTCAGTGATAGTTGATTCTAGTGGGCAACTTTTGAACCATAACTCCAAATGAAAAATAGACCAGTAGACTCATCAACACAGTAGATATATCTTCACACAGAGCTCATATTGACTCAAAATTTTAGTAGAAAATTCTACACTCTATTCTAGATAAAATTGTCCTTGGCAGCTCCTGGTCAAATTTTGCACCAAATTTCTAAAAATAGCAAATTTTGATTTTTCTTGCTAAGGCTATAACTTTTCATCGGTCCATGAAATTGATCCAAATTTTTGGGAATAGAATCTACTTGTTATTATTCACAAAATACCCTCAAGGACTCATTGGTGAAATTTTAAGTACAAGTGTAAGAATGATATCGACTTGCAATCAATAAGAGATCACAAAAAGACAAGAAATTCAGTATATCTCCTCATTGAGCGCTTAGATCAAACAGCCACCGAAGTGGACCCTATCCTAAAATAAGTGTTGCAACTCATTTTACAAATTGAATTTTGGAACCTTACTAAAAATAGTAACTCCAAAAAATCCGAGGTCTATTTTTAGTAAATCAGCACAAGAGGGACCACAATGGCAAGCGACACTCAAGGACAACAACAAAAGGATTTAGACTTGGGCACATTATTGGTCGACCTATAAAAATCCATTGTTGACCTGAAATATAAAAACAATAACATAGGCACAAAGATTCAAAAGCTTCGACTGGATCAGGATAACACTAGAATCCATTTAGAAGAACAACTCATAGAGGTGGAGACCAAATTGCACGACAGTACCAAAACTGAACACCATGTTGAAAATTTTGAATGAGATTGACAAAAACCAGATTAAAATCACTCTGATCAGGATCCAACCTTTAGAATGCCTAAATTAGACTTCCCTAAGTTCAATGGAAATGATGTCGATGGGTGGTTATTTTAGGTTGATCAGTTCTTCCGACTCCATAATGTCCCTGTCTATCATCGGGTTCAAATGACTTCCTTCAACCTAGAATCTGGGGCCTTACACTAGTTCCAATGGCTATGGGTTGCTAACCTTGATCTATCCTGGGAGGAATTTGAGTCCCAACTACTCACCCAATTTGACCCTAATGATTATGATGACTTTACAGGTGCACTAAAAAAGTTGAAACAAACCACCTTAGTTCGTGATTACCAGATCCAATTTGAGAAATTGGCCAATAAAACTAAGGGTTTGAATGAGGGATTTTTTATGAGTTTTTTTGTTATTGGGTTACGATATGATCTCCAAGATGAAGTCAAGATGTTCAAACCCCACACCATTATGGAGGCTATCAGTTTATCTTGATTGGCCGAATCTAAACTCTCAGCTCAAAGGTAGACACCACAATTTTCACATAATTGACCTTCTTTCCCTCATCGGGTCCAAAAACATACTGATAATAAACCTCCTACTCCAAAGCAGCTAACTACAGAGGAAATGGATGCGCGTTGTGCCCAAGGGTTATGTTATAATTGCGATGAAAAGTTTACAAAGGGGCATAGATGTGCAAATAAGAGATTGTTTTTAATAGATGTGGAGGAACCAGAAAACAGTGATCATAGTGATAAGGAGAGTGATACAATTGAGGCACCAACTCCACAAGAAGAGGAACCATAAAAAACACCAGTAGAAATTTTAGTCCATGCTCTTGTCAGGATTACCTCCCCACAAACCATGAAAGTTGTGGGTTATTTCAAAGGTCGAAATCTCACAATTCTTATTGATTTAGGCAGTACGTATAACTTTATTGATCCTCAGGTGGCCAAATGGACCAACTGTTATATACACTCATGCAATTATTTTTAAGTCATGGTGGTCAATGGAGGCACCTTACCTTGTAAAGATAAATGTTGAAATGTCAAACTTTATATAGGGGATTATGAACTCAAGCAAAATATGTTCACCCTCCAATTGGGAGGATGTGACATTGTGTTATGATCCCAATGGATGAGCACCTTGGGCACTTTCTCCTGCAACCTTGTAGAACTATGGCTGCAATTTTCACAAAATGGACAAACATATACCCTCAAGGGTATCAAGGCTGGCCCTACACAAATTATTAGTTCCAATCTCATGGAGAAGTTGCTGAAAAAGTCCTCCTGTGGGGTCATTGCATAAATATTTTCAATTCAGCCACCCACTTCTATAGTAGATCCACTTCCAGTAGATTTGCAACTTTTTCTAACCAAGCACAATGGTGTCTTTTCATAACCAACTACATTGCCACCTCATCGCTCTCATGACCATGCTATTCCACTACTTTTGAGTAGTGCACCATTGAACATCAGACCGTATCGGTATCCTCATGCTCTCAAGTCAGAAATCAAGAAGATGGTACAGGAATTACTCAAGGTTTGACCCAGTACCAATTCCTATTCTTCTCTAGTTTTGCTAGTTCACAAGAAATATGGCTCATGGCGATTGTGCATAGACTACCGTGAGCTCAATAAGATCATAATCAAGGATAAATTTCCCATTCCAATAGTGGATGAATTTTTGGATGAATTAAATGGAGCTATGTACTTCTCCAAGTTGGACCTTCGTTTGGGGTACCATTAAATCAGGGTCAAGGATGAGGATATTCCAAAAATTGTTTTTCGTACTCATGAAGGTCACTATGAGTTCTTGGTAATACCATTTGGTTTGACAAATACACCATCCACATTTCAAATCCTTATGAACAACATCTTTTGTCCCTTCATGCAGAAGTTCATCCTGGTTTTCTTTGATAATATATTAGTTTATAGCCACTCATGGGAAGAACACCTTACCCATGTGGATCAGACATTACATTTATTGGCCCAACATCAAATTTTTTTCTAAGTGGTCTAAGTGCTCCTTTGGTCTAATTGAATTGGATTATTTAGGACACATTGTTTCCAAATATGGTGTCAAGGTCGACCCTAAGAATATTCAAGCAGTTCAAGACTGGGCAAAACCCCGCACTCTCAAAGGACTTCAAGGATTCTTAGGACTTACAGGTTATTATAGGAAATTTATTCGTAATTATGGGAAAATAGCATCCCCCTCATATCTATGTTAAATAAGGACTCTTTCACTTGGACAAG
This sequence comes from Wollemia nobilis, assembly GCA_028583015.1. Lineage (NCBI taxonomy): Eukaryota > Viridiplantae > Streptophyta > Pinopsida > Araucariales > Araucariaceae > Wollemia > Wollemia nobilis. Next base: position 1,512,883 of record JAQPPZ010016974.1, on the reverse strand, counting down.
ACCCGTTGATCAAGCCTTTCTTGAATTAAAGCATGCCATGACCACCACACCTGTTCCAACCATGACAAATTTCTCTAAACCATTCATCATTGAAAGTGATGCTTTCGATCATGGCATTGGGGTAGTATTGATGCAAGAAGGGATACCCTTGACCTTCACCAGTAAGGCACTCTTTAAGGGTAATTTGGGAAAATCTACATATGCCAAGGAGATTTTGGCCATCTTACATGTTTTCACCCATTGGAGACCATATCTCATTGGTTACAATTTCTCCATTAAAATAGACCATCAGAGTCTCAAATATTTCTTAGAACAATGGGTTGCTACCCTAGAATAACAAAAATGGGTTTCTAAACTCATGGGCTATGATTATAATATCACCTATAAGAAGGGCAAATAAAATCTTGTGGTTGATGCTCTCTCTCACCAATTTGAGGCCCTTAGTATGATATGTACTATCTTCACACCTGTCCCCCAATGGATAGATTACTTATGATAGGAGGTACTTTAATATGCAGACATGCAAGCTTTGATGGCTTCACTTCAAGCTGATCTGACTTCATCCCCAGGCTATAATTGGTATAGCCAAGATTTGCATTATCACCAACACCTTGTTATTCCCCATGCCTCGCCACTTCATGACCTCTTCATAAAGGAACTACACACTGCTCCCTCTACAGGTCATTCTGTATTTCTCAAAATGTATGAACGCCTCAAGCACACATTCTTCTGAAAAGAGATGAAACATGACATTCGTGACTTCGTGGTAGCTTGTGATACCTACCAATGAATGAAAGGTGAAATATTTCATTCTCTAGGTACTCTTCAACCCTTGCCCATTCCATATTAGGTTTGGACTGATATTTCTATGAATTTTATCAAAGGGTTACCTAAATCAAGTGGTAAGTCTATTATTCTCGTGGTAGTGGATCACCTTTCGAAGTATGCTCATTTTTGTCCCCTTGCCCATCCTTACACAATCTCCACCATTGCCTAAATCTTCCTAAATTCCATTTTTTTCTTTATGGTATGCCCACCTCCATTGTGTCCGATCGAGACCCAACCTTCACTAGTCATTTTTGGAAAGATTTGTTTAAGTTGCAGGGAACGAAGCTCAAAATGAGTTTAGCCTATCATCCGCAAATGGATGGTCAAACTAAGATTGTCAACAAATGTTTGGAGACCTATCTTTTTTGCTTTGTATTAGATCATCCTTCTCAATGGGTGAAGTGGCTTCCTTTAGCCGAATGGTGGTACAACACGTCCTATCATATAGCTACCAAAATCACTCCTTTTGAGGTTGTTTATGGGTGCCCTCCACCCATGCCTTCTTCATACATTCTAGGCAGCTCCAGGGTCTAGGTAGTCAACATTACTCTTCGCCAGCAGACCAATGTCCTTCACAAGCTAAAGCATAATTTGGATATGGCCCAAAACTAGATGTGACAATAGGCCAACCAGTATCGCTCTGATTGTAGCTTTGATGTGGGTGATATGGTTTTCCTTCGCTTGTAGTCATACAAACAATCATCCCTCCAACTCCGTCGGTGCCAAAAACTTGTTGTAAAATTCTATGGGCCTTACCAAGTCCTACAATGGATTGGTTCCACTACTTACAAATTGGCTCTTTTGCCCACCTCCAAGCTCCATCCTATTTTCCATGTTTCATCTCTCAAGAAATTTGTGGGCACACAAGTACAATTTAAATAAGCATTACCAAAATTTTATGAGTAAGGGTCCATCTTACTCGAACCAGAATAGTTGTTGGATCACCGCACCCACACTCTCTGCAATCATACCATCATAGAAGTCCTTGTATAGTGGCATGGGCTCCAGCCAGAAGATGCTACATGGGAGTCTCTCCATCAACTCCAACACTAGTTTCCTCAATTTTAGCTTTGAGGACAAAGCTTTTTGAATGGGAAGGACATTTTAGGATCCTATCCTAACACCATGTTGTAATTCTCATTTACCTATGTAATAACCCACTTCCAACATGGTTAATGTTATTATGAAATACTTAGTAATGTAAGTGGCAATAAAGGTACCTTTCCAAGTGGTACCATATCATGTAACCATTTTTATGAATATTGTAACTGATGTAGTAAGATACATCACCAAGTGGTACCATTTCATGTAACCGTTTTTATTAAGATTGTAACTGCCATTTGGTGGAAGATTCTAGCTCAAGTGGCATTTTGCATGTAAGCCACCTCTTGAGCATTTAGGTAGGGTTACATGAAGTTTTTCTTTGAAAATATATGAAGACATGTATGAGATTATCCTTTTACAAGCTAAAAAAATATTGAAGAATGTTTCCCCCTCGAAGAGGCCCGTGATTCAGTGTTACTATGAGATTGTTTCATTTTTGTAATTGATTTTTGCATAGTGATATTGAGTTATTTGATGTATGTGAGTTGTTTTTTAGTATTTTGTGTAAGTGTGCTTTATTTTAATAGTAGGTTCCTAACAGATAGTTAGAATAATATATAAGTCTTCTATTCTATACAAGGATACCTTCTGTAAGGTATTTGAGAGTGATGATCAGATAGTAGACTTCTTGGTCCATGAAATGAACTATTCAAGTGATGGGTTACTAAAAGATGAAGAATACAAAGGTATGACCAACTAAAAAACAATCATATCCCTAAAGGATTGATTACCCTCAAAATTTTATTTGATAACAACAACAAACCTACTGATTACAACATGAAGGTTGAAAAACACAGATACAAAGAGGTTCAATTATAATCAGAAAATTTTATCAAATTAGGAGTAAATTGTACATAAGAGTTGAGCCAAATCCGAGGACTATGCAAAGAATTTTTTGATATCATAGCTTGGACTTATGGTAATATTAAAGTATACTCGAAAGAAACCATACATCATACCATTGAGCTTGAAGAAGGTGCAAAACCCTTCAGGCAGAAATAGAGGCCAGTAAACCCAAAAATTGAAGCCTTGATGAAACAAGAATTGTTGAATCTACTTGAGGCTAAAATTGTCTATCCTATCAAACACTCTACTTGGGTGGCTAACCTGGTTCTGGTTAGGAAGAAGAATGGAGACATCAAGCTATGCATGGATTTCAAGAATCTAAATAAAGCTTCATTGAAATATCACTATCCACTCCCACAAATTGACTAGACTCTGCATACTATGGCAGGGGTAGAAAGGTTCTCATTATTGGATTAGTTTTCTAGTTATAACCAGGTATGGATCAATGTTGAAGGCCAATATAAGACCGTGTTCACCACTAAATGGGGAAAATTTTCTTACCAAAGGATAGCTTTTAGATTATCCATCACTGGAGCAAATTTTCAGGGAGCAATGGATGTGTCTTTTAGGGATCTTGTAAATAAGATCATAGTGATTTGTTTGGATGATATGATAGTTTTCTTCCACCATAAATAATATCACATTGAACACCTTAGGATATTTTTTTATAAATGTAGACAATTTGGTATCTCTTTAAATCCCAAAAAGTACATATTCATAGTTGAAGAGGGGATCTTGCTTGGCCATGTTATTTCTTAGGCTGAGTTAGCTATAGACCCAACTAGAGTGAAAGCACTTTTAAAACACTCATTACCTCTGAATAAAAAGGGCCTACAAATCCTTCTTTGGGAAGATCAAATTTGTGCACAAGTTCATAGCAGACTTTACGCAAATCATCAAGCCTATGATCGAGTTGTTGAAGAAAGATATCAATTTCAAATGGATAGACTTGTGAAAGAAAGCTTTCAAAAGTATAAAGGAACAGATAGCCCAAGAACCCATCCTAGTGAATCTAAATTACTCCAAAAGTTTCATTATGTATGTTTTAGGTGAACAAGAGAGTTACGTTGTAGTCCTTACTTATAAAGGGATATATAATGAAGAAATACACATAGCTTTCCTAAGTCAGACCATGCAAGAACATGAAGAAAAATACAAATTTGTATAAAAACAAGTGTATGCAATCATGAAATCATTAAAAAAAATCAGGCACTTTCTTTCAAGGAGTAGAACCATTGTGTACATGATTCACCCTGATGTCAAAAATTCATTATACAAGGAAATATTGGTGAGAAAATAGTTGGTTGGGTATCGAAGATACAAGAATATTATGTTGAAATTCACCCAACCAAGCTAGTGCGAGGTAGAATTTTATGTTAATAACTCACCAAAAAAGCCTCAATAGAGTATGTAGCTTTCCAAGTATAGGAACCAATTCTAGAAGATGACCAGCCTTTATAAAGCACAAACTGGGTTGATGAATTGATCATATATTTTCATATTGTCAAGTGCCCAGTAGGTTTAAATGCTTCATAGAGAAGAAGATACAGGATCCAAGATTTGAAGTTTACCTTACTACCTAAAGACTGCATAAAAAAAATCTATATGGTGTATTACTTCGATGCATAAAATATGATCAAAATTAGAGGGTTTTGGAAGAGTTTCATGGAGGTCCATCATGTGGACATTACTCAGGAAGGATTATAACTTTTAAAATAATCAAGACCCATTGCTATTGGCCATCTATTTTCTCAGACACATTCAAAGTAACTATAAATTGTGAAGAATACTAGAGATACATTAGAAGAAACAAAAATGCTTCTATACCTTTAAAACATATCTAGGTGGAAGAGCATTTCTAGTAGTGGAGTTTGAATTTCATTGAGGTAATCAAACCTAACTATTCTGTTGGGCATAATATATCTTGATTGCCACTGATTAGTTTACTAAGTGTGTTGAATTAGTACCTACTAAGAAAGCTAGTCATGAAGCTGTGATAGAATTCATTGAGAGTCTAATAACAAGGTTCGGTATCCCTAATGCATTGGTCACAAACAATAGGTCATCCTTCATAGGTGCTAAAATGATTTATTTTCCAAAACATATGAGATATATTTGAATACTTATTCAAATTACTACCCCCAAGAAAATAGCTTAGCAGAATCAACAAACAAGAACCTACTCAGGATTCTAAAGTGGACTCTAAGAGACAAGAGAAGTTGGTATTCTCTAATAAATCAGGTATTATGGGCTGATAGGATCATAATAAAGAAATCCATCAACACATCACCTTCCTCATTGGTCTATGGTAAATAATTTTTCCTCCCTATACATATAGATATACCTACTTTGAATTTGCTAAATCAATCTAGAATTGAAGAAGCAGAACCAATGGAAAACATGTTGACACAACTCTTACAGGTAGAAGAGCAGAAAGAGCAAGTTTATAATCATCATCAGAAGCATACTGGAGATACAAATAAAGTGTTCGATAAAAGAGATACCCTCAAAAAATTTAAAATAGGAGACTTGGTTATAATGTGGAATGAGAAAAAAACAAAACCTGAGAACCACCAAAAATTTGATGCTTTCTAGGAAGGACCTTTTGAGATAACTACAAAAAAATAACAAAACTCCTTCTAGCTGAAATATGAATAGGGCCAGATGCAACCTATCCCTATTAATGGCTTCCACTTGAAGCTATATTTCAAGTAAGCTATGGAATTCCCCCACCCCCTTGTATTATATGTATATATGATGTTTTTTCTAAATCACACCTTGAAAAGAAAGGTCACAATTTTGTGACCGATCCATTTTTCGTTGCTCAAACAAAGATTGCTGAAGAAGAAAAATGGTCATGATTTCATGAAACTTTAGAATTTAAAGTCCACTTCAATGAAAATGGTCACACTTTCAAGACACATTGGCATTCAGAGGCCACTCCAAGGAAAATAATCACAATTTTACAACACTTTGGAATTCAAAGGCCACTTCAAGGAAAATGATCATGATTTCATGACACCTTGGAATTCAAAGGTCACTTCAAGGAAAATGGTCACAATTTTGTGACACTTTAGAATTCAGAGGTCACTTCAAGGAAAATGGTCATAATTTTGTGACACTTTGGAATTCAAAGGCCACTCCAAGGAAAATGGTCATGATTTCACGATACTTTGGCACTCATCGGTCAAAGTCAAATAACAAGGCTTTTTAGCTTTGGTAGAAAAGTTACTTTTTGAAGTTTTAAAATGTGCTCTATTCAATGTACCATCATGTGAAGTTATTGGCTTGACAAAAAAGTGATGTAAATTTATTGGTCTGAAGGAAAGGTGATGCGAAGTTATTGTCTTAAAGAAGAAGGTGATGCATAACAATTGGTTTTAAGAAGGTGGCACACAAAATAAGACCCCCAACAAAGTTCAAATTATTTTTTAGAATGTGCACAACCAATTGCAATTACTGCATGGTGCCCTAACTCATTCATGTGCTCCTTATTTACATCATGGAAGTCCCTTTTATCACATCCCTACTTTCTCAAAGAGCTACTATGCAAAAAATAAATCTCCAATTTTTCTCAGAACTTCAACTTTGCTTGAAATGCTTCCAAAAAAAATTCACGACAAATCCATGAAAAGAAACCATGGTAGGATCATCCTCAGCTATTGCAAAAACTCAATATTCCATAGAAAATAAATGTAATTTTACTAATCCAAATTCCTACATAATGGATACAATCATCACTTGAAAAATCTAGAGAAGTTTTGTAAAGCTATGCAGGCCAGAGTAGCTCAAAAGGTGACTCCCTCATGCCCAAGCACCTTTACTTCCTATTATTTAATCTCTTGGTATATATGCACTCTTGTACATCCCTGTACTAAATTGATTAGAGCTATGGCAAAGTTCTATGATGCCAAGCAAATAATTATTAGGGATTATAATGGGGACGTAATTTTTATTTTGGATCTCGATGATGTTATGTGTGCCTTCATTGGCTACAAAAGCCAACTTTGAAACCCATATTGTTTTACCCTATTGGGTAAGCTAAATACTATACCCCCACCCAAAAAATTAATTTATTTATGCAATCACAATTGCTGGAACCTCCCACCGAAGGGACTCTACTAGAAACACCCATCCCCCTATCAAAATTCAATAACAAATAATTGTTTTCCATGTTAGCTATGGTGGTAGGGCTAGAATTAGATGCAAAAGTGCATGGGTGGTAGATTATAGTAGTTCAATACATCTTTAACCCTAAGTTCTATGATTCTTCCATTGTATATGAGTGCACTATTCCAATTTTCTTTGATTGGTCATCTTACCTATTTTAGAAATTACATGAAGACTTGTTCAGAATACAGAAGGGCTCTCAGGTGACTTTTATGTTTTCATATTATCTAGTATGGATTCTCTTCTTCTTTCATTCAAAGTGGCTTCCTTTCATTCTAAAATTGATAAATATAAAGAGAGAAAACTTTTACTTGTATATGAATGGACAATGGTGCTTTCAAATATCAAATCATGCTACTGTTTCAACATGGATTTCTTGGGTCCTGCTTTTAAAATTATGTATCATGAATTACTTAGACTTTCCCAAATAGTGTGGGACATTTTACAACACCCCCATGCAAAATAAGGTGACTAGTTTATTTTAACATAGGGGGTGGTCATTAGACTGTATGGTCTCATAGCAAAACATTTCTTACTATCGTACTATGTCACTGAATGATTTTTTTCCTTGGAGTATGTAAGGTAAACTGAATACATCAATTACAAGTTTGGAATAGGGATTGGTAAAATTTGTGTGTGTATTATATCTTTTCAACTTGAAGGAATAGTTCTATATAAGAAAGAGCATCATGAGTGAATCACTCGAGCCCTGGAGAACCTGAAATTAGTAGAATGTCCATAGATGTGGAAATATGATCCCCTTGATAGGTTTGTAGAAAGGTAGACTTCTCTAGATAAAAATCCCTTCAAACAATTTCATTTGTCTAATAGATAAAGCAACAAATAGGGTAGGAATAATGAAAAATTGAAGCACTAGAATGGCATGTGGACTAGATGTAGCCATTTTCCCTATGGGATGATTTTTTTGAACATGTGATAGATTGGAACCCCAAAGATAATCTAAAACATGTGTTGCAAGAAAAATTATAAAGAGAATGTTCAAAAATGGATAGGAGTGGACATCAACAAAAATCCTAGCCTGGTGGATGATGACGGTGCAAATTGATATGAGCACATCTAAGTGGGGAATAAAACCTGATCATGAATTTTTTGTCTGATATGACCAATTCCAAGCTACATGGTCTAAAAATATTGTAGACAAGATTCCACCAAGTGTCAATATCTCCCAAAAGAAAAATATGCCTACCATTGGAAAAGGACAACAAAGTCAAGATAAGAGAAAGGAAATTGTCATCAAGTAACAAGAAGTCCCTATGAAAGTGAAAACTAAATTCATTCTCCCCTCTATGTCCAACATAGAGTCTGACGATGATCACCCTATCATCTTCAGGAAAAGGAAATTAGAGTCGATAGTAGGAGGGAAGAAGAAGAAGAGTAGGCAAGAAGAAATACATGCAGACTCTAAAATAGGGGATATACAAGAAAATATACAAGGAGATGTAGAAGAGGATATACAAGAAAATGTACAAAGAGAAGTAGAAGGAGATATACAAGAAAATGTAGAAATAAATGTAGAACAACCTCCTGAGCATCATGATGTCATCACCTAGGAACTAAAAAAATAGCTGAAGGGGAAACTCCTACCAAAGGGGCAACTCCTACTAAAGGGGTAGCTCCTGTTGAAAGATCAATTCCTATAGAGAAATCAACTCCTGTCAAAGGGGTTCCTATTGAAAGATTAATTCTTACATGATGAGGCCTGGAAATGCCTCAATCATAACATGTTTTGAACACTAAAAATGCCTATAAACTCTTATGTTTTATCTGATATGTTAGTTAAGTTGATTCAATATGTTGTATATTAACCATTTTGCATGATCAATGTATTTGAAATATTATATGCTGATTTTACAGTTTTTTTGCATAGTTTTGTGTTCTTTTTGCTATGATTTGCTAAAATGGGATATGCTTAGAATAATAGCAGCATTTCACTAATCATGTTTTGATTTGTCTCAAGCATTTATTTCACCTAAATCTGGCAACAATGCAAGCAAACTATTGTTGTGCAACAAAAATCGGTCTTTCCCATGTAAATTCCAGCCAACTGTCCATAAATAGCAAGGCATGGAATTCACATGAGGAAAGGGATGAAGACCATTGGAATTTGATCTTAAGAGATAACCCACCTGAGAGATGCAGAAGAAATCACTGGAAAAGCATACATTTGTTCATTCCGAAGTATCTTCGAAATGAACAGATATCTTCGAAATGAAAGAACACAACATCTTCGAAATGAGCGGATCTTCGGAATGAAGAATGCAATATCTTCGAAATGAGCGGATCTTCGGAATGAAGCATGCAGTATCTTCGGAATGAGCGATCTTCGGAATGAGAATGCAGTATCTTCGGAATGAGCGATCTTCGGAATGAGAATTGCATTGTCTTCGAAATGAAGCCACTTATCTTCGAAATGAAAATAGAGTGTGCTTTTTGACTTGTTGACCGATTTTTGAAGCCAAAAAAAGGGAAATAAAGGTTGGAAAAAGTAAAGGAAAAGATCTTCCATCTGTCTTTGCCGTCATTGCCGACCAAAGCCATCATTAAGGGAAAGATCAAGTTTTAATCTTCTTCTAGGATAAAACCAGAATTTGTTGCAGCATTGTAGGATTAGATCTTTTGAGATATTCTTTGTTTGTAATCAGACCTTAGGACATCTATAAATATTGCTTCCATTCAGGTTGAGCCGAGTAGTAGCATATAGGATATAGAGGCAGAGGAAGTAGAAAGTAAGGAAGAAGCAAAAAATAGATAGAAATTGACTGTTACAGTCCTGTAACAGTTTTTCAACAGAATTATTGTAATCATGTCTTTTAATCAATAAAGTGCACCAGTTCTATTTCATATTGCTTGTAAATGAGTGTGATTAAGATTTAGAAAGAGAGAGAGACTTACACCTTCTTCTAGACAAAGAGGCTGGCCACTTCCAGACCTAGGAGGAGGACTAACAAGTAGGTTTTTATTCTGATTTTGCTGCAGCAGAATGAGTTGTAGAACTTGTTATTTCAATTGCTTGTAAACAGTTGACAATATTTGCAGTCTTAGTTTATTTATGCTTAGATTAACCTTGTGCTTAATGTTTTAGTTGCAATCTTACTTTCAACAAAGCTTCCACTTTATTTCAGATTGTTATTTCCAGAATTTACTATTTTTCAGCAATTTCCTGCATTTTATGTTTTGCTGTCAAATCCTGCATAGAAGATTGACAACCTTCTGTTACAGAACTTTGACAGTTTTCATTTCCATATTAGAATTAGACTTTCATTACTACAAAAGTAATTAGATTTCCTTTCTGCAATTAGGATCAGACTTTCAATTCTGCAACTGTTATTTCTGCAATATAATTAGGTCTCATTCTCGCAATTGTAATTAGGACTTCATTTCTGTAGTTAATGATTAGTTTCCAATTTCGCAACTTAGATTAAGATTTAATTCATGCAATTTAGAGATAGGAATGTTCCAAAACCCCCCACACAACCGGTTCCACCAATAAGACTTGTTGCTCTAGATTGACCTAAGTTATAGTTGTTTCACTTCTTCTTCCCCAGATAGCCTTGTACACTGCCCTGGATTGATAGATTCATTGAGAATTAATGATGGTATAATGACTACGCATCATTTTGGCACCATTGTCAAGGAATAGTGTTGTCAGAAGAAAACAAATAGTCCAATAGTTGTAATCAGACTAAGTTATGAAAATTCAGGTTAAAATCTGAATACAATAGCTGAGGAAGATAACAACTATTGACTTAATTTATGTCATTTAGGAGTAAACATGAATGAATAAGTCTAGGGATGAAAAAGGTAGAACTACCCCAAAGGATCCTTGGCTTGTTCCATTAAGGAGATCTTCACGCCTAAGGGGTGAATCACCTGTGTTTGAATTACCAGAAAGATTGATAGAAAAATCACCAGTCTCACCATCACTAGAACATTCTGAGATAGGAAAATCACCAATTTTATCATCATCATAATATCCTAAGAAAGACAATTCATCAGACTCATCATCAACAGAGAGGCTTGGACCTCTTGAGAGAACAATTTGGGAAGCTTTAACTTCTCCCAACAAATAGGAAACTATGGCAGAAGGAGGCAATATAGATGGCCAACATGGCTATGTTCATAATGAAGGAGATGATCAGGATATACTCCAACCTTCCATAACATTTGAATATCCTATTCGTCTGAATCCAACACAAAACTCTCCCATGAAGACCATTTCACCTTCAGTACTTCCAACCTTTCGAGGTGTTGTATCTGAAGATCCTGACCAGTTTTTGTTTGAATTCAAGGTAGTGTGTCAGACCTATGATTATATAAATGACAATCAAAAACTTAAGGTTTTTCCCTCAACTCTCAAGGATTCAGCATTGCGCTGGTTCATGAGCTTAGAGCCAAATTCCATAAGAACCTGGGATCAAATGGAGATTGTCTTTTTAGACAAATATCAGGAATATTGTCGTGTAAGGAATAGAAAAGATGAGTTATTCAGAATCAAGCAGGAAGATGATGAGACATTGGAAGATTATCTTGATAGGTTCTCCTTTGTTCAAAGGAGATGTGGACTTGTAGAACTAGAATTATGTAAAACCATATTTTTGAGAGGATTGCAAGATGAATCCAGAGAAGTTCTGGATTTGATGGGAAAAGGGGATGTAACCACTCTCAGTAATGAGGAAATTATGGATCTCTATAGGAATTACTCTCGCACTAAGCAGAGAAGAAGAAAAAGCCACACAAATGGCACTGATGTAAAGGACCTGATAGAGGAACTTGCAAATTTCAAAACTGATATTCTAGTGCACTTAAACACTACTTTGGGGGAAATGTCTACAAAAGCAAAAAACATAGAACCTTTGGCAATTTATTGCCCAAGATGTAGAAATAAACATGCTTTGCAGGAATGTCCTTTGAATAAAACATCTATCTCAGCCATTTGTAGTATCTGTTCAAAAAGGCATTCAACCGATCAATGCCACCTGCTACCACAACTCAAAACTGTGTTAGAAAACCAGATCGAGGAACTCAACTATATTGGACCAAAACAAGGGGGAAATTTTTCTCAATATCAAAATCCCCCTCATTTTCCTACAAATTGGGGGCATAATCCCGGTACTATGCCTTGGGGACAATCAGAACCACCCCAACGTCCTTGGAATTATCCTCAATGGACAAATTCCCAAGAATGGCCACAAGCAAATTGGAGTAACCCAGCCTGGAATCAGAATCAAAACAACCCCTCATGGAATCAAAACAACCCATCTTGGAATCAAAACAATCCAACTTGGAATCAAAATCAGACTAATCCACATTGGATGCAAAACCAACCATAATGGAATCAACAATACCAATCCTATCCAAGGCAGCAAAGGAATCAAGGTCAAACTCAGCATTTGTTGCCTACACCTAATCAAAATTTTCAAGAAAAACAATAGCAAACACAAGCAAGTGAAACAACCTCAATTGCCAGCTTAGCCAGTCACTAATCCAAATAGCATGAGACAGACACCTCCTGTCTATGTGGCTGAAGCTAAAGAAAATGTTGAAATTAATGTTCTTGATTGTAGTAACATCCAACTTCGTTCAGGGAAAGTTGTACCTAAACCAGTTTCAATTGAAATCAAAGAAAATGAAGAGCAAGAATCATCAAACCAGAGAGAATCCAACCAACAATAGAAATAGAAGAATTGGAACCAGAGAGAATCCAACCAACAATAGAGAAAGAGACACAAGCAGAACAATTACCAAGGATAATTCCATATCCTGAAAGACTTAATGCAATACCAAAAAATTCTGAGTCAAAATTGGTCAAAGAACTCAAAAAGTTGACTATATCATTGCCCTTATTGCAAGCCATTAAGGAAATACCAGAGATTAATAGTATTATCCAAAATTTGTGCATTAAAAGAGCAGGAAGAAAGAAGAAAGCATTTCCCAAGACTATGCAGAGTTGAAGGAAAGATAGCTGATCTCTTATCTAGAAAACTACTACCTCCAAAGTATAGTGACCCAGAAAGTCCAGTTATCACAGTTACCATAGGTTCAGTACCAATATCAAATGTTTTAGTGGATCTAGGAGCTGCAATAAATGTCATGACCAAGGATACAATGGAACAATTACAGCTCAAACATCTCAGCCCCACATTTACAGTTTTAGAAATGGTTGATAGGTCAGTTGCAAAACTTGAAGGAATCATTGAAGATGTCCCTATAGAAGTTTCTTCTTGGGAATTCCCTACAGATTTTCTGGTTTTACAACCAAGAAATTCAGCACATGGATATCCCATTATTTTGGGAAGACCTTGGCTTGCAACTGCAGCAGCCTTCATAGACTGCAGATCTGGAAATATGACTATTTCAAATGGTATTGATCTGAAACAAATTTCTTTATATCCTCCTGCAAAACCATCCAGCAAATTTTTAGGTCAGTTATGGTTTTCTGACTCAGAGGAAGAACCAGAAGAGGTCATTTCTACACTAGCTACCTTAGTAGTAAGAGAACACATAGAAGACCTCAATGACACAGAAAATTTAGAAAATGAAACAATCCTGATGAATGTTCTGCATGAACAAGGTTTAGAAGGGGAAACAACAAATATCCAACAGTTGATAAGTAATGAGGAGAATCAAAAATCTGAAGATGAACCATCTGTACTATCATAGGGAAACTCTGTTTCACTACCACATGGATGGCACCATCATCTCGATTTTTCCTTCTCACCTGTTCCATACAAGATATGCTTCCCTCAAGCAGCAATAAAATAGAAACTCGCTTCTTTTCTCCCATCTCAAGCAATGTCCTCTTAATCCCTTAATCACTATGTATGAAGGAGTGAATTCAGTCCTTCTAAATACAAAACAAATAGAAGTCCAACTAGGCAAATTTTTGAACATCTACAACCAGCTTACTAGGGAAGAGGAAGAAAAATTGATAGTTGTCTTGCGTAAGCATGTTCATGCTTTTGCTTGGAACTACAAAGATATGTCAGGAGTTCATCCTGATATATGTACCCATAGAATCTATACTGAAGAAGTCAAGCCAGTTAGACAACCTCAAAGAAGATTGAATCCTGCCTTAAGAGATATTGTGAAAGAAGAAATTGAAAAACTCCTGGAAGTAGGATTCATTTACCCAATTTCTGATAGCCAATGGGTTTCTCCATTGGTAATAGTTCCTAAGAAAAATGGAAAAATGAGAGTATGTGTAGACTATAGAGAGTTGAATAAGGTGACATACAAAGACCATTTTCCATTACCTTTCATAGATCAGGTGTTAGATACTCTTGCTAGAAAAAGATACTTTTGTTTTCTTGATGGATTTAGTGGATATAATCAAATTCAGATTGCACCTGAAGATCAAGAAAAGACAACTTTTACATGTCCATGGGGAACATTTGCCTATAGGGTTTTACCTTTTGGTTTGTGTAATGCCCCAACAACTTTTCAACGAGCAGTCCTAGCAATTTTTGCTGATCTGACCACCAAAAGCGTTGAAATATACATGGATGATTTCACAAGTATGTGGACAAACTTTTGATTTTACATTGGAAAATCTTGATAAAGTCTTAACTCGCTGTGAAACATACCACTTATCCTTAAATCCAGATAAATGCTTCATGATGATGAAGGAAGGGATAGTTCTTGGTCATCACATCTCTCCTGAAGGGATCCAAGTTGATCCAAAGAAGGTTGAAATTATCAAGAATCTCCTTCCTCCTAAAACTCGGACTAATGTCGAAGCTTCCTAGGACACATTGGTTTTTACCGTAGGTTTATTCCCAACTTTAGTACAATAGCCACTCCTATGTTTGCCCTATTGACTAAAGATTCTGAATTCTCCTGGACTGCAAAGTGTCAGGAAGCATTTGAAGCTCTGAAAGAGAAATTGATAACTCCACCTATGCTCAGAGGACCTAATTGGACATTACCATTTCACATACAGATTGATGCCTCCAATACAGCAATTGGAGCAGCATTAGGACAAATTGATAATGGTGAACATTATACCATCTACAACATTAGCAAGAACTTGACAGGAGCCGAGAAAAATTATACAACAACTGAGAAGGAATTCCTAGCAGTAATTTATGCCATCAACAAATTCAGGCATTATATCACAGGTTATCAAATATTTATTCACACAGATCATACAACCATTAAGTATTTGATGAATAAACCTATGGTAAGTGCAAGAATTATTCGTTGGTTGTTGTTGCTGCAAG
Source organism: Wollemia nobilis (assembly GCA_028583015.1). NCBI lineage: Eukaryota > Viridiplantae > Streptophyta > Pinopsida > Araucariales > Araucariaceae > Wollemia > Wollemia nobilis. Next base: position 1,497,695 of record JAQPPZ010016974.1, on the reverse strand, counting down.
AATTTGATATCACTATAATCAACAAACCAGGAAAAGCTAATGTTGTGGCAGATTTCTTGTCCAGGTTGCAGAACACAGATGAAGGGGAATTAGTTGATGACACTTTTCCTGATGAAAAACTATTTGCTATATCAGTCCAATCACCTTGGTTTGCAGATATAGCCAATTATTTGGTCACAGGGAAAGTTCCTCCACATTTCACTTCAAAATAGAAAAAACAATTGATCAAACAGAGTTCTTCTTTTGAATGGATTAAGGGTATGCTTTTTAAGTGCAGTCCTGACCATGTGTTACGTAGGTGCATCCGAAAGGATGAAGTGTATGATATCCTTAGAGCTTGTCATGATGAACCCTCATGTGGACACTATTCTGTAAAAAGCACAGTTAGGAAAATCTTAGGGACAGGATATTATTGGCCATCTCTTCACAAGGATGTGAGAAAGTACATCGTGCATTGTGATGCATGCCAAAGAATGGGGAAACCCACTCATACAAATGAGATGCCATCGCAGCCTCAAATGGTTTTAGAACCATTTGAGAGGTGGGGGCTTGATTTTGTAGGACCTATTGATCCACCTTCTCAAGGAAAGGTGCATATTCTAGTATGCACTGATTACCTGACAAAGTGGGTAGAGGTGCGTGCTTTCAAACATGCTCGTGAAGAGAAGGTCATTGATTTCTTGTATACTCAGATTTTTCAGAGATTTGGAGCTCCACGGTCTATCACCACAGACCAAGGACCCCAATTTGCATCCAAAGTCATAAAAGCATTTACAGAATTGTATGAAATCAAACATAGGAAATCATCACCTTACCACCCACAAGCAAATGGCCAGGTTGAAGTAACAAACAGGGAACTAGAACGCATCTTGACAAAAATAGTAGCTTTTCATAGGAGAAATTGGCTAGATAAATTACCCGAAGCAGTTTGGCCTACAATACTACTTGGAAGTCCACTCCTGGATTCACACCTTATGAACTAGTCTTTGGTAAAAAGCCTCTCTTACCTATTGAATTTGAGCTACTAACATTGCGCACAACACTCGAAATTGGAATTGAATTGTCGCAGGCACGCATGCAGACAGGATTCTACAGCTGAATGCATTGGATGAACTTAGATTGGATGCTCTGCACCAAACTGAGGTAATTCAGGAGCAGAGGAAGTTGTGGCATGACAGTCACATTCAACAGAGGAAACTTCAACAAGGAGATTGGGCTTTACTGTTTGATTCTCAATATGAAGACTTCCCTGGAAAACTGAGAACTAGATGGTTGGGACCTTACTGGATTGAGGAGGTATTTAACAATGGAGCAGCTCGTTTATCCCCTATTGATGGGTCACGAAGAAAGTTGGTAGTGAATGGACATCGCCTCATGGTATACCATACACCTCTGACTAAAGAAGAATTCTTGAAGCAACTTGATAGTTTGGATACACAACAAGTGGAAGAGATTCCCTCTTCCACTTCAAAACAATCAACATGATCATGGATTTCAAGAAAAAGCAAAAAATACAAAAAAAATAAAAAAAATAGAAAACAAAAAGATGAATAAATTCTGAGTATGAATTCCTTCATGGGCATGGTTTCAGGGGAAATCATGAAATTCCTTCATGGGCATAGTCAGGATCAAGAAAAAAAAAAAAGAGAGAAAAGGAGAGGTAAAAAAAAAAAAGGGGAAAATCAAGAAAAAAGAAGAGAGAAAAATGAATAACTCAGCAGTGAAAACCTTTTCTTAAGGCACTACTGAGTTGGTATGCATGAAAACCAGTTTTCTGGCATGCATAACCTTGAGAAATTTTTGAACCATCATTGTACAAATTCACCAAGTGCACTTGTTTTGAAATGTTGCAGAAAATCTCAGCAGAATATCAACAAAGGCAGTCATTCTTCAAAATTGGCATTAACTATTTTTATCAAGTATATATTTCTTACATTTCTTCATTGTAAAATGATTGGTATATAGTATGTGACAATTAACCATTAGCATAAAAGGTATTCATAAGAGTTGGCATACTTAAGACATGTTTTGAAAATGAAAATATTGATTTCTGCCTAATCTTCGGAACAAGAATGCCAAAAATAGTGCTCTCGTATTATCTTTAGATTGAAAATTGTCTTTGAAATGACGAGTTGCTACATTATCTTCGAAATAAGGATCTGTCTTCGAAATGAAGATCTGTCTTCGAATGAAGATCTGTCTTTAGAATGAGGATCTGTCTTCGGAAATGAAGGATCTGTCTTCGGAATGATGATTTACCTTCACAATACAACCTGATCTTCAAATGAGGATTGATCTTCAGAATGAGGATTAATCTTCGGAATGAAAATTTTGCAAAGAAGATTTGTCTTCGAAATGAAGACCTATCTTCGAAATGAAGTCATAATCTTCGAAATGAGGATTTGTCTTCGGAATGAAGACTCGTCTTCGAAATGAAGTCATAATCTTCGGAATGAAATTTTGTCTGCACAATAAGTTATAATCTTCGAAAAGAGCATTTCCACGTGGCATCCAAGAAGACAAGGTACGACAAAATCAAATTCTTTTAGTTGCATGCGATGAAGGAACACGTGTCAGTCAACACATGGTTTGTTTTTGCACCCATTGGAAATACGGAGGACGTGACCAACCATATGCCACCAATTTTTAATGACAATACACATGCACGTGAGAATCTGCGGACTGAACAGAAAAATTAAAACTAATGAGGTGGATCTGACGGCAAGGACATCCAAGCAATCATTGACGGACAGGTGTTCGATGCAACAGTAGAAATGTGTGCCACCTTTCTTTTCGAAGACGTGTTTGCGAAGTACAGTGCTCAGGTTATGGTTCATTCCAAAGAAGAAGACGAGAAATAGGGCAACGAAGGTTTCAAACTAAAACTCTGCAAATCTGCAACATTAAATAGCCAAAAATCCAGTAGAAGAACAACAGCCGCAGTGTACGGTTTTTAAACAAAAAATATGGGGCGAAAGATCAGAATAGAGCCTACAGATACCACTTACCTCCGAGAAAATCTAGTCATGCAGATTTTTGAAGATGGAGGGTTTATGCCATTTCTGGATAAATTCAATGGGTCTTCTAAAGATTTGGCTGGCATGTTCGCCCATACATTCAGAAACAACCGAGCACATGTTAACGACATGACTATTGAGGTAAGCCCTAAAATTTTAAGTCAGATTATAGAGCCGCCATTAGAAGGGATTTCAATTTCTAGATCTGGCAAGAACACATTGGCAAATGTAGTTAATCAGTTTGTAGAAGAAAATGATAGAGAACCAGAGTACTTAACCCATAACAACACATGCAAAGGGTTAAAAAGGGCCAGCCTGCAGGAACCCTGGGATGAAGTAGCCACCTAGGTAATTAAATTTCTAACCTATGAAGGGCAGTATGTGTTGTTATCAGGGCATCATCTATGAATTTTGAACCATCTCAGACATGGTGGGCAACAACCAGAAGTTAGGGTAAATCTTCCCTTGTATCTGTATCAAGAGTTAAAGAACATGGCAAAGAGATATCAGGAGGGTAAAGGAAGCCTTCGCCATCATGGCCTCATCAAATTAGTTTGCCAACACCATTTTAGAGGGAACCCTAGGAGTTTTGATAGGTTTTACTCTACCCTAAATGATGTCATTTTTGGGGATGAAAGTGAGGAAGAAGAAGAACCAAATGTTGTTGATGTTGCTGTAGAAGAGGAAACAACTGCTGTAGAAAATGTTGTAGAAGATGCTATAGAAGAAACTGTAGAAGGTGCCCCTGAAGCTGTTACAGAACTACACCCCACAACAACAGTAGAAAACCTTGCTCCTGAACCCTCAACTTCACGAGCTAAGAAACAAAAGAGAAGAGGATCTGGAACTGGCAGTAGAGAAAAAAAACAAAAGAAGGTTCATTTTGTTGAAGCTGCAACTAATTTGTCAGAATAGAGAAGTGAAGCACTTAACCAAACAGAGGCAGAAATAACAAGGGAAATAGAGACATCTAAAACTGACCCCATGACCCCTGCTGTCACCAGAAAATAGAGCAAAAAGAAGAAGTTTGCATCTGGAACTAGGAGGTCTACAAGAATCCATTTGAAAGAAACAGTAGAATAGGTTATGGAGGAAGAAGATAGACCAAGTAGCCCAGATGTCACAGAGATACAACCAGCATCTGAAAACTTTCCAGAATTCCCTGAATAGATAGCTGAGGCAGAAACTGAGCAGGATGGTTTGGAGGAGGCTACAGTTCAATAGGCTATAGATATGGTAGATACCCTTATAGATAGTCTCACAGAGCCTCCTGAACAAGAACAAATTGTTGCAGAAGAAGAGGAAATATTGGTTGAGCAGCCAACTACAACTGATTTGTCTACATCAGCTTCTGAAGTAGAAATAGAAGTGGAAGACATCATAGAGCAGCTGAGGGCAGCAAGGAGTGTTGTCAAAACATAGACCAGATGGATTTTAGAGAAAGAAAGCATCATTGAGATGCAAGAAAGAAAAATTGCAGAGCTTCAGTAGGAAGTGGCAGAATTGAGAAAACTGTTGTCACAATCTAAAAAATAGCCAGCTATATCCAATGATGAAGACAATTTGGCTCAATTGCTTCTGGGTCTATCAAGGGCAGATGACTCTATTGAGGCAGACATAGGAGTTCATCCTGAAATAGCACTCCTTCATTCTGAAGAAGTGCCTATTCATTCTAAAGCAGCACCATCTTATTCTGAAGCATTGCCTTCTTGTTCTGAAGATGCTTCAAAAATGGTGAAGAGCATAGCAGAGGATGTTGAAGATGAGCCACCAACACAGGAATAGTCCCAGCAACAAGAAAATGTTCAAGTAAGTACTCCTATTGAGGTCCCTACATTTCAACTTGTTACACTTCCAGTAGAAACAACAGATAAGGGGGTACAAGTAGAAATACTATCTGATGACAACCCCATAGAAATAGCAAATAAGGGGGTGCAAGTAGAGTTATTAATAGATGAACAACCAGTGGAAGTGGCAGAAAAAGGAGTTCAGATAAATTTGCTGCCTAGGATCCCCCCTGTAGTAAGACCACCTAATACTGTGTCTCTAGAGCAGTACAATGCAGACATAGCTAGCTAGATGATTAGATATGAGCAACTTGCCACTAAAACTAAAAAATTCAAATTGGAAGCAAAACAGCTAGAAGCCAAGGACACAAAAATTCAGGCATTGAAAGAAAAGGTGTCTGACTTATGCCAAATTGCTAAATTTTTAGTCCAATTTAGACGACCAGCCAGATTTTACAGCCTTATTTTGAAGGAAAAATACCTCAGATGGCAGGTCATGAGGATTACTTCAAACCTCCCATATAAATTGGACACTATTGCAGATTTTTTGGAGGCATATTTTGATAGTCCTTTTGAGCAGAAAAATCTCCTGTGTGAACTATTTTTACACAGTTTCTTCATTCCAGAGGAAGTTGACTCTCATCCTCAAATCTACATTGGAGATGTTCAGTTGAGAGCATTTATGTCTACTTTGCAGAATCAACTTTACTGGGATCAAGAGAAAAAGCAGAATAAAGTGATTGAAACAAGGGCTGAGTTGTTAGTCAGAGCAATCCAGCCAAATCACCTAGTTATCACCAGGCAACACTTCTCAATGATGAACAGGGATGATATAAAGAGAATGTACTTGAACAATTTAAGGGACTGTGTGGCCAGATTTAACAATTTCTGTGATCACAATTTCTTCCCAAAGATTGTCAGTATGCAGAGACAGATGGGCTGAACTTTCCATGTCTTTGAGGAAAAGAGAACCTATCTCCCCCATCAACTTAGAATGGTCCAGAAGAAGAGCAGAAGGTGTAATCCAGCTGATTCAGATCATGCAACATAACTGGATAGGTCTCAGGTTCAGGCCTCCGACCATCATTACTCTAGTTCCATTCTACTTTGAGGAAGATGCCCAGCCTGATGAACAATTTGAAGATTGGCTCAGAAACATTCAAGAAAATAGGGGGTATTACATAGGCAAGAAATTATTCTACAGGTCATGGAATCTAAACATGGACATATGTGATTCCATAGCCCAACAGAATGCATGAGGGCATGCATTAATATAAGTTGGGGGAAAATGATGAGGCCTGGAAATGCCTCAATCATAACATGTTTTGAACACTAAAAATGCCTATAAACTCTTATGTTTTATCTGATATGTTAGTTAAGTTGATTCAATATGTTGTATATTAACCATTTTGCATGATCAATGTATTTGAAATATTATATGCTGATTTTACAACTTTTTGCATAGTTTTGTGTTCTTTTTGCTATGATTTGCTAAAATGGGATATGCTTAGAATAATAGCAGCATTTCACTAATCATGTTTTGATTTGTCTCAAGCATTTATTTCACCTAAATCTGGCAACAATGCAAGCAAACTGTTGTTGTGCAGCAAAAATTGGTCTTTCCCATGTAAATTCCAGCCAGCTGTCCATAAATAGCAAGGCATGGAATTCACATGAGGAAAGGGATGAAGACCATTGGAATTTGATCTTAAGAGATAACCCACCTGAGAGATGCAGAAGAAATCACTGGAAAAGCATACATTTGTTCATTCCAAAGTATCTTCGGAATGAACAGATATCTTCGAAATGAAAGAACACAACGTCTTCGAAATGAGCGGATCTTCGGAATGAAGAATGCAGTATCTTCAGAATGAGCGGATCTTCGGAATGAAGCATGCAGTATCTTCGGAATGAGCGATCTTCGGAATGAGAATGCAGTATCTTCGAAATGAGCGATCTTCGGAATGAGAATTGCATTGTCTTCGAAATGAAGCCACTTATCTTCGAAATGAAAACAGAGTGTGCTTTTTGACTTGTTGACCGATTTTTGAAGCCAAAAAAAGGGAAATAAAGGTTGGAAAAAGTAAAGGAAAAGATCTTCCATCTGTCTTTGCCGTCATTGCCGACCAAAGCCATCATTAAGGGAAAGATCAAGTTTTAATCTTCTTCTAGGATAAAACCAGAATTTGTTGCAGCATTGTAGGATTAGATCTTTTGAGATATTCTTTGTTTGTAATCAGACCTTAGGACATCTATAAATATTGCTCCCGTTCAGGTTGAGCCGAGTAGTAGCATATAGGATATAGAGGCAGAGGAAGTAGAAAGTAAGGAAGAAGCAAAAAATAGATAGAAATTGACTGTTATAGTCCTGTAACAGCTTTTTCAAATAAAATTATTGTAATCATGTCTTTTAATCAATAAAGTGCACCAGCTCTATTTCATATTGCTTGTAAATGAGTGTGATTAAGATTTAGAAAGAGAGAGAGACTTACACCTTCTTCTGGACAAGGAGGTTGGCCACTTCCAGACCTAGGAGGAGGACTAACAAGGTGGTTTTATTCTCGATTTTGTCTGCAATGAAATGAGTTGTAGAACTTGTTATTTCAATTGCTTGTAAACAGCTTGACAATATTTGCAGTCTTAGTTTATTTATGCTTAGATTAACCTTGTGCTTAATGTTTTAGTTGCAATCTTACTTTCAGCAAAGCTTCCACTTTATTTCAGACTGTTATTTCTAGAATTTACTATTTTTCAGCAATTTCCTGCATTTTATGTTTTGCTGTCAAATCCTGCACAGAAGATTGACAACCTTCTGTTACAGAACTTTGACAGTTTTCATTTCCATATTAGAATTAGACTTTCATTACTGCAAAAGTAATTAGATTTCCTTTTTGCAATTAGGATCAGACTTTCAATTCTACAACTGTTATTTCTGCAATATAATTAGGTCTCATTTGGCAATTGTAATTAGGACTTCATTTCTGTAGTTAATGATTAGTTTCCAATTCTGCAACTTAGATTAAGATTTAATTCATGCAATTTAGAGATAGGAATGTTCCAAAACCCCCCACACAACCGGTTCCACCAATAAGACCTGTTGCTCTAGATTGACCTAAGTTATAGTTGTTTCACTTCTTCTTCCACAGATAGCCTTGTACACTGCCCTGGATTGACAGATTCATTGAGAATTAATGATGGTATAACGACTACGCATCACTATAAATAAATCAGTCCCTACTAAGGAGCCACCAAGTACTAAAGTTATAAATCTAAAAAATCTATCAGAACTACCAGGTATGGTTTCTATCACTTCTATTTCATCCTCTTCTCAATACCAAAGAGACTTCCCTTCCTAATCTACTCCTAAAAATTATGTTTTCTATCCTTCCAATTAGAAACCTCCATCGTCGCAACCACCTGCATATCAAATCCAATCCAATATGAAAGCATCCTCAACTACTCCCAAAAATCCCCTTGTAGGACCATAAAATATAGATACCACTCTAGTCAACATTCCCTTCCCCTATGCTGCCCATTTCTCTAGCTTTCAATATATCCCTACTTCCTCTTTTAAAGTCACCCCACCATCTCCAAGCTCCAAAATATGAATAAGGTCAACCATAATGCCTCAAACTGGTGGAAATCCTGTTGTGCCCAAGCCTCCAATAATATAGCCCATACCAAAGAGGGAATAGCTCTAGATACCCTCAGTATGCAACACTCAACAATGAATATGAAGCCATTGGTACAAAATTCAAAAAGGAAAATGACTAGAATATTACCAAGCTAAGATAGTCACTGAAGACATCACTCATCTACCTATGTAAGATGAATGGGAAAAGGCCCAATCCCACATGAGGACCATATACTTAAACATTGAATATTATAAAGAGAAATACCTCAAAGATAAAGAGGCAAGAAAAGGTTTGGAAGCCACCTTTAGTGAGCAAAACAATATCGAAAAGGCTCTAAAACATGAGGCTAATAAGTGGGAAGAAATATTCAATGAAGCATCCAAATATAAGGAAGAAGCAAAAAAGGTTACTGAACAAATTCAAATTTTGAGTAAATAGGTGGAAGATCTATAGAGACAAATCCAAGAAAATGTGGGTAAAACTAGTGGGTTGTCCAAAGAAAAGGCTAGGGCATTTAGAAAGGAAATGTTCAATGATATACAGAAAATAGGATTAAAAGTGAGGCCTACATTAATATACCTAGAAAATATTAAAGAAACACTGAGCTGGTGGAAGATGAGTTCACTACATATGTCACTTTCCTGCAAATAAGACTATATGTAGTAACAAAGATTCAAGTTTTGGTAAGAGCATGCAAGCAAGGGTAAGAAACAAAGCCCAATATGAACCATGGTCCCAATACAAATTAGCTACTAGGAGTTTCTTCAAAAACAATCTTGTGATAGAAAGTGCTAAGATAATTAAAGAACTCAAAGCAGAAGCTAAAGGGATTTTGAAACATTTGAGTATAGTAGAAAATTATGGTCTACCAAGCTTCTGGGATGAAAATTCAAATATATTAGAATAACATGGTCTTAAAGCTTCCTAGAAAGCTTTTATATAGGATGAATTAGAAATAGATAGCTAGGAAGATCCATTCCAAGAAGATCAAATATTTAGCATGGATCCGGATCTTACCCAAATCAACTCATGCCTCCATGATCTCTTCGTGAAGTTGAAAGTTTTGTCTTACAACAAGGTTGAAGCGTTAGAATATCTATATCAGATGTTCATGTAAACTTCTAATACAGATGAAGAGATTTAGAATAAGGCCTAAACCACTTACAATGAGGTTGTATAGAGGATAGAAAAACAAAAAAAGGTCAAAATAGCCTCAATAAGCAGTCAGGCAACAACAAAAATGAGGAAATCAACACAAGAGGACACCTTGAAAGAATATATGCATTAAAGAAACAAAATTTCTCTATAAATCTCCCTTTTCTTTCTTTTTGTTATTTTTACTCCATTTCCTAATGGATAAAGGCTTTGGATTCTAGCATTTTGTAAGCATAATTCCCTAGGAGATGCCAGTAATGTAGGTCAAAATAACTACACCAAGGGGAAAGAAGAAACTTCTTCTCAAAATTTTGCTAAGTATATAAAATAGTCATGATTTCATGACCAATATTATTTCATGGATCGAAAGCTAGAAAAAGACAAGGAGCAAAAAATAGTTGTAATTTTGAAACCGATATTATTTTTGTGAACCGAGAGCTAGAAAGAGGTAAGGAGCAGAAAATAGTCGTGATTTCATGACTGGTCTTATTTTCATGGATCGAGAGCCAGAAAGAGGTAAGGAGTGGAAAATAGTGGTGATTTCATGATCAGTCTTGTTTTCGTGAATTGAAAGACAAAAAAATGAAAGGAGCAAAAAATAGTCATAATTTCATGATCGGTCCTATTTTTGTGGATTGACAGCCAAAAATAGGCAAGGAGTAGAAAATAGTCACAATTTCACTATCAGTTTATTTTTCATGGACTGAGAGCCAGAACAAGGAAGTGAAATATAGTTAGGCCATGACATATCCTATAATATTCGTACGAATGTGCGGTAACAGAAGGATATCAACCATTTGATTTTGAAGACCCCACCAATACTTTCTTCTTTGATGTGATAGTTGCTATTGAGCATCTTACCAAAATAATCCAACTGGCATATTGATGTAACAAGTTGTTATTAGAGGATGTATATATAGTATGAATGACTGTAAAAAAGGGTCGACTCATGAACGTTTACAAGGCAATGCATATAGACTTCTGAAAGCAATAAAATACTCCTCATTCTAGATTATGTCTCATTGGTGTTTAAATCACGTATGTATGAATGTTAAATTCTATGTAAGCTACGTTGAATGCAAATCACTTTAATTCTATCTCTAGATTTATGTGCTTTAAGTTCCACTAGTTCTGAAACTAATGATTCTAGTAGGTTTATGATTGTTTTAATCTGCACCAGAGAACTGGTTGTTCTTATTTTGATGGTTTAAAGAATGCTTATCTACAAAAATTGTATGTGTTTCCTTGTTGTTTTCTAACCTGTACCCCTTTGACGTTCCTAGAAATAGCTATATTTCCCTTTCTTTATGCACTCTACTCTTTCCCCTTTTCCTACAACTAAGTAAGGAACCAACCTTCTGGATATTAAACCGGGTAATCTTTGTTCTAAACCCAATCATTCAATGTTGGCAAAGTCTTTGGTGTAAATGTAACCAAAGACATATTTTGCACCAACGGTACATGCTAATGTACCCCCATGGTACATTCATGGTACACCTTGTAAATATTATACTAGGGTCAAGTCTTAGATTAGAGTGTGAGTAAATATTTTATGTAATGTAATAATATGTAGGAAATGCACAAGTATCATGTGAGCAAGTGTGCAAGTGTTATGTGTGTATATGTGCACAAGTGTCTTATATGTAAGTGTGCACAAGTATCTTTAGATTAGAGTGTGTAATATGAAGAGTCATGTCCAAGTGTGCATACAAGATAGAGTCATGTGTATGCAAGTGTTAAGTAGAGAAGATAAAATTCATGAGACTTGGCATAAGGAAAGGAAGAGTCAAGCATACAAAGAGTCATCCTACTATGGCTATATATTACTCCATAGAGAACATCACATAGATCATCTATATCACCTACATTATCTACATTGTCTATATAGTGAGCATAGAAAGCATTGTCATTGTATGAGAGTTTTATGATACATTTGTAAGAGAAAGAGGAGTAATAAAGTTTGCATATATTTGAGCAACTAATATTGTAAGTTGTGTTACATGCTTTGTACATGTATGATTCAGGCTATTACATTCATATTGTTGTTTATTATTGAATGTTAGTTGATTTATTATAAGCCTTGATTTACATATTAGTTGGCTCATATTATTTTGTTTACATCAATATATTTGATCTTGTGAAATTATCCTAGTAATTTTACATTAATACTAAAGCTTTTAAATCCATCACTCTTTTCCTTTATCTTTAGCATCTCCAATGCTGATTTTTATTTTGAGTGCTTGTTCAAGAAATTTTTATGAAGTTTTATTCATTCTTTTCTCATGGGTATGAAGATATCCCATGAGTTTATCCATACAATATGTGTCTAAATTCTTTGTTTTTTCAATAAAAATAACCACTAGGTCATATTTAGCAGGTAAAATAATTTATATATAACTACTCTACATGATACATTATTTGATTTACAAGACTCATAGATCTAGTGAAGAAATCTTGTAAAGGCTAATTCTTTCATGGACATATTCTCAAAATCTTATCTAAAAATATACAATCTAATTATTTTTACTTTATCAATGCTTTGGAAGGCTTGTTGTAATATATCTCATGCCTCCTTTGCTTTAGTTGTTGTTGCAATCCTCAAAATAAATATTTTAGTCATTACTTGTTGAATAAGAAACAATTTTTTATTGTCCTTTTTATTCTCTCTCAATAAATATTTGTCTACCTATGATAGTGTTGTAAATACAACTTGATCAATAGGTACTAGATAATTGTTCTCTATTAATTACTATAGTTGTTCTTCAATATGGATCTTCTTATATATTTCTTGTATCCTATTCAAGCAAGTAGTTAGTATCTTCATACCATGTTACCCTTGCTGTAAGAGCTTTGACTTCTTGATAATTTGTTGTATCTTCTAGTTCTTCAATTTCTTCAATATTCTAAGCTAGATGTCCTTTTTAATTCTCGTTTTGATATTACAATTGTGGATAATAGTTTTGATGCTGAGATTGTTGTTGTTTGGGATTATTTTGATATTTCCTTGGCTATAATACCCTATTTGGTTGGATTCCATAGTTCATATGATTTCATTGATTCTAATTTCTTGGATTAAATATGTAGTAGTTGGTGTTATGCCCTTTTATCTTGCATATCTAATAATATCTGTTATTCCATGGTATTCAACATTTTTATGATGAAGCAATATTTCCCTATGGATTATCATTTTAGTACCAATGCATTGTTATTAATTTAATATTTCACTATATTTCATATCTCATATTCTTGAAGAATATTGGTTAGTTCATCAAACTTTGTATCTTTGCTTAGAACCTATAAGGATGTAACTAGATGTTTGTAGCTATCTGGAAGTGCTCTCAAGGTTACTGGAATAAGTAATTTATATTCAAAATTTTATCCTAGGGTTAGTAATTTTTATTTGATATTTTCTATCTTCCTTAAGAATAGTTCTATGCTTTCACCACTATTCAAATTTAGAAAATGTATTTGAGTTTGAAGATTTAAGATAGTGGCTTTATTGTTCCCTTCAAATATTTTTGCTAATGTTTTCCAAGAATCTATAGATATCCTTGCTGAGCTAATGTAAGCTTGTATTCCATCTATGATGGTAAATGTTATTATCATTAATGCCTTAGCCTCACTTTCTTCAAACTTTTGAATCTCTATTTCTCCTTGAGTTGGTTTAGTTCTTGCTCCTTTGATAATATCCCAAAGTTTTTCAAATATAAGAATAGCTCTCACTTTGTTTTTCCATGAGAATTAATTTGGGCCCTTAAGTAGTTGATATTCTATAAGGATGAATTTTTTTGTGGTCATGATGACTCTCTAGGTATAATACCTTTCTTGGCTTTTAGGTTTTGTAGAATTCGTTATATTTCCCTTGTTAAGAGATGTGAACTATTGATGAAACCTTTCTTAGAATTAGGTTTTGTAGGCTTCCTTATATCTCACTAATAATTATAATATGCTTATTTCAACTTCTAAGTTGATTTTGTAATGTTTTGAGAATAATAAACCTTTTAATTTTACCTTATATTTCCCAATGAAGTATGCTTTAATGGTTGGATCTTTTTTTGTCTCCTTAGAATGAGTATGAGATAATATTTACCAATTTGTTCCAACTCTATATGTAGGAAATTGATTCACTTATCTATCCAATAGATTAATTTTATAAATTCTAATTATATATATATATATATATATATATATATATAGTTTGAAGTAGTATGCTTATATATCCCTACTTTGGAATATTAGAAAACAATAATATTTGCAATAATAGAGTTTTTATTTTCCAAGTAGAAACCCTTATATCTCCTATATTTTAAATTACAAATATTAAAAATTTTAGGTGTACAGATCTCTTTTAATTTTGCTTTCAAATGTGGTTGATTTTGCTATGGTCTCAACCCTATATTATACCCCTTATAACTCCTTAATGAAAGAAAATTTAATTAAGTTAAATCCTTAACTTTATAATGCTACAAATCTTGTATAATGGGCGTTGTATTCTCTAATGTATGGCATTGTATTCTCCAATGTATGGGCATTGTATTCTCCAATATATGGGTATTGTATTCTCCAAGGTTGGATGTAGATGATGACAGTAGGATTTAATGCTTCTATTAAATTAATGGGTGCTATGACTTATGTAGATAATGGTGGTAAGCTTTTACTACAATTCTTGGATAGTGGGCACCTCAATTATTGCTTCTTTGACTCTCCTTGACCATGAGCTTTTAATGTTCTTATATCCTCTTACACATTCCACTCTTTTTCTTGCTATGAATGCACTTCTCTCCTTGAGTTTTGGTGCCTTAAATAGGATGTATGTCACTTGACATTGGATAAGTGTCTTGGGAGTTATGTAAAATACTTATTATACCTTGATACTTTTGAACATCTGGTGGATAGACTTTAGGATCTTCTTTGATAATTGGTTAATGAATCTTGAATGCTCTTGGATGGAAATAATGATGACTCCTTTGAAGGATGCCTCTAACACTTTCAATGTGGGTATTATATTCTAGATGCTTCTTCTAATGCTTCAATAATGAGCATTTCAGGTGTTATGAGTGCTTCACCAAATTTTCCAAGTGTCAGGTCCTTCGTTTGCATGTATAAATTGCTTCAACATATATCAAACCTTATATTATCCTTGTCAAAACTTGCTTTGTTGTATTTTTCATAATGCTTTTCTTGAGTGTTTAAAGTTAGCTTCAAATTGATGCTTGGATGGCTGTTGAGTGGTGCTCTCATCAATGTTTTAGTGGTAGCTCTCCTCAATATTTATATGGATATTTGTTGGTAGTTGAGTGGTGCTTTCTAAGATGACAGTTCTCCCTTGGTAATCTACCCTTATTTTACATCTTTCTTGCCTTCTTTTGTAGTGAGCCATATTAATGTTGTGTTGTAAATACACAATAGGCTCTTAGTGTAATGCTCTCCTCCTTATGTTGACTTTTTTTTTCTAGGTGAATGCTTGATGATAGGTAAAATATAGATTTTTTGTTCACCTAAACACAATCCCTTTGTTGGTCTCTTCCTTGCTTGGATGATGTTACAAATTTTTTAGCCCATTGGAGTGTTTCTATGACACTCAAGCTTGTCCTTCGAATGATGCAAGGAACGAATGTAAAAAACTTTATAAAAAGAATAGAATATTTTATTTTCCATCTATTTCCAATATTCTCCTTGCAATCTTGCTTTTTACTAGTTCTGATGATGGCTTATTTGAAGAATATCTTGTAGGTAGAGGATGATCCGATGTTGTCTTCTTTGTTAGACAACTCTATCCTTTGCTTGGTTAATTTCATAATGAATCCAAGCTAATAATCATACAAATAATATGCTTTTGAAGGAGTAAGCTTTTCTCTAAATTTTACCTTCAATGAAACCTTTAGTGCACCTCAGATATGAGACTCAAGAAGTCTCAATTTGTAGATTCTTTCATTGATTTGATGGTGGCTTTCTTCTCCACTACTTGGAGAAATATTTTGATCTGCTTGGTGGCTTCTATATGCCACAATACCTTGTAGAGGCACTTTGAAATTTACATATTTTTGTATCCTTGATATTTAAAAAACAATACACAAAATAACCCTTTGAGAGTACCTAGTTTAATAAACAATTAGTATAGTGTAATGAACCAATAATATTTCCAACTTAATGCACTTTAATAATCTCACATTATTGCTCCTATTAATAAGCTCTCAAAATAGTTTCAAATGCACTAATGATCACTGCAAATTTTTTAATGTAGTCCTCTTCTCAATAATTAGATAATAGGAAAAATATATCTCACTCATATTAATATGCAAGTAATAAATCTTAATAGAAACTATCTTTTGTACTTTCTTTGAGGACTTAAAATACAACCTTCTAATTTGCAAATTTTTAATTCTAATAAGGTGCTTGATAATGAACCCTAATTTAAAGTTAAACTAGTGAACCTAATTACACCCAAATTGCTTATCTTTAATGGCTTCTATAAGTGTTGTACATCTTGGTGTTTTGATTCACCAAGTTGCTACCTGGAGTGGTGGTTGCTTACAATTGTGAACTCTTCTAGTTTATTTCCTTGAAACTATAGTAGATGGCTTCAACTTATCCTTCAGGATCTAGCATGGAATTCTAAATTCTTGTAGCTAGTAATGCTATCTTGATTGTTGTTCTTCAACAGTCAATCTATTTACTAAAATATGTCTTCTTAGCTATGAATTAAAAATAGCATCAAATCCATTATTGGTGCCTCCTAGGAAATTTTGCTCTTAAATATTGATTATTTTGATACCTACATTATTTTGAGACCTACATTAAAAATAACAGTCTTTCTTTGGAGATGTGGTCACAAAAGAATGTATGGCCATAGATCCAGACAGAATCAAATCCATTATTGCTCTTCCACTGCCTACAAACAAGAAAGCCTTACAATATTTATTTGGTCAAATAAACTTTATTAGGAAATTCATATTTGACTTTGCATAGAAGGTGAGGCCTATATCTAAACTACTAAAGAAAGATGTAGAGTTCAAATGGATTGAAGTAAGAAAGCAAGCCTTCAAAATTATCAAGCAGTCCATTGCTATAGCTCCAGTGCTAGTAAATCTTGATTTTAGCAAAGATTTCATCCTTTACGCTTATGGAGCTAAGGAAATTTATGCCTCAATACTCACTCAAAAGGATGATCAAGGCGAGGAACACCCCATATTCTTTTGGAGCTAGACTCTCCATGATTACTAGGTTAAGTATAATTTTATTGAGAAACAAGTATTTGATGTAATGAAATCATTAAAGAAATTTAGGTAGTATTTGGTTCAAAGCAAGACCCTTTTTTATGTTGTTCATCTAGATGTAAGGAACTTTATTCTACAAGGAGAACTAGGGGACAAAAGAGTTGGTTGGATTACTAAAATCCAATAATATGATATGGAAATACATCCTACCAATTTGGTAAGTGGTAGAGCTCTATGCCAAGGTCTAATAGAAAGAAAATTCTCAGTAGAGGTAACATCTTCTCAGGCAATAGCAGATGACCATACTAAAGGATTGCATTCAGATGAATAAAACTAGGTATATTAGATGATTAAGTATTTTCAAACTAAGGTATGCCCTTATGATATTAATGCATCACAAAGAAGAAGATATAGACTTTAGGATTTGAATTATGTCTTATTTCTAGAAGGTTTGTACAAAAGGAACCTTGATGGAGTTCTCCTTAAGTGCTTAAAATATGATCAACAAAAAAGGGTCATTGAGAAGTTCCATGGAGGATCATCTAGAGAAAAATTTTCAGGAAGAGTTACAACTTTGAAAATCATTAGAGCAAACTATTATTGGCCTACTATATTTACTGATACTTTCAAAGCCACTAGAGCCTATTACAAATTCCAATGGCATGTAGGAAGGACAAAGAATACCTCATTCCCCCTTAATACCATTTAGGTGGAAGAACATTTTTAGCAATGGGGTTTGGACTTCATAGGGGTTATCAACCCTCATTCTTCAGTTGAGCACAAGTACATTCTAACTAATATAGACTACCTCACTAGATGGGTAGAAGCTATTCCTACCAAGAAATCAGACCAGGAAGTGGTGATCAATTTCATGGAAAGCTTGATTTCAAGGTTAGGTGTTTTAGAAGCCTTGGTGAGTGACAATGGACCAGCATTCATAGGAGCCAAATATATTAAGTTTGCCTGTAAATATGGCATCACCATTAAGAATACTTCAAATTATTACCCTCAAGGAAATGGATGTGCAGAATCAACTAACAAAAATTTATTAAGGATTTTGAGAAGATCACTAGAAGGTAATAAAATAATTTGGCACCTAATGCTGGATCAAGCTTTATAGACAGACATAATTACTATTAAGAAGTCCATCAATACTTCTCCTTATGCTTTGGTGCATGTAAAGGAGGTAGTGTTACCTATCCATTTGGAAATTCTAGCACTCAAACTGATAAACATAGAAGGGGAATTGAAAGAAAATCTAGTGGAAATAAGGTTGACACACCTACTACAATTGGAGGAGAAAAGAACTCAGGCCTATGAGGACTTTCAAAAGAATTTAGTAGACATCAAGGCATGGTTTGACAAGAAGGTAAGGTTCAAAAAATTATAGGTTGGAGACTTTGTACTCAGGTGGAATGTTGAAAGAGCTAAACCAGGATATCATCAGAAGTTTGACTCTTTCTAGGATGGCCCCTTCAAGATAATAGAGGTTAAAGAGACCAATGTTTTCTAGCTTGAATATTTGGAGGGAAAAATACAACCAATTCTGGTTAATAGTTTTTATCTTAAACTCTACTTTGATTTAAATATAAGCTCATTGTAATATATGTACATACTTTGTATCATATTCTTTTGCATGTTATATCAAGTTTTTGTTTTAGTAACATATTGTATAAAAAACAAAAAAAAAACAAAAAGAGAAGTGTAAAATAAGCCAAGTGTTCACAAGGAATGCAGTAAGCTCCAATCCATGCTAAAATACACTAAGGAAGCAATAGAATGATGAACGAGCTACAAAACACACTCAGATGAATTGTAATGCTAGAGAAATGTTGCATGTGTTATTTTTCATACTTAAAAGGTCTAATTTGGCAGCGAAAAGGTGCAGGTTTCTAATCCATTGAAATTCAGAGGTATTTTGAGCAAAAAATGGATTCCGCATTGCACTGCTTCCTAAAAGGCAAAAGCTCACAAATAAATGCTTAAATTTTCTATGCTCAAAAATAGGAAAGGAACAAAGCAACATCACGAATATATGGAGCATGTTTGGAAAAGAAAATAAGAGGAATAAACCCTGGCTTAGTTGGAAAGGGAGTTTTCACAAAGCAGGTGCCTCTTTGTCTTCCATGAATATTTGGTGGTCTCCTGTTATCACTTGGCAAGGTTCTCCCTTAGCTTTGGTGCAGTGGGTCAGAGCGTAGAGGTTCTATAAGTGTGGTATTGCTTTCATTTTTTATTTAAGCATTTAGATGGAGTTATGACTCGGATGATGTATTCTATAAGAGGAACATAGCCGTGAATGGAGAAAAGGCCTATAAATTTGAGAAGAAATCTAGGCCTCATTTTAAACAGGGCAAAAATAACAAAGAAAATTCTCTTTTAGAGTGGAATGTTTCCAAGATGGATCAACTTCCTCCATGGTTAGAATTTTATTAACAAATTGTTGATTTTGATCCATACAATAATGTAAAACATTGGTTGAAGGAGTCTACCATCAAATAAATTGAGGATAAAATAGATAATAAAAAAGACCCTCAGTCTCAAGAATCTACTGGAAATGAGGCAGAGGAAAATAAGAAATGGAATGAAGCCAAGATATCATACTAGTGGAGGATGAGAGTCAAAATTGGTAAAGAGAAATCCAAGTTTGGATTGAAAATTGATGATGAATTTTTTGATAGATATGACAAGAATATCGCAACTTGGAAGCCCAAAGACCCAAGGAATATAGTGCTAATCTATAAGAAGTCACAAACTGGATCTGATTCCCCATCCCCACCCCTAGAATAAGTTCAAGAAGAGGAACTTGATACTCCATTGACTACTACCAAAGTTCTAAAGACTTTTCAGCCTTCAACTAAAAAAGACAAATTTTTATAAAAATATAATTTGCCAAAAATAGTAATTACTTAAAAAGGCAATTTTTTATGGAAAAATCAATTTGTCAAAAATAGTAATTTTATTTTTAGGGCTTTAAGCTTTAGGGTTTCCTTTTAGGGCTTCAAGATTTAGGGTTTTCTTTTAGGGTTTATTTTGGAGATATATATTCCCTTGGTATTGCATTGTAAAAGGGGAAGTGAATCCAAGAATGAGAAAATAAAATATTTATTGATTCATTTCCACACATTGCAGTTTTTATGTGAATGGAATATTTTACCGGTTATTTCTATATTTATTGATTTATTTCTATATATTGAGTTTTTATGTGAATGAAATATTTTACCGGTTATTTCTATTAATCATAATTTTAATGTGATGGAAGGTATTTGTTCTAACCTTACATCATTTGGTATTAGAGCAAGTTGGATCTTGCTAGGAAGAAAAAAAAAGAGAAAAAAAAAAAAAGGAGAGCAAAGGAGCTCCAAAAAAAATTGGCACTTTGTGCAGTGCTTGTAGAAGGTTTGTAAAACCTTGGAGAAAGAAATTGGCACTCTGTGTAAGTGCTTGTAGGAGGTTTTTTTATGTAAAACCTCAGAGGGAGGAATTAGCACTTTGTGTAGTGCTTGCAGGAGGTTTGTTATTTTCAAACCTTGAAGGAAGAATTGGCACTATGTGTAGTGCTTGCAAGAGGTTTGAGATATAGAACCTCAGAAGAAGATTGGTACTTTGAGGAGTACTTGTAGATGTGTGGCCCTATATGGAGAGCAATTATAAGTTTGATCAAAGGAACTCGCAGGAGCATAGTTCTTTTCAACCAGAGAAGAATGATGCAGGAGCCTATTTTTAGAGGGTTTTTTTTAAAAAGTTTTAAAATAATGTTTTATTACTCAAAATGAAATTCTTTGACGTAAATTTTTTTTGCCAAAAATGGTAATTATTAAAAAGGTAGATTTTTATAAAAATATATTTTTCCAAAAATAGTAATTACTTAAAAAGGCAATTTTTTTATGGAAAAATCAATTTGTCGAAAATAGTAATTTTATTTTTAGGGCTTTAAGCTTTAGGGTTTCTTTTAGGGCTTCAAGATTTAGGGTTTTCTTTTAGGGTTTATTTTGGAGATATATATTCCCTTGGTATTGCATTGTAAAAGGGGAAGTGAATCCAAGAATGAGAAAAAATATATTTATTGATTCATTTTCACACATTGCAATTTTTATGTAAATGGAATATTTTACCGATTATTTCTATATTTATTGATTTATTTCTATATATTAAGTTTTTATGTGAATGAAGGATTTTATCGGTTATTTCTATTAATCGTAATTTTAATATGAATGGAAGGTATTTGTTTTGACCTTACATCATTTGGTATTAGAGCAAGTTGGATCTTACTAGGAAGAAAAGAGAAGAGAAAAAAAAAGAGGAGAGCAAAGGGGCTCCAAAAAAATTGGCACTTTGTGTAGTGCTTGCAGAAGGTTTGTAAAACCTTGGAGAAAGAAATTGGCACTCTGTGTAAGTGCTTGCAGGAGTTTTTTTTATGTAAAACCTCAGAGGGAGGAATTAGCACTTTGTGTAGTGCTTGTAGGAGGTTTGCTATTTTCAAACCTTGAAGGAAGAATTGACACTATGTGTAGTGCTTGTAGGAGGTTTGAGATATAGAACCTCGGAAGAAGATTGGTACTTTGAGGAGTACTTGCAGATGTGTGGCCCTATATGGAGAGCAATTATGAGTTTGATCAAAGGAACTCACAAGAGTAGAGTTCTTTTCAACCAGAGGAGAATGATGCAGGAGCCTATTTTTAGAGGGTTTTTTAAAGAAGTTTTAAAATAATTTTTTATTACTCAAAATGGAATTCTTTGATGCAAAAATAATTTTTCGAAAATGGTAATTATTAAAAAAGGCAAAATTTTATAAAAATATAATTTGCCAAAAATAGTAATTACTTAAAAAGGTAGTTTTTTAATGAAAATCAATTTGCCGAAAATAGTAATTTTATTTTTAGGGCTTTAAGTTTTAGGGTTTCCTTTTAGGGTTTCTTTTAGGGCTTCAATATTTAGGGTTTTCTTTTAGGTTTATTTTGGAGATATATATTCCCTTGGTATTGCATTGTAAAAGGGGAAGTGAATCCAAGAATGAGAAAATAAAATATTTATTGATTCATTTCCACACATTGCAGTTTTTATGTGAATGGAATATTTTACCGGTTATTTCTATATTTATTGATTTATTTCTATATATTGAGTTTTTATGTGAATGAAGGATTTTATCGGTTATTTCTATTAATCATAATTTTAATGTGATGGAAGGTATTTGTTCTGACCTCTTGCAGTTGGATTTACATCATTTAAATCCAATTGCAAGAGGTCAAAATAAAATACCTCCCATTACATAAAAACTATGATAAATGAAACTAATATGTAAAACCCTTCATTTACATAAAAACTACAATAAATGAAAATAATTAGTAAAACCCTCCATTCACATAAAAACTATAATACATGAAAATAAACCAATAAATATATATTTTTTTTATTCCTGGATTCACTTCCCCCTTTTACAATGCAATACCAAAGGAATATATATCCCCAAAGAAACCCTAAAAGAAAACCCTAAAGCTTGAAGCCCTAAAATAAAACCCTAAAGCTTAAAGCCCTAAAAATAAAATATTACTATTTTTAGCAAATTGGTTTTTCCACCAAAAATTACCTTTTTAAGTTATTATTATTTTTGACAAATTAGTTTTTTATCAAAATTTGTCTTTTTTAGTAATTACCATTTTCGGCAAATTATTTTTGTGTCAAAGAATTCCATTTTTAGTAATAAACAAATTATTTTAAAACTTCTTTAAAAAAAACCTTCTAAAGATAGGTTCCTGCATCATTCTCCTCTGGTTGAAAAGAACTCTGCTCTTGCGAGTTCCTTTGATCAAACTCATAATTGCTCTCCATATAGGGCCACACATCTGCAAGTACTCCTCAAAGTACCAATCTCTTTTTGAGGTTCTATATCTCAAACCTCCTACAAGCACTACACATAGTGTCAATTCTTCCTTCAAGGTTTGAAAATAGCAAACCTCCTACAAATACTACACAAAGTTCCAATTCCTCCCTCTGAGGTTTTACATTAAAAAAAACCTCCTGCAAGCACTTACATAGAGTACCAATTTTTTCTCTAAGGTTTTACAAACCTTTTGTAAGCACTACACAAAGTGTCAATTCCTCCCTCTAAGGTTTTATATAAAAAAACCTCATACAAGCACTTACACAAAGTGCTAATTTTTTTCTCCAAGGTTTTACAAACCTTCTATAAGCACTACACAAAGTGCCAATCTCTTTATCTGAGAATTTTACATAAAAAAACCTCCTACAAGAACTTACATAGAGTGCCAATTTTTGTCTCCAAGGTTTTACAAACCTTCTACAAGCACTGCACAGAGTGCCAATTTTTTTTGGAGCCCCTTTTCTCTCCTCTGCTTTTCTTTTTTTTTGTCTTCTCTTTCCTCCCCAGCAAGATCCAACTTGCTCTGATACCAAAATGGGCAAAAGGGAGTTTCACTGGAAAAATAGACGAAAGGGAGTTTCATTGGAAAAGTGGGCAAAATGGGAGTTTCACTAGAAAAATGAGCGAAAGGAAGTTTCACTAGAAAAATGGACAAAAAGGAGTTTCACCACGACTTAGCCAAAAATAAACTTTAGCCAGAAAATGCGCCAAGATGTTGCCTGAGAAGTAATTTCATCAAAGTGTGGGCAAAAAAGGTATTTCGCCATGGTACAAATGAATTTCACCCAAATTTTTGTTGCAACTACTGTACAAAAAGAGGTTTTTGTTGGGATATTCGCTCTTTTGCCTAAAAGGGTATTTTTCCAAGAAATAGGGCAAAAAATAATTTTGCTACGAATAGGGGTAAAACTACCTAGAAGGTGATTTCGTTGGCAAAATGGATTTCATACTTACAAAAAAATTTGGTAAAATTTGAATGTGGCAAAAATGCTAATATTTATGGTGCCTCACGGGGTATTCAGCTCACCTAAATGCAATTGATCCTAGGCCTTTATTCATTAGGAACAAAGTTTCCACCACCAGCTGCATCTGATTACCCGCTACTTGCACCAATGTCTTCCTACTTTTTGAGATGTGAAGTTGTAGCTTCATACACTACAACAGATTCATCCCAAACATCAATATTAATCTTCTCTCAGGTCTGGAGCACATCTATAATGTACCAAAAAGTCTCAACCTACTCTAGGTCAATATAATTGGCCCTCTAGCTGAGCTCCAACAATACTAACTCGATGCGAGTGAATTTCCTCATCAATGGTAGCACGTGCTCTTTGGCAATGGGCTCTTCCAAGTCATAAATCTCTGAAGCATCATTTGCAAAAATAACCCATACCATATCCAGGTATTTCTTTGCCATAATATTCCCTTGATCATCAGTGAAAGTAGGAAAACCATTGGCTGTTATCGTGTCAAATAGACCAACAAAATGCATCTCTTGCTCAAATTTTTCTAGAAACTTTCAAGCTTCTTTAAACAGATCCAACCTGGAGAAATAATTATGCAATTTGATCTTGGCATTTTTCCAAGCATGGGCCATTTACTTAGTGGGCAGAATCTGAAATCCATTTGAGCTATTTCTTGGATCTTCATTGCCATCTTCAGTATTGGTTCGAGGTTCTCTTCTTAATTCTCCACTACATGCAAGTTGTACAAAACGATCGTCTGCACCTCTTGAAGAAAAATGAGAACCAACATTGCTTTTGTCACCATTTTTGACAAGGTTGAAGGTTTGATTCAATAGAGGGAATGAAATTAGAAGGTGCTACAGTTACACTTACCCTATGAGGGGCTTGCATACTTATAGTGACAACGATATTGATAGGGATGGAATATGGAATGGAGGATAATGGAAGAAAAAATGGATTTGGGCTAGATGCAAATGAAATGAAAGAAAGAGAAATTAAGGGAATGGAGGAAATGGGGAGAGCGTTGATGGCCTGCGACTATGAAGTGGAAAGGGGAGCTAAAGATATGTATATGGTGAATGGTAGTGAAGCAGAAGTAGAAACTATAGGTGATGGAGTTGTGGTCACCAAGTGCTGATTATTGAGAGAAGAAGAAATAAAATGCATACCTACAGGCTTCGAAACCATTTGAGTCGATGATGAAGGTTGTTACACTGCTGGATCTTTTTATTCCTCTACTTTATCCTCCTCTGCCTCTAGATCTACCAACGTCACCATATGGCTTGACTATTCTTGCTAAGTTGAAGAGGGTGTCTCCTTAAAACTAGTCTGCTCAACCAAAAGTGAAAAAAATGGCTTTGTGTTGAGAGCAGAGATTGCACCACTTCTAGGCTTCTTTACCATATTTGGGAAAGACAACCTTATACCCATGCTCCTATTTTTAAGTAAAATTTGTTCCTTAGGTGGTGGTTGTTTCTCTTCCTTTTCGATAGCTATCCTCTCTTTGACCAACGTCTTCTTCTCTCTTACCACGTCTTCTTCCTTGTCAGGGCTTCGATAACTTCAAGGTACCAGGTTAGCGAAAGAGATAGGTTGGTACTTATCTCAATGCTATCATAAATTAGTGAAAATACTTCATCCATAACCAATGGGTAGGCTGACCTAGGCTTCCCTTGATGAACCCTCATGATCCACTAGTTGATGATATTCTCATCATACCATTCGAGCAATTTTGCTTTCATTTTATTAAACAAATTATGAGGAGGAACCTGCTCTGGATGATTTTTAGGATCATACTCGACCTCTATTTCATAGAAATCATGCCAAGGAGGGAGTGAAATAATTTAATACATCAATTACAATAGTGTCTAATCCATCTCAAGGGTATATGTGAATCAAATACCTTCTAGGATGACACGAACTGCTCTAGGGTGTCAATGATCCTCTTCTCCATGATTAGAGGTATTCGCTGAGTTGATTGGCACGACCCTGTTAATCTTGCATTCAAGAAAAGAATATTAAAGAAATAAAACTAATTTGAACAAAGGATATTAAATTGAAAGAAGATATATTGTTTATCAAAAATAACTCCTTATATTTCCCTTTTTGAAACTCACAATGTAAAGCTTTATTGACAACTAAAACCCTTATATCTCCTTTTATTAATTTTCAAAAATGAAACCTTATACCAACATCACAACCCTTATATCTCCCATTTATTTAATATGTAAAAATATAATTCTACACTAGCATCATGACCCTTATTTCTCCCTTAATTAAATTTGATAAAGCAAAAATTTAAATACCTTGCACAGTCATGATAGGATTTGATCCCCTGTCCTCTTTAAGTGCAACGCTCTCACAAGTGCTCATGACTAGTTGTGCTACCACAATACATGAAACCTAAAAGGGCACCCAAATATTTATCCTTGTCTTTGCGCTCCCTCAAACATTAAA
The DNA here is from genome assembly GCA_028583015.1 of Wollemia nobilis. Lineage (NCBI taxonomy): Eukaryota > Viridiplantae > Streptophyta > Pinopsida > Araucariales > Araucariaceae > Wollemia > Wollemia nobilis. The sequence continues at coordinate 1,471,581 of JAQPPZ010016974.1, read as the reverse complement.
ACCATAACAAAACAACGTCGAAGGGATTCGATCCCTTAACCTCCTACACAATAGTGCTTCCACACAAGTTAGGTTACCATTTGGGCCACCCCAAAATATGGAACCAATGGTGCAAAATGATATATAGACCCTTCATAATTTTGCCTTCACTCTTTAGCAAAATGACATGGACTAGATTCGACATTTTAACCTCTTATACAACAACGCTCCACACGAGCAAGGCATTCGTATGGGCTATCCCAAAATATGGAATCAAAGGGGAAAATATGATATTTATCCTTGTCTTTTACTGCCTAATTTTTTCCTGCTCTTCTCCTCTCTCTATCACTCACACTCACAATGAGGATCGATCGATTTCTTGCCCACTCAAAGGTGAAATGATGCCTTATATTAATATGTTTCATATTGTCTTCGATAAGGGGGTAGACTCTTATTTTTTGCCTTTGACTTTATATCTTCTCCAAATATGTCGGTGTATTAATTATTTCAAACACTTTAGGTTATAATATTTAAACCTATGATTTAAATATTATAATATTCATTTTTTTAAACTCTTATATATTTAAATCCTATGTCAAACCTTTGTCCTTCTCTTTATAATATTTAAATTTGATATTTAAATATTATAATATATTTTCCTTATTTTGAAATATATTTTCTTTGCTCCTCTTGATATATATCTTTGCCTTGGATGATTTTTCGTTGTTTGCTATTTATCAAGTCCATCTCTGACATTATTGATATATTGTCCAACCTTATAAACTTATTATACTTAAAGAATATTTCTGCCTTGAATACTATGCACCTTTGACATCAATGACAACTCAATATTTTATAATAGTGGTTGGCTACTTGGATGCTCATTTATATTTCCTTTTAATCTGCTATATTATTATTTGTGTGCTAAATATGGGACAATAGTGCAGGAAAACAATTTGGCTCCATTGTTTTCTTATGCAAGGCCATGTTCATGTTATAATATATGGTAAGCTATGATTTGAGGTTAAAATCCACCACATGGCTCCTCCATGTTGGTCATTCTTGATCGGATTTTCAAGCGCTTAGATTAGGTGGGATGGTCACTGATTATGAGCAAGCCTGAAACTAAGATGAATGCTCAAGATTATCGCATAGAAGAATATAAAAAAGATATTGAAAAGCTGCCTACAGAAGATGAATTGGTTGTGGCCAAAGCTCACTTGGAAACTTTTTATGTGAAAACTAACATATACCAAGAAAATGTGGGTAAGTTGGAAAATCAAACAGAAAGCTTCAAAAGACCATTGAAAACAAAAACAAGTGGAGAAGGCTCTAAAAAAGGAAGCAAAGAAATGGTAAGACAAGTTTTAGGAAGCTAATAATCTCAAGGAGAAAATAGAAGAGCACAAGAAGAAAAATCTAAGGAAATACATAGTTTGAAGTAGCAACTTTAAATTGAAAAGGCTAAATATTTAGGTTTCTCCAATGTTTGGTTGAAGAAAGTAAGAAATGAATTGCTCTCTAAAGTTATAGAAAAATGCTCAGGGCTACAGCTTATTATTGATTATTTGGATGATGCTAGTTGCCTACTCCAAAACATTTAGAAGGACCTGGATAGTTTCACTGGAGATCTACAACCCATGGTGATTCCAGCTGAGAAAATTTACAAACTGGTGAATAGTAGGCTCAATGACTCTGCTAAGAAAATTCCTAATAAGGAGTGGAACATTGCTAGAATTACTACCAAAATTATGGTGAAGAAGCATAGAGCCCTCCAAAAGGCTTGGCTATTGTTTGAAAAAATTGAAGGTGTGATCAAGGATGTAGTGGATATTAACAAGGAAATGATTCATAATGGTTTTAGAGGATTATGGATGGAAGACCACAAATTGTTATCAATATAATAAATGAAGAAGAGTACTTATGAGAGCTTACAAGATGAGTCTAAAATTGATGCTTTGGAAACTCCAATTGACCAAGAGTAGGCTTCATAGATTATTATTGATTTTACCAAGATCAGAGACCTAATGGAAGATTTGGTAAACAAAGGAAGTGTTACTAACTATGAAGATTTTGGTGAGCTACAGTACATTTATAAGCAATTGAAAGAAACTTCCAATCCCTCTGAAGCAACTTGGAAACAAGCCCTACAAATCTTGAAACTGATGGTGTAGTTGTTTGGTGATAGTGCAGAAGAGGAAAATAAAGAACAAACTTCACTTGAGGAAGAAGCTGAGCAAGAAGAAGAAGATAATGTTGAGGAAGAGACCCAACAAGAAGAAGAGTCAGATAGAGCTGCGGACCCTGAAGGGACACAAGCTTAGCATTTCTTTTTTTGTACATTTTTGTAGTCATGTAGAAGTTTTGTATTCTGTTGATTCATTTTTACTCTAACATTGTCAGAAGGAAAGAATAAAAACATGAGGTCAAAAGAGGAAAAAAATGATTTTTGTGTGAATTAATTTACATATTTGGTTGTAAGAAGGCTTTGTAAGGGGAACATAGTTGTGTTTTTATGAAGCATTGGAGTAGTTTTAAAGGAGTGGCACAAATATTATTGTATATGGCATAGTCTCCATGTGAACAGTTATCCTATAAGATGTATGTAGCATGATATCGATATGAGTTTTTATCCTCTAAAGTGTTCATGAAGTTTTCAGAGGGTAGTTTTCATATGGAAATTATTCTTTAAAGCATTTTTGTGAAGATAACCATTTTTTGACTCCTGATGTCCAATGGATAAGAATCTAAGTTCTATGTCTTTGGGAGAAAATCCACCCAGAAGGCGCTAGAATGTAGGCCCAAAATGGCCACATCCTTAGAAAACATTGAAAATTATTCTAAGGCATGATAAAATTCCATTTCACACATTTCTTAGTGTATTTTGGAGCGGATTTGCAACATAAGTTCCCCAATCCGCTCGACACTTAGTGTTTTTTGCCTTAAATGAGCTAAATTCCATTTCGCTTGGTTTATAGTGTATTTGGAAGTGGATTCTAGGCAAGTCCCAATTCTGTAAAATTTCTAGGTGATGATGACATCAGTGCAAAAAGAAGTGTGGAATGATGATTGTTGTTCATTTCTCCAGCAACTAAGTGTTGATAAGCTCAATTCCACTAAGTCCCAAGAGTATTTTGGTGTGAAATGGCAACTTGAAGGCCTAAAACACTGTAAAGAGTGCAGAATGGTGACAAAGACTATTTTGCACTACTTTCAAAGCAGAATGATGAAAAAGAATGATTTGCACTAGCTTCGGTGCAGATTGGCAATTTTGCATTTTGACTAAGGCAAAGATGATGTCAACATACCTTTTTGTACGGATTACAATTTTTTTGAAGCCGAAGAAGAGGAAAAGGAATGTTAGTTAGTGGATTGATAGTGAACTACATACCGCTCACTCCTTAGTATATTTTACGTCGAAATTTGATTTCGTAGAATAAAGGCTACAAAAGATGATGTTAGAAATTAAAAAGTGTGGAATGGTGATTTGGTTTTTCTCCACCAATTTGTAGAGTATTTTTGAGGTTTAATCATATCCATCCACAATGGATATCAATGGCCTAGAGTTTTCTAACACTATTGAAGTATTTAAAAGCAAATTCTTGTCAAACCAGAGAACAGTCAATTAGAGGGCAGGAAGATGAAACATCAAAGGGTTTTCAAGAACAAGAACTAGAAGTAGTTGCAGATCTATGATGGAGCAAGCTTCCAAGAATGATCAATGGATCAGATGTGGTCTCCAATGGCCTGAATACCAACTGCCATCAATGAACCAACAAGTTGTAGAGAGCCAAGCTGCCATGGAAAATTACTCACAATGGATTTCTCAAACTAAATCAAACAGTAAGATAATGCCAACAAAACTCTCTTTTAAGCTATAAATTTTTAATCTTTGTAATGTCTCCTTAATATTATTTCATTTTACAAACTATAAATAGAGGCTAAACCCTCATTTTTAAGGGTTGGCTCTAGTGCATTTGCTTGCCCTACTATAAATATTCTTTTGAGCTAATGGAAGGAGCATTACTCTTATTATTGACTCAAAATTTGTCATCTTCATTATCTTTGTGCAAGAGGTTCGAAGCTTTGAGCTTCATTTCTGTTAATACTTTAGCGGTTAGTTCATTACAGGTTATTATATTACTAGTTGTGAGAGTAATTGAAATTTTTGTTAATATCTAACTATTGGTCTATTCTACTAATTTGGATTATCAATATTAGATATTGGAATTTCTTTCTACAATATATCTCTATTTATTCTTTAATGTATGAAGATTTCATGGGTTTGGGTGTTGTTAATATTGAGTAATGGGACACTAGAAATAGTTTGTGGGAGATTTTTGTTGTATTTGCCTATGTTGTTAGCCTATCTGGCCACTATTTTTCATAATATCTCTAACCCTAAACCTTTTCTAAAGCTTTTCTCAAAACCCTATTTGAGCTTTAATTGTTTCAACATCATTTTAAGTTAACAAGGAACCAACCTACTTTGAAGTTTAGATTGAATTTGCCTTTGGTCAACCAATATTGAGTGCCAAGCTATGACTATCGAGTGCATGCCTGGACAAAAAAGTGGAAGATAGATAGTCGTAGTGTTAAGTAAAACTTGATATTAATTCGGTGCCCAACACCTTATTTATATACCCATATTTTATTTCTACTAAACCTTCATCCCACTTATTATTATAATATAATATAATAATATAAATAACCATGGGTTATGTGTGGCCCATGCCAACTATCCATAATACCTTCACACAATATAATACCATATACCCATATTCCTACCTTATGTACCATAACATTCCACCCTCCTTATGAATGTTTCATCCTTGAAATATTTTAAGAAATTAAATAATATGATGTTCTAAGCAATGTTGATAACTAGTACCAATCTTGATCATCCATCCATCCCAATGAAATCTTGAGTTGTGGTGGTCTTTAATGAGTCTAAGATGCTATTGTTCCACTTGAATATCCATAGCTACTATATTGGATTCATGCTTCAACTACTCTACTCTAATATTTTGAAAAAATGGTCCTATTATTTCTTTATGTTATAGCACCTCTCTAAAATCCAAAATCACTATGCTTGTTTTCCAAACACTATCATACTTGATACCTTTCTGAATCTATATATATCTATACTAATATTGATGCCCTAAGCCATGACTCCAAGATTATTATCACTCATGGGGGGGTGTGTGGTATTATTCTACAACCTTAATTTAACATTTTGTTCATTTTATTTGATTCTTTAGCATTTTGTTGCTCTCTTTTCAATTATTCCTCATGCTCTTATCCCTTTTTCCTTCATTTGGTGCATCCTTGTATAGTTTTGATAGAGATTCCTTAGACTTTGCTTCTACTTCTTCCATGGACTCTATTATTTCTGCTATTATAGATTCAACTTTTTATTCTTTTGTTGGTTTCTTATCTTGTTACCCTACCATACTACTTATTGCTTCTCATTGGATCCTTCCTTCTTAAGCTAAGAAATATCTTGTAGTGATATCTTATTTTTCTAGTACCATAACTTCATGAACTTATTTTTCTAATGCTAGCAGTACCTAAAGAATCCAACCAAGGATAACCCAAAATAATATCCACATCATCCATATTAATAGCATGAAAAATATAAATGTAAAATTTGTTTATCCATGATATTTAAAAATTGAAAAATCCAAAATTTCTCATCCTCAATTTTTATGTCCTAAATTTTTGTTTCTTGAACCTACAACCTTTTAGCCAAGGAAATATTAATGAAATTATACCTACTACTAGGGTTAATGAAAGTAATAATATTTTCTCTATGAATGCATCCATGAACATGCAAAATAGAATTTTTTAGATTCAAAAAAATATTTTTTATAATTTTTTGGCCTATTAGACACCAAGGATGTGGTTCCCTAAGCCTACACACTATCATCCTTATTTTTCCTTATAAAAATTTCTTAAAATTTTCCAAATCTCTTTTTAATTAATTTTATTCATCTTGGAGCCTAGCTATATTTTTATAGGTATTAAATTGACTCAAGAATGCTTTCTTTATTTCTTACCAAGTAAAATTATAATTATAGGCTTTATGAAAACTTTAAAACCAAGAGAGCTTCTCCTTCAAAATAATAAGTAAGCCTAATGTTCCAACAATAATAGTAGAATACAAGGATTGAAATTGTTTCCACCATTCTATAACATCAATATTATCTTCTCTAGAAAACATTTGTAGCTCCATAAGTTCATGATCCAATAAAAAGGTAATTCAAACTAGGATTTTATGAACTAGGAATTCATAAAAATATATATCCCTACATATTTGAAGCTAAAATTCCATTTAAACAATTAGATCTAAAAAACAATGGATGATTTGTTTATCCCATCTATTAGATATATCAAATGTTGTTTTCTAAAAACCCACAATTTGAAATTTTGTCATTGCCTTTGTTCTGAAAGGTTGACTTCATAGGGTCATATATCCATCAAAAATACTTGGGTTCAATTTATATGACCACTCAATTTAAATCTCTTCAAATTCCAAATAAAATGGCATAATAATCATCTAAATCATTCAATTTTACACAAAGATATGTCTCCACAAAAATATATTTTCTAGAAAATAATTGCCCTAATTTTGCAATCCAAAAAAAAAAATCTCCACTTTGTCAAAATCACTACTCTGATACCACTTGTTATGAACCTTCTTTCTTATTAACTAAAATAATTCACCATTATGTAGAAATATTAAATCATTCATCTACAAAAAATTATCCATAGTAACAATCCACACAATGAGACCAAGATAGATAATACCCTTAAGGTAGGGCAACATCAATGTTATTCCTTAAGGAACCACTCCATAATATATTTTAAAATATGATATGCTCCACAAGCCAAAAGTGTTATAAGAGAATACTTGATATGATTTATTGATGATTACAATGACAATATCCCTTCTTTATATACCAATCTTGTATTTCTAGTAAACCTTCATCCCACTTATTATTATAATATAATATAATATAATAAATAACCATGGGTTATGTGTGGCCCATGCTATTTATTTATAAACCCATACATAGTATAATATCATACCCCCATATTCATATCCCTAGGTACCATAACAAGAGTCCTACCAAGACATGGAGCACTATTAAATAGATAAAAAGGATCAAAAGTTCTATAGAAAAGTGTATTTCAAAAGCTTTTAGCAAAGCATCATGAGTTTACTTGTTGAATCATTGAGTTATTTATTGTATGATAACAAGGAATGCATTGTTCTCCCATCATACGAGTGAATTGGAGAGGTGCATTTCAAAACATAACCAAACCCTAACATCAAGTCATTTTTGTCTAGTTTTATTCTCAATGGAGGATATTTGCATACAAAATTTAATTGGAGTTTGTATGTCATCTAGACTATACATGTAGGATTTTGAGGGAGGTAAATTATGCTCTTCTATTCATATCACTAGGATCATAATTTTGTTTGAGATATTGTGAAGTTTTATTACTATGATTGCATAGCAAGAATACATTTATTCACATTGACTATAGTTCAATATGATTTATTTGGTAGATATTTGATGGATATTCCTTCAAACTCATGTAAATTGAGACATTATTCTTAAATCATCTCATGTGATTATTATTTGAATTTTAGATTGATTTCTTAATGTAAACCATCTAAGATTGATAATATTGATCATCTAATGGAGTTTGTTATTTCAAGTGGACCAGGACATGTTGGAAACCAGTTATCTAAACATGGGTCATCTCATGGATGGTTCGTCAATTAATTCTTAATAGATTTTTTGGCCATGCTTGGGCCATTTGTAGATAACCAAGTTGTCTTGAAATAACTAGATCACCAATTTAATGATTCATCCCATGTTGTGGTTTCTAAAGTTCACATAGGGCCATTTAAAACCACTATCTTGATAAGGTCATCCACACTCAGTCGTCTTGTAAAGAGAAATGCTTAATAATTTGTTTGTATCGAATTCAATGATGCAACAAAGTAATTTGTATGTATAAGAGATAAGAATATATTTTTTGAAGCAATTGCTCTAGAGGTGTTTTCCATTGGAGAAAATAAGTAGGAGGAAGATGTAAATATTTTATATGTAAACCCTAATGTAAGGAATCATCATCATTCAATCATGACAATAAATACTGCTAAATATATGAAGAAATTATATCTTGAGAATCTGTATGTCATTTGACATGTGAGGAGGGAGTTGCTATGATGGAATCTAGCAGACATGAGTGTTAATATCTAGATCATGTTGGATTTTTTTTGTATTTCTTTTGAAATAGGAGTTGAACTATATAATCAAACAAACCACCAAAAAAATTGTTGTTACCAAAATTTTGTGTTTAAAAGTAATAGTTAACATGTTTTTGCATTGAGAAGACATATATGTACCATATCCTGACTATGTGTTCAAACTAGTAGTTGGACATGGGTAGAATCAAATCATTCAAAATAGTTCAATGCCAAATAATTTTTTCTTGCTATGATGTTTTTCAATAACTATTTGACCATGTGAATATGGAAAGTTACTATATAAAGAAAGTGTTTTCAACTAGTTGATGGGAGGATAATGCAATACATTTTAAAACTCTAACAGTATAAGAAGCAAAATCATTCATTCAAATATCAATTACAATCATTTATTGATTGATGAACTAACCAACTATATGCATATTGGATATGTATCCAACATATGTTGAGATAAATATGTTTATTTTTAACTTTTAAAATCTTTGATGTCAATCAAATGGCATTAGCTCAATCGGTTAGATTCTTCAATATTTAAAGGAGATATAATTTTGAATCTTACCAAGTGATACATGGATAATATCCAATATTTTTTGTAATACCACTATATGGTGATGATGTAATATGGGTGGGGCCCATTTCAATCCCATATAACCCATTTAAAAAATATCATTGACATCATGTAATGGATGTCTCTTGCTCACCATGAAGACCCTTGTAGAAAAACATGTAGTGTGCTTGATTTGATTATAAAGCAATTTAAAGTTCACATAACATTTATGTGGAATGTCTAAAAGCTTTTTTTATTACTCAAAATATGTTATATCCCATAATATGCATGTTAAAGCATTAGACACTTATATATCATCTTGAGAATACTAACATTGCATTCACATGGAATTAAGGTGTTTGACCATTTTGATTGACGTGGACGCTAAGGTTTGACTTGGATATAAAAAGGTTAATGAATCCTACTACTTATTGGTTGATTAAATATTAATAAAATAAAAAATTTTAAACCATCATACATTTATTTTGATATTAATTTTACAAACTTTAGAGACTTTGGCAAGAGAAACAATTCATTATTTTTGCCTATTCTCATGTTGTGAATTATATCCATATTTATACTCATTTTAAAGCATATATTGAGCTTAATGAAACTATTCTATTGAATAAATATTTTGAATAATTTTTAATACTATGTTCAAATATATTATTCAGTTTGAGGAGGAACATATAATTGACCCAATTCTGATGTATTTTGAAGATCAAATTAGATTTTATTGTCTACTAGACATAATTGTTCATTCAAGAGAAGTGGATATCTCATATTTTATGGATAGGATAGCATGTGTCTATTTGTATATAAATTTTTGAATGGTTGTGTGTCTCTATTCACAAGTAAATTGTTACACCTATGATTGGTTGAGGGTGTTCCCAATAAAAAATGTTCATATATAGATGAATGTATCCTTGTTTGCAACTATGTATATGAATAGCATGTGTTTCAATATCCACTAATTATATAAAATCTTGGATAGTTGTATTTTTACCTATTCTTTATTTTTCCAATGTGGTTCATTTCATTAAGGTGAATAGTTGAGTTTATCCCTATTCACGATGATGTAAATCATAGACTAATATGTGTCATAGTCCATGATATTTGTGAACTATGTAAGTTGTTGACTCTTTCCCTCTTTGAAGTATGATATAATAAGTTTATACTTTTAGAAAGCTATCAGATCATGTAATATAGGTATTTAGGAGTTATACCTGAATATGTGGCTAATGAGACAATTAGCAATAACAACCACCATAATTTTTATTATACATATACATAATTTTGATTAATTAAAACCTTTTAAGCACTCTACTAGTCTAAAAAAAATGTTTTTATTAGTTATTATATATTTATACAATTCAATCTATCAATATTTTCAACAAATAATCTAAGCATAAATTATTATTGTAACCACCCAAACCCACTTACTACATATTTAATTATAACATACAATTTAGTGGAGGTGACTTAAATCAGATTCAAGTAGAATGATCCATATAATTATTTTAACCTAAGATTCATCCCATGCTATAATATTCCTAACATCCCCCTTATTACATCATTTTCCAAAAATTGATACAAATTCTAACAACTTGACCAAGACAAATACAAAGGTTATACATATCCAACCATTGATGTACTAGGATACACACATAGTTCTCAAAGTACTCAAAGGTTCATAGAGTGGGATACACACTTTATTCTATGTATTACATCATCATAACATTAACACTTGTGAATAAGGACAAACTCAACTATTCATAATAGGTGTGGTATGGACCTCCACTTTTCTTATGAAAATAAATAATGCATTCATCATCATATTAGGAATTTCATGGTTTAAATGTTTCATTTTTATATATCAAATCTCATGCATTGGTCAAATATATGACCTCATAAATTTGAACAATTGCTTGATGATGACATTAATCGATAAATCCATGCTACCAATAGTTCCTCAATCATAAATATGGTTGTTTTGTCATTTATAGGATCTCTTAAAGTGTAAAATAAAAATTGTATACCTTCATTTTGACCTTCATATATTTTACAACTACATGTTCATTTATATTCTTATAGCAACAATGCATGTTCTCAAGTTTCCCTATGGTCATCATTCCATCACATTAAACTACTTGGATAACCAATATCTATAACCATCAAGTTACCTAGGTAATGATATTGAACATTAGGTTTATTCTAGATGCATACAAAAAATAATTTTATTCAATCATATCATAGGCCATGTTTTTCATCTTATTAAGTACCTATTTACATTTTTTCTACAATATTTTAAATGATGGAAACATCTTAAAATTCTATTATCTTTTCTTCTTAGACAACATCCATGCTTTTTAAGCAATCATTTGTGATATTTGTAATTAAAATATCCAAATTAACTTCAAATATCGAAGGCATAAACTTTAATTTCCCTCCATAAAACCATCATTTATGACCTTATCCTCATGTCGATATAAGAATTAACTAATTTTGTTTTTGCTTCAAACAACTTCTTTTGATGGTTCATATGTTCATCACTTAACACAAGAAATTTAACTTTGGATAAAATTGTTGATATCATAATTTGACTATAATGTTTCACATTTCCATTATCTACATACATACACATAGTCAAAAATAATAAATTAAATTCTTCCTTTGGTGGGGGACTTAAACTCCACAATCACTTCCTATGAAAAACCATTATATTTTTATAACTTCATTAAACTTCAATTAATAACATGACACTTTAAGACACCACCAACTTTAAATTTTAAAATTTCTATGTACCCTAGGACTTTTAACATGACTAAAGGATACATAAGTGTCACGTGAGTGATAAGTGGACTTGAAAAAACCAACTTGTGCTCTTTTGGATACACATAAAGTTAAGATTAAAAATATAAACCATTTACAATTTGATGGATCCTTTTCAAGACATGCAAGCATTTCAAATTTACACTTGTACTCCTCTACACTCAAAATTCTGCATGTCCTTCACTTAGCATGGAATGCATTGATGTGTCATTATCTTCATACATTATGTATCTATGTTACCTTTTTTTTCATGTTGTATAGTCTTTCATTTGTTCTAATGGCATATTTTACCATCAATATGTCTCCTATGTTGGCATCTTCCTAGACTTTTTTTGCTATCTTTGATCTTGATATTCAAAGGTAGACTACCATATATGACTATACATTTTGTTTGGGGTTATATATCAGTACCTTAAAATAATTGAAGCATGCCTACACACATAAACCTCCACACTCAAGAGATCACACATGGAATCTTCCTACAAGCTAAAGTTCTAACAAGAGACAATGAATATTTGAATACGTCTTTCATCTCCATGCAGAGTTCAAATGATATTATTCTATAATACCTTATAGATTACAAGGGCGGTCCTAATTTCAATCACATAAATCTCTAGATTGTAAGTCCTACTCTTGACAATAGTTGTTGAATTTCCCCAGGGAACCCATATTACCAAAATATTTTATATTCCCCATAAACCTCACTCAACATTGCAAATAAATATTTCTTCCTCTTGAAGGGCTTACAATATTTTGTTGGCATGCAGTGCCATTAGTCTCACAAATGAGAATATAAAATAGAGTAAAAGAAAAAATTTAATTCCTTCAAATTCTAAATCACACATGATCTTTGTGCAAATAATTGTATCTTAAAATTTTCTATAATAACTTTGCAATTAAATAGCAAAAAAATTTGGGACTTTGCTCAATGTTTTTAATTAAATATATCTCCCTCATTATGATACATGATCACAAAATCAATGTAAACCTTGGCCTTTTCCCTATATTTGGAATCTAAATTCAAGAAGATCTAGAAAATAAACTCATCACACTTGAGTTCTTGGAGCTTTTGAAAATTTAAATATGATCTTCATATATTACCATTTAGATCCCACTACTAGATTAGCTCAAGGTAGGACAATATTTCAATTAATCAAATATGTACTTAGAAAATTCAATATACGAGACTTGTTTCAACAAAGAATCAAAATATATTGTTGATTGAACCACCCAAAAACTCCTATGGACTGTAATTATAACATACATGTTAGTAGAAGTGACCTTTAGACTTAGGTGTCAGGCTCCACATAATTATTCTTAGTAACTATCATCCCATGAAGTAATATTCCTAATATTTATTCTTCCTAACAATGTTAAAGATTCTTTTGTGTTGGCCTCTTCATCATTTTCAAGTGTTCTTGCAAACTCAATACTCCAATATCTCCTAGTTGGAATACTTATGTTTATTATTTGTAGTTGTCTTCGTGAATATACTTTGTAGGTTATATTTGACTCCCAAAATCCCACCTACTTGAAAACACACTCTTATATGGTAGTACTTGCAATAAATTCCCATCCTATATACCTCTAGATTATTCCTCCTACACTTGTGCCTTCATTGGCATCTCTTGTTCATTGTCTACTTCATCATGATTGTTGTCTTCATAGTCTACATAAACATGTCCACTAATTTGATCTTTTTTAACACCTTATTCATCTCTATAAGTTTCATCATCAACATCTTCATCACATGTAATACGAATACGAACATTGATGGCACCATATTTAAAATTTATCATTTTTAGTACTCTAGCCAGTGCTCTCTCCATCTTCACAACTCCTCTATTACATGATATTTGTAGTCAATTCTATTTTTATCATTCATAAATAATAGAATATTTAACCAATTCTCGCTTCCCTCTTCTCAATGGGACTACATGTTTTGAATATTTGGTGCTAGGACTTATTCTATCACCTAGAGAATCTCATATTCTCTTGTATTCAAGTATCTTCATCCAAGGATGGACTTATTATGTTTACAAACTAATTACTCAAGACATTACACAACACTTTATCTTATTATGTTTAGATATCAAGCATATAATACAACACTATCATCCATGGTCTAATAAGATCATATTACAAATATTTTAACATTTAGTTGAGATATTTTGAAATTTAAATCCATGGAACTATAGTGGTGGAGATAATCATAGTTATTCTCACTTTTGGCATCGCCATAAGCACCTTAAGTCATTTCCTTATAAAAATAAATATAAGACAACTTGTGTTCCTAAATTATCTTCAGCTTTTTTATTTCAAAATATAAGTGTCCTGAAGCTCATTTTATGTTAGACATGTATATTTATTATTGTTGTATAATTTTAGCACTTCATAGCTTTGATAGTAATTTTCTAATCCTTTAAGCATAGTTATTTGGTCTTGAGTTATAATTTTAATATACAACTCAAATTTGCAATGTTGACTATCTTTATTATTATCTTAGGACCCTAGGTTAGGACGGTTAACCCTTGAGCATTAGGGTTATGTTTTGTTACTTTTTTAGACTATAAATAAAATATTGGTTGTGTAGTTGTACCATTATTCATTTGTTTAGTCTTCTATTGCATCTAGTGCATATAAGGGACTTAACCCTCTCTAAGTGGATTGGATGCATCTAATATATGGAATCTAAAAGGTATATGAGGGTAAAAAATATATTTAGAAACTCTTTTAATTAGATTTATGTACTTAAATTGGGTAATAGTTTTCAAAAACATATTGCTCTCAATATTTCAATGTAATTTTCCTTTGTAATATTGTGAATTAGGCACAATCATTCACATTCCACAAACCCAAAAAATGCCTTAGGTGCATTGGGACCTATTTTTTCCATTGCACAACATACCCCAATTGGAGACCCACTTGAAGTTTTGGGTTTAATTTGAAATTTTTGCTTGCATCAAGATCTTTAAAAATTTGCTTGCACCAAGATTTTTTTTAAATTTTGATTACATTGAGGTTTTAAAATTGTTGACATTTTTGCATCTTGAAGACTTGGATTTAGTTGCAGTGATTTGGATTGAATATTTTTGAATATTTGTGTCTTAATTGCATTATTTTAGATCAAATATTTTAGAAAACTTAAATTTTAATGGTTTTTTCTAAGATTATAAAAAATTAAATTTCATTTTAGGGTTATGCAAATCTCATCACTTTTGCCCTACAATTTGATGTAAAATTAAAATGGTTGTAACTTTTACCACAAAATCCCATTTGAGTTGATTCAAAAACTGGTGGAAATATATTGAACTCCTCTTAACAATGATACTAGATTTGTAGAAAATTGGATGCTATTTTTTTCTAGAAATAGTAGTTTCTTGAAACAACTTGTAAATTTCTAAATGCTATATCTCTTGATCCAAAGTGAATTTTTGAGTTTTTTCAATGGATTTGAGATACCCATTTGGCCTATTTAGATGCTTGAAATTTTTCACAATATTATAGTCACTTTGAATTTTACCTTATTTTTCTATTATAGGACTATTCTGAGCCTTCAATCATGCATTAAATTTTATTATCCTACATCATATCAGATTTGAAACCAACTCTTATTCAAGTATAAACTTACCTTTTTTTTTTATAGCCTTCATTCACCTTCTTTAAATTCAAATTGAAAATGGATGTAAAAGATACTTGAATTCAAATAATATAAACCACAAAGTCATCTAGGTGCCAAAGATTCAAAGTTAAGTCATGATGTCATCCACAAAATGGCTAAGACACATTTTTTTTTACTCTTAAAATTCCTAAAGTCTAAAGATGTGCACAAATCTACATTGGAAATTAAGCATGATTAAATTCGTGCAATTTTTTAAGATTTGATGATGTGCTTGAGTGAACGTATGAGGTATTACATCCAAGGGTATGCATCAAATTTCTCTTATTGGATATTAAGTGCATAGATTTTCAAGGTCAAACATACTAAAATTTGTGCATCTTTTTAAGATCTAAGGGTGTGCACAAATCCACATTAGAGAGAAACTCATTTTATGGCGTGTATTAATCCATTTGTACCGACTTTTAATACTTAGATCAACAAGTTCAAGCATGTTAAATTTTGTGCATTTTTCTAAAATCTAAGGGTGCGCATCAATCAATACTAAATCTAGTGGTAGGCACGCACCATAATCTACCTAATTTTAAAACCAAGGAAATTTAATTTCATTCACATTATTCAATGTTTTTTTTGAAATTTTTTAAAAAACTTGTATTAAAACAAAGAACAATTACAATTTGGGAAGAGATACTTCCCAGCAAAAATCAGAGAGAACACATGCTTACAATAGTAAAAGAATATTTGCAATGGAGCCAAATATCTTGAACCATTAACTACCTAACAGGGGGATCGGCATGATCAGTTGATGCAACTAGTCGCGATATCGTGACCCTCTTTCCTTCTTCTCCTTTGGCTGCAAAAATGCAACATGTCACGATATCACGACACTTTTCTCCTTTGGCCGCAAAAATGCAACATGTCACGATATCATGACACTTTTCTCCTTTGGCCACAAAAATGCAACATGTCGCGATATCGCGACACTTTTCTCCTTTGGCCGCGAAAATGCAACATGTCACAATATCGGGACACTTTTCTCCTTTGTCCATGAAAATGCAACATGTCATGATATCATGACACTTTTTCTTCCTTTGGCCGCGACGAAGCAACATGTTGCGAAATCATGACACTTTTCTCCCTTGGTCACGATGATGCAACATGTTGCAATATCACGACACTTTTCTCCTTTGGCCGTGACGATGTAACATGTCACGATATCACGACACTTTTTCTCCTTTGCCCACGATGAAGCAACATGTCGCGATATCGTGACAATTTTCTCCATTTGCAGCGACGATGCAACATGTCACGATATCATGACACTTTTTTTCCTTTGGTAGCGATGATGCAACATGTCATGATATCGTGACACCTTTCCTCACTTGGCCGCAATGAGGCAACATTTCATGAAATCATGACAAATTTTCAACCTTGGCCGCGATGAAGCAACATGTCACGAAATCGTGACACCTTTCCACCCTTGGCTGCGACGAAGCAACATGTCACAAAATCATGACACCTTACCACCCTTGGCTGTGATGAAGCAACATGTCATGAAATCGTGACACCTTTCCACCCTTGGCCATGACGAAGCAACATGTCACAAAATCGTGACACCTTTCCACCCTTGGCCGTGACGAAGCAACATGTCGCAAAATCGTGACAACTTTCCTCCCTTGGCCGCGATGGAGCAACATGTCATGAAATCATGACACCTTTCCACCCTTGGCCGTGACAAAGCAACATGTCATGAAATCGTGACAACTTTCCTCCCTTGGCCACGACGGAGCGACATGTCACGATATCGTGACAACTTTCCTCCAAAGACCGCGATGGCGCAACATGTCGCAATATCATGACAAATTTCCTCAAGTGATTGTGATGGTGCAACATGTCACGATATCGTGACAACTTTCCTCTAGTGACCACGATAGCACAACATGTCATGATATCGTGACAACTTTCTTCCAGTGACCGCGACGATGCAACATGTCACGATATCGCGACAAAATTCCTCTAGTGGTTGTGATGGTGCAACATGTCGTGATATCATGACAACTTTCCTCCCTTTGCTTTTTCTTTGATCATTGGCTCAAGGACCTTTCAAGACCCTACCTAATCACCTCATCCTCAATATCCATGTCACTGTGCAACTGAACTCCAACCTCCTTATCCGCACCCATCTTAGCCAAAAAGTCAGCCGCTTTGTTCAAATATCTACTCGCATAAACTGGGATCACCTCCTCCAATTCCTTCCATAATTATTTAATTTGGGTAGCAAGAGCCCTCAACCTCTAAGCTTTTAGATCAAAGTTCCTCATGCAGTCTAGAGCTCCAACCATTATTTGTGAGTCTGATTCAAGAATAATCCTACTGTGGCCATGTTTCATTGCCCAAACAAAAGCAGACTTGATGGAAATGGCTTGGACTTCATTGTTAGTGGTTCTTCCTAGGCCTTGAAATTCCTAATAGAGCACAGTACCAGCATGGTTTCGGCACACCACTCCAATTTTGGCTCTACACGAATTGCCTTTTGTAGCTCCATCAGTATTGATTTTAATCCAACCTTCAGGGGGAGGTTTCAAACAATTTTTGTCCTATCCCTATTGCAGTTCAACACGTTATTCCATAGCTCCAATGTCAATTTGAGCTTCCTCTTCAACATGAACAGCCACATTTTCGGTAACCTTGCTCCAAATGGTCTGCCAAACCCCGTCTAGAGCAGTAAAAGTTTCTCTAAAAATTTTGGCATTTCTTTCTAGCCATACTTGCCACCAGATAAAGCTTAAACTAAGATCCCAGCAAATACAAAGAGCTTTAGATTTGAATCTACCTTTCTACTATTTTGCCTAGATATTCATCCAGTTCAAGTCATCCCTTACTTGAATTTTAAAGTATGCAAACCAACGCAGCCAAATCTGTCGGGTGAAAGGGCAACCAAACAGCAAATGGTCAGCATTTTCCTCACTCTTGTAGCACATAACACATTAAGAAGGGTCGATGATACCTTTTGAACTGATATTATCAAAAGTTAGGATTCCATTGTGCATGCACTGCCATGCAAAAAAGTTAACTTTCGGCCAGCCTTTAGAGTGCCAGATTTTCCTCTAGTCCTCAACCTGAAAAGTATGAGGGGGGGCTCTGGGAGAAAGTTGTCATATCCATCATTTACTATATAGATGCCAAGACTCCCAAAGACCCAAGCTAATTCATCCTCCACGTCTCCCCCTGTAAGAAATATTTCTGTCAAAATTTTAGTCATGATGGGAGTCAAATCCGGAGGGATTGAAATGGGCCACTCATCCAACTTCTTGAACTGCTTAAACTTACACCCCCCCAGATGAGTAGTTGTGAAATAAATTTCAATACGGATCCATCCCTTGGCTTCAATGGTTGCTTTTATTGGTTGTAATTCTAGAAATTCAGCAATGATGGGTGGGAACTGATCCCAAGAATCTATCCAGAAACGAGCCTTCTCCCCTCTTCCCACTTTCCAAAATAAGTGGTCTTTAACAACTTGAGACCCTAACTTGAAAGCCTACCAAACTAGGGACCCAATTCCATCCAAGGGGATGCGAGCTACATCGTTTGGGTTGGCCTGTTCCAGGTATTTTCTTGTTAGGATTCTACTGAAAAGGGAGGTGGGTTGGGAGATCCATCTCTAGTACAACTTTCCAGCCAAAGCTTTATTATTCATCTTAGATTTTCTCAAACCCAGACCTCCTTTAACCTTGTGCTGGGTAACTTTGTCCCAGCCCACTAAGGCCCACTTTCTCTCTCCCTTTGCTCCTTCCCATAAAAAATTTCTAGCCATCCTGTCCAACTCTTTCCATATTGAAATTGGGGCAGCCAAGATAGAGAATTTGTAAATTGGCATGGCTTGAATGACTGACTGTAAGAACGTTAATCTGCCACCATAACTTAACCACTTGTGAGACCAGTGATTAATTCTATCCTTGATACACTCTAGAAAATTCCTCCATGTGTCTAATTTCAGCTTCTTAAAGTGAAATGGGACCCCCAAGTAAACCATTGGGAGAGAAGTCCTTGTGAATCCCAGGATTTCTAAAATTATGTTCTGAAACCTTTGTTCCAGATTAAAAAAAAAACACTTTGGATTTCTTGTCATTAATGACCTATTGAGTAGCCTTGAGATAGACATTAAGAGTATCCCTAATCATTCTTGCTTCCCTGAAGCTAGCCACTCCCACCAAACTAGTGTCATCCACAAACTACAGGTGCATTAAAACTTCGTCACCCACCCTGATACCCAATAATCTACCTTGTTGTCTTCTCCTCAAGAAAATTTTTCCAAGACCTTCAACCAAAATGAGAAAAATATAAGGAGAACATGGATCCCCCTAGCATAGTCCTCAAGTAGCTCCAAATGGTTGCAAAGGAAGGCCCTTTATTAGCACAGAGTAAGTCGGGGTAGAGACACAACTCATGACCCACTCTATCCAGTCCTAAGAGAAACCAAAGGTGTTAGGACCCTCCTAACATATTATAATTATATATTTATTAGGGGTGCATCTTTCCAATCGCACCCCATCCTTCATATTTATGCACATCACCATATTCATTTTAGAACATCAAATCAAATACATTCATTTATATATATATCAATATTGCAGGTTAAACTCAATATTTCCAAAAGCGATTCTTATAAAACAACGATTCATTTATCTTATTTATTGCATTATATTGGTTCCTCCGAGCGGTGTCCTAACATTTGGATCAGAGCCATTGAATCCAATTTTTTTTTTTTTTGCCACAACTTTCGTCTTCACCTTGCTTGCTACTATCTTCATAAAAGAATACAGGTCTATTTCATGGCACTATAGATAAGAAAATTCACTTGTCCTTAACTAAAGGAACAAGCTTCGAGTCCGGTGATTTTCCTTAGCAAACGAGCAGCCTTTCTATCATCCACACAGCTGCAGTCATATCATCATCACGTTCTGGAACAAATCACAGTAAAACTTGCCCTCTGCGTTTGAACGAATCCATAGCAAAGAGTCAGGGAGACACCCTGTAACTTCCAGTGAAAAGAAAATTCCGACGTGCAGGAAACACGTCCATACAGGGCAGGAAACAAAATATATATATATATATATATATATATATATATATATTTTTATATATATTTTTTTTTTTTTCTTTCTTCTTATTACATCCTTACATTGCTTTTGCAAGGGTGTAAAATTGTCTTTGATCGGTGGGAAGAGGAGAAAAAATCCACTACAAACAAATATTTGGGCACGTGGGCAGCATCACATATTCTGGGAAGCTGCGTGACGATCACTGACGGGAAAATTAAAATTTAGTACCTAAGGTTTATTTTTTGACCAACAAATCATTCCGTCTCTTTGGGCTTAAATTCACTACGCTCACTGACAAAGACCAACACAACGAAGGCGTGGAATTAGTCTAACAACTCCTGGGCAGCGATATTATTTATTTCATATCTTTCAAATTATAGTCTAAAATTTGGTGCCTTCGAGCAAATATATATATAACGCTCAACGAAGATCTTCCTCCGGGCAATACATCTATGAGAGCTTCGTCTTCTGGAACCATTACATTGTTCGCAAAAGTAACCCATAAGACGTAATCCATTATTACGTGAACGAGGTTTTGGCCGCTCGTGACGAATTTCT
The DNA here is from genome assembly GCA_028583015.1 of Wollemia nobilis. Classification (NCBI taxonomy): domain Eukaryota; kingdom Viridiplantae; phylum Streptophyta; class Pinopsida; order Araucariales; family Araucariaceae; genus Wollemia; species Wollemia nobilis. The sequence goes on along the minus strand of JAQPPZ010016974.1, from coordinate 1,450,660 downwards.
TAAAACTCAGGCGTGTTCATTCAAAATAAAAAGCAGAAATCCTGTACCATCACACGCCATGTTACAGTCAGCGCAGGAAGCCGTGTAAAAAACAACATCAAAAAAAAAAAAAAAGTTGATAAAAAAGCAGCTCGAACCGTTTTTCGGCGACCATTAGAGAGAACGGCAGAAATTTATAAAACCCGGCAAAAATTTCTAAAGTTTTAAATAAAAAATTAAAAGATTTAATTCGGCGACAAAAGTTCGGCAACGTTTCGGCAAATTCGGTGGGTTCAAAAAATAGAAGGATAAAAATTATCCCACATTGTGTGTGGGGGGGATTTTGAGCACTTAAAATAGGGGTCAAGGCACTTACGTAAGTGCCTAGCTTGATAGGCATCCCCTCCGCGCTCGTGTGAACCAACCAACCCCACATGCTTGCTAATGTCAATGAAGTAACCACCTCATCTTTGACGACTTCAGCTTCGGGTTCCCACACCCACCTCGGTCGTCCGTCGTCCACCGCTATCTAGCCGCCGCACAGCCCGCATACGCCGCTTCGCCTTCAGCCGTCGAACTTGCCTTCCTCCATGCCTTCAGCCGTCGAACTTGCCTTCCTCCGTGCCGCTTGACGTGTGTCCTTTCTCTTGCCTTGTTCCCCTCTCGTCCCTTGTGTCCATTCTTGCTAAAAATTGTCAAGGCATTGAAAATTCTCGCTAATTTTGCCACTTACAAAGATTATAAAATCTCCAAAACCTAACTGAAATGGCCGATGGAAGAATATATCATGATACCAACCTAATTTTGCTGCTTAATCTCGCCCACCTACGTCAAATCACATCAGTGCGTGTATATAAAATTCAATTCCAGGATATCGCCAATCGCATCATAGGGTTGGACGAATCAGTCCTCATAAGTGGGTTCATCAATGGATTGAAAGAAGAAATTAGAGTGAAGATCATGATGTACACTCCTCGCACCCTACAGGAAGCCATTGGATTAGCCTTGTTAGCCGACGATACATTCAATGTTCAACGTCAACATGGGGAGCAACCTATTGATAAATCGACATTCATGCACACTATTCCAAAACACAAACCCTTGCCAGTTAAGTACCTTAGCCTACAAGAAATGGAGGAGCGATGAGCGAAAGACCTCTGCTATACTTGTGATGAGCAATTTGGGCCCCTTCATTGTTGTGCTACACAAACATTGTATTTATTGCATAAAGTTGATCCCTGTCTCTCCATAGAGCAAGCAGATGAGGTAGTTGTGTCCGAAGCAACCAGTGCACCTACTCACATCAATGAAGAAGGCAAGGAAGATGTGCATGACATGACCAAAACACCTGACCATAACAATGAAGGAAATGAGGTCGATTTGCCGGAAGTGCTCGATGCACCACGAAACGATGAGGTAGACATCCATGCAGTAAATAATGAAGGCGAGACATACACTCTCAATGAACTACACACAAGTTCATCACCAATAGTGAGTTCTCATCGTATAGGCAGCCTGATTGAGAAAGGAGGCCAAATAGTGAGTGCACCTTTATTTTCCCTTCATTCTACACAGGAAGAATCGGCTAAAGCGAAAGCCTACCGTCATCACAATTCTCCTAAGGAAAATTTTACTATTTTTCCTGGAAATCCCCCACTAACACTCCGACCTTCACGATATCCTTGCCTTCGGAAGAGTGACATCAAGATAGTACAAGAAATTGCGCAAATTCAACTTGGAAAACAAGCAACGAAGCTCCTTACTTTGAGCTTTGAGGACAAAGCTCTTTTAAGGAGGGTGGCATGTTAGGACCCTCCTAACATATTATAATTATATATTTATTAGGGGTGCATCTTTCCAATCACACCCCATCCTTCATATTTATGCACATCACCATATTAATTTTAGAACATCAAATCAAATACATTCATTTATATATATATATATCAATATTGCAGGTTAAACTCAATATTTCCAAAAGCGATTCTTATAAAACAACGATTCATTTATCTTATTTATTGCATTATATTGGTTCCTCCGAGCGATGTCCTAACAAAATGTTGCCATCATTTTAACCAGGAAACTCCATTCAACCCTGTCATAAGACTTTGACATGTCCAATTTTATGAGCATCCCTTTATTACCAAAAGTGTGCATTGAATGGATTGCTTCCTGGGCCACAACCACCCCATCCAGAATCTGTTGTCCCTCAACAAAACCCCCTTGCTCAGAGGAGACAATGTTGTGAAGAAGATGTTTTAGGTGCTCAGCAATTACCTTTGTGATTATTTTGTATAGCACATTACATAAGGAAATAGGCCTATAATCTAAAATATGAACCCCCTCCTCCCCTTTTGGAATTAAGGTAATGAAAGTGTGGTTTATAGCTTTAAGCATTCTCTTATTTTCTCTGGACTCTTTTCCAATAGCCATTACATCTTCCTCTAAGTAGTCTCAGAAAGCCTAAAAAAACTCAATTGGGAAGCCGTCTGGACCTGGAGTTTTACCAGTGCTCATTCCAAAGACCACAGTTTTCAATTCATCTCTATCAATGGGTTTGAGGAGGGCCTAATTTTCATCCTCAAAAATAACAGCAGGTATGACAGAAATAACTTCATTTTGGGCCTCTACATCTTGTACCACACTTTCCTTAAAGAGCTTAGAAAAATAATTTATAGCATGGGAATGCATACCTAGAAGTGTATCAAAGGAATGACCGTTATCATCTTGAAGGGCCTCCATCTTGTTCATCTATCTTCGAGCACAAGCAGTCTGATGAAATAATTTTGTATTTCTGTCCCCTTCTAATAACCAGGTGGTTCTTTCTCTCTACTTCCAATAGGTCTCCTCCTGGTTGTCAATGTCCTCAACCGATGTACATAGGGCATCATCCTTAGCTTTGATATGGTCTATAATTACTCCTTCTCTAAACTATTTTTGGACCTCATCCCATCTGGCCACCAAAGGAGCTCTTTGGGCCTAGAAGTCTGTTTTATTAGCACGCCTCCAATACTTCAACTGAGTTTTGACATATTGTAGTTGTTTGTGGATTCTGAACATTGCTCTCCCATAAGCTGGGAGGCATTCTTCCCACCACTATGGAATTTTCTCCTGAATTTCTTTTTGAAGCCAAAAATTCTCAAATTTGAAAGGTTTGTGATGCTGCCCCATCCTAGTCCCGCCTTCCAACAGAATGGGACAGTGATCTGAAACTGGGCCTTCTAAAATCTAAAAATTTATATTCCATTTTACAAAAACCTCCTCTGAAACAAAAAAATGATCTAGCTTAACCTTCCTACTATGTGGATTCTACATTTTATTAGTCCAGGTGTAGTTAATGCTAGGACATTTAATGTCCACTAAGTGCAAATCCTGGACTTGGGCAATCATGAAACGATCCCTTGAGTCCAAAAATGGTGGTCCCAATTCCTAATATCTAGAAGATAATTTAACGTTAAAGTCCCCCGCTATAATTCAGTCTAGATCTTCCCTTGAGGTTCACATGTTATGCACAACCTTCCACTGCTGCCTCTGACCCTCTAGGTTTTGAGACCCATAAAATTTTGTGATTAGAACGTGTTCCATAGTGACATTATTCCTAAAAAGAGAAGTGAGAACACCCCTCCAGGCAAGATGTTCTATTGTAGACCATTCAAGAGAGTTCCACAAAGTAACAATCCCCCCTGAGGCACCTTGGGCAGCCACATCCATATGACCAGCACCCCTCCAAATTCTGTTGACTATTTTGGACATAAGATCTAATGACATCTTAGTCTCTTGTAAAAGCAAAAAATCAGTATTACAATTCTCTAAAAGTCTTCGAATAATAGATTGATGGGTTCTGCTATTTAAACCCCTCACATTCCATGATTGTATAATCATTGGTTACCCTGGGAGCAATAAGAGTCAATTGGCCTCATCGATCCTCCCATGATCAGTTTGCCTCCTTGGACTGCTAGCAACTTCTTATTGGATCTTCTACCTACTCCTTGAGAATTGTTGTTTTTTGATATTTTTTCTACCTAGGTTATCCCCAAAGTTGGCATTTCCCTATTCTTCTTTGCTATTCTCATGCTGACATCCTAAGATACTATATGTTCTTGGTTATGCACTACTAAAGCCCCTGAACACACTAGTTGTGATACCTCACAGAGTTCAACTACCTGTTGTATGACGGGAGGAGATGAGAGGGGGAGTTGCATGGGAATATTAGAATTTTCCTTATTACCCTCCATGCCCTCCATAAATTGTTCCTCTTCGTCAACCAGTGACTTAAATATCTCATACCTATTGGCAGGTCTGAGATGGGATTTCTCCTTTCCCTCTTTTTTCTTTGTTCGTCTTTTTCTTCTGGGATGTTCAAAACCCTCTCTCTAAGCTTCTTGGCCCTGAACGGTGCTATTAGAATCTTTATTAAGTGTTGCCTTATCCTCTTTAGGTAGGTTTGGCATTCCTAAAGGGGCCTCCATTTTAGCATTCATATTATTAGGGTAGAAATAGGCCAAATGTCCATGTTTGTGACAAACCCTACATCTAAAGGGTAGGGCCTCATAGTCTAGTTGTTGAATCCAGGAGAGTCCTGCCAATTCAATTTCCATATCTATCGGCAAAGGCTGGTTGAGATCCATCTCCACACATATTCTTGCATACACCACCATGCTCCCTTCAATTGTGTCTCTGGCAACACCCAAATTTCTTCCAATAGAATTGCCAATCCTTGCCAACACCTACTCACTCCAGAATTCCATTGGAAGAGCATATAGTCAGATCCATACTAGGACAACAGTAGGTTCAACTCAGGGATTGAATCCCACTCTCCATGGTTGAACAAATAGCCCTGTCAGGACATGATTTTTCTTCTCTGACTCGAAAGCCCTATTTCTATCGACCAAATATGAAAAGCTAACAATAAAATATCCATTGATAATAAACCACAATGAATACTCATCGTGAGGCTCCCAGTTTTGGCAGATCCAAGAGTGTAGAAAATTTAGGGAAGGATGTATACCCATGAACATGCATATTAAATCGTGATTAGCTCTATAAATGACTAAATCTTCAACCATACTTGGCTCGATGATAATTTTTGGCCTGGTTTTAGCCTGCGATAAACATCCATTCATACGATGTGCTGTCGACCTATTCCCAGTAGCTGTGAAGAGCATTTTATATGTCATTTTTGAGCTTCGTCTTTCTTTGGAGGAGAATTTTCTTTAAAAAAATCTGCATATGAGCTACTACTCCTTGGAAAAGAAGCTGGAGAAGTTCCCATTGGACCCTCCTGGGGCACCAATCTAGCCTTCAAATCCACCATGCCCCGAAAGCACTTCTGCAATCCAGCTGATGCCCTAGATTTTTTGAAGTTCCAAAAACCCTAGTTCAGAGGAAAAAATTTCCAGAGCTCATGCTCATCCTCTTTAAGACCAATACGTTTTTCCACCTTCACATTATTCAATGTTAAAACCTAGGTTATAATAATTAAAATGTTCTTAAGGTCTTAGTCCAAAAATTTAATGCTAAAGATTAAAATCAAAAACCTTACAAGTTCTAAAATCTAAAGGTGTGCACAAATCCACATTTGAGAAAAAATTCATCGTGTAGTGTGCATAAAATACCTTTGCTGAACATTACAAATGCAAGTCAAATTTCACACATTAAAGGTCATACATATCTTCAAAGTTGAGTGTTACGCATTAATAAACCCTAAATACAATGGTGTGCACACATACAATAGAGAAATTACATCCAAATTTATGTCAACACTCTTTTATGTTAAATATTGTGCAAATTTCTTAATCTTAATAACACACATTGATTGATTTAAAATCATGTGGTGCACACTAATTCTTAGTGGTCACCCTTTAACAAGTCCAAGTCTTTGTGGTCAAAGAGATAAACATTGAGCTTATCGGTAAAAATTAACGGAGTACATTAATCAAATTTAGATCCAAGAGCATGCATTCATTTTAAATATCGTTATTTAATTTGATGCTACTGCCCTTATAATAAAAACCCAAGAAACTTCACAAAATTCAATGATACACATGGATTGGTTTTTAATATAATACCACACATTTTTAGAGATGCTCACTGGTTAATTGAAGAACACAATATTATACTAAGAGGGGGGTTTAACAATATAAGGTAAACTTTTACTTTTATTTCCCAAATAATATTTTTTAATGTTATCAATTGCATTATCAATAGCAGTAACAAATCAATGCATAAATCATCACACACATGAGAGACACAGATTTAACATGGTTCACCCAATGTGGTTACATCCATAGAGAAAATATTTATAAATTTTCTCAACAAATATCTTGAGAACCAGTTCCCTATTACAATGTTTATGGACCTTTGTCCAAAGGAGATACCAATCCTCTATGCTAAATTTCATGGACCTCTATCCACAGGAGACCTCTATTCACGATGATGTAAATCATAGACTAATATGTGTCATAGTCCATGATATTTGTGAACTATGTAAGTTGTTGACTCTTTCCCTCTTTGAAGTATGAGATTAATAATTTTATAATTTTAGAAAGCTATCACATCATGTAATATAGGTATTTAGGAGTTATACCTGAATAGGTGGCTAATGAGACAATTAGCAATAACAACCACCATAATTTTTATTATACATATACATCATTTTGATTAATTAAAACCTTTTAAGCACTCTACTAGTCTAAAAAAAATGTTTTTATTAGTTATTATATATTTATACAATTCAATCTATCAATATTTTCAACAAATAATCTAAGCATAAATTATTATTGTAACCACCCAAACCCACTTACTACATCTTTAATTATAACATACAATTTAGTGGAGGTGACTTAAATCAGATTCAAGTAGCATGCTCCATATAATTATTTTAACCTAAGATTCATCCCATGCTATAATATTCCTAACATCCCCCTTATTACATCATGTTCCAAAAATTGATACAAATTCTAACAACTTGACCAAGACAAATACAAAGGTTATACATATCCAACCATTGATGTACTAGGATACACACATAGTTCTCAAAGTACTCAAAGGTTCATAGAGTGGGATACATACTTTATTCTATGTATTACATCATCATAACATTAACACACTCAACTATTCACTTTAGTGTAATGTCCTAACTAAACTCTTAACCAAGGACAGACATAAACTCAACTATCCATGATATTACAACACATGTGGATAGGAAAAAATATTTTATCTATCATCAAAGTTACAAATAGGGACACATACAACAATCCATAATATAAATATAACTAGTGACATACACAACCAATCACAGATGCTCAATCATACTATGTCTTATTGATTTACTTCACTTGTGAATAAGGACAAACTCAACTATTCATAATAGGTGTGGTATGGACCTCCACTTTTCTTATGAAAATAAATAATGCATTCATCATCATATTAGAAATTTCATGGTTAAAATTTTTCATTTTTATATATCAAATCTCATGCATTGGTCAAATATATGACCTCATCAATATGAATAATTGCTTGATGATGACATTAATCGATAAATCCATGCTACCAATAGTTCCTCAATCATAAATATGGTTGTTTTGTCATTTATAGGATCTCTTAAAGTGTAAAATAAAAATTGTATACCTTCATTTTGACCTTCATAGATTTTACAACTACATGTTCATTTATATTCTTATAGCAACAATGAATGTTCTCAAGTGTCCCTATGGTCATCATTCCATCACATTAAACTACATGGATAACCAATATCTATAACCATCAAGTTACCTAGGTAATGATATTGAACATTAGGTTTATTCTAGATGCATACAAAAAATAATTTTATTTAATCATATCATAGGCCATGTTTTTCATCTTATTAAGTACCTATTTACATTTTGTCTACAATATTTTAAATGATGGAAACATCTTAAAATTCTATTATATTTCCTTCTTAGACCACATCCATGCTTTTTAAGCAATCATTTGTGATATTTGTAATTAAAATACCCAAATTAAATTCAAATATCGAAGGCATAAAATTTAATTTCCCTCCATAAAACCATCATTTATGACCTTATCCTCATGTCGATATAAGAATTAACTAATTTTGTTTTTGCTTCAAACAACTTGTTGAGTGGTATTTTCACCCGATTGTGAAAACACACTCTCCAATAGGATTTGGGTTCCAAATCCCCTCTTGCAAAGAAATTAAACAAGTAACTTCTCCAAGGTCTCCGCTATATTAGCATTTGCATATGTGTATTAGTAATCTCAAATAAAGATATTCAATTTAAATGCTTGGAACACCTTAGTGATTGCAAGTAACTGTAAACAAGGGGCAATGTTGGTTTATTTCATCATGAAGCTTTAGTGATTGTTCATTGTTTTTTTTTTGGATTTTGTAATTTTTAAATGTTTATTTTAAATAAGTTAAACTTTCTAAAAAATAAAATGTAGAAAATGAAAATGAAATGCAAAAAAACTAAAAATAAAATGCACTCAGTATGATGCTATCCTATTCCAACAAAACCGAAGATGTGAGGTCTCCATGCATGCAACCTAACCTATTGGACTTGCAAAACATGCACAATCCCCATAGACTAAGTGCTGGTTCCTAGGGTACGAAATAACATTTCAGATTTCAAATATTCGCCTAATGTAACCCAAAAACAATGGCATTAACATTATCTATATATTCAAAACCTAAAAAAAAATGAAAGAATAAACATTAAATCCATAGCATGCAAAGAAAATATCCTTCTTTCTTGCCCACAAGATGCAAATTTTTGAAAACTTTCTGCATTAAAAATATGTCATTTTACAATAGCAAAATCTCTGGTTCTCACAAACCAGTCTGTGGAAGAAAAACAACTTAAACAGGTCTAGAATGGCCTTCTCGCCTTCAAATCTGCAACTCTATTCGTAGCGGTTTCCGACCTCCTTTCCTGTCTTTGTTTCTACTTTTAAACTTTCTGTTACGGCCCTCTGCTTTGTTCTCTGACACTTCGTTTCATTTCCCAGGTCTCTTCGTTTCGTCTTCCCTGCCTCTTCGTCATTTTTGGCCTTTGCTCGATGTCAAAACGTTTGATCTTCTCTCGTGAACTATAACTATCGATCCTGAAGTGTTATCATAGCCCTGACATCTTTGTGCCACGTGTTCTACGCTTTTCTACATGTTCTGTAATGGCCCATCATGAATCACGACAAAAAATAGCATGTCGCGATATCACGACATTTTATATCCGCAACTTTGTTATTCTTCTTGTATCGCGAAAATGAGACATGTCACGATATCGCGACATTTTTATACCCGTAGCCTTGTTCGCCCTCATGCATCGTGAAAATGAGACATGTCACGATATCGTGACATTTTTTTGTTTCAGGCCGCGTAGATGCAACCTGTCATGAAATCATGACATTTTTCTCTTTTGGGCTGTCTAGACGCAACCTATCACGAAATCGTGACGTTTTTCTCTTTCGGGCTATCTTGCTGCGCTTAACAGCAAAAACACGACATGTCGCGAAATCGTGACACTTTTCATTCTACACCATCTTGCTGCTTTCTGTCACGAAATCGTGACATATTTCCCTTGCTTAGCTTATCAGTCATTTTGAATCGTGAAAATGAGACATGTCGCGATTTCGCGACATCTTTCTATCTTTACCTCCTTTACCGCTGATAGATCGCGAAAATGCAACCTGTCATGATTTCGTGACACTTTCTTTCATTTGTTCCTTCCTCACTTTCCTACCACGAAAACCTGACATGTCACGATATCGCGACGTTTTTTTATCTTTGCCCTTCATCTCGTCTTCAGGTCGCGAAATGGCGACATGTCGCGATATCGCGACAACTTCGCATTGACTCTTCTCTTACTGCCTTTGACCATGATTTCATGACAAGTCGCGATATCGCGACATTTTTCCATTTTAGCTGTGAGACTGTGATATCGTGATTTTCCATTTTGGTGCATCTTGCTGATCTAGGCCACGAAAACATGACATGTCACGATATCGTGACATTTTTCACTTAGTCTTTCTCTCTCCTCTATGAACCGTGATTTCATGACATGTCACGATATCACGACATTTTTTGGTCAACACTTCTTCCTGCTTGCTTTGACCGCGATTTCATGACATGTCACGATATCGCGACATTTTGAGTCTTCAACTTGGTTCTTTGTCTTGCATCGCGATTTCACAACACGTCGCGATATCGTGACATTTTCTCATCATGTTGCATTCTGTTGCTCTTATCCATGAAAACATGACATGTCGTGAAATCGTGACACTTTTTTGTTCTACTGTACTTCACTTGTTTGGGCTGCGAAAACGTGACATGTCATGATATCGCGACACTTTTCATTCGACTGCACTTTTTCTATTTTGAACGGCAAAAAAGTGACATGTCGCGATATCGCGACACATTTTCATTTTTAGCCACGATGGAGCAACATGTCATGATATCATGACAACTTTTCATTTTTGGTCACGATGGAGCAACATGTCATGATATCACGACAACTTTTCATTTTTGGCCATGACGGAGCAACATGTCATGATATCATGACAACTTTTCATTTTTGGCCACGATGGAGCAACATGTCACGATATCGTGACAACTTATCATTTCTGCTTTTCTTTGCTCTTTTAACATCTGGGCCATTGCAATCTTCTTGGAAAGCGTGCAAAAAATGGGGGTCCCCAATTTTGGGGTGTGTTGTGGAGCAGCCACAACAAATGGTGACTCTGCTGGGAAATGCTCCTGAGCATTTCGGTGAGAACCTAACCTGAAATATACAAGCTTAGATACAAGCGTCAACACATAAAAGATAAACAAATGCCGATAGATCAAAAATACATGAACCATTAGAATCATTAAGTATTAGCTCGGTGTGTGCAATGTGTTCCATTTTCTATCGTTTGAAATTGATCCACATTCCATTGTCAGTTTTACATGAATGCATATGTGAGGTTATGAATGATTTGAGCCTGATAAATATGCTTAGAGATATAACAATCTGCTTTATAAAGGCTTTAAAACTTTTCAGTATCATATACAAACATTAAAATTATCAAACCCTCTTAGGATCAACTATATGTATAATGAATTGCTTTATTAGATCCCAAAGTTGGTTATGAGTCACTACTATCTTGAACCCATGTGCAAGTGAAAGTGAAATCAGAGCTTTGGGGAATCGGATTCCCAACCTAAGCGAGATGGGAGTTTAACCCTATCCTTACTACTATGATATGGAATTCATTACCTCACTTTGAGCAAAATGATTTAACCAGTTATGGATGAAATTGTCAAGCTAGTCTATCCGTTTGAGCAGTCAGTGGTCTTGCTTTAAACAAGACATGCTGCCACGCATGAGCATACTTAACCCCATAATCCATAATTTGGCTTCATTCATTCTTTTTCTTTTATTTCTTGGACCTTTGGGATGACTACCCATCCTTGCTAGGGACATGTAGTACGATCCTTCCAATCCAATATTAAGATAAAATGGGAAATATTAGTTAATTTTATTTCTTGGACCTTTGGGATGACTACCCATCCTTGCTAGGGACATGTAGTACGATCCTTCCAATCCAATATTGAGATGAAATGGGAAAAATTAGTTTTACTTTTATTGCTTGGACCTTTGGGATGACTACCCATCCTTTGCAGAGGACATGTAGTACGATCCTTCCAATCCAAGCTTTATGATGAAATGGGAAAAATGGAAGCTTTGGGGAATCAGATTCTCAACCTAAGTGAGATGAGAATTATGCCCTATCCTTACTACTCCATGTAGGTCAAATCAGAGCTTTGGGGAGTTGGATCCTCAACCTAAGTTCGATGAGGATTTAACCCTATCCTTACTACTCTAGTTTTAGGCTTTAAGCTTTTATGGGAGTGGTAAAAACCATTGTTTCAAGGATTATGTTGCATGATAGGATAGACACGAAATACTCCTTTCGCCTCACCTTTTCTTCCAAAGTCTGGTTTTGATCATTTTTCTCAAGATCCTCTTTAATGTGTATAGAATGTGCTTGGTTCAAGATAGTTCGGGCATCAGTTCCCAACCTTAGGATTTTTTTTTTTTTATGTTATAGAATAACCCTAAGAGGACTTGACATCTTTTAAATGATTGTATCTGAAATGCATATGCAACTAAGATGGCATGTATATGCAAAGTGGGATGTAATATGAATGCATTGCCTTTTGAATTGCGGATGGAGTATTGCCATAATTTGTAAAACTGACAACTTCATGCATCACAAGTTTCAAACGATATTATTTAAAATGTTTGTGTTACTTGCGGAGCTTTCTACAACACAATTCCAATGTTTCATATTTTCCTGATCTTAGGCATAAGTTGACATCTCAAAATTTTCTCCTTTTTTTTTTTTTAAAGACAAACCAAACATGTCCAGAGGACCAACACACAAACTTTAAATCCAAACCCAAATAGCAATCCCAAAAATGAAAACTTGAAAACCCACACCAAAAACCAAAAATTATATACACTATTGTACAAGATGGTGCAAAAATTTGGGCCATCCTTTGCCCGGATCCCAAATACGGTTAGCACATTTTGAAAGACATTGAACATTAGGCACATACCAAGCTTTGCAAAAATGCAAAAATAAAAGTAGGCCAAACAATATTCCAATTCCCATTATGCCTTTCTCACTCCGCCAACTTGCTTGGATAACGTTAGCAATTTCATTTGTGAAGTTTTAATTCATTGAATTGATAAGACAATAAATGGTTTTCAATATCTTCTTTTCTATTAATGAAAGTTTCCACTTCATAATTCGATTCATGATTTAAAACTAGGCCTTCCTTTTCAAATGTGAGATGTTGCAAACAAGAGCCTATTTCTAAAAGTCTTGAATTCAAATCATTTTCCAGGATTTTAAAGCAATCAAAATAATTCAAGACTTGACAAGCATCAACAAAATTTGACATTTCCCCATTAATGATATTAGCATCCAAAGGGACACCATGTAACCTATCACTTAAAATTTTTGTAGCTACTACCAAAGGTAAAGATTTCACCTTGTCATCCATACTCAACCCATCATGATTAAAATTTACCATAACTTGATGAGTGTTAGTAGCCTTTTCTTTTTTCTCGTTGTCTTCTTCATCATCCAATACCTGTTCAAAAACACCAAAGTTAGGCACCCAATCAAACATACGTCCATCCTTTTCAAAACAAGAGCCTAGTTTTTCAAGACATGTGTCGCGTGACACCCTTTCGTGATCAATGGCTTGAGTTGCCTCGAAATCCACATTTTCATTAGGATCATCAATAGTATCAAACCCACACCACTTAGGTTTTGTAATTTCATCATTTTGAGATGGCATAGACATTGTAGAATCAATAGGTGGATCAAGATTTTTGATTTCTTGCCCCTCAAGGGGAACAAAAACAATTGATTCTCCTTCTTCATCCCTGGTAGTAGAATCATTATCCTTCTCCAACCTTTGATGAGATTCCAACCCTTCTTCCAAAACATTCTCAGATTGCACAGGACTTGTAATATCCTCATATGAAAAGGCAATTGTATTATCCTGTATATCAATAGGCACACAAAATTCATCAGAAGGTTTGGAGTGAGCATACTCTTCCCAAGAATCATAATGATCATCTTTCAAAATCAAATTGTGATGCTCAACTATTTCTTCATCATCTTTTAATTCATCAACATGTTTCTCATCAAATTTATCTTCACCTTCCTTAGATGGTTCAATTACTTCCAAAATTGGGTTATTGCTTGTATTCAAATTGATAAGGCTATCATAATCCACATGTGTAACCCATGATTCACGTTTAACATAATTTGGAAGGTGTGAATTTTTTGGGCCATTACTTTCAACAATGTCATCCAATGTGTCATCCGAAACAGATTCATCCTCATAGAATTCATCTTTTGGTGAGTCAAGGGTTTCCAATCTATCACATGTTTCAATACTAGTTGGATCTAGTACTCCTCCCTTGCCTAAAATCATATTATTATGAAAATCATTGAAATTGATTTTAGAAACATATTTTGAATCAAGATGAGTATTTTGAAGTTGATTCATACTTAAGAAAGATGGTTGATCTTGCATAGTAGGTTGAGGATTTTGAAATTGATTGAAACTTGGGAATGATTGTTGATTCTGAAATTGATTCAAACTTGAACTCGGTTGAGGTGGATAAATCATTGGGTGGGTAAAGGAGGTATTAAATGATTGAAGATTATATGATCCAAAACCCACACCATAATTTTGACAACTCAATTGTTGCTCAATTGCCATTGCTTGAGTATAGGCTTGTGACAAAGATGTGATTTGAGGCATCCCTCGCAAATATGTGGAAATGGGTGGGTCAAGAGCATTGACGTATATTTGGAGAGCCATTTCTTCTCGAAGAGCATAAAATGTCACTAATTGAGTATATAATCCAAAGAACCTTTCAGAAAATGACTTCACATTTTCACTCGGTTCTTTTCTAATATAGACCAATTGATTGTACATGAGGATTGGGTCAACTCGCTTTTTGTTGAATTGATTAAGAAATGTTGCCTCTAGTTGAGCCCAAGAAGTGATAGACCCTAAAGGTAGACTTGTAAACCAATCATATGCCACTTTGTCCAAGGTGTAAGGGAACATTTTACAAACAACATCATCATACCAAATTGTTAAGTGATTCACAACAAATTTGAATGCTTGAATATGTTCTTCTGTAGTATTTGTCCCATTAGACAAAAATCGAGGAAGACATCTCTCAAAACCAATGGGCAAATAATGTTGAACTCCCGGTATGTTCAATGGGCTACCTGTCATCCACGGTGTAAACATAGCCATTAGTGAATCTTAAAGAATATAACTTTAATACCCAAAAAAAAATTTTTTTTTTTTTAAATCAAATCAAATCACATTATTCCTGTATGAACAATCAAAGCGTTAGAATAGTGCATAGCAATTCATGTCCTCCTTTTAACAGTACAAAGTTGTATTGTTAAAAGAGGGCTAAAGATAATAATCAATAGGGCATGAAATATTCAAAATTTAAATCCCTATAGCACTTAAATCACACTGAAATAAACCCATTCAGGCCCTCCTTCTAGCGCCAATATGTTGAGTGGTGTTAGACTAGTCTGGCAGAAAATTTCTCCTTACCATCCTGCGAATCTGTTGAGTGGTATTTTCACCCAATTGTGAAAGTACACACTCTCCTTTAGGATTTGGGTTCCAAATCCCCTCTTGCAAAGAAATTAAACAAACAACTTCTCCAAGGTCTCCGCTATATTAGCATTTGCATATGTGTATTGGTAATCTCAAATAAAGATATTCAATTTAAATGCTTGGAACACCTTAGTGATTGCAAGTAATTGTAAACAAGGGGCAATGTTGGTTTATTTCATCATGAAGCTTTAGTGATTGTTCATTGTTTTTTTTTTGGATTTTGTAATTTTTAAATGTTTATTTTAAATAAGTTAAACTTTCTGGAAAAAAATGAAAATGAAATGCAAAAAAACTAAAAATAAAATACACTCAGTATGATGCTATCCTATTTTGACAAAACCGAAGATGTGAGGTCTCCATGCATGCAACCTAACCTATTGGACTTGCAAAACATGCACAATCCCCATAGACTAAGTGCTGGTTCCTAGGGTACGAAATAAAAGTTTCAGATTTCAAATATTCGCCTAATGTAACCCAAAAAAAATTGCATTTAACATTATCTATCTATTCAAAACCTAAAAGAAAAGGGAAAGAATAAACATTAAATCCATAGCATGCAAAGAATATCTCCTTCTTTCTTGCCCACAAGATGCAAATTTCTGAACACTTCATGCATTAAAAATATGTCATTTTACAATAGCAGAATCTCTGGTTTTCACAAACCAGTCTATGGAAGAGAAACAACTCAAACAGGCCCAGAATGGCCTTCTCGCCTTCAACTCTGCAACTCTACTCGTAGCGATTTCTGACCCCCTTGCGTGTCTTCACTTCTGCTTTTAAACTTTTGACCCCCTTGCATGTCTTCACTTCGCTCTATGACGCTTCGTTTCATTTCCCAGATCGCTTCGTTTCGTCTTCCCCGCCTCTTCATCATTTTTGACTTTCTGCTCGACGTCAAAATGTTTGATCTTCTTTGTGAACTATAACCGTTGATCCCGAAGCGTTATCATAACCCCTACACCTTTGTGCCACGTGTTCAGTGCTTCCCCGCATGTTCCATAACGGCCCATCATGAATCGCGACAAAAAATAGCATGTCACGATATCGCGACATTTTTATACCTGTAGCTTTGTTATTCTTCTTGTACCGCAAAAATGAGACATGTCACGATATCGTGACATTTTTATGTCAGCAGCCTTGTCCGCCTTCATGCATCGCGAAAATGAGACATGTCACGATATCGTGACATTTTTTTGTTTCGGGCCACGTAGATGCAACCTATCATGAAATCACATCGTTTTTCTCTTTCGGGTTGTCTAGACGCAACCTGTCATGAAATCGTGACATTTTTCTGATCACACCGTTTTTCTCTTTCAGGTTGTCTAGATGCGCACTTAGCCACGAAAACATGACATGTCGCGAAATCATGACACTTTTCATTCTGCACCATCTCGCTGCTTTCTGTCATGAAATCGTGACATATTTCCCTTGCTTAGCTTATCAGTCATTGTGAATCGCGAAAATGAGACATGTCACGATTTCGCGACATCTTTCTATCTTTACCTCCTTTACCGCTGATAGATCACGAAAATGCAACCTGTCACGATTTCGTGACACTTTCTTTCATTTGTTCCTTCCTCACTTTCCTGCCACGAAAACCTGACATGTCACGATATCGCGATGTTTTTTTATCTTTTCCCTTCATCTCGTCTTCAGGTCGCGAAATGGTGACATGTCGCGATATCGTGACAACTTTTGCATTGACTCTTCTCTTGCTGCCTTCGATCGTGATTTCATGACAAGTCGCGATATCGCGACATTTTTCCATTTTAGCCGCGAGACCGAAACATGTCGCGATATCGCGACATTTTTCCATTTTTGTGCATCCTACTGATCTGGGCTACAAAAACATGACATGTCGCGATATCGTGACATTTTTCACTTAGTCTTTCTCTCTCCTCTATGAACCGTGATTTCATGACATGTCGCGATATCACAACATTTTTCGGTCAACACTTCTTCCTGCTTGCTTTGACCGTGATTTCACGACATGTCGCGATATCGCGACATTTTGAGTCTTCAACTTGGTTCTTTGTCTTGCACCGCGATTTCACATGTCGCGATATCGTGACATTTTCTCATCATGCTGCATTCTGTTGCTCTTAGCCATGAAAACGTGACATGTCATGAAATCATGACACTTTTTCGTTCTACTGTACTTCGCTTGTCTGGGCCGCAAAAACGTGACATGTCACGATATCACGACACTTTTCATTTGGTTGTACTTTTGCTATTTTGAACCGCGAAAACGTGACATGTCACGATATCGTGACACCTTTTCATTTTTGGCCGCGATGGAGCAACATGTCGCGATATCGCGACAACTTTTCATTTCTGGTCGCGACGGAGCAACATGTCGCGATATCACGACAACTTTTCATTTTTGGCCGCGATGGAGCAACATGTCACGATATCACAACTTTTCATTTTTGGTCACGACGGAGCAACATGTCGCGATATCGCGACAACTTTTCATTTCTTGCTTTTCTTTGCTCTTTTAACATCTGGGCCACTGCAATCTTCTTGGAAAGTGTGCAAAAAATGGGGGGTCCCAAATTTTGGGGTGTGTTGTGGAGCAGCCACAACATAACTCCTTTTGATGGTTCATATGTTCATCACTTAACACAAGAAATTTAACTTTGGATAAAATTGTTGATATCATAATTTGACTATAATGTTTCACATTTCCATTATCTACATACATACACATACTCAAAAATAATAAATTAAATTCTTCCCTTGGTGAGGGACTTAAACTCCACAATCACTTCCTATGAAAAACCATTATATTTTTATAACTTCATTAAAAACATCAAACTTCAATTAATAACATGACACTTTAAGACACCACCAACTTTAAATTTTAAAATTTCCATGTACCCTAGGACTTTTAACATGACTAAAGGATACATAAGTGTCACATGAGTGATAAGTGGACTTGAACAAACCAACTTGTGCTCTTTTGGATACACATAAAGTTAAGATTAAAAATATAAACCATTTACAATTTGATGGATCCTTTTCAAGACATGCAAGCATTTCAAATTTACACTTGTACTCCTCTACACTCAAAATTCTACATGTCCTTCACTTAGCATGGAATGCATTGATGTGTCATTATCTTCATACATTATGTATCTATGTTACCTTTTTTTTCATGTTGTATATTCTTTCATTTGTTCTAACGGCATATTTTACCATCAATATGTCTCCTATGTTGGCATCTTCCTAGACTTTTTTGCTATCTTTGATCTTGATATTCAAAGGTAGACTACCATATATGACTATGCATTTTGTTTGGGGTTATATATCAATACCTTAAAATAATTGAAGCATGCCTACACACATAAACCTCCACACTCAAGATATCACACATGGAACCTTCCTACAAGCTAAAGTTCTAACAAGAGACAATGAATATTTGAATATGTCTTTCATCTCCATGCAGAGTTCAAATGATATTATTCTATAATACCTTATAGATTACAAGGGTGGTCCTAATTTCAATCACATAAATCTCTAGATTGTAAGTCCTACTCTTGACAATAGTTGTTGAATTTCCCCAGGGAACCCATATCACCAAAATATTTTATATTCCCCATAAACCTCACTCAACATTGCAAATAAATATTTCTTCCTCTTGAAGGGCTTACAATATTTTGTTGGCATGCAATGCCATTAGTCTCACAAATGAGAATATAAAATAGAGTAAAAGAAAAAATTTAATTCCTTCAAATTCTAAATCACACATGATCTTTGTGCAAATAATTGTATCGTAAAATTTTCTATAATAACTTTGCAATTAAATAGCAAAAAAATGTGGGACTTTGCTCAATGTTTTGAATTAAATATATCTCCCTCATTATGATACATGATCACAAAATCAATGTAAACCTTGGCATTTTCCCTATATTTGGACTCTAAATTCAATAAGATCTAGAAAATAAACTCATCACACTTGAGTTCTTGGAGCTTTTGAAAATTCAAATATGATCTTCATATATTACCATTTAGATCCCACTACTAGATTAGCTCAAGGTAGGACAATATTTCAATTAATCAAATATGTACTTAGAAAATTCAATATACGATACTTGTTTCAACAAAGAATCAAAATATATTGTTGATTGAACCACCCAAAAACTCCTATGGACTGTAATTATAACATACATGTTAGTAGAAGTGACCTTTAGACTTAGGTGTCAGGCTCCACATAATTATTCTTAGTAACTATCATCCCATGAAGGAATATTCCTAATATTTATTCTTCCTAACAATGTTAAAGATTCTTTTGTGTTGGCCTCTTCATCATTTTCAAGTTTTCTTGCAAACTCAATACTCCAATATCTCCTAGTTGGAATACTTATGTTTATTATTTGTAGTTGTCTTCGTGAATATACTTTGTAGGTTATATTTAACTCCCAAAATCCCACGTACTTGAAAACACACTCTTATATGCTAGTACTTGCAATAGATTCCCATCCTATATACCTCTAGATTATTCCTCCTACACTTGTGCCTTCATTGGCATCTCTTGTTCATTGTCTACTTCATCATGATTGTTGTCTTCATAGTCTCCATAAACATGTCCACTAATTTGATCTTTTTTAACACCTTATTCATCTATATAAGTTTCATCATCACATGTAATACGAATACGAACATTGATGGCACCATATTTAAAATTTATCATTTTCAGTACTCTAGCCAGTGCTCTCTCCATCTTCACAACTCCTCTATTACATGATCTTTGTAGTCAATTCTATTTTTCTCATTCATAAATAATAGAATATTTAACCAATTCTCGCTTCCCTCTTCTCAATGGGACTACATGTTTTGAATATTTGGTGCTAGGACTTATTCTATCACCTAGAGAATCTCATATTCTCTTGTATTCAAGTATATTCATCCAAGGATGGACTTATTATGTTTACAAACTAATTACTCAAGACATTACACAACACTTTATCTTATTATGTTTAGATATCAAGCATATAATACAACACTATCATCCATGGTCTAATAAGATCATATTACAAATATTTAACATTTAGTTGAGAGATTTTGGAATTTAAATCCATGGAACTATAGTGGTGGAGATAATCATAGTTATTCTCACTTTTGGCATCGCCATAAGCACCTTAAGTCATTTCCTTATAAAAATAAATATAAGACAACTTGTGTTCCTAAATTATCTTCAGCTTTTTTATTTCAAAATATAAGTGTCCTGAAGCTCATTTTATGTTATACATGTATATTTATTATTGTTGTATAATTTTAGCACTTCATAGCTTTGATAGTAATTTTATAATCCTTTATGCATAGTTATTTGGTCTTGAGTTATAATTTTAATATACAACTCAAAATTGCAATGTTGACTATCTTTATTATTAGCTTAGGACCCTAGGTTAGGACGGTTAACCCTTGAGCATTAGGGTTATGTTTTGTTACTTTTTTAGACTATAAATAAAATATTGGTGATGTAGTTGTACCATCATCATTTGTCTAGTCTTCTATTGCATCTAGTGCATATAAGGGACTTAACCCTCTCTAAGTGGATTGGATGCATCTAAGATATGGAATCTAAAAGGTATATGAGGGTAAAAAATATATTTAGAAACTCTTTTAATTAGATTTATGTACTTAAATTGGGTAATAGTTTTCAAAAACATATTGCTCTCAATATTTCAATGTAATTTTCCTTTATAATATTTTGAACTAGGCACAATCATTCACATTCCCCAAACCCAAAAAATGCCTTAGGTGCATTGGGACCTATTTTTTCCATTGCACAACATACCCCAATTGGGGACCCACTTGAAGTTTTGGGTTTAATTTGAAATTTTTTCTTGCATCAAGATCTTTAATTATTTGCTTGCACCAAGATTTTTTTTTAATTTTGATTACATTGAGGTTTTAAAATTGTTGGCATTTTTGCATCTTGAAGACTTGGATTTAGTTGCAGTGATTTGGATTGAATATTTTTGAATATTTGCATCTTAATTGCATTATTTTAAATCAAATATTTTAGAAAATTTAAATTTTAATGGTTTTTCCTAAGATTATAAAAAATTAAATTTCATTTTAGGGTTATGCAAATTTCATCACTTTTGCCCTACAATTTGATGTAAAATTAAAATGGCCATAACTTTTACCACAAAAATCCATTTGAGTTGATTCAAAAACTGGTGGAAATATATTGAAATCCTCTTAACAATGATACTAGATTTGTAGAAAATTGGATGCTATTTTTTTCTAGAAATAGTAGTTTCTTGAAACAACTTGTAAATTTCTAAATGCTATATCTCTTGATCCAAAGTGAATTTTTGAGTTTTCTCAATGGATTTGGATACCCATTTGGCCTATTTAGATGCTTGCAAATTTTCACAATATTATAGTCACTTTGAATTTTACCTTATTTTTCTACTATAGGGCTATTCTAAGCCTTCAATCATGCATTAAATTTTATTATCCTACATCATATCAGATTTGGAACCAACTCTTATTCAAGTATAAACTTACCTTTTTTTTTTTATAGCTTTCATTCACCTTCTTTAAATTCAAATTGAAAATGGAGGCAAAAGATACTTGAATTCAAATAATATAAACCACAAAGTCATCTAGGCGCCAAAGCTTCAAAGTTAAGTCATGATGTCATCCACAAAATGGCTAAGACACATTTTTTTTTACTCTTAAAATTCCTAAAGTCTAAAGATGTGCACAAATCTACATTGGAAATTAAGCATGATAAAATTCGTGCAATTTTTTAAGATTTGATGATGCGTGTGAGTGAATGTATGAGGTATTACATCCAAGGGTATGCATCAAATTTCTCTTATTGGATATTAAGTGCATAGATTTTCAAGGTCAAACATACTAAAATTTGTGCATCTTTTTAAGATCTAAGGGTGTGCACAAATCCACATTAGAGAGAAACTCATTTTATGGTGCGTATTAATCTATTTGTACCAAATTTTAATACTTAGATCAACAAGTTCAAGCATGTTAAATTTTGTGCATTTTTCTAAAATCTAAGGGTGCGCATCAATCAATATTAAATCTAGTGGTAGGCACGCACCATAATCTACCTAATTTTAAAACCAAGGAAATTTAATTTCATTCACATTCTTCAATGTTAAACCCTAGGTCATAATAATTAAAATGTTCCTAAGGTTTTAGTCCAAAAATTTAATGCTAAAGATTAAAATTAAAAACCTTGCAAGTTCTAAAATCTAAAGGTGCGCACAAATCCACATTTGAGAAAAAATTCATCGTATAGTGTGCATCAAATACCTTTGCTGAACATTACAAATGCAAGTAAAATATCACACATTAAAGGTCGTACATATCTTCAAAGTTGAGTTTTACACATTAATAAACCCTAAATACAATGGTGTGCACACATACAATAGAGAAATTACACCCAAATTTATGTCAACACTCTTTTATGTTAAATATTGTACAAATTTCTTAATCTTAATAACACACATTGATTGATTTAAAATCATGTGGTGCACACTAATTCTTAGTGGTCACCCTTTAACAAGTCCAAGTATTTGTGGTCAAAGAGATAAACATTGAGCTTATCGATAAAAATTAACGGAGTGCATTAATCAAATTTAGATCCAAGAGCATGCATTCATTTTAAATATCGTTATTTAATTTGATGCTACTGCCCTTATAATAAAAACCCAAGAAACTTCACAAAATTCAATGATACACATGGATTGGTTTTTAATCTAATACCACACATTTTTAGAGATGCTCACTGGTTAATTGAAGAACACAATCTTATACTGAGATGGGGGGTGAACAATATAAGGTAAACTTTTACTTTTCTTTCCCAAATAATATTTTTTAATGTTATCAATTGCATTATCAATAGCAGTAATAAATCAATGCATAAATCATCACACACATGAGAGACACAGATTTAACATGGTTCACCCAATGTGGTTACATCCATAGAGAAAATATTTCTTATAAATTTTCTCAACAAATATCTTGAGAACCAGTTCCCTATTACAATGTTTATGGACCTTTGTCCAAAGGAGATACCAATCCTCTATGCTAAATTTCATGGACCTCTATCCATAGGAGACCTCTATCCCCACTGATTTGATTTTGGATCTCTATCCATAGGAGACCTCTATTCCCACTAATCTAATTTATGGATCTCTATCTATAAGAGACCTCTATCCCCACTGCTCTAATTTATGGATCTCTATCCATAAAAATCTATCCCCTTTGTGTTGGTTTGTAGAACTCTATCCATAGGAGACTCCTCTCCTTTGCTATGGTTCATGGAACTCTATCCATAGGATACTCCTCTCTTTTGATCTGGTTTGTGTAACTCTATCCATAGGAGACTCCTCTTCTTTGCTCTAGTTCATGGAACTCTATCCATAGGAGAACTCTATTCCCTTTCTAGTCTGGTTCATAGAACTCTATCCACAGGAGAACTCTATCCTCTTGTTGGTCTTGTTTGTGGAACTCTATCCACATGAGACTCCTATCCTTTGCTTTGGTCACTTCCAAAGTTGGTACACACCTATGCTTTGACTCTAATTTAAGCCTACTCATAAGACTTACTCATCTCTACACACAGATCTATCCAAAACTTTTTTCAAGTCTTCTTACAAATCTACTCTCAACATTGTCCCAAATCTGCACACATTACATGCACAAATCTATTTTCAAACTTGCTTTAAGTCTTCTCATAAGACTTCCTCAAATAATCCTCAAACCTACTTCAAGTATTCTCGTAATACTTTCTCAAATCTACCTCAAACCTGCTTCAAGTCTTCTCACCGTAATTGCTCAAATCTACCTCAAACCTGCTTCGAGTCTTCTCACAAGACTTTCTCAAATCTGCTTCAAACCTGCTTTATGTCTTCTCACAAGACTTGCTTAAATCTACCTTAAATCTGCTTCAAGTATTCTCAAAAGACTTGCTCAAATTTACCATAAATAATTCTGCTCTGCTCTACTCTAATACATGCTCAAAACAACTCATAGTACATGCTCAACCAATCCCAAATTTTGCACACAAATGATATTCAAAATAATGCTTATAAAATGCTTTCTTTAACTAGGTAGTTCAGACATATTCTTCCTAGAATTCATTTGACCTCTTGAACATATAGAGAATGATATGAACTATCAAATACCCAATATGTTCTTCACATTCACATATTTTGCATTCATCAAATCAGATCTCTACTTATTGCAACTCCCTTTCAATTCAAATCAAACTAGTGTATAACTTTACTTCATAAAATGGGTTTATATTCCTTGTAAATTTATTCTTAAATATCAAACACAATAATGCACAAATTGCTTCACAAAACTGGTCTCTAAAACTTGCCCATTCATATTCAATGTCATTCACATCAGTGCCCAAATGCTTCACAAATTCCTTCAACAAGAATGCATAATTTTTTCTTAAAAACCCTAGCACAAGTGTTTCCAAATTATTTCAACAAGGATGCACAATTTATTTTACAAACCCTAGATCAAATATTTCCAACAATTCACATATATAATCCTTATTTCTCCACCTTAAGATTCATCAATATTTACTCAACCAAACACCTTAAAGAAGGAATGATATCACCATACCTCTTAACTTGCTTTGATGAAGAAATACCCTCAAAACCTGTCTCAAAATATTCTTTTATGCCACTTCAAGGGTTAGTTAGCATAACACTTTTTCAACCATCCACATGAAAAACACTCCTCAAAAATGTGCTCAAAGATATTACTTTAGAACTCCCTTTAATTTCTCAAAACAAGGTTTTTTAATCAAAGAACAAAACCCTTCAAACTTTATTTCACCATGCAGAAAACACACAATAATTAAACCACACAACACCTTATAACTCCTACTTATAAAAGCCAAAAATAATTTTCAATGTCATCACAAAAAAACCCTAAATTTTAGAAATGGAGGCAAAAGTTCAAAAGTTTAAAAGTTATTATTTGTAGGTTTAATTTTTTTGCACCCCTTTCCTCTAGTCTAATGGATCCATGCCTCAGATGGGAATGGGAAAATGATAAAGCTACACCTCGGATGAGGGACACTTGAGTTGTGTCCTCTTTGGTTATTTGTCGACAGATGGTGGGTTCACCAGGATGTGTTTGGTGGCAGCTTTCAATCCTAGGATAGAAATGAGTTTGATGTGTTCGTTTTAGTTTAAAATCACTCAAATACCTAGGTTGGCTAGGATGAAATTAAACTATTCTATATGCAAATTGTGATTTATATGTAGATAGTAAACAGAAATGAACTCTAAATGTAATGCTTGAAAGAAAATAGAATGATCTTACCTAGTTCTGGATGTCTAATGAAGATTCAGCTTATTGAAGCAATCCATATCATCTTTGATTTTGCAAATTCATCTTCAATTGAACAAAATTGATTGCAATTTTACAGGTTCATTTGTAATTGCACAGATTCATCCGAAATAAGATGAGATCATTCAGACGAAATCGTTTGAGCTGATTTCGTTAGAAACCTGCACCTGAACAAATGGATGCCAAAATAGGGGAAATATAATACAAAATACAATTTAATGGACACAAAAACTCTAATTAAATGCTTAATAGGTCCTAAAAATAAAATTTGATCTGAAGTAAATGAAATACCTTTATGTTCTAAAACAGAATTGATCCTAGAATGTAGAATATCATTAAAATGAGGTGAACACAAGATGCAATACAAAATATAAACTAAATTAATGCAATATGATTGATTGAATTGACATAAAATTTATTCCAATTTTTATGTGATGATTCTAAGTTGAATCATGCAACTGATTACTATGGTTACCCCTCCGGGTTTAATCCAAATTGGTCATTTGGTAAAAAGGTGGAAGAGTTAAATTATTTAAAAGTGCATTTTTAATATATATTTTTAGAAAATAGGGTAAAACCTAATTTCATTTTTATTTTTACTTTTACCATTCGAGAGCTCTGAAGCAATATAAATGATGGAGACTGAGCATCGAGTGATTGCGGTGCGGTGAGGGATGCGGGTAAGGTTTCTAATATTTTCTAAAATATTATTAGATTAAATTTTTAGGTTTAAATTTAATTAATTTTGGATTTTAGGGCATCACGGTCATATTTCACCGTGTTGACAAAATCGAGGTGATCTTGATGAGATCGTCTCAATTTTGATAAGAGCATCCTGATTTTAGCAAGATCGTACCACTCAAACTTGATGAATTCAGGATGATCATGTCCAATGAGGGATGATTCGGCTATTAGGGCCGAATCATACAGGGTGGGATGATTTCATCGAAACAAGGACGATCTCATAAAATTAGGGATGATATCATCCAATAGTGGGCGATATCAAAAAATTGTTAGGTGATTTTGATTTGTTGATTTTATTGATTTTCTTATGATGTACTAATATTAATTTTTGTTGTTTGTTTTGCAAGAGTTGCTAAAAATTTTGGAGTGGAAATATGGTGGTTTAAGAGATGATTTGGTCACACTGACCCAGGAAGAGAGGGATACCTTAGAGGCAATGGGACTGCAACATGTGGCAGAGATGCCACATGTTCCTATAGAAATGGGGCTATTGATAGCCCTTGTAGAGAGATGGTATCCAGAGTCATCCTGCTTTTGGCTATCGATAGGGGAGATGACTCCCACTTCGAAGGATGTATGGAGGATTTTACGGATCCCCATATAGGGCATATTAATTGCTGCTTCGACCAGTCATGGTCGAGATATGCTGAGGTTAGCTGGCAATGCTAGCTTCGTTCTAGAGAAGGGAAAAATGAACATTGAGACTTTGTGATATACAGACAAAGTATCCGCCTTGACTAAGGTTTTGGCTGGGGTGGTGGGTAGCTTATTGCTATGCCACTAGAGTGGATGCAAAGTACCATGGCTACTGTCAGATGTCATCTATGACATAAGAAAGCATAAATATATGTTTTCTTGGGGGTCGTATGTTCTATGCCGCTTGTATAGGATTCTTCATGGGATCATGTATAAGAGAGGAAAATGCATGGTGTTGACTTTGCTCCTCCAAGTCTGGTGTTGGGAGCACATCGTAGTAAGGTGACCTATGGGGCTACCATTGATAGGGGTTGATCAAGATAGGCCCATGATGTTCTACTGGTGGCTACGTAGAGGATCACATAGGTGATTAGATTTACCTACCTCGAGCAGGCTTATTGATGATATTACTGCTGATCATATTACCTAGAGGCCATGGAGAGGGCTTCCAAGATGGTATGATTATGGATATGAGTTGAATCATATCATATGAGTCATTTGGATGAGGTTAGAGTAGGGTGAGATAGAGCTCCATCGATATTATTGAGTCCTATGTCAGTTCGGGATCCAGTAGGGGATTCTGACTATGAGAGATTACGAGTTTTCTAGGATAATGCGGGATGCCATGATATTGAGTGGGACCCCAGACATGCAGCATTTCATGAACCATAATGAGTATGATTCCCCATCTAGCCAGTAGATGGGTATTATGTAGGGGTTGTTATGGGTTATTATGCATGGTACACTATGATTCACCCACCACGCATGACTCAGTTGTAGGGACCGATGCGCATAGTCATGCAGCAGATGGTACAACAGTGATAGATTGCAACATAGGGAGGGCTAGAAAAAAGTGGATGGGCACCTCCTGTATAGAGGAGGGTTAGGATGCAGGGTGGACATGTGATCCCCATGGGTGCTCATCAGATACAAAGGGTACATCCTAGGGACAGGCAGAGGAGGGAGAGATCTTCTCCTTCGTAGGCAAATAGGCCACCTTCACCCGATAAGGGCAAGGATGTGTATGTGGGAGAGAGTAGTGAGATGGTAGCTCTTAGGGTGGAGAATTCCATACTACGAAGGTAGGTGCAAGGTCTCCAAGTGACAGAAACTACACTATGAGGACAGGTACAGAGCCTACAGGCAGAGGTCCTATGGCTCAAGGTGAGAGGAGGAGAAGCTAGTGCCTCAAATTTGGTGCAGTCTATGTCACAGACTGCATTTTATCATGGTATGTACTATGTGCTTACCCCCAAGGGCTATAGAGAGGATTTTCCTGCAAACATAGTAGGACCTATTCAAGTTGGATTGTCATCCAGGAGTTAGTCGAGGATGACTTCGAGGACTAAAACTATGAAGGTATTTATGCGACCACCTCCTCTAGCTCCTGGAGGTGGAGGAGATGAGGCGGAGAGCTCAAGAGGCTCTAGGGGATAGATATATGAGATGTATATAGTTTTTGTAGATTTTGTATGATGATTGAGTATGTCGAGTCATATATTGTGGCATACCAATCGAGATGATCGATGTATATATTTTGATGATGATATATATAGATATGTTTTTGTGATGTGACTTATGTTTGTAATGATGCTTTATGGATTTGTATTTTCATATGATTGCATGTCTTGAATATTTATGGTTTTCTCATGCTATAAAATTAAATGAAATAATGTGTTGTGACAACAAAATTGTGGATGAAAATTAAGATAGAAAAAGACTTTTAACAATAAACCGCGAAGGATGTAGATGTTGTGACATGACCACTTGATGGAGTCACTGCTCGCTAGGTCATTAAGTTGATCCTGTTATGGGTAATATTGCAAAAGTAGTTGTTTTTGCTTAAGAGTAATTCTTAAGGCTTTTGGTGATGAGAACGTAATGATGTTTTGATGTTGTTTTGGAACAAGATTTCAAATAACTTTAAGCATGAAAACATGAGAGAATTATTTGTGTTTAAGCATAGAATTCCTAAGTGTGATGGGCAATTTAATGTGTACTTAGGAATCACAAATAGAAATGATAAATATGGTAAGATGGTATGAAAATTTTATTTTTCACTGAAGCATGTTTTTGCAAAGAATAATTAAGTCACATGTTTTTATAGGTTTATGAAATGCTTGTGGGCACAAAAAATTAAAATGATGACTTGCGCTAGCATAGAATTCTAAATTATGGAATTATACCATCATCGTGAAAATCATAATGAAAGAAAATATGATGTTTTATTTGATAATTTTATGATGGGTACAAAATTTGTAAATATGACTTGCGCTAGGCATAAAATTCCAAATTGGTTACGAATTATACCATCATCACGAAAGTTGAAATTGCAACAGTTTTATTGCATGGTTTTTTTATGAGAAATAGAAAATAAGATAAATATGACTTGTGCTAGGCATAAAATTCCAAGTTGGTTCAGGAACTATACCATCATCACAAAAGTCAAAAATTTTGATGAAATTTTATTGCAAGATTTTGATAAAAAATAAAATTAAAGTTTTTTTAAAAGATTGCGAAATTGACTTACACTAGGCAAAATTCGCAAGTATGAAAGTTTTGAATTTATAATTTCTTGAAAATGATGCCATCATAATGAAGTCAATGTTTTTGTAAGAAATAACTATTTTGAAAAGAATAATGGATACTTTTTTAAAAATTTCAAAGTCATATTTTAATTTATTTCAAAGAGAAATTTAAATTTATCAAGAACCAATGTATGCAAATGTGATTTCATTACCCATTTTGATTTAACATAATAACACAAAATATCTCAAAGATCAACTGTGTGTGCTTTGTAATGTTCGTTTACCGATTTTGAGTAAGGTATTTTGATGCAAGCAATTTGAATGAACCAATGTGTGTGATATTGAAGATTCATTAACCATGATTTTTGTGCATGTAACCGTACCAAACTACTATGTAAGTTAGGTCATCAAAAGTTAGCTAATCCACAAGTGGACACAGATCTGTATAAAATAAAGTCGCTAATGTGACAAACATGTCACCACGCGAAAAGGAATTACCCAATGTCAAGCAAGTTGGGCACAAATCACCTGTTATGGGGCTTACCTCATGATTTTCAAATAATTGAGAATTCCAAGGATTCAAGCTCATTCACCCTTCTTTTATTTCAAAGGGTATGGGGGGATTTTATTGCTTTTATTTTTATATTTTCATGTTTTTTCTGATTTTTCTTGATTTTTGACTTTTGATATTTGATATTTCTTGGATATTGCTTGGATTTCTTTTGCATATTTCTCTTTTGCTTTCTTTTTTTTACTTTTCTTTTGATTTTTCTTTCTATTCTAGGGATACTTGCTCAACTTAGATGTGGAGCAAGGGATTTTTATTCCGGGTAGGGGTGAGCTTTTCCTTTTGCCAATTCTCAAAGATTCTAGACCATGCACATGATAGGATAGCAGGGGAAACTTTTCACTTAAGAGACCATAGCTACTGTGTAGTATCATTTTTCAAACTTACAAAAAATTATTTTAATATGTAAAAGTGGACTTGATTCAAGTAAATAGCGAGATCAGTTCCCAAAACTCAAAATATTATTTATTGCAATAGTGCTTCGATATAAGAGATATTTATAGTTATAGTGCTAAGATCAAAATATTTATTCATGTGAATTTGAAGTGCATGGTCCAAGATAAATTCTAAATTTATCTGAAACAAAGGAAAATATAACTGCAAAATTTCAAAATTTGGTAATGCAAATGAACATGTTTTTGATTGTTTTTATAACTTTATGATTTTTATTTGATTTTTAGAGTTTTATACAAATTGCTGAAATGAGAAATTATATACAATGTGAATATTTTTTTTTGATAATTTTGAATTTCTTATATGAATTGTTGAAATGAGAAAACATATACAATTATGTACAATTATGAGACTTTGAATTTAAGCATGATATTGTTAATATGCATAATTTTCATGGGTTCCTTGAGATATTTTCCATCCAAGGTTGCCAATCGATATGCACCCAATCCAAATTTAGCAGTGATGATGTATGGTCCAATCCAATTGGGCTAAAATTTGCCTTTATTATATTTAGTGGCATTAGTGTTCTTTTTATTTTCTTTTAAGACTAGGTTGCCAACTTCGAAATATCAGTTATGAACTTTCTTTGAATATGCTCTTTTGAGCTTGTTTTGATAGGCACAAAGATGTTCCAGAGCATTGATGCGCTTCTCATCTAAAATCTCAAACTGACTGAATCTGCCAGCACGATATTCATCTCCTACTTTAGTATCTTGAAGTAGCACAGCAAAAGAAGGAACTTCTAGCTCAAAAGGAAAGATAGCTTCAACACCGTAAACCAAAAAAAAAGGTGAAGTACCTATGGGAGTATGAACACTGGTTTGATAAGCCCATAGAGCAGGATATAATTGCATATGCTAGTCGTAGCTTGATTTGTTAACCAATATTTTGAGAATTTTAATCAATATTTTATTAGATGCTTCTGCTTGGCCATTACCCTGGGGATAATAGGGAGTGGACCAATGATGTCGAATTTTATATTTCTAACATAATTTCTTTACATATTTATTTTTGAAACAAGTTCCATTATCTGAGATAAGATTTGCAGGAATTCCAAACCTACAAATGATTTGATTGAGACTAAATTTTGAAACTTGGGTTCCCATGCAAGAAGTTAAAGGCATAGCTTCTACCCACTTTTTAAAGAATTTAGTTGCGGTTATGACGAATTTGTGACCATCAAATGATATAGGATTGATTTTACTAATTATGTTTAAACCCCATTTATATAAGGGCCAAGGAGATGAAATAGCTTGGAGTTCTTGCGTAGGAGCATGGAAAAGGTCAACGTGTTTCTGGCACTTGCCATAATGGCACACATAATCATGGGCGTCCTTCTTCATGGTAGGCCAAAAGTATCCTATTCTAAGGAGCTTCTTAGCAATGGCACTACCACTAAAGTGTCCTCCACAAGATCCGTCATGGGCTTCACTTAAAGCTCTTCTAGATTCATCTAGGTTTAAACATCTCAATAGGATACCTTCAAAGGATCTCCTATACAAAGTATTGCCAACTATTAAAAAGCGAACAACTCGTTTATGTAATAACCAACATTGGTTCCTGTTAAAACCTTCAGGGAAGGTTCCCTTTTGGAGAAAATTAAGTATGTTGATGAACCATGGTTCGATAGTAATTTTTTGATTAGAAATACATCCAATAGATCTAAATAGGATTTTGTAGAAGTAGGTTCTTAGAATCAACGAATAATGATAGTAGCATACTCATCGTCCAACTCCAAGGGCAATAAGGAAGTGGTTGCAACCATAGCATTAGCAGTGCGATTACTAGTTTTAGGAATAACTTCTAAGATGATATTATAAAATAAGGATATCAACTATAATACATAGGCTTTATATGGACAAATTTTATCATCTCGGGTCTGATAAAAATCATTAAGTTGATTTATTACTAATTTAGTTTCACCAAAAACTAATAAGTCATTAATTTTCAGTGCTAAGGTAGCTCGTAATCCAAGGATTAGGGCTTCATATTCGATCGTGTTATTGGTGCAAGAAAATGTTAACTTAAATTATAAAGGTATTAGGTGCTTCTATGGGTATATTAGGATGATACCCACACCAACCCCACTCATACATCGGTCTCCATCAAAATATCAATACCATTGTTTAGAATGATCTTCCTCTAGATTAAGGCATTCATCAAGAAACTCAACGATGAGGGGATGAGTGGCTTCTAAAGGTGCAACAACTAATTGGTCTACTATGATTTGACCCTTAATGGATTTTTGACCTATGAATGCAATTTCAAACTCACATAGAGTGATAACCCACTTAGCTATGTGACCGAATAGATAAGGTCGGCTTATGAGATACCTCAAGGGATCAGATTTGACAATGACATGTCTTTTGACTAAGCATATAATGGTGCAATTTTTGCATAGAAAATACGACTATCAAACACAACTTTTCTAATGATGTATAATGAGTTTCATAACTTATTAAAGTCCTACTAATATAATAATTAGCTCATTATTTCTTCTCATAATCAAGTTGAGCTAACATAGCTCCTAAGGCAAATTTTGAAGTGAAAATGTACAAGATGAAAGGGCAATCAATTTTGGGAGGATCAAGCATAGGAGGAATTAAAATATATTGTTTTATTTGTTCAAAAGCTTCTTTACATTCATCATCCCATTGAAAGAAAGTATTTTTATTAAAAAATTTGAGAAAAGGTCCAGTTTTGTCCATTTTTGTCCACCAACTTATCAATGAAATGATGGATAGATTAAATTTTACCTTGTAAAATTCATAACTCAGATATGTTTTTAGGAGCTGGCATATCAATGATAGCCTAAATTTTAATAGGGTTAATTTTTATGCCATGCAAAGAAACAATAACCCCCAATAGTTTACCTGAATTAACTCCAAATATACATTTTACTGGGTTTAAACAGATATGGTATTCTCTTAACCAATAAAATACTTTTCTCAAATCATCTAAATGTTCATCTTCTTCAGTAGAACAGACTATAATATCATCCACATAATCATGTAGAATATCATACATCGTATCATGAAAAATGTAAGTCATAGCTCGTTGATAGGTTTCACCTACATTATTTAATCTGAATGGCATTACTTTCTAACAAAAGGTTCCCCAAGGAGTAATAAAGGATGTTTTGGCTTGATCTTCAGGAGCTATCATGATTGAAGAACACAAGCTTATACTGAGAGGGGGGGTGAACAGTATAAGACCTATTTTTACTTTTTCCTTTATACTTCAAAACAGTAAAGCAATATACCCAAAGCAATATCAAAGCAATGCACAATATCATCCACAAAGTGACACCAATTTTAATGTGGTTCACCCAAAATGGCTAGGCTACATCCACAAAAATTTTCTCTAAAAGTTATCTCAAAGTTCTTTGGGAATCCTTCCCAATTACAATGTTTATGAGCCTTGGACCAAAGGAGACACCTTCCCCAAATGAGAATTTATGATCCTATATTCAAAGGAGATACCTTCCCCTCTACTCTGGAAATGATCCCTCAGAAGATCAACTGCCTCTACCTCTTGCCAGCATGTGGAACTCCTTTCCATCGAAGACCTCCTGTCCTCAATGCTTAGCCTAAGAGACCTCTGCATTCTATGATCACGTCCATAGTAGCTCAACAACCTGTACCAAACATAGTTAGTTGGTCTAGTACAAGTCTTCCTCTATCTGTTAGATTTGTCCAACGCTTAAGCTTGAACAAATCAATCCTATGCACACAAGACTTCTCAAAGACTTGCCAAATATGTCCTTAGGTTATTCTCAAAGAACTAGTGCACCTCTATCCTCAAGTTCTCTGATAGAACTATCAAACTCAGCTCACAAATCCTCTGCTAGGACCTGTCCAAATCTGCTCACAAGTCCCCACCGAAACCTGTCCAAGACTTCTCACAAGTCCTTACAGGAACCTTTCCAAAACTCAGCAAGCTCACCAAGAAAAAAACTTTCTTAGTAGGAAATCACAAGGTGAATTTTTAGAGACCCAATGTGATTTTTCAAACTCATAGAAGCATAAAGAGAATTTTTAGAGACTCAATATGTTCTATACTCAACTCCCAATCTCAAAACTCAACTCAAATCAAATCAACTCAAACTCAATCTCAAATCTAAAAACTCAACTCAAACTCAATCTCAAATCTAAAAACTCAACTCAATATCTGAAATGGATAGGATAGAATGCTTTCTTTCAAGAACATGAAACCCCAACAATTTCCAACTATGCAAATAATCACATAACAATGATACTCATGTTCTTTTCACCATCAATTAGGGCTTCAACAACAATGCTTATCAAACAAGGTTCAATCAACACCATTCAGCTCAAAACACAACCTTGAAGCATTTTACAATCAAAATTAGAAAAGGAAACAAGTAGAACTCCTTTTCTCTCCAATATTTTTTGAACAAAAAGCATCCACCAACTCAAATCACAATAGCACAAAATAAATTTTCAAATCATCAACAAAGGAGTAAGCCCAACACTTTAACCAAGTAAAGAATAGCTTGATTATTACCAATTTAATGAAAGCAAATGTCAATCTCAAAGCTGCCCACTTAAGGTTTCACAACTTCACACAAGAAGCAATTTTAACCTTAAAACATCATGCTTTCATTACCATAATCAACCAAAAGCACTCTCAACATTACAAGAAAAATTTATCCCTTATACACCTTATTTCTCCCTTATAGTATTATCAAAAATAAAATTTATCTCTCATAAGAATGCAATAAGATATTTCAAACAACACCTTCAAAATAATATTTTATCAAAATAAAACAAGCTTTAAACTCCTTATAACTCCTAAGCTATTTTTCCCTCTAATAAACTTCCTCCATCCGCAAAATACACTTAGCAAAAATTAATTTCAAAAATACCTTGGCCAACATCAAAAATCATGCTATGGAGAAATTGCGCATGAATTCTAACACCATCCATTTTCTCCACTTCATGATGAAAAACCCTTTCGCATTATTCAAACGTGGAACCTCCCGTTCGGGTAGCGCGCCAACAGCCTAGTCGCTATCAGTGCGCCAAAGGCGCCCGATAAGGTTTAAACCTCATGTTGTTAGCCTTGTTCCTTCTATGCCAGGGATTAAATAAAACAATAGTGCCTCCCTTTCTTCTGATGCGAACACGAAGATGAAAACCTTACGATGGATTTACGACAAACGGTGAGTACAAAAAAATGAACAGTGGATTCACGAAAACGACGAAGACACAGTCGAACAATAGGTTTTGAAAATGACAAAGACACAATCGAAGAAGAAATCTGAATAGCAGATCACAAAATCACAGCGAGCAACTCTTTTCAAAATACGGATGGGATGTTCTTGATTTTCATCGAGGGAGATTTATATGCATTTTTACCATAATCTCTTGACATCGGCGAGGAGTTTAACACATCGGTGGAGGTCTTGGATAGCGCCCACAATCTTAAAACATAGCGCCATGGGTTAGGATAACCCATTGCAAACAATAATTTAATATTTATTTAAAAATAATTAAAGGGAACCTTAACAAGGTTTTTAATTATTTAAATAAATACTTCCTCCTGGACCCAAATGCATTAAACTAATGCATCCACCTATAATATTTAAACTTGCCAACTTGGGGTTTACAAAAGACCTTTGAAATCGTCATGCCGTAACCTTCATCAAAACAAATTATTTGACATCAAATCAAATTCCTTCAAGAGCTTCTTGACATCAATGACAACTTATACACTTGAGCAAAGGCAATGTACCCAAAGTACCCAAAATTGCTAGCAATCTCCCCCTTTGTCATTGATGGCAAACCTTTACTGAAAACACTTTTCAAGAGCCAAAACTGAAACCAACTATGCCCACAACTGAGAATCTTCCTTTGAAGTTTTGCTCCCCCTGACTTGAAGCTCTCCTCTTCACTTTGAAGCTCTCCCCCTTACTTATATCTCTCCCCCTTTATCATAAATGGCAAAGGGTCACCTTTGGGGCTCGGGACTAAGAATGAGCCTCTTAGCTTAGTCCCTCCCCCACCTCCTAATGAGGTGATTAATTTTGGGGTGGGAGTAAAACTCCCATTAGGCACTGATCATCATCAGTGTCTATAACTTCCTTGTCGGGCCTTCTCTTGAAATATTTGTCCATATTCCTGTTCTTGTCACTATTCTTGTTCTTGTTCTCATCCCTATTCTTGTCCATGCCTTGATCCTTGGACCTGATCATGCCACTGTTCTTGTTCCTATATTCTGGAATTTTAGCTCTACACTGTCTGATTATGTGACCTTCATTTTTGCACTTGAAACACTTGAAGATGTTATTTCTTTGAGGTAAACCTGATCTTTGAATCCACCAGTTCTGACTAAACCTGTTCTGACCAAACCTATTCTGACCAAACCTGTTCTGACCAAACCTATTCTGATCAAACCTATTCCTGTTATTTGCCTTGCAATAAACTGCCTTATGCCCAAACTATTGACAAGAGTAGCAATACCATTGAAAGAAACTAGAACTTCTAAAATTGTCATTTACCTTCTTCACTTGAGCCATGCAATGTGAAGCCATGTGACCAAACCTATGACAATCAAAACATCTGCCTTGAAACTTTCCTTTATTTGACCTCTTAGGTTCTGAAAACTTCTTCTTCTCATTCTGAATTCTGTTTTCTATTTTTGTGCATCTATCATTCAAGGACTCCTTTTCTAAAATACTTTCCTCGCTAGAACTCTCTTCCTTTTGGAGTCTCTTACTAGACTCTCCAACTTGTTCCTTGTGTGGCTTAACAAAACCAAGGCCTACTTTATCTATTGTCTTTCTTTGACCTTTGATGAGTGACTTAACATTTTTGGAGCTATCTTGAAATCTGTAAAGCTTATCCTTGTACTCTTTAGTTTCCTCTTTCAAAGAAGCCATTTTATGTTCTAACTCACTATACTCAAGAACCTTAGACTCTAACTCATCCTTGAGTTCTTGTGTCTTAGCTATAGAGAAGTCAAGACTTTCTATAAGATCATTGATCTCCATACAAAATTCATCTAACTTATCCTTGAGTCTAGCATTCTTCTTTCTTTCCTTTTTCAAAGCACTAAGAGCACTAATAAGTTCACCTTCAAGATCTACTTCACCTTCCTCTATATCTTCCTCTATTTGTTTGCTTTTTGAATCATCAAAGCCTTTTTTAGATTTCTTATCACTAGAGGTGCTACCCTTTTCAAAAACCATACATGCATCTTCCTTATAGTTTTCTAAAGCATACTCATACATACTAGAAACCAAATCATTCTTTGTGCAATCATCCTCAAGGTGACCAAAATTTCCACATCTAAGACATTTCATGATAATGAATCTATGTTTCGGTTCTTCCTCTTTTTCTGATATGAACAACATCTCATTTTCATTATCACTTGAAGAACTTTCACTATCACTACTAGAACACTTACTTGCTTTTTCTAGGTAGAAAATCTTCTTGTGCTTGTGAGAATACCTCTTTCCTTGATTGATGTGCTCATCTTTGTTCTTCCTGTGATGCTTGTGCTTTTCAGAATCCTTGCTCTTAGAATCCTATTTATCTTCATCACTTTCATTCTTGGGAATAGTACAATCAGTAGCATAATGACCAAACTTTCCACAATTGAAACATCTTATATTTTTCATACTTTTGTGCTTTCTAGAGAACTTGCCTTTCTTGCTATAATATGCCTCTTCATTACTAGAAGACTCATCACTATCTTGAAGTTGTTTACCCTTGGATTTCTTGGTAGCCTTGAAAGCTGCATATTTCTTGACATCAACCTTCACTTGGGTTCTCAACTCAAATGCTGCAAGTATACTATGGAGCTCATCCTTTTTCAACTTAGCTTCCTCAATAGCAAAAATATTTTCACTAAATCTATTAGGAAGATATCTTAAAATCTTATCACAAACATCATTTTCAGCAAGCTCAAGACCTAATTCTTTCATGGAGTTAACAACCTCATCCATACGAAGCATGTAGTCACTAATATTTTCATCATTATTCATCTTGAGTTATTCAAATGTACCTTTGAAGTGTCTCAACTTGGCATTTCTAAAATTTGTATCACCTGTATGAACCACCTTCAACTGTTTCCACATTTCTCTAGTTGTCTTGCAATGAATCACTTTGGTGAGATCTACTTTTTGTAAGCCTTTCAAGATTGCATTCATTGCTTTTGCATTGCTGTGATGTAGGAGCCTTTCTTCTTTAGTATTAGTACCATGTTCAAGAATAGTGTACTCATCTTCAATCACTACCCAAACCTCATTCCCAAGTGCCATTAGATGAACCTTCATCCTTGCACTCCAAATACCAAAGTCTAACCCATCAATAATAGGTGTTGCATTGCCACTTGAATGATCCATTGTGTTCTTTACTAGCTTTTCTTTCAAGCTGTTAAAATTTTTGAAGGCACCTGCTCTGATACCAATTGAAGAACACAAGCTTATACTGAGAGGGGGGTGAACAGTATAAGACCTCTTTTTACTTTTTCCTTTATACTTCAAAATAGTAAAGCAATATACCCAAAGCAATATCAAAGCAATGCATAATATCATCCACAAAATGACACCAATTTTAACATGGTTCACACAAAATGGTTGGGCTACGTCCACAAAACTTTTCTCTAAAAGTTATCTCAAAGTTATTTGGGAATCCTTCCCAATTACAATGTTTATGAGCCTCGGCCCAAAGAAGATACCTTCCCCCAATCAGAATTTATGAGCCTCTGCTCAAAGGAGATACCTTCCCCTCTACTCTAGAAATGATCCCTCAGAAGATCAACTGCCTCTACCTCTTGCCAACACATGGAACTCCTTTCCACCAAAGACCTCCTATCCTTAATGCATAGCCTAAGAGACCTATGCCTTCTATGATCACGTCCATAGTAGCTCAGCAACCTGTACCAAACATAGTCATTTGGTCTAATACAAGTCTTCCTCTGTCTGTCAGATCTTTCCAATGCTTAAGCTTGAACAAATCAATCCTCTGCACACAAGCCTTCTCAAAGACTTGCCAAATCTGTCCTTAGGTTCTTCTCAAAGAACCAGTGCACCTCTGTCCTCAAGTTCTCTGATAGAACTATCAAACTCAGCTCACAAGTCCTCTGCTAGGACCTGTCCAAATCTGCTCACAAGTCCCCATTGGAACCTATCCAAGACTGCTCACAAGTCCTTACCGAAACCTGTCCAAAACTCAACAAGCTCACCAAGAAAAAAAACTTTCTTAGTAGGAAATCACAAGGTGAATTGTTAGAGACCCAATGTGATTTGTTAAACTCATAGAAGCATAAAGAGAATTGTTAGAGACTCAATATGTTCTATACTCAACTCCCAATCTCAAAACTCAACTCAAATCAACTCAGCTCAAACTCAATCTCAAATCTAAAAACTCAACTCAAAATCAATCTCAAATCTGAAAACTCAACTCAATATCTGAAATGGATAGGATAGAATGCTTTATTTCAAGAACATGAAACCCCAAATAATTGCCAACTATGCAAAGAATCACATAACAATGATACTCATGTTCTTTTCACCATCAATTAGGGCTTCAACAACAATGCTCATAAAACAAGGTTCAATCAACACCATTCAGCTCAAAACACAACCTTGAAGCATTTCACAATCAACATTAGAAAAGGAAACAAGTAGAACTCCTTTTCTCTCCAATATTGTTTGAACAAAAAGCATCCACCAACTCAAATCACAATAGCACAAAAAAAAATTTCAAATCATCAACAAAGGAGTAAGCCCAACACTTTAACCAAGTAAAGAATAGCTTGATTATTACCAATTTAATGAAAGCAAATGTCAATCTCAAAGCTTCCCACTTAAGGTTTCACAACTTCACACAAGAAGCAATTTTAACCTTAAAACATCATGCTTTCATTACCATAATCAACCAAAAGCACTCTCAACATTACAAGAAAAATTTATCCCCTATACACCTTATTTCTCCCTTATAGTCTTATCAAAAATAAAATTTATCTCTCATAAGAATGCAATAAGATATTTCAAACAACACCTTCAAAAGAATATTTTATCAAAATAAAACAAGCTTTAAACTCCTTATAACTCCTAAGCTATTTTTCCCTCTAATAAACTTCCTCCATTTGCAAAATACACTTAGCAAAAATTAATTTCGAAAATACCTTGGCCAACATCAAAAATCGTGCTATGGAGAAATTGTGCACGAATTCTAACACCACCCACTGCGTCCACTTCATGATGAAAAACCCTTTCACGTTATTCGAACGTGGAACCTCCCATTTGGGTAGCGCACCAATAGCCTAGCTGCTACCGGTGCACCAAAGGCGCCCAATGAGGTTTAAACCTCACGCTATTAGCCTTGTTCCTTCTGCACCAGGGATTAAATAAAATAATAGTGCCTCATTTTCTTCTGACGTGAACATGAAGATGAAAACCTTACGATATATTTACGACAAATGGCGAATACAAAAAAAATGAACAGTGGATTCACAAAAACGACGAAGACACAGTCGAACAACAGGTTTACAAAAACGGCAAAGAAACAACCGGAGAAGAAATCTGAACAGTGGATCATGAAATCATAGCGAGCAACTCTTTTCAAAATACGGATGGGATGATTCTTGATTTTCATCGAGGGAGATTTATATGCATTTTTACCATAATCTCTTGACGTCGGCGAGGAGTTTAACACGTCGACGGAGGTCTTGGATAGCACCCACAATCTTAAAACATAGCACCATGGGTTAGGATAACCCTTTGCAAACAATAATTTAATATTTATTTAAAAATAATTAAAGGGGACCTTAACAAGGTTTTTAATTATTTAAATAAATACTTCCTCCTGGACCCAAATGCATTAAACTAATGCATCCACCTGTAATCTTTAAACCTGCCAACTTGGGGTTTACAAAAGACCTTTGAAACTGTCATGTTGTAACCTTCATCAAAACAAATTATTTAACATCAAATCAAATTCCTTCAAGAGCTTCTTGACATCAATGACAACTTATACACTTGAGCAAAGGCAATGTACCCAAAGTACCCAAAATTGCCAACAATGATCTGATTATAACTTGAGAATCCATCCATAAGGGATAGCATCCCACTTACAACAGTAAAATCAATGATCTGATCCATATTAGGAAGAGGGAAATCATCTTTAGGGCATGCAACATTAATGTCTCTAAAGTCTATACAAAATCTAAAATTGGTTGCTTATTTTTTAGTTACAGGGACAACATTAGAAATCCAATCAGCATAATCAATGGCTTGAATAAATGTAACATTTAGGAGTTTTTCTAAGTCACCTTTGACTAGTAGGGCAACCTTAGGATGCATTTTTATAAGTTTTTTCTTAACTGGTTTCGCATCCGATCGTACTACTAGATGATGCATAACTACAGAAGAGTCTAAACTAGGCATATCTACGTATGTCCAAGCAAAGACATCACTATATTCTATAAGAAATGCAGTGTATTTGTTTTTTTTTGCTTCATTTAATTCTGATCCAATGTTGACTATGTGAGAATTCTCTTTTGTTACAATATTAAATTTTATGACACTTTCCACTTCCATATGTAAGTCTCTTTCAAAATTAGGAGGGGTGGGTGACACACCCAATTCTTGTAATTCTTCTAAGGTCAACTTAGATAATTCTTCTTAAGGGGTTGTGGCCTTAATATGAGTGACAAGTGGTATAGACCCATCAAAATAAAAACCATTATGCAATGTATTCAATGTAAATATCATGGAAAATATCGTCCTCTAATTGTTCGTCCAGCTCAAAAATCATTTTGAGGTAAGCTATAGATAGCATATAACAAGAAAATAACTTACCCATAGACTTAAGGATATCTTATTCATCTAAATAATCTTGATAGGGTATTAAGTGATCATCATCCTCAAATGGAAATGGCTGACACTTACTAGAAAATAGGCCTATACCACATTGGGCAAGCCATGCTTTGACCTCAAAAGTTTCTTTCATGCCATTCTAGAAAGGTCCCAAACCTTTCCCTTCATATCCTAATTTAAGCATTATAGGTTTAGCTTTGATGTATTTATCAGTGAAATAACATTGAGCATATCCATCATAATTAGTTTTATATTTCTAGGTATTCTACCCCAATCATATCCCTTATAAATAAAGGTAAATACTTCCCATAGGTTGTGGTAATCCCAAGGTGCAAGGAGACGGTGGTAATTTGTTTAAGGCAAGGGAAACTTGTATAGAAAAATCAGTTTCTTCTGATGTTATGAGAATTTTAGACAAATCAGGTAATATCTCATAAGACAAAGCATATGAGGTAGAAGGATCCTCTTCTACGGATTTAGATGCAAAAAAAGATAAATTTAGTAGATTTGGATGGAATAGAGGTTGTGGTAGATGGATTTATTGTGGATTCAGATGGTGTAGGGATAGAACAAGGAGAAATTATTGTGGGACTAGTATTAAATGTAGATTTTGGCGGATATTCCTTAGGAGAAGGTTGAGGAGATGGGGATGTAATTGGTGTATATGGAGGAGATGATATTTTAGGTGTGATTTTCACATGTTTAGAAGGAAAGGAAGAATTAGAATGAGTAGAAGATAATGCGGGGAAAAATTGAATCCTAATTGGTTCTACCAAGGTGCACATATCAAATGGTCTTGGATCACTATGAATGGTGATCAAATGATTCTAGAATTCGAATTTGACACATTGGTGTAAGGTAGATGGTACAACTCACATTGCATTTATCCAAGGGCAACCCAAAAGTATATTGTACGATGCAAGGCAATGTACAATAAATACGGTCATATCCAAAGTTCTTAGACCAACCTGCAATGGGATTGTAATAACTCCACATGTTTCTTGTATTTCATCATTAAAGACTTTTATGATCATATTTGTTCTCTTAATCTCATCACTTCTAAATCCAAATCTCTAGTAAAAGTCGAAAGTACAAATATTTAGAGATGAACCGTTATCAATTAAAACTCTTTTGATAGCTACATCTCCGATTAATGCAGTAATGTACAATGGATTGTCTTTATGTAAACTATGAAGTGGGATGTTTTTATCTTGAAATTTAATATAGTTGACTTCACGAGGTATAATGGTATTCACCATAGCTTCATGTTGTATGTCGTGTGGTACCATAATTTGACTTAATGTATGCATTAATTCTTCCCTATGTGTGGGAGATGATTTTAGAAGGTCTAAGAGTGAAATCCTTGTAATATTACAAAGTTGTTCATTTATATCATAAGGGGGTTTAGGTTGAGCATTTGATGCATTATTTCCTTTACTAGGAACCTTCAAAACAAATGGGACTGATTTATCATTATGATTTTGATCTTGTTGAGAATTTTGGGTCTGTTGTCTAGTAATGGCTCTGATGGTACCCATAATATTGTTGTGTACATGATGAATGGGTCATGGTCTAGCATTTATGGCTTGTTCATTAGGGAGGATTTGTTGTGAGGATGGTCGTATCATGATATTTCTTGGAAATGGTTCCTCTGGAACCATCTGTGTTGTGATAGGGAGAATAGGTTTCGACTCATATTCAAAGCTATTTGATTGACTGGATGTAATATCCAGGTCACTTTCTGTTCACAATCCGTATCACTTGGATATGATGTTTGAATGTTGTGTATGGGTCTAGTTGTGACCACAAATAATATTGTCCCAAATATCTCAAAGTCATGAGAAGGTACATGTCCACTAATGGTTCCACATATCGGGTTGGATGGGGAACATTATGATGTTCGACTTGATTAGCCACTTCTTTACCGTGCTTGGGTAAAGGATGTTGAAAAATATCCAATGTTTGATTTACATTCTGATTCTAATTTGGTTGTGTATCTTTTTGGGTATTGTTTGGAGCATTTTGTTTTGGTTGGAAATTTTGTACTTCCATCTCGTTGTTATCAATCAAATCTTGTATTTTATGTTTTAATATCTTACAAGAATTTTTGAATTTCCAGGTCCTCTATGGAAATCACAATGTAGGTCTGCTTTGTATCCAGGTATGGTTGTATCAGGTTCTTGAATATTAGGTAATTGTATTAAACCTCATTCTAATAATTGTGGCA
This sequence comes from Wollemia nobilis, assembly GCA_028583015.1. Lineage (NCBI taxonomy): Eukaryota > Viridiplantae > Streptophyta > Pinopsida > Araucariales > Araucariaceae > Wollemia > Wollemia nobilis. The sequence continues at coordinate 1,406,041 of JAQPPZ010016974.1, read as the reverse complement.
AGATAGTTGATATAGGTTGATTTAACCTAGTGAATTGTCTCAGAGGTCTATCAGGAGCCTTTAATACAAACTTCTCTGTGGTTTTTGCAACATTAAAATTTACAATATTTCTACTGTCAGTGACTCCATCACCCATAATTTTCTTATTATTATATTGATTTTTAGATGCCTTATCATCATCCTTCTTCTTAAATTGGCCTCTCCTAATGAGGGCATATTACAATCTTCATGCTAAATCTATAGCCTGATTGAAGGTTGTCAAGGTAGCAGTTGAAAGCTCATAGGACAATTGTTCTTGCAAGTTATTAATAAAAATGTCCAACATCTCTCTATGGGGTAATGCAAAGTGTAATTTACCTAGAAATTGTCTCCATATTGCTAGGAAATTGGTAAAGCATTCATATTTGCCCTGTTTCAAGTTGTACAAATCCTTAATTTTCACATGCCTCTCTATGTAGGCACTAAATTGGTGGACAAAGGATTCAACTGTTTCTTCAAAATTTCTCAAATAATTAGTAGGTAACTGATAATACCATTCCAATGCCATGCCTCCCAAGATTTTTGGGAACATCTTTAGCAATAGCAAATCATCATGAGATATATCATGACATGCTATTCTAAACATACGAATATGCTCTACGGGATATTTGATTCCTTTGTATAGGGAGAACAGGCATAGGAAAATGCTTTGGATATGGTTGGGCAACAACTATGGGATCCAAAGGTTGACTACACATCTCTCGATAGTTGTATGAGGGACGGTAGGGGTCTATTTGGTCCATGTGGGAAATTAATTGTTTCACTATGGTTTCAATATTACTGGATTGTCCACCATGTTGGTTTGGTTGCATGATAGTGTTGGATCTTTGAGTGTAAGTTGGCGTAACATAATGATTTTATGCTAGATTATTTTTGTGCAAAGTATTACTAGGAAGGGTGTTGTGAAGTGGATATGGACCAGTGTTCTGTTGAAATTTGTGTTGTTTATAGTTGACATTTGTTTTTTGTTTAGGTTTCTACTGATTTGAAATTTGTTGATTAATAGCTTGAGAAAATAGAGTAGTAAATGATGGTTTCTGAGGGGGTGGATTGTTTTTTGGTTTATTGACAAGAATTTTAGAATGTTGAGTTGTTTGTTGTTGTTGCATGTTTTGAATCAAAGATGTCATATTTGCATTTGATGGCCTTGCCTGGTCACTTTCTTGATCTATGAATGAAAGAGGGTTTGTATGCATTTGAAATACATTCTCTAATGTTTCCTGTGTCTCACTAATTCCATCTTTATTTGCTAGTGCTGCTAGAGTAAACCCCTCAAGGTTAGTTTTTACAAATTTTAGAAGGTGTTCCATAGATTTAAAATTAACAGTTCCTTCTGGAGTCACTCTAGGTGACCCAGTTTCATCTTCCCTATCAACTTCTTGTTCATATTATTCAGCAGGACTGCCATCATGGTGGTCTTGAGCAACGCCCTCCTAATCTTGTTCTTCAATAGTGGGATTTTGAGTGGGTGGTTGTCCTACCCACTCATAGTCTATTTTTTTACCACTCCTTAGTTTAGGCATTATGGTAGATTTGATTTTTTGCAAATATATATGTTCTTATATATAAATGCGGTGGAATTTAAGGGGGTATATATTTTATATATATACCTAATTAATGTAGTATATTTATATATATATATATAGATAGATTTGTATGAATTTACTTTGCAAAAATTAAAGGAAAATAGGGAATACAAAATATTATAATATAAGTATTAAAATTCAGTTCTCCAAAAACAGCTTGTAAATATCATTGATAGGTTCAAGTTCATCAGGTGTCATGTAATGCTCTTCTTCAAATTGAAAGTTGTTTTTAAGAAATTGGACAAAGTGTGCTATAGTGATATGATCAACTTCACAATTAGGCACATAAAAATAGAGTTTGTGATAATATTCTTGATATAATATGGTCCTAGGAACTCTGCTAAATATTCTTCTATCAGTCAAAATAACCTCTTGGTATTTTTAAACATGATAGAAATTTATGTACTACAATAGCATTTTCAATATAATATTCAAAGGTGTATATGTCAAAGAAAATGAGCACTCGTTTATATGCTAGCCATCTATGGCAAGCTCTATGAAGCTCATGGTAGAAGGATAAATTATTGAAATCTAGGATTCTGTCTAAATAAAACCTCTTGATTTGTCTAAGTGTGGGTGCTCTGGACTCAATAATAGTTAACCTTCTATCCAATTCATTCCAATGTGCTTGAGATCTAAATCTAAGACCTCTAACTAGAGCAGAAATTTCTATGGTTGCTAGTTGAACACCAAAATTAATCAGAACACCATGTCTTCTATTGTAATCTACCATCTAAGGGATTGATAGATCAAGTGACTTAAAATTTTAATTTCTCTTTTATATATATATATATATTTTATTTTCAAAAGGGTTAATGTGTTTCATGTCGGGTTCACCAAAGAATGTAGGTTTAAAATTTTTGCACCCCTTTCTTCTAGGCTTATGGATCCATGCCTCCGAGGGGAATGGGAAAATGATAAAGCTACACCTCGGATGAGGGACACTTCAGTTGTGTCCTCTTTGGTGATTTGTTGACATATGGTGGGTTCACCAAGAAGCGTTTTGTGGTAGCTTTCGAGCCTAGGCTAGAAATGAGTTTGATGTGTTTGTTTTAGTTTAAAATCACTCAAATACCTAGGTTGAACAGGATGAAATTAAACTATTCTATATGCAAATTGTGATTTATATGCAGATAGTAAACATAAATGAACTCTAAATTTAATGCTTGAAAGAAAATGGAATGATCTTACCCGATTTCGGATGTCTGATGAAGATTTATCTTTTTGAAGTAGTCCATATCATCTTTTATTTTGCAAATTCATCTTCAATTGAACATAATCGACTGCAATTTTGTAGGTTTGTTTGTAATTGCACAAATTCATCCACAATCATATGAGATTGTCTGAAATCAGATGAAATCGTCTGACCTAATTTTTTCAGAAACCTGCAACTGAACAATGGATGCCAAAATAGGGGAAATATAATGCAAAATACAATTTAATGGACACAAAAACTCTAATTAAATGCTTAATCGGTCCTAAAAATCAAATTTAATCTAAAGTAAATGAAATTTCTTTATTTTCTAAAATAGAATTGATCCTAGAATGCAGAATATCATTAAAATGAGGTGAACACCAGATGCAATATAGAATATAAACTAAATTAATCTAATTTGATTGATTGAGTTGATTGAAAATGCAAACCTTAGATCTTGATTTCCCCCAAGAGGAGTACAGTCAAGATTGTCTGAGATGGTATAAGATCACCTCCAGTTGGGAAAAAATCATCTCGATTGTGAAAAGGATCATCTACGATGATTCGAGCTTCCTTCGACTAATGCAAAATAAAAACCTACAAATGGATCTGGAAAAACTATGCAAATGATTGAATTTCAGAGTGTTCTAACAGGGTATGGAGCTTAGGTTGTAGGAAATTGACTAGATAGGGTCGGTTTAATAAAATTCATAGTTTAAATATGATTGAGAGGGAGTTAGGAGGTTGGGAGTCATTCCAATCTAGGAGATCTCCAATGAAACATCCTCCAACAATGCAGACACGCTTCTTCTAAGCTAGGAACGAGAGTTGGAACTATTTCTAATTATGAAAATTTGGTTTTTGAACGAAATCATCTGGATGTTTGGTTCTAGACGATTTTTTCCAAATAGGGACGATATCATCAAATCGATGATGATATCGTCTAACTACCATAACTACCTCTATATTTGGTACACAAATTGAGGTAGGTGGTTAAAAGATGGTTTCGAGGTTAAATTTTGAATTATTAACATAGGGTAAATTGAACTACATCAAATTTAGGGTGTTACATTATTATAATATTTTTTAAATATTATAATATAACTTAGGTTAAGATTTTAAGAAAAAGGCACCATTCAAAATTAATTTATCTCCACCACCGATGTTTGAGAAATTATAAAATTGCATATTTATTGAGGACTACCTCATTGGAGCTAAGTTGTCATGCATAAAATCATTGAGCACATCGAGTACATCCAAAATTTGTAAGGGAGAGGAAGAAGACAACATGTGCACGCTTTTTGGGGTAGAAGCGAAGGGTCAAATAGAAGGGCACGCCTTCATTGTTCCAAGCTGGCAGGCTAGCATAGTTGGTCGGTTGAGAAGCGCTAAGGCACTGGTAGAGAGGAGGTCAGGTGGTCGATTCATGGTGGCTCCAGTTTTTGTTTGCATTTTGGTAAAGGATGAAGAGCGTAGAAGAAATAAAGTAGATATCACGGACTTACATTTTGTGTGGGTGGCTAGCTCACGCGGTGGCTTAGCCAAAGCTAAGGCATTGGCAGAGAGGAGGTCAGGGGGTCGATTCGTGATGGCTGCATTTTTTGGTAAGGGCACATTTTTTAATTAATCTCCTATGGTATGCGCTGCTTAGGGAGTCATAAGGTTGGTTTAATTAAAATTTATTTTGCCTATAGGGAGTCATAAGGATATGCTAAAAATTGAATATCTTGCATTTGGGAATTTTAAGGGTGTATTAAAGGATTTGTTATTTTGCAAACTAGGAGTTATAAGGGTGTGTTTTAAAATATTTTAGCTTGAAAAATATAAGTGATAAGGGTGCTTTTATAAAGTATTGTCTTGCAAAAAATTATAAAGAGGAAATATAAAGAAATTAATTTTTGCATGTGAGAAGTAGGAGTTATAAGGTGTTTTGTGGTTTAAATATTGTGTGTATTTCTGCATGGTGAAAGAAAGTTTGAAGGGCTTTGTTCATTGTTTAAAAATCCTTGTTTTGGGAAATTAAAAGGAGTTGTAGAGTAATATCTTTGTGCATATTTTTGAAGAGAGGTTTATCATGTGGATGATTGAAAAGTGCTATGCTAACTAACCCTTGAAAGTGGCATAAGAAAGATAGAATATTTTGAGACAGGTTTTGAGGGCACTTCTTCATCAAAGCAAGTTAAGAGGTATGGTGACATTATTCCTTCTTTAAGGTGTTTTGTTGAGTGAATATTTCTGAATCATAAGGTGGAGAAATAAGGATTATATATGTGCATCATTGGAAATATTTGAGCTAGGGTTTGTGAAACAAATTGTGCATCCTTGTTGAAAGAAATTGAAACACTTGAGCTAGGGTTTGTGAAACAAATTGTGCATCATTGATTGGTGAAATTGGAAACACTTGTGTTAGGGATTTTAAGAAAAAATTGTGCATTCATTGTTTGAATGAATTTGTGAAGATTTTTGGGCATTGGTTTGAGTGACATTGAATGTGGATGAGCAAGTGTGAAGAAACCAGTTTTTATGAAGCAAGTATTATGAGCAGTGTTGAGCAAGTGTTATGAACAGTTTTGAGCATGTGTTAGAGCAGAGTTGAGCAGAGACAGTGAGTAGATTAGAGCAGGATTGTGAGCTATTTTGAATAGGGCTTTTGAGAAGGCTTGTAAGTAGTTCTAAGTAGGGTATGTGAGTAGGCTAGAGGTAAACTTGTGCAAGATTTATGAGTAGGTTTGAGATAGACTTATGAGCAGGTGTGAGATAGATCAGTACAGGTAGTTGAGCAGATTTTATCAGAGTTGAGCAGAGTTGAGAGCAGGCTTTGGAGCCAACCAGAGAAAAGGGGATAGAGTTCTCCTGTGGATAGAGGTCCACAAACCAGAGCAGTGGGGATAGAGTTCTCCTATGGATAGAGGTCCACGAACTTGAGCACAGGGGATTGGTGTCTCCTTTGGATAGAGGTCCATAAACTTTGTAATAGGGATTTGGTTCCCAAGATTTGTTGAGAAAATTTATAAGAAATATTTTCTCCATGGACGTAACCCACATTGGGTGAACCACGTTAAAATCATGTCTCTCATGTGTGTGATGATTTGTGCATTATTTACTGCTTTGATATTATTGTTGTTATCATTTGGATTGAAAAGTAAAAAGTTTTATCTTATACTGTTCACCCCCCTCTCAGTATAAGCTTGTGTTCTTCAATTGGTATCAAAGTGGGTTCCTTCAAAAAAGTCTAACAACTTGAAGGAAGATCCTACAAGAACACACATGACCACAGAAAATGGAGAAAGAGCCATGATTGACATGAAAGAGGAACTTATTACTGCTCTTGGAAATTTGGAAAGAGTTAGAGAGAAGAATTCAAGTTTGAAGGCTCAAATTAAAAAGGATGAGGAAACAAAGACAAAGCTTCTACAAGATCTCACAGACTTAAAGGTGAAGGTTGAAGAGGCAAAGAAAATTGAAAAAGGTATGACTGAATAGTTAAAGGCAAAAGAGTTAGAATGTGAAAGATTGGAACTTGAAATTGTCTCTCTAAGAAAGAGAGTTGAAAAGTCTAAGGATAAGTTATAGCAAAATATAAGGTTAGGGAAATAGAAAGAGGAGTCAATCTCCAAAGGAATAAAGATATCAAAGAAAGAAGAGCCCATGACCTATGCTGATATATTGAAAGGCAAAAGTATCGAGGAAGAAGAAAATAGAGAAACATCATGGACAAAAGTCAATTACAAAAATGGCAAAGGAAGAATCATGCGACCATATCATTCAAGGCAATCTAATAGGTTACAAAATTTCTTCCATGGTTATTGCTTTTTGTGTAATAAATATGGTCATAGAGTTGTACATTGCATGGTCCATGTGAGAAATAATGTTGATAGAAATTTCAATTCATTTGCACCTCTCATGAATAACAATATCATCTATTACAAATGTAATAACTTTGGGCACAAGGCCAAATGGTGTAAAATAGTATTTCCTGAATCAAGCAAAAAGAAGGAGGATCAGAAGGTTCAAAAGAATACAACCTCAAAAGTTTGGAAAGAGAAAGAGGAACAAGAAAAGGAAAAGTCAATGTTGGTACAGACAGCTCTTCATGCACAAGATAAGGGAAATCATTGGTATGTTGATAGTGGTTGTTCAAGTCATATGATAGGTGACAAAAGTAAATTTCTTTCACTTAAAGAAATCAATGGAGGATCAGTAAAATTTGGAGATAATGCTTCAGCAAAAATTATTGGAAAAGGGACTTTGAGTTTAGATAATGGAAAATCAAAGATAGAAAATGTATTGTATGTTAAGGGATTGAAGCACAATTTACTAAGTGTAAGTCAGCTTTGTGATCAGGGGCACACAATCACCTTTCACCCAAATAGATGTGAAATCAAGAAATCCAAGATAGGAAAGCTTATTGCAGATGCTAGTAGAACTACAAACAATCTCTACATGTTGAGTGAAATTAAAGGAGAAAAATATTTTCTATCACAAGAGGATGAGAGTTGGTTATGGCATAGAAGAATGGGTCATCTAAACTTTGACAACATAGTAAAAATAAGCAACAAATAGGTAGTCAGAGATTTACCCAGGATAAAAAAATCCCAAAGCACAATCTGTGCACAATGTCAGCATGGTAAGCAAACAAGAACAAGTTTCAAGTCAAAAGAATTTTCTTCATCCGAACCATTGAAACTAGTTCACACTGATTTATGTGGTCCTACAAGGACAAAGAGTTTACAAGGTGAAAGTTACTTCATGCTATTTATAGATGATTTCTCCAGAATGACTTGGGTGGCATTCTTAAAAGAAAAGTCATAAGCCTTTGAGAAGTTCCAGGTATTCAAAGTTTTAGTAGAAAATAAAATAGGTAAAAATATAAAGTGTCTAAGATCAGATAGAGGAGGAGAATTTACTTTAAGTGAATTCATAGAATTCTATGAACAACATGGAATCAAAATAGAATACTCGAAACAAGGACTCCACAAAAAAATGGAGTAGTTGAAAGAAAAATAGAACTATCGAGAATATGGCCAGAGCTATGCTAAGTGAGTCTAAGATTTCAGATGGTTTTTGGAGAGAGGTAGTTCATACAACTGTCTATATCATCAATAGAGCTCAAGTAAGAGTAAATCATCACAAAACCCCATATGAGCTTTGGAAGGGAAGACCAACTACTATGAAGTATTTCAAAGTTTTTGGAAGCAAATGCTACATTAGATGAGAAGAGAAAATTTTGGGTAAGTTTGATTCAAGGTGCGATGAGGGTATCTTCCTTGGCTATTCCACTAAGAGCAAAGCCTATAAATGCTATAATAAAAGGACACATACAATTATGGAAAGTACAAATGTGATAGTTGATGAACAAATAGGGTCAAAAGAATCAGCTCAAGAAATTGTATATCAAGAAGAAGAAAGTTGCCAAGAAGAAGTAGGTGAAGAATCAGAAGAAGATGAAGCACAAAGAACACTACCTAAGACTCCATCTAGGTATGTGCAAAAGAATCATCCAAGAGATCTGATTATTGGAAATCCAGATGAAAGACAAACAAGGAGGAAGATAATAGGAATAGGTGAACATGCAAATATTTCTTTGCTATCTAAAATTGAGCCCAAGGATTTCAATGAGGCAAGAGAAGATAAATTTTGGGTCAAGGCAATGGATGAGGAGTTGGATCAAATAGAAAAAAGTGAGACTTGGGAACTTGTCCCATGACCAAAAGACAAGAATATAATTGGCACTAAATGGGTTTACAAAAATAAGTTAAATGAAGATGGTCAGGTAGTCAGAAACAAAGCAAGACTGGTATGCAAAGGCTATGCACAGGTTGAAGGGATTGATTTTGATGAAACATTTTCTCCTGTTGCATGACTTGAGGCCATAAGGATGTTTTTAGCTTTCTCAAGCTTCAAAAACTTCAAAGTATATCAAATGGATGTAAAATCAGCTTTTCTCAATGGCTTCTTAGAAGAAGAGGTCTACATTGAGCAACTTGAGGGGTTCAACCTAACTGATAAGCCAGATTATGTATGCATATTAAAGAAGGCTCTTTATGGATTAAAGCAAGCCCCTAGGGCTTGGTATTCAAGGTTGGATAAGTATCTTCAAGAACAAGGTTTCATAAAAGGAATAGCTGACAACAATTTATACATCAAAAATGAAGGAAATGACTTGTTGATTGTGGTGGTCTATGTGGATGATATCATTTTTGGAGGCAGTAATGATAAGATGTGTCAAAAATTTGCAAAGTGTATGCAAAATGAATTTGAAATGTCAATGCTTGGTGAGTTGTCCTTCTTCCTTGGATTATAGATTTCACAATTAGAAAAAGGTGTATTTCTCTCACAAACCAAGTATATAAAAGAAATGTTGAAAATTTTCAAATTGGAGGATTGCAAACCAGTGAGTACCCCCATGGTTATAGGATGCAAGTTGAGTAAAGATGATGAATCTCCTGAGGCAAATCAGACATTGTATAGATCCATGATTGGTAGCTTACTATATGTCACAGCTACAAGACCAGATATAATGCAGGCAGTGGGACTAGTGGCAAGATTTCAAGCAGCGCCAAAGGAAACACATGTATTGGTAGTAAAGAGAATTCTCAGGTACTTAAAAGGAACTATGGAATTTGGACTTTGGTATCCCACAAGTAACAACTTCACTCTCACATCATATACATATGTAGATTGGGCAGGCAGTATTGATGATAGGAAGAGCACAAGTGGAGGAGCATTCTTTCTTGGAGATTGTTTAGTCTCTTGGCTAAGCAAGAAACAAGCATCGGTATCCTTATCCACAGTAGAGGTAGAGTACATTGCAGTAGTTGCTTGTTGTACACAAGTGTTATGGATGAAGCAAACTTTAATAGATTTTAAAATAGAGCATGATCATCCCATATCCATACTATGTGATAATACAAGTGCCATAAATATTTCAAAGAATCCAGTGATGCATTCAAGAACCAAGCACATTCCAATCAAATATCATTTTTTGAGAGAGTAGGTGATGGATAAGCAAGTCAAATTGGAATATGTTACTACAAAGGAATAGATTGTGGACATATTTACTAAGCCACTTCCAAAGGAAACTTTTGAGTATCTTAGAGGAAAGTTGGGAGTAGTCTTACTCCCATCCCAAACTTGATCACCTCAAGGAGAGGAGGTGGTGAGGGGGCTGAGCTAAGAGTCTTATTTTTAGCCCCAAAAGGAGCCCTTTGCCATTGATGACAAAGGGGGAGAGATTTCAGAAAGAGGGAGAGAATTCAGTAAGGGGGAATAGCTTCTCAGGGGGAGTAGTTTGGAATCCAGTGGTAGCAAAAGGAAGTATTTTAGAAGGGTTGCCATCAATGACAAAGGGGGAGATTGTTGGAAATATTAAGTATTTTGAGTTGTCATTGATGTCAATAGGTTGATGTCAAAGAGAGATTGGTATGGCAGAAATATTCTTCAAGGTTGAAATATTAAAGTGCAAGGTAAAATCTTCAAAGGATGCATGAGGCAATGAAAAAGGTGCAAAAGTTGTCAAGGCTTCAATATTGCAAGAAAAGGACAAGACCCTACCTTCCTTCAAAAGATTTAAATTTCAGAATTGGAGGCAAAAGTTCAAAATTTTAAAAGTTATTATTATAATATTTTTTAAATATTATAATATAACTTAGGTTAAGGTTTTAATAAAAAGGGTGCCATTCAAAATTAATTTATCTCCACCGTCGACATTTGAGAAATTATAAAATTGCATATTTATTGAGGACTAACTCATTGGAGCTAAGGTTGTCGTGCATAAAATCATCGAGCACATCGAGTACGTTCAAAATTTGCAAGGGAGAGGAAGAAGACATCACACGCACACTTTTTGGGGTAGAAGCGAAGGGTCAAATAGAAGGGTGCACCTTCATTGTTCCAATATGGAAGACTAGCATAACTGGTCGGTTGAGAAGCGCTAAGGCACTGGTAGAGAGGAGGTCAGGTGGTCGATTCACGGTGGCTCTAATTTTTGTTTGCATTTTGGTAAAGGATGAAGAGCATAGAAGAAATAAAGTAGATATCATGGACTTACATTTTGTGTGGGTGGCTAGCTCACGCGGTGGCTTAGCCGAAGCTAAGGCACTAGTAGAGAGGAGGTCAGGGGGTCGATTCACGATGGCTGCATTTTTGGTAAGGGCACATTTTTTAATTAATCTCCTATGGTATGCGCTGCTTAGGGAGTCATAAGGTTGGTTTAATTAAAATTTATTTTGCCTATAGGGAGTCATAAGGATATGCTAAAAATTGAATATCTTGCATTTGGGAATTTTAAGGGTGTATTAAAGGATTTGTTATTTTGCAAACTAGGAGTTATAAGGGTGTGTTTTAAAATATTTTAGCTTGAAAAATATAAGTGATAAGGGTGCTTTTATAAAGTATTGTCTTGCAAAAAATTATAAAGAGGAAATATAAAGAAATTAATTTTTGCATGTGAGAAGTAGGAGTTATAAGGTGTTTTGTGGTTTAAATATTGTGTGTATTTCTGCATGGTGAAAGAAAGTTTGAAGGGCTTTGTTCATTGTTTAAAAAGCCTTGTTTTGGGAAATTAAAAGGAGTTGTAGAGTAATATCTTTGTGCATATTTTTGAAGAGAGGTTTATCATGTGGATGATTGAAAAGTGCTATGCTAACTAACCCTTGAAAGTGGCATAAGAAAGATAGAATATTTTGAGACAAGTTTTGAGGGCACTTCTTCATCAAAGCAAGTTAAGAGGTATGGTGACATTATTCCTTCTTTAAGGTGTTTTGTTGAGTGAATATTTTTGAATCATAAGGTGGAGAAATAAGGATTATATATGTGCATCATTGGAAATATTTGAGCTAGGGTTTGTGAAACAAATTGTGCATCCTTGTTGAAATAAATTGAAACACTTGAGCTAGGGTTTGTGAAACAAATTGTGCATCATTGATTGGTGAAATTGGAAACACTTGTGTTAGGGATTTTAAGAACAAATTGTGCATTCATTGTTTGAATGAATTTGTGAAGCTTTTTGGGCATTGGTTTGAGTGACATTGAATGTGGATGAGCAAGTGTGAAGAAACCAGTTTTTATGAAGCAAGTATTATGAGCAATGTTGAGCAAGTGTTATGAATAGTTTTGAGCATGTGTTAGAGAAGAGTTGAGTAGAGATAGTGAGCATATTAGAGCAGGATTGTGAGCTATTTTGAATAGGGATTTTGAGAAGGCTTGTAAGTAGTTCTAAGTAGGGTATGTGAGCAGGCTAGAGGTAGACTTGTGCAGGATTTATGAGCAGGTTTGAGATAGACTTGTGAGCAGGTGTGAGACATATCAGTACAGGAAGTTGAGCAGATTTGATCAGAGTTGAGCAGAGTTGAGAGTAGGCTTTGGAGCTAACCAGAGCAAAGGGGATAGAGTTCTCCTGTGGATAGAGGTCCACAAACCAGAGTAGTGGGGATAGAGTTCTCCTATGGATAGAGGTCCATGAACTTGAGCATAGGGGATTGGTGTCTCCTTTGGACAGAGGTCCATAAAATTTGTAATAGGGATTTGGTTCCCAAGATTTGTTGAGAAAATTTATAAGAAATATTTTCTCCATGGATGTAACCCACATTGGGTGAACCACGTTAAAATCATGTCTCTCATGTGTGTGATGATTTGTGCATTATTTACTACTTTGATATTATTGTTGTTATCATTTGGATTGAAAAGTAAAAAGTTTTATCTTATATTGTTCACCCCCCCCTCTCAGTATAAGCTTGTGTTCTTCAAAACCTTTTCAAATTATATTATAATATTTCAAATATTATAATATTGTTTTTAAAACCTTTGACCTTTGAAAAATAAATCTTTCTTTTGATTTACTTTTCTTAATAAATCCTTTTGGCCCAAGCATTATAATATTAAAAATATTATAATATCATCTCTTCTCTCTTAAATCATGGTATTTATTTTAAACCTTGTCTTTGCATAATTATCCAACCATAGAAGAATGTTTCTACCATACCAAGCTCTCTTTGACATCAATGACAACTCAATATACTTAATATTTCCAACAATATCCCCCTTTGTTATTGATGGCAACCCTTTCTAAAAAATAAATTTCCAACCACTTAATTCCAAATATGCTCCCCTTGAGAAGCTACTCCCTCTTACTGATTTCTTCCCCCTTACTAAAAATCTTCCCCTTTGACATCAATGGAAAAGGGACTCCTTTGAGGCTAAAAATAAGACTCTTAGCTCAGCCCCCTCACCACCTCCTCTCCTTGAGGTGATTAATTTTGGGGTGGGATTAAATATACTCCCAACATACAATGCTCTTTTTCCTTTTCAACCTTATTTTTCAACACCTTTGTAATCATACCCTTTTGATCATTTTGAGTGTCCATGTTCTTGCTTGACTTTGGAAGTTCTAAAAAACAATTTCTAGACCACTTAGCCTTATGCCCAAGATTAATGCAATTGTAACACCTAATGTTGTAGTTCTTGGAAGGTGCAAATAACTTGAAGTTCCTCTTGGTGAAGCCATAATTATTTCTATCATGAACTCTGCAGTGTATAGCTTTATGACCAAGGTGATTATATGAGTAGCAATAGACTTGAAAGAAATATCCATCTTCAAATGAGTTGAAGTTCCTCTTAGTGAAGCCATACTACTTCTTTCCATAAACCCTATAATGCATAGATTTGTGACCAAAGTTATTACATGAAAAATAATTCTCTTGGAAGAAATATTCATATTGTCTTGAAATATTTGGTCTCTTAGTCCTTTATTTGCCTTCTCTGTGATGGTGCCTGTTTCTTTTTTTTGCATTGTTTTCTTTCTTAGTGAATCTTCCACTCTTCAAATTATCAACATAATTCTTAGGTTCTTCTTCAATATATTCCTCTAAAACTTCCTTTTCTTTTGATCTTGAGATTTACCCTTCTTCTTATTTCCCTTTTCCTTCTTCAAAACCAAGTCTTGTTTTGATAAATGAAGATATTTATGCATTGATAATGTTATCCAAATATTTTGAACTTTTCCCAAACCTGTGCACCTTAACCTTAGAATATTTCACTTCCATCCTTAGGGAAATGACTTCATGTTCTAACCTTTCACATTCTAATTCCTTTACCTCTAAATTTTCAACCATGACTTCTTTAAATATCATTGCCTTGGCTTTTGAGTTTTTGATATCTTGTAGAAGTTTTTTTTTATTTCCTCATATTCTTGAACTTGAGCCTTCAGTCTTGATTTTTTATTTCTAACTCTTTTAAACTCTCTATGAGAAACACTAAGTTCTTCTTCTAGATCAATTATGTCTTCTTCTTATCTTTCTAAACCTTTCTCTAGGTCTTCAGTTATAGAAGCATCTTCTACTTGGTCTTCAATAGGAGTTTTTTCTTCCTCTTCTATTGCCAAAAACATAATCTCTTCTTCTTCACTTTCGGAGAGTCTTTCATCACTGTCACTTGAAGCATTGCTTGCTCTTTTAACATACAAACTCTTCTTGTGTCTTCCAAATAACTTATTTTCATGCCTGAATTTGCTTTCTTCATTTTTCTTATAATCCTTTTTCTCTTCACTGCAACTGCTTCCAGCTTGTGGACAATTTAATGCATAGTGACCAAAGTCACCATAATTAAAAAATTTCATAGTATTTATATCTTTGTGTTTTCTTGAGTTCTTATTTATTCTCACATAGTTATCTTCTTCATCACTTCCTGACTCATCACTTGATTATGGTTTCTTATATTTTTTCTTCTTTGAGGCTTTGAAAGCTACCTCTTTCTTGGAATTGTGATCTTTTTCTATTCTCATCTCATAAGTTGTGAGAATTCCATGTAACTCATCCATAGTTAATTTATCGAGATCCTTCATATCTTTTATAGTTGAAACCTTTGCATCATACCTTATAGGAAATGATCTTAATACTTTCTAAGAAACACTAGAATCCTTAATTTTGAATCCAAATCCACGCATGGTATTAACAACTTCATAAACATGCATTAAGTATCTAGCAATATCTTCCTCATCTTCCATATTCAACTCTTCAAACCTCCTCCTATGAGTTTGCAGTTTTACCAACTTGACCTTGCTATATCCTTCATATGTTTGCTTTAATTTATCCCATATCTCTTTTGCTAATTTGCATTTCTAACTTTCACAAATTCTAATTCACGTAATCCCCTTAAAATTCCATTCATAGCCTTGGAATTATTCACATGTAATTGCTTACCATCCTTATATGTGGTATAAGTAGCTGTAGATGTGAACCCATCCTCAATAGATTTTCATGTTTCATATCCTTGTGCCATAAAATAAGTCTTCATCCTCATACTCCAAAAAGCATAATTATTCCCATCAAATAATGGAGTCTTATTTATTGAAGATCCATTCTAAGAAGTCATTATTATTCTTATAATATATTCCTTAAAGTTTTTAGATATGTTTTGAAGGAACCCACTCTAATACTAATTGAAGAACACACACTTATACTGAGAGTGAGGGTGAACAATATAAGGTAAACTTTAATTTTCTTTCCCAAACAATAATATCCAATGTTATAAATTTCAATATCAATAGCAGTATTAAAGCAATTCACAAATCATCACACACATGAGAGACACAAATTTAACATGGTTCACTCAATGTGTGTTACGTCCATAGAGAAAATATTTCTTATAAATTTTCTCAACAAATATCTTGAGAACCAATTCCCTATTACAATATTTATGGACCTCTATCCAAAGAAGACACTAATCCCCTATACTCAAGTTCATGGACCTCTATCCATAGGAGGCCTTTGTCCCCATTGCTCTAATTTGTGGATATCTATATATAGAAAACCTCTATCTCCACTGCTATGATTTATGGATCTCTATCCACAAGAGAACTCTATCCCCTTTGTGCTAGTTTATGGAAATCTATCCATAAGAGACTCCTCTCCTTTGCTCTTGTTCATGGAAATCTATCCAAAGGAGACTCCTCTCCTTTACTTTGGTTTGTGGAACTCTATCCACAAGAGACTCCTCTTATTTGCTATGGTTCATAGAAATATATCCATAGGAGACTCCTCTCCTTTTCTTTGGTTCATGGAACTCTATCCATAGGAGAACTCTATCCCATTGCTGGTCTGGTTTATGGAAATCTATCCATAGGAGAAATCTATCCCCTTGCTATTCTGGTTCATGGAAATCTATCCATAGGAGACTCCTCTTCTTTACTCTTGTCACTTCAAAATTTGGTACACACCTCTTCTTTGACTCTACTTCAAGCCTACTCATGAGGCTTACTCAGGTTTTCTCACAAATCTATCCAAAACTTGTTTCAAGTCTTCTTACAAATATGCTCTCAACACTATCCCAAATTTGCACACATTACATGCACAAATATATCTTTAAACCTACTTCAAGTCTTCTCACAAGACTTGCTCAAATCTATCTCAAACCTTCTTCAAGTATTCTCACAAGACTTACTCAAATCTGCCTCAAACCTGCTTCAAGTCTTCTCACAAGACTTGCTCAAATCTACCTCAAACCTAATTCAAGTCTTCTCACAAGACTTGATCAAATCTACCTCAAACTTACTTCAAGTCTTCTCACAAGACTTTCTCAAATCTACCTCAAACCTACTTCAAGTCTTCTCACAAGACTTGCTCAAATATACCACAAATAATTCTACTCTACTCTACTCTAATACATGCTCAAAACAACTCATAGAACATGCTCAACCAATCCCAAATATTGCACATAAATGATGTTCAAAATAATGCTTATATCTCTTTCAAAAATGCTTTCTTTAATTAGGTAGTTCAGACATATTCTCCCTAGAATTCATTTAACCTCTTGAACATATAGAAAATAATATGTACTATCAAATACCCAATATGTTCTTCACATTCACATATTTTGCATTCATCAAATCAGATCTCTTCTTCTTGCAAATCCCTTTCAATTCAAATCAAACTAGTGTATAATTTTGTTTCACAAAATCGGTTTATATTCCTTACAAATTGACTCTTAAATATCAAACATAATAATGCACAAATTACTTCACAAAAATGGTCTCTTACACTTACCCATTCACATTTAATGTCACTAACATCCATGCCCAAATTCTTCACAAATTCCTTCAACAAGAATTGACAATTTATTTTTTAAAACCCTAGCACAAATGTTTCCAGTTTCATTCAATAAGGATGTACAATTTGTTTTACAAACCCTAGCTCAAATATTTCCAACAATGCACATATATAATCCTTATTTCTCCACCTTAATATTCATAAATATTTTCTCAACCAAACACCTTAAAGAAGGAATGATATCACCATACCTCTTGACTTGCTTTGATGAAGTACCCTCAAAACGTGTCTCAAAATATTCTTTTATGCCACTTCAAGGGTTAGTTAGCATAACACTTTTTCAACCATCCACATGAAAACCTTTCCTCAAAAATGTACCCAAATAAATTACTTTACAACTCTCTTTAATTTCTCAAAACAAGGCTTTTTAATCAAAGAATAAAACCCTTCAAACTTTCTTTCACCATGCAGAAATACACACAATAATTAGACCACAAAACACCTTATAAATCCTACTTGTAAAAGCTACATATAATTTCCAATGTCATCACAAAAACCCTAAGTGCAAAATACATATTTGATTTAACTTTCACACCTTTTTACTCCTTTATTTCTCAAATTATTTCAACCTTATAAAGCCACAACCAAAATCTGAATTATGCACACATAATATGTAATTTTAAAACATCATCCTTATCTCTCCTTAGATCAAGTAATATGCACTCATTACAAAGCAAAAATTAAATCTTGTCTCCCTATATCAAGTTCTAACATATCACAAATTGTAATAAAAAATGTATGCTCTTATTGTGTCTGTTGTTGTTGCCACTAAGAGTCAAACACGAAATCTCACAAATCCCATGCTCTAGCATGAGCTAGAGTGCCAGCTAGGATGGTCCACTTGCTAGAAATGAATGTGCATAAAAACATATTTATCCTTTTCTTCTGCCCAAATGAAAATTGTAAAATAAATTTTCATGGCGATTCAAACTTGAAACCTATCCACTGATAGTGCCTTACACAGGACCCGCCAACCACTTGGGCTAGCTGCCCTATTGGAAAAAAGTTGTGTGATGTCTCCCCTTTGATTTATTTTACCTAATTTAAAATGTGTGCACTTTGACTTTCCTTCTTCCTCTTCCCTCAATGAATGGTGTTGTCTTCTTATCACTCTCTATCCTAAATGAATGACTGCGAATCGTGCATCTCTTCTCCAAAAAACCTTACCAATATTTTCAAAATTATATTATAATATTTCAAATATTATAATATTGTTTTTAAAACCTTTGGCCTTTGCAAAATAAATCTTTCCTTTGATTTATTTTTCTTAATAAACCCTTTTGGCCCAAGCAATATAATATTAAAAATATTATAATATCGTCTCTTCTCTCTTAAATCATGGTATTTATTTTAAACCTTACCTTTGCATAATTATCCAACCATAGAAGAATGTTTCTGCCATACCAATCTCTCTTTGACATCAACCTTTGACATCAATGACAACTCAATATACTTAATATTTCAAACATTAATTTATTAAACCCGATTAAATAACTAAAAATCATTCATTAACAATTATTGATTAAGGTCAAATTTAATATAATAAAGTCACACAATCTTTGGAAAACCTTAGTTGAAAATTTAATTGATGTAAATGATCGAAAATTTAGTGAAATGAATTAATTGAAATAATTTTGAGCTTAAACTTAAAAATACTTTGGACCTCAATATTAATGTGGCAAAAAATAAATTAAAGACAATAAAAATTTAATGTTAGGATTTAATATGTTGATCACGAAAACACTAGTTTTAATATTAATACTTTGGCATTAAAATAGAACCCTAATATTAAATTTAAGAAGCCCTAAAATAAAAAACAAAAACATTTAATGAAAATATTTTGAGACTTAGGGGAAGACATTAGCATTAGGTTTAATATTTTGGTATTAAATTGGAAATAAAATTTAAATTCTAAATCTAATACTTTGGATTTAAAATTAAAAGAAATTAAACCTTAGAAAATTAATAAAATTTAATAATCATAACCTTAGTAGTAGTAATAATAACAATACCAATGAAATAAACATTACAAATGTTGAAATGAAATATTGTGAATATATATATATATATATATATATATATATATATTGCTTGATAGGAGATTTGGTTACAACCACACTATTTTTAGTAGCTGGCAAGTGTAGGGTTCAAACCACAGGGGTTGCATCCACCAAACTTATTCCACCTCATTGTTTTATAGCCCATCATAAAATGGACCACTGGATGCTCGAGATTTGTACCATCATCGTCATTTTGGAACGCACTCAGAGGTGTTGTGGCCATTGCACAACTACTCCAAATTTGGGGACCCATCTCAAAATTTTGCTATTTTTTGGGAATTTTAATTTTCTTTGAGTGATAATTGTGATAGGTCCCTACCCATGGGTTTGCATTGTGGATTTCAAGGCTCTTTGTTGGTTAGTATTTCATTTTAGTTTTTTTTCAAAGCATTTTGTGTTTTGGTTGGGTTGATAGGATTGGTTTCTTTTGTCTTAGTTTCTAGTTTTTTTGTTAGATTTGAAGTGGTTTGGTTAATGTTTTTTTTTTTGAAAAATTTGAAAAAATCTTGTATTAAAACAAATGACAGTTACAAGAGGGAGAAAGGGCATCCCAACCAAGAGCAAAGAGACCAGAAGAACAAAGGGCGCGAAAATGCGACATGTCACGAAAACGCGACATGTCACGAAATCGCGACACCAAACCTAACAACCGCCACGCCACAACAACCAGTCGCGATAACACGACATGTCGTGAAATCGCGACATGTCGCGAAATCACGACATGTCGCGACATCGCGACGAAAAGCGCCGAAGCCACAACACACGAAAAATGTCGTGAAATCGCGACAGCACAGCACCAAATCACCCAAACTCCAAAAACATCGTGAAATCGCGACGAGAAAGCCTGAAGGCACCTGCTCCCCGAAATTGTCGTGAAATCGCGACGAGTTCTCCTTTAATCAGCAACTTTGAGAAAGTGTCGCGATATCGCGATGGCTTTTCCTTGGAGCCCCAGTTGGCCGGAAGTGTAGCGAAATCGTGACAAGAAATCCAATGGGCGCCCCATCCGCAAAAGTGTCACGAAATCGCGACATGTTCTCCCCCATGGTGCCCTTTTCTTAAACTAGTCGTGAAATCGCGACGTTTTTCCTTCATGCAGTTTTTTCTCCAGAACTGTCGTGAAATCGCTACAGGTTTGCCCCTTTGCTTCCTTTCCATAAACATGTCACGAAATCGCGACAGGTTATCCATTGGGAAGCTTTTCACAAAAAAGGTCGCGATATCGCGACGGTTTTTCCACTTAACGTAATTTTGCTAGAAACGTCGCGAAATCGCTACAGGTATGCCCCTTTGTGTCCTTTCCTCAAAAAAAGCACGAAATCACGAAAAATTTTCCTTAGAGTAGCTTTTCACAAAAAATGTCGCGATATCGCGACGATTTTTCCCTTTCACGCAATTTTTCTCAAAGCGTCGCGATATCGCGACACTTTTCCTCCAGCAGCAAAACCAACCAAAAAGGTCGCGACATCGCGACACCTTCTCATCAAAGACCGCGACGACGCAACAAGTCACGAAATCGCTACAATTTTCCTCCCAAGGCCGCGGCAACAAAAAGGGTAGCAAAATCGCTACAGTTATCCAGGATAGGTCGCGACAGAGCAACATGTCGCGACAGAGCAACATGTCGCGACAGAGCAACATGTCGCGAAATCACGACAGATTTCCAAACAAGGTCGCGACGACGCAATATGTCGCGATATCGCGACAAAAACTAACCTTAGTCATTTTTGAGCTCATGGATGCAGGGATCGTTCCAGACCACTCCGAATCTCTTCATCTATCATAGGCATATCACTGTGCAGCTGAACACCTACCTCTTTCTCAGCACCCATCTTCGCAAGGAAGTCAGCTACCGTGTTCAGATTTCTACTCACATACACAGGGATAACATCATCTAACTCCCTCCATAACTCCTTGATTTGGGATATCACCATCCGTAGTCTCCAGGATTTTAAAGAGAAATTCTGCAAGCAATCTAGAGCGCCGATCAGGACTTGAGAATCAGATTCAAGAATTATCCTCCGGTAACCCTGCTTAACAGCCCAGATAGACGCTGACTTAATGGAAAAGGCTTCGGCTTCATTGTTTGTGGCTCTGCCCAATCCCTGCAATTCCCAGTAAAGAACCGCACTCGAGTGATCCCGATAAACAACACCAATTCCTGCGTTTCCCGGGTTGCCTTTTGCAGCCCCATCAGTATTGATCTTGATCCAGCCTACAGGGGGAGGTTTACAGCATGCTCTTCCTTGCCTCTCATGTCCCTCAACCCCCTCTTCAGGATGCCCAAGAGTAGCCTGCTTCTCTTCATTAACAAAAGTAGCAACAGTTTCTGTGACTTTGCTCCAGATGACCTGCCAAACGCCGTCAATCGAGGAGAAAGTGTTTCTAAAGATTCGGGCATTTCTCTCCAACAAAACTTGCCACCAAATGAAGAGAAAGCCTAACTGCCAGCCAGTTCGGAGAGCTATGGAATTGAACCTGCCCCATTTCCATTTTTCCCAAATATTGGTACGGTTGAGAACATTAGCCTGGAGTTTAAATTGAGAGAACCAGCGTTCCCAAATCTGATGAGTAAAAGGACACTCAAAAAACAAATGATCTACAGTTTCCTCATGTTGGAGGCATAAAGCACATTGAGAGGGGCCATTGAAACCCCTACGTCTGAGATTGTCAAAGGTGAGAAGACCATTATGCATAAGTTGCCAAGCGAAGAAATTCACTTTCGGCCAACCCTTTGAATGCAAAATCCTTCTCCAATGCTGAACCGGAAAAGAGTGTGGGGGAGGCTCAGGGAGGATCTCTTCATATCCAGCCTTAACTGAGTAGACCCCAAGGCTTCCATAGCCCCAGGCTAATTCATCTTCCTCATCCTTCCCCATGAGGAACCTTTCTGACAAGATTTTTTGCAGGATAGGCGCCAACTTCGGAGAGACAGTAATTGGCCACTCCTCCCACCGCTTAAACTTTTTAAATTTATACCCCCCCAATTGATTGGTAAGAAGATAATTATCAATATGGATCCAACCCTGGGCTTCTAAGGCGGTCATGATTGGTTGTAGCTCAGGGAACATGACAATAATGGGCGGATGTTGGTCCCAAGAGTCAGTCCAGAAACGAGCCTTGTCTCCTTTCCCCACTTTCCAGAATAATTGATCTTTGATAATCTGGGACCCAAGCTTGAGAGTCTGCCACATTAAGGAACCAGAACCTTCCAAGGGAAAGAGACCCACCTCATTGGGATGAACATGCCCCAAATATTTACTGGAAAGAATTCTCGTTGAAGAGGGAGGATGGTCGAGAAATCCACCTCCAATACGGTTTTCCAGCCAAAGCTCGTTATTAAGCATAGAACTTCTCAAGCCCAGCCCTCCTTTGTCCTTAGGCTGGGTAACTTTGTCCCACCCAACCAAGGCCCATTTTTTCTTCCCTTTTGTGCCTTCCCATAAAAATCTTCTAGCCATTTTGTCCAGCTCTTTCCAGATGGTATGAGGGGCAACCAGTATTGAGAATTTATAGATCGACAAAGCCTAAATAATCGACTTCAGGAAGGTTAATCTACCCCCGTAGCTTAGCCATTTATGGGCCCAATGATTCATTCTATCTTTGATGCCTGCTAACAGATTCTTCCAAATGTCAATATTTAACTTTTTGAAATGAAGGGGAATGCCCAGGTAAACAATTGGAAGAGAAGTCCTTGTGAAGCCCAGGATCTCAATAACGTGCTCCTGAAGCCGTTGGTCAAGATTGAAAAAGACCACTTTGGACTTCCTGACATTTAGAACCTGATTTGAAGCCCTTAGGTAGAAATTCAAAGTATCTCTGATTCCTCTGGCTTCCTGAAGAGTGGCCGCACCAACCAGACCCGTATCATCCACAAATTGCAAGTGATTCAGAGTTTCCTCCCCAACATTGATACCAGAAAGCAGACCTTGTTGCCTTCTCCTCAAAAACAGTCTGCCCAAACCTTCAGCCAAGAGAAGGAAGAGATAGGGAGAACAAGGGTCTCCCTGGCGGAGACCACGGGTGGCGTCGAAAGGAAGCGAGGGAAGGCCCTTGATGAGAATAGAAAAAGAGGGAGAAGAAACACAACTCATAACCCAATCAATCCATTCTTGAGAAAAGCCAAAGGCAGCCATCATTTTCGACAAGAAGCACCACTCCACCCGGTCATAAGCCTTGGACATATCTAGTTTAATGAACATTCCTTTGTTGCCCAAAGTTTGCATTGAATGGATGGCCTCCTGGGCCAAAACCACCCCATCCAAGATTTGTCTTCCCTCAACAAAGCCCCCCTGTTCAGGAGAAATGATGCTATGAAGAAGGGGTTTAAGCCTCTCAGCCATTATCTTAGTGATGATTTTGTAAATCACATTGCATAAAGCAATAGGCCTAAAATCAGAGATATGAGTCCCCGCTTCCCCTTTTGGAATTAAAGCAATGAAGGTGTGATTGATCGCCCTGAGCATTCTTCGATTGGATCTGGATTCCTCAGTAACAGCCAGAACATCCTCCTCCAAGGTGTCCCCGGAAAGCCTAAAAAAATTCAATAGGAAAGCCATCTGGACCAGGAGATTTTCCAGTACTCATACCAAAGACCAAATTTCTCAGTTCATCCCTTTCAATGGGTCTAAGCAGGGCCTGATTGTCGTCTTCAGAGATAATAGGAGGAATAACATTAAGAAATTCGTTCTGAGCCTCAACATCTTGCTGCATACTTTCCTTAAAATTTTTAGAAAAGTAATCGATAGCATGGGAATGCATGCCAGGAAGAGTATCGAAGACATTTCCATGTTCATCTTTGAGAACTTCCATATTGTTCATCTGTCTCCTAGCACAAGCTAATCGATGAAAAATTTTGGTATTTCTGTCCCCCTCTAATAACCAAGTATTTCTAGCCCTCTGTTTCCAGTATATCTCCTCTTGGTTGTCAATGTCCTCAACCACTTTACGCAGTTCATCATATTCAAATTTGAGTTGCTCAGTAATTGATCCTTCCCTAAAAAGTTTCTGAACCTCCTCCCATCTAGCCACCAAGGGGGCCCTTTGGGACTGGAAATCCAACTTATTTCCTTTCCTCCACTGTTTCAATTGAATTTTGACAAATTGAAGCTGTTTATGAAATTTGAACATTGCTGTCCCAAAAGGTGGACGGCCTTCTATCCACCATTGAGAAATTTTCTGTCGAAGGTCCTCCTTTTGTAACCAAAAATTCTCAAATTTAAAAGGCCTATGGTGCTGCCCTCTCGAAGTCCCTCCCTCAAGCAAAATGGGAAAATGATCCGAAATAGGGCCCTCCAAAATCTGGAACTTAAAAGTCCATTTAACAAAAGCCTCCTTCGAGACCAAAAAGCGATCTAACTTGACCTTCCTGCTATGTGGCTCCTTTCTCTTGTTTGTCCAAGTGAAAAAAACACTAGGGCCTTGAACGTCCACTAAATTAAAGGCCTGAACTTGGGCAATCAGAAGCCGGTCCCCTGGATCCAAAACAGGGGTGCCACCTTCCCTGGTCCCGAGCAGATAATTTTGCATTAAAATCCCCTACAATAATCCAGTCATAACACTCCCTGTATGCTCTCATGTTGTGAACAACATCCCATTGGAGCCTCTGGCCATCAAGATCTTGGGCCCCATAAAAGTTGGTGATAAGGACCAGCTCATAATTGAAGTTATTTCTGAAGAAAGAAGTAAGTACACCCCTGCAAGCTACATGTTCTAAAGCAGTCCAGACCAGAGGGTTCCAAAGGGTAACAATTCCACCTGAAGCTCCTTGGGCAGCCACGTCCATATACCCGACTCCCGCCGAGATTTTAGTAGCAGTTTTACTCATAATATCTAAAGACATTTTGGTCTCCTGAAGAAGCAAAAAGTCTATTTTACGGTTTTCTAAGAGTCTTTGAATAGCAGATTGATGGGTTCTACTGTTTAAACCCCTAACATTCCAAGATTGAATAATCATTGAAAACCTTGAGAGCAGTAAGAATCAATGGTCCTCACCAATCCTCCATTGATTAGCTTATCTCCTTGCGCTATTAGTAGTTCCTTATTGGATTTTCTTCCCGCTCCTTGAGAGTTATTGTTTCTAGATCTCTTTTTCACCTGGGAAATCCCTAAAGCAGGCCTTTCTCTGTTTTTATCTGCATTTCCCATGGTGACATCTTTTATAGCCGACTGTGCTGGGGAGTGTATAACCAATGCCCCTAGATTCTCTGACTGCAGGTTCTCAGCTGGCACAGTCACCTGTTCTACTACAGGAGTGAAGGAAGGAGAAACAAGAGGTGGAGTGTTGACATTCTCACCATTCCCAACCACTCCCTCCATAGATTGGTCCTCCAGATCCACTAATGACTTAAAAATTTCATACCGATTGTTTGGCTTGAGTCGTACCTGCTCCTTGCCATTTTTCTTTTTGTTTCTCTTTCGTTTCACCTGTTCAAAGCCATCCTGCCGAGCATCGGGACTGGAGAATTGCTAGAGGGTTCATTGACCGGATCGGACTTACCCTCTCTAGGGCGATTTGACATTCCACTCGGAGCCTCCGTTTTTGTGCTCACTACGTTTGGGCAGAACCTTGCCAAATGTCCATGCTTATGGCATACTCGGCACCTGAAAGGTAGGGCCTCATAGTCTAGCTGCTGGATCCAGGGTACTCCTGCAAGCTCAAGTTCCACCTCAGCTGGTAGAGGCTGACTAATGTCCATCTCTACACATATTCTAGCAAAGACAACAGTATTACCCTCTATGGTATCTTTGGAGACTCCCAAAAATTTGCCTAGGGAATTACCTATTAGTTCCAACACCTGCTCACCCCAAAACTCCATCGGGAGAGCGTACAGCCGGATCCAGATCGGGACAGCCGTGGGTTCGATGCGGGGGTCGAAACCCACTCTCCAGGGTTGGACAAATAACCCTGCTGGTCCGTGGTTTCTCTTTTCTAATTCAAATGCTCTGTTTCTATCTGCTAAAGAAGAGAAACTTATGATGAAATACCCATTTCTTATAGGCCATAAAGAGTACTCACCGTGTGGCTCCCAGTTCTGGCGAACCCAGGTATGCAGAAAATTTAGTGTGGTCCGGATGCCCATGAATTTGCAGATCAAGTCGTGATTAGCTCGGTAGATGATTGTATCTTCGACCAGCATTGGTTCTATTACAATCTTAGGCCTGGAAGTGGATTGCGGGAGGCATCCATTAACGCGGTGAGCATTTGGGCCATTGGCAACATTCTTGAGTATCGATTGAAAAGCATTCCGCTGAGCTCCATCAGTGGAAGGCGAGGGATTATCTTTCAACTTCTCAGCATATGAGGTCTTTCTCCCAGCAGGAGAAACTGGAGGAGACCCCATCGGGCCCTCCCGGGACCACTAAAGAACCTTCAGACGAAATCAAAAACAACCCCCCAATGCCCCAGGCAAGATCTTCGGGCCAGAATCCCTCGAGCAACACCAGACGCCATCACAAAAATTTTCCCGCCAAATCACCAAATCGCCAGAGCCGAACGGGTCCCCAGGTAAGGTTTTCCTAGAGTTTTCTGGTTTGGTTAATGTTAATATTTGATTTAAATTGATTCAAACATGTGAAATTAAATAAATCAAATTTAATAAAGCAAAATGAAAACATTATCCTTAAAATTTGATCCACTCTATTTAGGTCATGCATTGGATGAGGGCATTGAAATTCTGATGATAAGCCTTCTATGTTGTTTGCCTAATACCTATGACCATGCTTTAAGGATTTATTAATATATATATATATATATATATATATTAAGAAATAATAAAAAAATGTATATAAAATAAAAGGAAGGTGAATAAAATAATCGATCGGGTCCAAATTTTGTGTTGGGAGTGGATATTTATTTAGTTTTACCTTATATGGTTGTTCAGGTTAATTAATATATTACATTATGTGGTTAGCTAAATTAGTTTCGAATTAAGGTCTATTAATGTGTTATGTTTATATATGCAAGGTTTGATCAGCTAAGAAAAAAGAAATCAGACACCACTTTTGAGGTTGGTGGACGCAATGAAGACGCATGGACGTAAGCTATCGAAGATAGACTAAAGACAAGAACGTGGACCTATGAAGATGGGAGACCTTCACAACTAAAACACATATGGGAATGCATGAATGTGGATGCTTGGACGAAGTGAATGGATAAATATTGTATGAATGACATGGTAGATAGCCTATGAATCAGATGAAAAAATCACGGTGGACCCATTGAATTGCATGGCAACCACTAGTGGAGAAATTCGCACTGACTATGCTATCATCGTTTACACTCACCACTCTCACGAATATGGACTGCCTATGCTAAATTTATCATGAGCAATGATGTTGAAGGTCATGATTCACCCAGCTTGGTGCAGTAAGAAGCGCATAGGAATAGCTACAGAGTGGGGGTTATTTTCATATACTAATAGAAGCCATTATTCACAGAGACATATCATGCAAAAATATTCAAGTAAATGACCTTGTCTTTAATTAGCCTCATAAGATACATTTCCATTTGAAAGGTAATGATCACAATGATCGGTTATGAAGATGATTGGTAGTATCAACAAAGGAATTTTTGCTGGATGTAGAGAATTACCACATTTCAGAATACGCTTGGGTTAGGAGGTGTTAAATTCCCACTAAACTAGTACCCCACCAAAAGAGAACCAATATCAAAATAAATAAAAGAGAAATAGTCAAATGCAATCATTGAAAGCCAATAGTTTTGAAGGAATAAATTTTTTCCCATACATTAATGACTATAACAAGACAAGGAAGGAAGAAGACTTTATCAAATGCAGTGGTGAGCCTCGACTACAAATTAGGGAATATAAAAGAGAGAAACATTACAAAATAGAATGAAGCATATAGGGATTATTGCAAGGTTGTCTCCGTTATTCGCATATGGTGAGGATGATGGAACCAAGTACCATAGGTATCTCCGAGCTAAAGATGGACTGTGTAACACTTTCTCACGATATGAGCCACCACTATGGTGAGGCAGTGGTGATGTTTTTGATCCATCGTGACATGGTCGAGGCAAAGGAATGGCTAGACAAGACCAGGATATTTCACATGGATTAGAGGGTCTCCAATGGAATGAAGTCGCATGGGCATGGGGAGACCTCCACCGTGAAATAATCAAAGGAGTACCATGCTAGTGGATAAAAAATAAGTATGTGGTTTATTGTTTTAGTATGCAATGATACTCTAAATATCATTCAATGTTAATATTCAAAGAGATAAGGTTTGATAATTTTTTTTATTTTGTTTTTCTTAATGATTTAACATCAGGAGATATAAGTGGTTTTGGAAGAACTTAAAAGTATATGTTTTTTTTATTAATAGAATAAGGGTTATGCATTATGTTAATACAATGATTCGCACCAAAGCTAATGATGAGGGAGATATTATGAGGCTAGCTAAATGGACGAAAATAAAAACCAAGCGATGGGAAAGTAAATGAAGGGTTTATTGAAAAATTTAAAAACCCATGCGAGCTATGAAGAGGGGCTAGAAATTTTTGGAAAAGGAGGTGTGAAGAAGGATTGGAAGTCTTCAAGCTGCTGCCAACATTTGGTCTCACCTTGTATGCAGAAAAAGAGAGGTTTTGAACATAATGAAAGCTTTATTGCATATTTTCTCTACATGTATTGGATACATTTAATGATGTTTTATGCATAGATATGGTAGCATCGTTTAAGTGTTTTTAATGCATGTTTTACCCCTTAGAATCTTGCACTTAACCAAATTTAGATTGTGTGGATGCAGGTCTAACCTAGTTTTTTTTAGTGTTCATGATCTAACATTTTTTGCAAAACAGGTGGGATTAGTTTTCTTTGCTCATTTTTAGCATTATGTTTCCTAGCTTTTATTATTTTCTATATTTCATTTTATTTTCTTTGAAATTCCATCAAGCACTCAAAATCCTAACAAGTTCATGATTTTATACATTAATATTAGGGGTTTTGAAGTAATTAGACATCCAAGTAATTGTGTTGTTTAAGGCTAACATATTCAAATATTTGGACACATTATTAGGTATTTTATTTGAGATTCTAAAGCATTTTTTTTTGCACTCCACATGTTATATCATTTTTATATAAGCTTAACCAAGTTCACATTTTTAAGGAATTTTGTAAATTTTAAATTCTCACATAAGTTCACACTACTAAGACAAATTTGCAATTTAAGGTTCTACATAAATTCACTTTTAAAAGGGAATACTAAATTCAAACTTTGCACTATTAAAGACAAGAAAATTAATTTCATTTAATGTGAAAGAGGGAAATTTTAATAACTTCCAAAATTTCATTAAAATGAATCATTAAGGTGCTATTCTAAAGCTACTACATTGCAAAGTTAGATTTTAGTTATTTTTCTTTTATGCTCAAATAGAACTTAACAAAGCAAGATAAAATCCATTCACAAAGCAAGATAAAATGAATCCAATCATCATCCAAGATTCACATTTCAGAGATAGATTTTAGTCTTTTCTTTCATGTTAAAAAAAAAAAACAAAAAAAGATAAAATTTGTTAAAATTTTCTTAACCAAAAGAAGATAAAATCTACCTACAATACTTTAATATAAAATTAATTAAATCACCATTTCAGCATGATCATATGAGGGCCAATCACATCGTATTTTCTTTTCTTTTAAGTTTCATGAACAATAAAAATCATGGAAAAATCAAAGTAACACCAACAGAGGCCCTTTTTAACAATTACTTGCACCTCTAAGGTATTTCAACATTTATTTTGACACATTTTCACAAGCATACAAGCACACATTAAGTAAAAGGAACCTTGGAGAAATTTCAATTTCTTTGCAAGAGAGGGTTTTTCTAACAAAATCCTGATTGTGAGTATGATTTTGCAATTGGGAAAAATTATCACTAAACAGAATTGGTTCTAGAAGGAGGGCATGAATTGGTCATTTCATTGTTGTTGTAAATGCTAACTTGTTCATTATTACTTGAAAGGCTATTTTGAAGATATTGGTTTGGACTAACGAGGTTTTATTGACAGGTGATTGTATTCATTGATTGGAAATTGCTTTAATTGATAATGCATTGATGCTAACCATTTTTTAGGAATATTTCTTATTGGGATGGTTTAATTGATGCATTGTTAAGAAAAATTTGTTGTTATCAGTGTTAAGCTGGAACCTGAGGATATCATTACTAGGTCTAAGGTTGCATAAGATACCATCTTCCATAGCCTATCTCCTACTCAGAGACATCGAAGATCCAAGAGTGAAGAAATTGTTATTACATATAGTGGGATTTTAGTTGGATCACCTATTATCCATGTTCTTCTTATTGTTTCTTTAGTCACCCCACAACCTAATCCAATTTCTATAAATACTTCTTGGTATGGGGTGCACAATAATCCTTTGAATATTTCTAGAGTTGCCCATGAATTACCCAAGAACATAGAGAAATTTCTACCCAAATACAAGCACAATAGCACAATATTGATAGAGTAACACATTCAATCCTACAAGGACACCTCAATTATATTGCAAGTTGAACATGAATATGTGGCTTGTAGATTATTTCCTTTGAGCCTAGACAACCTGGCATATGACTGGTACATCAATGTACCCATTGGATCTATTACTTCCTGGGACTAGTTAGAAATCACTTTTATGAATCAATTTAGGTTGCCCTTAGATCCGACCATAATTTATAATCAATTCATGGCTTGTAGAGGGGACCTAGAGAACTAATAAGAATGTTTAACACCAAATTTCAAAAGCTCTATGCAAGATTGACTGGTCCCTTTTTTGTTATTATCTATGTTCCTCTTTAGATATAATTTGGTACATTAGATCCTTGAATGCCATGTTTTCTAGAAGAAATCCTTTAATCACTACTCTTGCCTTGGCATACACAAAGGCCATGAATTTCAAGAAACAATTGATACCACAGGGCTATGGAATAGGAAAATTACCTATGATAGGATAGCTAGGTACATACAATCAGATTCTTATGATAAACTAGGCTTTGTCATGGAAAAATACAATGTTGAACATTTTTCCCTACAATTAGTTTTACCCTACCATGCTTGCTTATCCTCCCATAATTGCTTATTCAAACACATCTGTCCATCCAACCACTCCATTATTGTTAGAGAACCAATTGGCCACTCATGGAGTCATAGCAACAAATGCTCAAGCCATGCCTACATGTTTCAATCCAACACCCATACATAGCTTGAATCCATTTCCAAATCCAAATTTTCAAGATCAAAACACCTAACAAGATCAAAATGTTAAAAACCAAAATGTGGTACCAAATTAAAATATTCTAGGTTTTAGAAATCTAACTAATCCTACCACTACTACTGTTCAACCCAATGAGCTTGATTTAGAGGTAAAATTCCTAAAGAGGTTGGTCCAGAAGCTATGTAGTGATATGGTTCAGTTCCAAAAACAGGCACCATAAAACCCACAACAAAATACAAACTATATTTTTTAGAAGAAATAGTGGAACACACGACCAAACAATTGTTAATATTTTAGATTTCACTATGAAAAATTGGTGTAGGATGCATTCCACTAATGAGCACAATGAATATGAATGCCCAGTGCTTAAGAAGACCATAGGTATTCTTCAACAAGATATGAATAATTTGGAAATAGTTCCTCATGAGGATTCTTCCCATCAAGCTAGTTCAAGCAAAGGTAAGGGACTACATTAGTTGTTGAAAATTTTGGTTCATAAGATGAGGAAGAAGAGGAGAATGATGATACTATAGAAGAAGTATTTTAGGTCTTTAGGCAATTTCAAAAGGGAAATCACAACTACCACTTGAGGAATAAGAGTAAGATCCCAAATACTTCTACTCCAAATAATTCCATTATTCCACCAGACACTAAGGTAAGTAAAAATCCTACACGCCATCCTATATTGATTCATCCAAACCACCTCCAAAGGTGCAAAGTCTTGATAAAATTACTTATAACATTATTGATGATTTAAAGAAAACAAAATCTAATATCACTTTTTTTGAAGTGGCACAACTGACTAATCAACAACATTATTTGATTAAGGCCTTGGGTGGATCAAGCAAAATTGATACTAGGAAAACTGTAGAGTCACATTTTACCTTGTGAAAGGAGAAGGGAGAGGTTCTTCCTTTTCTCCTAATAATCAAAATTTTAGGAAATAATCTACACAAAGTTTTTGTAGATTCAGGCGTGTCGGGTAATGTAATGCCTTATGCTACTTGTAAGAGGTTGGGTTAGAAACCCAATCCTTAAAATAGAATGGTGGTGCAATTAGATAGATATGAGGTGAATGTGGTAAGAATACTTCATAAAATCCATATTCAAATTTCATCAAAACCTAGAATTTAGAAATATATTGATATTCATGTTGTTGATATTCCTAACAAATATGGCATGTTATTGTCTAGGGATTGGAGTAGCAACTTGAATGGATATATGGCCACAGATTGTTCATACATGTGGTTACCTTGGAAAGGGGTACCCAATAAAATATGAATTGAAAGAGAGCCCATACTCAAGGAGTTGATCATAGAGTCTAATAGAACAAATGAAACCCTTTATAATGAGTCTAAGTTGGGTGTTTACACATTGGATACCAAGTTGGTTACAAATAAATCTGATGTTGAAGTTCTATCTTGTAGCCCACTTGATGATGACAATCTTGTTTGGAAACTTAAAATTGATGGATCTAGATCCAAACAAGGTAGTGGAGCTGGGGTTGAACTCATTATCCCTAAAGGTAGGTCCTCTCTTGCTGCATTTATATTACATTTTCCATGTACTTGCAATGCAAAAAAGCATGAAGCATTAATTTTTGTACTACAATTAGCCCTAAATAATAAAATTAAAGATTTGAAATTATTAGGGGATTCAACACTAGTTGTTAGGCAAGTAAAGGGGTAATATACGTGTCGTGATTGTTAGAATTATTGAGTTGTCATTGATGTCAAGGCAAATATCTTCAAGGGTGATTTAATCATATGAGTTGTCATTGATGTCAAGATAGATATCTTCAAGGGTGATTTAATATTTAAATCAAAATATTTAAATAGATATTCAAATATTATAATATTTAAATCATAGATTTAATATTATAATATAAAGACAAAAAGAGTGGGTCGACTTGAAGTGAAATTAAAATTCAAATGTTTAAATTATTGGCTGACTTCTTTGGGTGCGAAAGATAAAATAAAAGCATATTAGTATGAGGTAATAATTCATTTTACAAATATGTAAGAAAGATCGAATATCCTTCAAGAGGAGTGTGAGAAGTGAGTAGAAGATAAGATAGGAGAGCAAGTAGTGAGTAGAAGATAAGGGAGGATATGAGTACAAGTTCAGTGGTGTAGCATCAATTTTAAGGAGTTAAGTATTCTATTGTATCCCTTTTGTTTCATCCATTGGGATAGCCCAATCAGTTGACTAGCTTGTGTTAGGGTGCTACGGTGCAAAAGGTTCGAAGGTCGAATCTCCTTGATGCCTATTTTTCTAAATATTTTGGTGTTCAAAGATAGCACAATAAAGAGTTAATTATTTTATTGTTCTCCTTTTATTTCATCCATTGGGGTATCCTAGATGGTTTCTGTTGGGAGTGAAACTAATGGGATTATTTTATTGATACAAATGGTTACAATATATAGGCATAAGCCTATATGAAACACATGACACTTGTCAAGTGAAACTGACAAGTGTCAAGGAAGGCATAGTGCACATTACATTAATTCTAACATTCCCCCTTAATATGCACTTCTCTAAAACAACCTATCATCCTCTCTTATTGCTGATTTGGTCTAGGCTCATGCTTTTTGGGCTTGGCTCTCCAACTGTGAATAATGCTAGATTCATTGTGTATACATCTCGGTCTATTTCCTTAGGGTTAGCCACTTTTGGGTCTGTTGCCACTGGGTCATCCATCTAAGTGCCTCAGGGTCATCATGGGTGCCTCAGGGTCAGCCACTTCTGGGTTTGTTGCCTCTGTAGGTCATCCTCAGAGGATGTTGCCTCTCGTAGGTCACTGACTAGATCCACCATGAATATCAAATCCCTCTTCATGGTGAACTCAATCTAGAAGGTGTCGGTCTCTGTCGAAAATGCACCTTAATACATAAGATAAAATGAGCCATGAAATACAATAAAATGAGCCATAGATCCAAATATGGAGGAGAAGAAGAAAGAAGAAAATAAGAGAATCTTCTGAAGTGTCTTCATCTGTAGTCTTCAGAAGTAGATCCAAAAAAACCTCGGATAGAGTCTAGGGTTTCTATGTCTGTAGTCCCTAGAATAAGTGTCCTTATGGTAGGTACCTCATCTTACCGGAATGCATGGGTAACCAGCCGCTGCATCCGCCAAGTAGAAAGAGGGTACAACTAAATACTAGGTTCACTTACAAGTACCTTGGGAGTGTCGGGTACAATCGAGAATGCACTCCAAGGTAGAAAAATTTGAGGCTAAAAAAGTCAATTGAAATAGCCTCAAAATTACAATATGACACCACCATTGTGTCTATCATGGAAAAACGTTTCCAACGACTATAAATACCCCTATACTTGTGTTTGAATGGGGCCTTCAACATGTGGAAAACAATACCATGCCTATCTAGGCAGTAAATAAACAGCATGGCTCAATGGCGGCATCGCTCTCAAGCAAAAAAAAAATAGCATTAAAATTTACAGTGCAAGGGATTTACATGGGCCATCTAGGCCTTTAGCTCCCACTTCTATGTGGGAAAAACATAAAGAACAACCAAGGTGGCCATTTTATCGACCAATAGAAATATTCATAAAGTTTACCTTAAAAATGGCCCTCCACTTTGAAAATTTCAATTCCCCGTACATATAAATTTAAGTGGTCCTCCCCACTTTAATAAAATATGCCCCCTTGCTTTTTAATTAAATATTATTAAAGTGGCCCCTTCCCATGATATTAAAATAAAAATATTTGGGCCCTTATAATTTTGCCTGAAAGCAAAGCCTCATAAAAAAAAATATGAACCTCCCCCTTAAGAACGATAGATTCCTCTCCGTCGTGTCATGGTCCTAGCTCCACCATGAGGTGGACATGCGACACCACCTCTTCATCACTGGCGACAACTCTAGTGGCAACATCGTCCACCACATCGCCCAACGCATCGGAGATTCTGAATACTACATTGATTATCAAGACTGAGTTGTAATTTGGCATCGTGTGTAACCAAAACCCAAGTGTGGCATATTTTTGGGGGAAAACCTAACCCTAGAAATTTGAAAAACCTAACCTTACTTCCTCTTGCTCGAGCGTCGAAGCCAAGGCGTGCAGAAGGCAGGGACTGGGCGTCGCGCGAGCGGCAACGATGCAGTCCATTAAGTCATGGGCTTTCCACATCATGTCCTCTTCTTCGATGGCCTCATCCCTAGGATTTGAAGCCGGATCATTTTTTGCCTCCTTCTCCACTGCAACAACTTTTGTGACTATCGACGCTTCTGGTTCGTCTCCCACCGCTTGCTTAGCACACTTTTAGCTAGGTAGTTTTCAGCAAGTCCTTTATCATTATCTCGGCTCCACACTATACGTGGGTACAGGATTCGGCTCCACACTATACGTGGGTACAGGATGGCCACGGGCACAAACGGATGATGATGGAGCAGCCCCATTACTGGCAGAACACTTCCCAGGGGAATAATCAGAAAAGCTAACGCTTACATACGCCGGCTTTGTTGGGTTTGCTAAGGCCATTGAATTACTGGATATCATCACAATCACTTCAAAAATTGGTGGACGAAGTGCAGTTTCCGCTTGCAAACAGAGGAGACCGATGTGTACGAATCTCAATGCTTGTTCACTGCCAACAGATCTTTATCTCCTTTTAATAGACTCGTAATCACCTTACAAACTTCCTCAGCCACTGCTTCGGTACCGCTGCGTGCTCGCAGCTGAGCTCCATCGAACATATCCGGCGTTGATCAAACTCGATCAACACCATAAATAGAATGAACTCTGAAATAAGCAACTCATGTGTCCCTCTACTCTACGTTTGCATCATCGGCATTGAAAAAAAAATACAGTGCCCCACATCAACGATAAAAAACATAGCAACGATTAATAGCCCACACTTATTGACAACAATGCCGCTCCAACTAGTCATCGTGCACCAAACAAAAATAAAAATTAAAAAATGGTCAACCATATTCAGCCTCATGCTCACTGGTACGCCATCTGACTTGTACGAAGAGCTCTTCATGGGAATTGATGAAAAACTTCCTGACTATGAGTTTTTGATAGACGACTTCCCCTTCATCGGATTCGAAACCTATGATTACATTGAGGGAGGGTCGGAGGACCAAAATGCGGATCTAAAACCCCGTGACACATCCCATAACCCCGACCGTCCTTGGCCCTGAGAGCCCATGTCCATGCCCATGTGACCGCCTGCTCTTCTGCTGCAATGCAGAAGGCGAGGTTGCCTAAGAAGGGCAAGAAGAGGGGCAGCAACAGAAATTGGAAGAAAATGGGAAAAATGGGGAAAAGGATGAGGGGGGAGACCATCTGGTTTCTGATCCATCAAATTATGGAGAGCATACTCCCTCAGTAAAAAAAATTTGAAAAAATAGAGAAAAAAATCAGGGGAGGGAGGATTTCCATGAGGGAAACCCCCCCTCAAGCACAGGCAGGAGAGGAAACCTGCTCTAATACCAAATGTTGGGAGTGAAACTGATGGGATTATTTTATTAATACAAATGGTTACAATATATAGGCATAAGCCTATATGAAACACATGACACTTGTCAAGTGAAACTGACAAGTTTCAAGGAAGGCATAGTGCACATTATATTAATTCTAATAGTTTCCAAGCCCGAGTTAGGGTGTTGTGCTTCTAGATATCAAAATATCGAATCTCATTCGTCGCTTGCTATGTTTTTTTGTGCAAGGTAAGGGTAAATTATTTTAATTAAATTTGATAAAAGGGAGATATAAGGGGTCATGTTGTTATTATAAATTTTTATTTTTCAAGTTATTAAAAGGATATATAAGGAGTTAATTTGTTGTTTATAAATTTTTATTTTGCAAGTTTAAAAGGGAGATATAAGGAATTATTTTAAATTAAGCTTTATTGTGAATGTTGTTAAAAGGAGTGATAAGTATATTAAGTGTTTTATTTGGAGATTTTTAGAATTATTGAGTTATCATTGATGTCAAAAATTAGCCCACATACAAAAGATAATAATGTAATTATCACCAAATGGGTCTACAAAAATAAGTTGAATGAAGATGGTCAGGTTGTCAGAAACAAAGCAAGACTTGTATGTAAAGGCTATGCACAAGTTGAGGAAATTTATTTTTAAGAGATATTTACTCATGTTGCTCATATTGAGGTCATAAGAATGTTCTTGGTCTTTTCAAGTTTTAAAAACTTCAAAGTGTACCAAATGGATGTAAAATCAGCATTTCTTAATTGTTACTTAGAGGAAGAGGTCTAAATTGAGCAACTAGATAGTTTCAACTTGACAGATAAGCCATACTATGTATGCAAATTGAAAAAGGCTCTCTATGGACTAAAGCAAGCCTCAAGGGATTGGTACTCAAGCTTGGGTAAATATCTCCAAGAACAGGATTTCAAAAAAGGTATAGCTAATAGCAACCTATACATCAAGAATGAAGGAAATAATTTGTTAATTATAGTAGTCTATATGGACAACATCATTTTTGGAGGCAATAATGACAAGATGTGTCATAAATTTGCAAAATGTATGCAAATTGAATTTGAGATGTCAATGCTTGGTGAGCTTTCCTTCTTTCTTGGTTTGTAATTTCATAGTCAAATAAAGGTATATTTCTCTCTCAAACCATGTAAAAGAAATGTTGAAAAAATTAGGATGGAGGATAGCAATCCTATGAGTACCCCCATGGTTATAGGATGTAAGTTAAGTAAATATGATGAGTCTCTTGAGGCTAATAATACTTTGTATATATCCATGATTGGAATTTTACCGTATGTCATAGCTACAAGGCCAGATATAATGCAGGCAGTCAAATTGGTGGTAATATTTCAACTTGCACCAAAGGAAACACATGTATAGGTAGTAAAAAAAATCCTCAAGTATTTTAAAGGAACTATGGATTTTATACTATGGTATCCTAGAGGTGATAATTTCACTCTCACTACATATACAGATATGGATTGGGTAGGCAGTGTGGATGATAGGAAAAGTACAAGTGGAGGAGCATTTTTTTGTGGAGACTATTTGGTCTCTTGGCTAAGTAAAAAACAAGCATCAGTGTCCTTAACTACTGTAGAGGTGGAGTACATTGCAGTAGTTTCTTATTGCACTCAAGTTTTATTGATGAAATAAACCTTAAATAATTTCAAATTAGAGCATGATAATCCTATCTCCATACTTTGTGATAATACAAATGCCATCAATATTTAAAAGAATCTGATGGTGCATTCAAGAACCAAGCACATTTCAATCATGTATCACTTTTTGAGAGAGCAAGTGATTGATCAAAAAGTCAATATGGACTACATTGCTACAAAGGAACATATTACTGACATCTTTACCAAGCCACTTCCAAAGGGGACCTTTGAGTATCTCAAAAGTAAGTTGGGAGTAGTGTCACTCCAATCTCATCATTGAATACCTCAAAGAAAAGTAGGGAGTAAAGGGGCATTGTCAAGTATCTTATCTTTCATCCCCTAGGAGACTTTGAAATTGATGTCAAAGGGGGAGAGTTTCAATAAGGGGGAGCAACTTGTGATCCTATTTCAGTAGAGGATAGTTTATTTACAGGTTTCCCATCAATGACAAAGGGGGATATTGTTAGAACTATTGAGTTGTCATTAATGTCAAGGCAGATATCTTCAAGGGTGATTTAATCATATGAGTTATAATTGATGTCAAGACATATATCTTCAAGGGTGATTTAATATTTAAATAAAATATTTAAATATTAAAGTGGAAGGTTTATATTTAAATAAAAATATTTAAATAGATATTCAAATATTATAATATTTAAATCATAGATTTAATATTATAATATAAAGGTAAAAAGAGTGGGCCGACTTAAAGTGAAATTAAAATTCAAATGTTTAAATGATGGACTGACCTCTTTGAGCATAAAATACAAAGGAAAAGCATATTAATATGAGGTAATAATTCATTTTACAAATATGTAATAAATATCGAATATCCTTCGAGAGGAGCGCGAGCAATGAGTAGAAGAGAAGAGAGGAGAGCAAGCAGTGAGTAGAAGACAAGGGAGGAGAGGAGTGCAAGTTCGATGGTGTAGCAATGATCCAAAGGAGTTAAGTATTCTATTGTGTCCCTTTGGTTTCATCCACTAGGGTAGTGTTGAGTGGTATTTTCACCCGATTGTGAAAACACACTCTCCGATAGGATTTGGGTTCTAAATCCTCTGCTTGCAAAGAAATTAAACATGTAACTTCTCCAAGGTTCCTGTTATGTTAGCATTATGCATCTGTGTATTAATAATCTCAAATAAAGATATTTAATTAAAATGCTTGGAACACCTTAGTGGTTGCAAGTAACTGAAAACAAGGGGCACTATGGTTTATTTTACTGTGAAACTTAATGATTGTTCATTGAACCCTGATAAAGTAAATGTGATTTGGTTTCTATATGACCATGTTGTAACTTCAAAATAAAATTTAATGAAATGCCATAAATGAAGGAATTATTTGTGGATTTTTAAGTTTTTTAATTTTTTTAATTTTATTTTAATGCTTG
Source organism: Wollemia nobilis (assembly GCA_028583015.1). NCBI lineage: Eukaryota > Viridiplantae > Streptophyta > Pinopsida > Araucariales > Araucariaceae > Wollemia > Wollemia nobilis. The sequence goes on along the minus strand of JAQPPZ010016974.1, from coordinate 1,366,325 downwards.
AAATAAAGTTGGAACTTCTGAAAATTAAAGTGCAGCAAAAAGAAAATAAAATGTAAAAGAAAAGAAATTAAAAATTGCATTCAGTTTGATGCTATCCCGTCCTGGAAAAACCGAAGATGTGAGGTTTCCATGCATGCAACCTAACCTATTGAACCTGCAAAACACGCACAATCCAAATAAGTTAAGTGCTGGTCTCTAGGGTTTTACTGTGATCTTTCAGATTTAGACATTCGCATGAAGCAACCAAGAGAACTTGCATTCAACTTCACCTATAAGCCTAGAAATATGAAAAAGGGAAAGATAAACATTAAAACATGCATGCAAAAAATAACTCCTTCTTTCTTGCCAACAAGATGCAAATTTTTGAACATTCCTGCATTAAAGATAAATCCTGTTACAATAGCAGAACATCTGGTTTTCTCAAAACCAGAAAAAGGTGGAAGAAAAATAGCCCCAAGCAGGCCCAGAATGGCTTCTTGCCTTAGGCACTGCAACTCTGCCCGCAGTGGTTTCTGACCCCCATTCCAATCTGTGCTTCTGTATTTAAAGCCTGGCAATGCTCTCTGTTTCGCCCTGTGACGCTTCGTTTCATCTTCCAGATCGCTTCGTTTCACCTTCCCGATTGCTTCGTTTCATATTCTCGCCTTTCGAATTGCTTTTGAATTTATGTTTAATGCTGAAACGTTTGATAATATTCTATGAATGTAACATTTATGTAACCCTTATACATGTATGCCATGTGTTCTGCACTTTTTTGCATGTTCTGTAATGGCCCCATGAAAATCACGACAAAAAATAGCATGTAACTCTGTTCCTCTGCCTGCACAGCGAAAACGCGACATGTCGCGATATCGCGACATTTTTCTGTCAGCCTTTTTGTCTTCATGCACAGCAAAAATGTAACATGTTGCAAAATCGTGACATGTCATGATATCGTGACAATTTTACCTTCCGTACACTTTGTTGTTTTTCTGTCGCGAAATCGTGACACTTTTCTCCTCCGTACACCTTGGCTGCTTTCTGTCGCGAAATCATGACGATTTTCATCCTTGGCATGTCTTGCGGCTTTCTGTCGTGAAATCACGACGCTTTTCAATTTCGGGCTGCTCTTGCTGTATTTGGCCACGAAAACGTGACATGTCGCGAAATCGCAACATATTTTCCATTCCGTACACTTTCGCTGCCTGGAGCCACGAAAACGTGACCTGTCGCGATATCGCGACATTTTTTTGCTTTGCCCTGTTTGACTGGTTTGACCCGTGATTTTGTGACATGTCGTGATTTCATGACAATTTTTCATTCTATCTTTCTCTCTCCTCTCTAGGCTGTGACAGGGCAAAACGTCGCAAAATCGTGACACTTTTCACTTTCTGGCCGCGACCGCGCAACACATCACGAAATCGTGACACTTTTCAGTTTCTGGCAGCGACCGTGCAACATGTCGCGATATCGAGACACTTTTCTCTTTTCGGTAGCGATGGCGCGACATGTCGCAATATCGCGACAATTTTCATTTTTCGGCAGCGATGGCACGACATGTCGCAATATCGCGACACTTTTTATCCTTGTGCAATTTTGCCCCTTTTTCTTGATTTTTAGCATTTGGGTCACTGAGATTTTCTTTGAAAGCCTGCAAAAAATGTGGGTCCCCAATTTTGGGGTGTGTTGTGGATCAGCCACAACAGGTAGCCAAGTCAGTTGACTAGCCCATGTTAGGGTGCTATGGTGTAGAAGGTTTGAGGGTCAAATCTCCTCGATACCTATTTTTTTGAAGCTTTTGGTTTTCATAGACAACGCAACAAAGATTTAAATATTTTATTATGCCCCTTTGATTTCATCCACTAGGGTAGCCCAGATGGTTTCCAAGATCACATTGGGTTGTTGTGCTTCTAGAGGTCAGAAGATCGAATCTCATCCGTTGTTTGCTAAGTTTTTTTGTTGAAGGTAAGGGTAAAGTTTTTATATTAAATATGATAAAAGGGAGATATAAGGGGTCATGTTGTTATTATAAAGTTTTATTTTACAAGTTATTAAAAGGAGATATAAGGATTTAGTTTATTTTTTATAAATTTTTGTTTTGTAAGTTTAAATGGGAGATATAAGGAGTTATTTTAAATTAAGATTTATTATGAATGTTGTTAAAAGGAGTGATAAGGATATTAAGTGTTTGATTTGGAGTGTAGATAAAGAAGCATAGTTTATGAGAAAATTTGTGAGCAGAACTGAGTATAGTTTATGAGAAAATTTTGGAGTAGATTTGAGCATAGTTTATGAGTATATTTGAGCAGTGTTTGTGAGCAGTTTTTGGAGCAGATTTGAGTATAGTTTATGAGTAGATTTATGCAGTATTTTAGAACATATTTGAGCAATTTTTGTGATAAAATTTAGGAGTAGGTTTGATAAGAGCTTTGTACCAAATTTGGGGATTGGTATCTCCTATGGGTTGGTGCCCATGAACCTATGAGAGGGTATTGGTTTCTCATGTGGGTTGGTGCATACGAACTTGTGAGAGGGTATTAGTGGAACCTGTGGGTTGGTGCCCATGAATTTGTACTAGGGGATTGGTGTCTCATGTGGTTTTGTGCCCACAAAATTTCTTGAAGAATATATAAGCAATATTTTTTTATGGTTTTCTCCCGAGAGGGTGTTTCCACATAAAATATTTGTCTCTTATGTGTGTGATAATTTGTGCATTGTTTCATTATTACATTGATATTATTTGAAGTTATTGCTTTGGAAAGAAAAAGGAAAAAATTTATCTTATAATTTTCACCCCCTTCTCAGTATAAGCTTGTGTTCTTCAAGTGGAATCATAGCATATTCCTTAATGAAAGTCTAACAACTTGAAGGAATATCTTACAAGAACACACATGGTCATGGAGGTGAAATAAATTACTCATGTTGTTGAAATCCAAGAAAAGAAAAAAAATCTAGAAAATGAAGAGGAAGCCATAATGGACATAGAAGAGGAACTTGTTGTTGCTCTTGAAGAAGTGAAAAGGCTTAGAAAGAAAAACTCAAGATTGAATATTCAAGTACAAGAGGATGAGGAGACAAAGGCAAAGCTTTCGCAAGATCTCACCAACTTAAAAGTAAAAATTGAAGAGGTAAAGCGAATTGAAGAAGGTATAGTTGAGAAATTAAAGGCAAAAGAGTTGGAATGTGAAAAATGGAACATGAGGTTGTCTCTATGAGGAAGGAAGTTGAAAAATCTAATGATAAGCTATAGAAAAATATCAGGTTTGAGAAAAGCATAGAAATCTTGGATGATATTATCAAAACATAGAGATCTTTGGTTATAAATATTGAAACTAGTTTTGGAGAAGGTCAAAAGAAACAAAAGGGGGAATCAAGCTCAAAAGGAAGAAAGGCATCAAAGAAAAAAGTAAAGAAGAACCCAAGACCTATGCTGATGTATTGATAAGTAGAAGCATCAAGAAGGAAGAAAACAAAGAATCATCATGGACCGAAGTCAATCATGAAAAAAAAAATGAGAGAGCCATGCCACCATATCCTCTAAGGCAATCAAATAGGTTACAATTTTTATTCCATGGTTATTTTTTTTCATGTAACAAATTTGATCATAAAGTTTTACATTGCATTGTCCATGCTAGAAGTAATTTTGGCTTCACCAAGATAAATTTCAATTCATTTACACCTCTTATGGATTACAATATCATTTATTACAAATATGATAATTTTGGGCATAAAGCTAAATGGTGTAGAATAGTGTTCCCTAAACTTCTGTAATCAAGCAAGAAGGAGGAATGTCAAACTGTTCAAAAGAATATGACCTCCAAAGTTTGGAAAAAATGGAACAAGAAAAGGAGAAGTCTATGTTGGTACAAATAGCTCTTCATATACAAAATGAAGGAAATCATTGGTACATTTACAGTGGTCGTTCAAGCCATATGACAGGTGACAAAAACAAATTTCTCTCTCTTAAAGAAATAAATGGAGGTACAGTAAAATTTGGTGATAATGCTTCTACCAAAATTATTAGAAAGGGAACCTTGAGCCTGGATAATGGAATATCAAGGACATAGAATGTGTTATATATTGAAGGGTTGAAGCACAATCTACTAAGTTTAAGTCAACTTTGTGATCAAGGGCACACACTCAAATTTCACCCAAATGGATGTGAGATCAGGAAATCCAAGACATGAAAGCTTATTGCAGATGCTAGTAGAACTATAAAAAATCTCTACATGTTGAGTGAAATTAAAGGGAAAAATATTTTTTATCACAAGAATATGAGATTTGGTTGTGGCATAGAAGAATGGGCCACCTGAAATTTCACAACATAGTAAAAATTAGCAACAAATAGGTAGTTAGATATTTTCCCTAGATACCAAAACCACCAAGCATGATTTACACACAATGCCAACATGGTAAGTAAACAAGATCAAGTTTCAAATCAAATGAATTCTCTTCATCCAAGCCTCTGGAGTTGATTCACACTAATCTATGCAGCCCTACAAGAACAAAGAGATTACAAGGTGAGAATTATTTCATGTTGTTTATTGATGATTATTCTAGAATAACTTGGGTAACATTCTTAAGAGAGAAATTAGAAGCTTTTGAAAATTTCAAAGCATTCAAGGTACTTGTAGAAAATGAAACAGGTAAAAATATCAAGTGTGTAAGATCAAAAAGAGAAGGTGAATTCACTTCAAATGAATTTGTAGAATTATGTGAATAGCAAGGAATCAATCAACAATACTTAGTAGTAAGTACTCCACAACAGAATGGAGTAGTTGAAAGGAAGAACATAACTATTCAAGGCATGTCCAAGGATATTCTAAATGAGTCTAAGCTTTCTGATGCCTTTTGGAGAGAAGTGATTCATACAACTATTTTGTGTCAAGGTGAATATATTCAAGGGTGATTTAATCATATGAGTTGTCATTGATGTCAAGATGGATGTCCTCAAGGGTGATTTAATATTTAAATGAAATATTTAAATATTAAAGTGGAAGGTTTATATTTAAATAGACATTCAAATATTATAATATTTAATATTATAATATAAAGGTAAAAATAGTGGGCTAACTTAAAGGGAAATTAAAATTTAAATGTTTAAATGATGGGTCGACCTCTTTGAGCATAAAAGACAAAGGAAAAGCATATTAATATGAGGTAATAATTAATTTTTCAAATATGTAAGAAAGATCAAATATCCTTCAAGAGGAGTGCGAGCAGCGAGTAGAAGACAAGAGAGGAGAGCAAGCAACGAGTAGAAGACAAGGAAGGAGAGGAGCACAAGTTTTTTGGCATAGCAGTGATTTAGAGGAGTTAAGTATTCTATTGTGCCCCTTTGGTTTCATCCATTGTGGTAGCCCAGTCATTTGACTAGCCCATGTTAGGACGCTACGGTACAGAAGGTTTGAGGATTGAATCTCCTCAATACCTGTTTTACTAAAGAATTTGGTGTTTGAAGACATTGTAATGAAGAGTTAAATATTTTATTGTGCCCCTTTGATTTCATCCATTGGGGTAGCCCAAATAGTTGCCAAGCTCTCATTAGATTGCTACACTTCTAGAGGTCAGAAGATTGAATCTCATTCGTCGCTTGCTAAGTTTTGTTGTGCAAGGTAAGGGTAAAGTTTTTTAATTAAATTTGATAAAAGGGAGATATAAGGGGTCATGTTGTTATTATAAACTTTTATTTTGCAAGTTATTAAAAGGATATATAAGGATTTAATTTTTTTTTTATAAATTTTTATTTTGTAAGTTTAAAAGGGAGATATAATGAGTTATTTTAAACTAAGCTTTATTATGAATGTTGTTAAAAGGAATGATAAGGATATTAAGTATTTAATTTGGAGTTTAGATAAATAAGCATAGTTTATGAGAATATTTGTGAGAAGACTTGAGCATTTTTTATGAGAAAATTTGGGAGAATATTTGAGCATAGTTTATGAGCAGATTTTAGCAGTTTTTGCGAGCAGATTTTTTAGTAGATTTGAGCATATTTTATGAGCCGATTTGTGTAGTATTTATGAGAAAATTTTGGAGCATATTTGAGCAATGTTTGTGAGTATATTTGGGATCATATTTGAGCAGATATTTGGACCAAATTTTGGGATTTGTATCTTGTCATGACCCTCCCTAGTTGAATTTATGGCACAAAGGAACAATGTATTAACCTATGGTGTGGTGATACTTAGTTTGAACAATTGTACCAACTATATGATGTTTAGTTGATTTGTGAAGGGCATGTTATTGCTAATATACTTCCAAGTGTGCAGGATCTAGTATACTTATGGGTGGATAAGGTAGAAGCATCCACCAGAAATGAGGGTGCCTAAGATCAGGGGAAATGATGATTAAGGTACTCGAAGGTAACATGGATAGATACCTTCATATATGCATGCATTGTCAGAAGGGATAATCATCTATGGCTAATCGCCTTGAACCTTAGTTGATAGCATAGTAGTTGGTATCAGTGACACACCCTAGCCTGGGATATTACCCTAGTTAGATTGGTTAATGCATATAGCAAGAGAACTCTATAATATGGCTTGAATTAGAGTTACAAATTAATATGAAACTATAATCTAATCCTCTTTCTTGGATGGAATCAGGTTGAGATGCCACCTAAGACCATAAGAGGGAGGCCTATACCTAGACAAACTTGACAAAGTGATGTCGAAGAGGAAAACTAGGAGGGGGAACCAACAAACCCCAATAGGGAGGTAGAAGACCTCATTGCTACGGTTGTTGCTATGCAGGATCAGATAAGATAGTTGTTAGAGATGGCTACAAATCAGAATTTACAAGTTCATGGTTTAGAGACTAGTCTAGAAAGTGGACTAACTATAGAACAAGTACAAGCCAAAGCCTTAGCAAAAAAGAAAAAACTAGGGACATGAAAAACATTAGTATCTCTAAGTTTTATGGAGAGGGTGATGGTGATGCAGCGAAAGCATGGCTGAGAGAAGAAGAGGTTCACTTTACGGTAAAAGGTTACTCATCAGGAACCCGAACACTTTGGGCTACAATTAACCTAGAAGGGGCTGCTCTGGAGTGGTGGGAAACCCACTATGAGGAAACTAATATTGAACCCATTGATACCCCATGGGAAGAATTTATAAATATATTTAAGAAGATATTCCTAACGGAGCATTTTTATGCCTTAAAGTTTGAATAATTTGTTGGTCTTAGACAAGGAACCAGCATAGTAGAGGTGTACTACAAGAAGTTGGTAAGGTTGTTCAAATATGTGCCTATTTATAATGAGAAAATACGGGTTCACAAGTTCATTCTTGGATTGGAATCTAGGTTAAAGCATGATGTGGAAATGCAGGAGCCTAAATCACTACAAAAGGCATATGACCTAGCAAAGAAAGCAGAGTCACACTTCTATTATAAATATGACACTTTGCTCGAGCAAGCTCGATAGGAGTTAAAGAAGAGGAATAGTGTTGGGTTTGTAAAATGGGAGTCTGATCAAGAGCGAAAGGCTAAGAACCCCAAAATCCTAAGAAGAAATATTATGGAGATCAGAGGAAGTTCAAGAAGAACTTTTGTAAGAAGGATAACAAACCCAACAACATGAAACCTCAACCACAGAAGTCATAGGCTCCAATTCTAGCAGTTAAGAATGGGAATGAGAAACCTAAAAAATAGCAAGGACCCAAGGAAGGGTGCTACAATTTTTGAGGATCTCATTACTACAATTAGTGTCCATATCGAGCAGGGACTAGCACCACTAATGCGAAAGGGAAGGAACCGAAACATCGGATTTATGCCACAATCGGGAAGCAGAAGCTAGAGGGACAAGCCACCCCATTACTAGTGAAAGGTAAGGTTTTTAATAAACCAGTAAACATTTTGATAGATAGTGGAGCCACTAATAGTTTTATTTTATCTAGTCTAGCAAGGACTATGTTGGAAAGGCCTAGATATTTGGCTCAAGGGTGGAAGGTTGAGTACGGTTTTGGATAGACCTACTCGATGAACCAATGCTATCCTATGGTAGAAATCACTCTATCAAGTGGAACTACAGATGGTTGTTTGTATGTAGCTCCCTTACATGCCTTTGATGTGATCCTAGGGATGGATTTTTTGTAGGATCATAAAGCCTTGGTCAATTTTCAAGACCGATGGATTGAGTATTTAGAAGAAGGTGAAAGGAGAATGAGAGTTCATAGTGAGCAAGGGGCATTTGAACCATAGATGTTGTCCGCTATGCAAGTGAAAAAGACCCTAAAGAAATGAGGAATAGTGTATGTGGTAAAACTTAATGAAGTGGAAGACCATGAGAAAGGAGAAATACTAAGACAACACCCGATCCTACAGGATTTTTAGGATGTGTTTCCAGAAGACCTACCGGGGCTACCTCCTACACGAGAATTTGATTTCACAATTGAACTTATGATGGGAGCTGAACCTATTCATAGATCCCCATATAGGATGAATCCTACTGAAATGCGAGAACTAAAGGTTCAATTGCAAGGATTATTGGAGAAGGGTTTGATAAAACCAAGTGTGTCACCGTGGGGCACACCAGTTTTGTTCATGAAAAATAAGGATATTTTGCTACGATTTTGTATTGACTATAGGATGTTAAATAAAGCTACAATCAAGAATCGGTATCCTTTACCTAGGATTGAAGATTTATTTGATCAACTAAAATATGCCAAGGTGTTTACTAAGATCGATTTAAGGTCATGGTATCACCAGTTAAGGATCCATGAGGAAGACACTCACAAGATGACATTTAAGACTAGGTATGGGTATTATGAGTTTACTGTTCTACCCTTTGGACTTACTAATGCCCTAGCTGCTTTCATGAACCTAATGAATAGTGTGTTTCGAAGACATTTGGACCAGTTTGTCCTGGTATTCCTTGATGATATCCTTATATATTCTTGAGATAAAGAGGAGCATGATAAACATCTTAGGATTGTGTTGGAATTGTTAAGGAAGAATCAAATTTATGGAAATCTGATGAAGAGTGAGTTCTATGCCCTAGAGGTATGATATCTTGGACACATTATATCATAAAAGGGGATCACTATGGATCCAAAAAAGATAGAGGCTATTCTGAATTGGCCACCCCCTACTAATGTCACTGAAGTGTAAAGTTTTATGGGGTTAACGAGCTATTATAGATATTATATAAAGGACTACTCCAAGATTGTTGGACCCATAACAAACCTTCAAAAGAAGGGGAAATAATTCAAATGGTCAGAAAAGTGTGAGGCTACCTTCGAACTACTAAAGCATAAGCTTACTACGGCACCAATATTGAAGGTTCTCGATCCCTAGGGAGACTTTTCAGTGTGCACTAATGCATCGATAGAAGGGTTGGGTGGGGTGCTCTCACAAGAAGATTTAGTAGTGGCATATACTTCAAGGAAGCTCAAAAAGCATGAAGTTAATTATGCTATGCATGATTTAGAGCTAGCTGCAGTGGTGCATGCTTTAAAATTTTGGCACCACTACTTAGTGGGGAGACCCTTTGAATTGAAAATCGATCATCAAAGTCTACGGTATATATTCACCCAACCAATACTCAATGCAAGACAGAGAAGATGGGTGGAATTTCTCATTGAGTACAATTTTGAGATTGAGTACATAAAGGGAAAAGAGAATAAGGTAGCAGATGCTTTAAGTAGAAGGAAATATATAGCAGCCATAACTAGAATTCACATGGACCTGATGGATCGAGTGAGATAGGAGCAATCTCAGGATGAGTATTTCCAAGGAATTCGAGTCAAGATGGATAGAGATCCTGAAGGAAATAAGGAATTTAGTGTGAAATATGACTTTTTGTGTTATAAGGAAAGAGTCATCATACCAAATATGGGCAATCTGAGGAACTTGATAATGCAAGAAGCTCATAGATCTCCTTATTCTGCTCATCCAGGAGGAGCCAAAATGTGAGAAAACATGAAAAGAACCTTCTTTTGGGTAGGTATGAAGAAGGACATCATGGATTTTGTTGCTCGATACCTCGAATGTCAGAAATTCAAGGTGGAACGCCAACATCCTATAGGAAAACTATATCTGCATGATATACCTATGCAGAAATGGCAGGTTATATCTATGGATTTTATAGTAGGTTTACCCAAAACTCGATACCAACATGATGCCATCTTTGTAGTGGTCGAAAAATTAACTAAGGTTACCCACTTCATACCAGGAAATACCAAGGATGATGCTTAGGTGGTGGCTAGCAGATTCATCAAAGAGGTATTCCGATTGCATGGATTTCTTGAGGTAATCATCTCAGATAGAGACTCCAAATTCACTTCTAAATTTTGGAAGTCCCTTCATAGTGTGGTTGGCACAAAATTAAATATGAGTTCAGCATACCACCTTGAAATGGATGGCCAAACAGAGTGGGTAAACCAAGTTTTAGAAGACATGCTTCGCATGTACTGCATGGATCACAAATCTCATTGGGAAGATTGTCTACCTTTGGTAGAGTTTGCCTACAATAATGGACATCACTCCTCGCTAGGAATGGCACCTTTCGATGCCTTGTATGGGTAAAAGTGTAGAACACCATTGTCTTGGGACAACCTAGAGGATCGAGTTGAGATTGGTCCATAAATGGTCAGGGTAATGGAAGAGTAGTTAAAGGAAATTAGGCAAAGGCTTAAAGAAGTTGTGGATAGGTAGAAGAGTTATGTAGATCTAAAAAGGACTCCCAGAGAGTATTCTGTTGGAGATAAGGTGTTCTTAAGGGTTAAGCCAAAGAAGAGTGCTATCAAATCCATGAAGTTGGATCCACGCTTTGTGGGACCCTTTGAGATCATGGAAAAGATCAACCCGGTTGCATACCGACTTGCATTACCACCTAATCTGTCCAAAATCCATGACACCTTCCACATATCCTTGCTTAGAAAGTATGTTGTTGACCTTGAACATGTGTGGGATGTTTCTAATTTGTAGATGGCAAACCCGGAGGCCATTGAAGTACTACTAGTGAAGATTCTTGAGTTTCATTCCAAGTCTCTATGGAATCGAACTCTCAAATAGTGTAAGGTCTAGTGGGACCAGTTCTCTGAGAAAAATACCACTTGGGAGAAAGTGGAGGTTATGCGAAAATATTTTCCCTTTCTATTTGAAACTTTGTGATGTAATAACTTTTATTTTTAGTGTTGTTAAAACAAAGAAAAATTGGAAACACCGAGGACGATGTTTAATTCTAGTGGGGGAGGATGTCATGACCCTCCCTAGTTGACTTTATGGCACAAAGGAACAATGTATTAACCTATGGTGTGGTGATACTTAGTTTGAACAATTGTACCAACTATATGATGTTTAGTTGATTTGTGAAGGGCATGTTATTGCTAATATATTTCCAAGTGTGCAGGATCCGATATACTCGTGGGTGGAGAAGGTAGAAGCATCCACCAGAAATGAGGGTGCCTAAGATCAGGGGAAATGATGATTAAGGTACTCAAAGGTAACATGGATAGATACCTTCATATAGGCATGCATTTTTAGAAGGGATAATCGTCGATGGTTGATCGCCTTGAGCCTTAGTTGATAGCCTAGTAGCTATCGTAAAATATCTGGCTGAGATAGGTGACAGGGTTGATGGAAATATTCCCTCTTTGTTGCTTTATAAATTTGTTTGCTCTTTGTTGCATAGTGGTTGGAGTAGCATAATGTTGGAATTGCTATAGAAAAACAACTTCCAAATATATGTGGATGCATAAAACTAATTGTTTTGTTAAAGAAAATATAGAGCATCATTTTCATAGAGAAAAGCATATTAAATTTGAATGTTAAATAAATATTCATTCAAAAGGATCAATGAAGTTTGATTAAATAATTGATTTAATTAAGCTCATTAGTAAACCTCATTTTATTTAATAGATGAGAGTTTTTTTTTAGTTAATTAAAGGTATTCATTTTAATGCTAATAGATAAGTCATTGAAAGACTTTAATTAATTAAAAAAATAAAAAAAAAAACATATATCCATTTAAGAAATAAGATGTCTTTTATTTTAATGAAAAACAATTATGAAATTGTATAAATAAAAGAGGTATATTAATGGTGATAATTATCAATAAAGGATATATATTTAAAATAAAGGAGATATGTTAAAAGAATACCATCCTTCTAAAATATAAAAAGGGATAATATAAAATATGTAAATATCTCATTCCCTTATAGCTCGTAAGCTATGAAATAATCTAGGGTGGTTGATAGGCTTCCAAATATGGAAACCATCGGATGAAGGGTTCCTTGCCACCAGAGAAAGGGATGGAGAATGGAAGGGGAGGAGGCTCGAGGAGAGGGCTCGAGGTTCGAGATGGGCCACCTGGAGGAGAAGAAGCTCGTATGGTGTGAGAAGGAGAAAGAAAAAGAGAAAATAACAGAGGGAGGACGAAGGAGCGGAGGGAGAGAACACAGACCAGGGACAAGAAAGATGAGGAACGCACTATGAGCGAAGGAGAAGTGACCTAGACTCCACTAATCCCCATTTCACAATAGCATTGAGGTTGGAGTATTAGAATTTAACCTGCCTTTTTTTAGTGCATGCTTTGTATGGTGAAAATTGGTGTTTTAGAAACCATAAATTGCTTGGTTGAAAGCTCTACGTTTCTGCCCTGTTGATGTTTTTTAGAAACCATAAATTTCTTGGTTGAAAGCTCTACGTTTCTACCCTATTGATGTTTTTTAGAAACCATAAATTGTTTGGTTGAAATCTAAGTGTTGGGTGTGTGTTTGGGAGAGCGTATGTCCAAGCTAGATGTAGTGTGTGTTTGGGAGAGCGTCTGTCCAAGATAGACATAGTGTGTGTTTGGGAGAGCATTTGTCTAAGCTAAAGATGTGTGTGTGTTTGGGAGAGCATCTATCCTAAGTTGGGTGGTGTTTATATTTTTAGAGAGCATTTGTCCAAGCTAACATTATGTGTGTGTTTGGGAGAGCATCTGTCCAAGCTAAACATTATGGGTGTGTGTTTGGGAGAGTGTTTGTCCAAGCTAAGCATGGGTGTGTGTTTGGGAGAGTGTTTATCCAAGATAAACATTGTGTGTGTGTTTGGGAGATTTTTTGTCCTAAGTTGGGTGGTGTTTACATTTTTAGAGAGCGTTTGTCCAAGATAACGTTGTGTGTGTGTTTGGGAGAGCATCTGTCCAAGATAAAAATTATGGGTGTGTGTTTGGGAGAGTGTCTATCCAAGCTAAGTATTGGGTGTGTGTTTGGGAGAGCGTCTGTCCAAGCTAGATGCAGTGTGTGTTTGGGAGAGTGTCTGTCCAAGCTAAGCATTGTGTGTGTGTTTGGGAGAGCGTCTGTCCAAGTTAAATGCTATGTGTTTTAAGAGATGCCTGTGTAAGCTTAGGTGTTGTGCTTTTAGGGAACTTCCTGGGTATGCTTAGAGACTTTGTTAAGTGTTTCAAAGTTATGAGTTAGACCTCCACGTACAGGGAAGAAGGGACGTTGTGTTTGGGAGCGTCGTCTATGGAAACCACCATGCTTTGGAAGAAGGGCATTTAATTAAATAGGAAAACTTTTTTATAATGATTTTAATTATTATTAAAGGGCATTTAATTAAATAGGAAACCTTTGATTTTAATTATTATTAAAGGGCATTTGATTAAATAGGAAACCTTTGATTTTAATGATTATTAAAGGGCATTTGATTAAATAGGAAAACCTTTGATTTTAATGATTATCTTAGGGTTTTAATTTAAAAGGAAACCTTTGATTTTTGATGATTATCTTAGGGCTTTTAAAATTAAAAGGGATGTGGATTTGTTCCTTAGATTGAAGTTATGGGGCTTTGATTTAAGGAATGAATGAATTGTTTGTTTAAATATTAAAAGGGGTGTGATTTTAATGCTTTAAACAGTAAATGATTTAATTGGATTTTGTGAATGGAAAAAGATGTGGATTTATTCTTTAGATTGAAGTTATGGGGCTTTGATTTAGGGAATGAAAATAAAAGGATTGTTTTAGAGGTTAAAGGTATGGGACTTTATCACTTTAAAGCATGAATGAATCTGATTAAGTTAGGCCTTGTTCTAAGTAGCACATGTTGGATGACTCTCTAAAGGAATTTGAGAGGTGAAGATAAAAGTAAAGGATATTTTATGATATCCATTATGCATTAGATGGTTGGAAACTTATTTAGATTTTGTATAGTTGCAATTTGGCAAATTAAATGAGTAGATGCATTTAAAGGCATGCCTATCCTGAACCATGAGTACCCTGATCCCCTACTACCCTCAAAGAATCAATGGGAAGCAAGGAGAAGCAAGGAGTTCAATGGAAGTGAGGTATAGGTAATTGTATTTTATGTTGCTTTACTATGCTCAAATATATTAGAATTTATTGGGGAGATATCCCCAATATAGATGTTGTAATATTCCTTAGAGTAAGAAGGAATTAATGTGCAAATTTTGATGCAATAACTGTTCATTGGATTAAAGAAGGTATTTTTACTTTATGGTTGTAATTGTTTATGTTATGTAGATGATTATTTTTAAAGTTAATATTGCTTGTGTTCTAGATGCTTGGTGATTATTTTCTGGTAATGTGGTATCTAGTTGTATCATTGTTTGGATTACTTGATGTTAGAAATCTAAGTGTAGAGTTCTAGGGTGAACTCAGAGGTGACCTAAGGGAATTGAGAACTCCCTTAGGGTGAACATAGGAGACCTAAGGGAATTGAGACCCCCTTAGGGAGATAAAGGACTAGGTTGTGGAGAGACTACATATGAGTTAAGATAGCTCATCATGGAGATGAGATAGATAGCTTAACTCGCAATACTCGTAGCATGCCTACACATGATGATTTGTGTATGGCATGGAGATGCATGTATACCTTCGATGGATGGAGGGTGATAAGTCTAGCTCATCGAGAATGATGGGAAAGATAGACTTATTTGTAGTAACACATGATACACCTACACATATGGACTTGTGTTAGGGTACCTCGTGAGATGTAGCTTTCAAGAAAACTTAGGAGATCGAGACTTTAGGAAAATAGTGGTTTGGTTAGGAGTTCATGTACCTCTCTCCATAGTAAAAAAAAAAAATTTTCTATTTTTGTATTTTTTTGTTTGTTTATTTTTTTGGGTCGTTACATATATCTTATGGATTGGTGTCTCCTGTGGGTTGGTGCCCACAAAATTTGTTGAAGAATATATAAGCAATTTTTTGCTTTGGTTTTCTCTCGAGAGTGTGTTTCCACATAAACATTTTTGTCTCTTATGTGTGTGATTATGTGTGCTTTGTTTCATTATTACATTGATATTATTTGAGGTTATTACTTTGGAAATAAAAGAGAAAAGTTTTATCATATATTGTTCACCTCGCCTCTCAGTATAAGCTTGTGTTCTTCAATTGGTATATGACCAGGTTCCTTCATGAAAGATTAACAACTTGAAGGAAGATTTTACAAGAACACACATGGCCATGGAGTTGAAATAAAATACTCCTATTTTTGAATTCCAAGAAAAAGAAAAAAATCCAAAAATGAAGAGGAAGCCATAATGGAAATAGAAGAGGAACATGTTGTTGCTTGTAAAGAAGTGAAAAGGCTTAGAAAGAAAAACTCAATATTGAATATTCAAGTACAATAGGATGAGGAGACAAAGGCAAATCTTTCACAAGATCTCACCAACTTAAAAGTGAAAATTGAAGAGGCAAAGCGAATTGAAGAAGGTATAGTTGAGAAATTAAAGGTAAAAGAGTTGGAATGTGAAAAACTAGAACATGAGGTTGTCTCTCTAAGGAAGGAAGTTGAAAAATCTAATTATAAGCTACAACAAAATATCAGGTTTGAGAAAAGCACAAAAATCTTGGATGATATTATCAAAACATAGAGATATTAGGTTATAAATACTAGACTTGGTTTTGGAGAAGGTCAAAATAAACAAAAGTGGGATTCAAGCTCAAAAGTAATAGAGGCATCAAATAAAATAAGTAAAGAAGAGCCCAAGACCTATGCTAATGTATTGAGAAGTGGAAGCATCAAGAAGGAAGAAAACAAATAATCATCATGCACCAAAATCAATCACAGAAACAAAAAATGAGAGAACCATGCGACCATATCCTCCAAGGCAATAAAACAAGTTTCAATATTTCTTCCATGGTTATTATTTTTCATGTAATAAATTTGGTCATAAAGTTGTACATTGCATTGTCCATGCTAAAAGTGATTTTGGCTTCACCAAGAGAAATTTCAATTCATTTGCACCTCTCATGGATTACAATATCATTTGTTACAAATGTGATAATTTTAGAGATAAAGCTAAATGATGTAGAATAGTGTCCCCTGAACTTTTGAAATCAAGTAAGAATGAGGAAGGTCAAACTGTTCAAAAGAATATGACCTCCAAAGTTTGGAAAAATAAAATGGAACAAGAAAAGGAGAATTATATGTTTGTACAAATGGCTCTTCATGTGCAAAATTAAGTAAATCAGTGCTACATTTATGGTGGTTGTTCAAGCCATATGATAGGTGAAAAAAGCAAATTTCTCTCTCAAAGAAAGAAATGGAGGTACAGTAAAATTTGGTGATAATACTTCTACAAAAATTATTGGAAAGGGAACTTTGAGCCTGGATAATGGAAGACCAAGGACAGATAATGTGTTTTATGTTTAATGGTTGAAGCATAGTGTACTAAGTTTAATTCAACTATGTGATCAAGGATAGGCACTCACATTTCACCCAAATGGATGTGATATTAGAAAATCGAAGACAGGAAATCTTATTGCAGATGCCAACAGAACTATAAATAATCTCTACATGTTGAGAAAAATTAAAGGGAAAAAATAATTTTTATCACAAGAATATGAGATTTGGTTGTGGCATAGAATAATGGGCCACCTGAACTTTGAAAACATAGTAAAAATCAGCAACAAACAAGCAGTTAGAGATTTTCCCAAGATAGCAAAACCCTCAAGCACGATTTGCGTACAATGCCAGCATGGTAAGCAAATAATATCAAGTTTCAAATCAAAGGAACTCTCTTCATCCAAGCCTATGGAGCTGATTTTCACATATCTATGTGGTCCTACAAGAACAAAGAGCTTACAAGGTGAGAATTATTTCATATTGTTTATTGATGATTATTCTAGAATGACTTGGGTAACATTCTTAAGAGAGAAATCAGAAGCTTTTGAAAATTTTAAAGCATTCAAGGCACTTGTAGAAAATAAAACAAGTAAAAATATCAAGTGTATAAGATCAGATATAGGAGGTAAATTCAATTCAAATGAATTTGTAGAATTTTTTGAACAATAAGAAATCAAGCCACAATACTTAGCAGTAAGAACTCCACAATAGAATGGAGTAGTTGAAAGGAAGAAAAGAACTATTCAAGGCATGTCCAAGGCCATGCTAAATGATTCTAAGCCTTCTGATACCTTTTGGAGAGAAGCAACTCATACAACTATTTATTTCATCAATAGAGCTCAAGTAAGAGTAAATCACCACAAAACTTTGTATGAGCTTTGGAAGAGAAGACCAGCTACTATGAAGTACTTCAAAATATTTGGAAGCAAATACTACATTAGATGAGAAGAAAAATATTTGGACAAGTTTGATTCCAGGTGTGATGAGGGTATCTTCCTTGGCTACTCTTCAAAGAGCAAAGCCTATAGATGCTACAATAAAAGATCACATAAATTTATGGAAAGTGCAAATGTAAGAGTTGGACCTAAGAGAACCAGCTCAAGAGATCATGTATCAAGAAGGAAAAAGTTGCAAAGGTGAAGAAACTAAAGAAGATGATAATAAAAGGACACCCTCAAGAACACCCCCTAATATACCATCTAAAACACCATCCAGATATGTGCAAAAGAACCATATGAAAGACAAAAAAGGAGGAAATAATAGGTACATATGAACATGCCAACTTCTCTTTACTATCTAAAGTTGAGCCAAAAAATTTCAATGAAGCAAGTGAAGATAAATATTAGATTAAGGCAATGGAGGAGGAGTTATATCAAATAGAGAAAAATGAGACTTGGAAACTTGTCCCACATCAAAAATACAAGAATGTAATTTGTACCAAATGGGTCTATAGAAATAAGTTGAACAAAGATATTCAGGTTGTAAGACTTATATGCAAAGGCCATGCACAAGTTGAGGAAATTGATTTTGGAGAGACATTTGCTATTGTTGCTTGTCTTGAGGTCATAAGAATGTTCTTGGCCTTTTCAAGTTTCAAAATCTTCAAAGTGTACCAAATGGATGTAAAATCAGCATTTCTTAATGGTTACTTACAGGAAGAGGTCTACATTGAGCAACCAGATAGTTTCAACTTGATATACAAGCCAGACTATGTATGAATATTGAAAAAGGCTTTATATGGACTAAAGCAAGCCCCTAGGGCTTGGTACTCAAGGTTGGGTAAATATCTCCAAGAACAGAATTTCAAAAAAGGTATAGTTGATAGCAACCTGTACATCAAGAATGAATGAAATGACTTTTTAATTATAGTAGTCTATGTGTACAACATCATTTTCAGAGGCAATAATGACAAGATGTGTCAAAAATTTACAAAATGTATGCAAAGTAAATTTGAGATGTCAATGCTTGGTGAGCTGTCCTTCTTTCTTGGTTTGCAAATTTCACAGTCAAATAAAGGTATATTTCTCTCTCAAACCAAGTATGTAAAATAAATATTGAAAAAAAATAGGATGGAGGATTGCAATCTTGTGATTACCCTAGAGGCGATAATTTCACTCTCATTGCATATATAGATGCAAATTGGGAAGGCAGTGTGGATGACAAGAAAAGTACAAGTGGAGTAGCATTTTTTCTTGGAGACTATTTGGTCTCTTGGCTAGGTAAAAAACAAGCATCAGTGTCCTTATCTACTATAGAGGCAAAGTACATTGCAGTAGCTACTTGTTACACTCAAGTTTTATGTATGAAACAAACCTTAAATAATTTCAAAGTAGAGCATGATCATCCTATCTCCATACTTTGTGATAATACAAGTGCCATCAATATTTTGAAGAATCCGGTGATGCATTTAAGGACCAAGCACATTTTAATCAAGTATCACTTTTTGAGAGAGAAAGCGACTAATAAGCAAGTCAAGTTGGACTACATTTATGCAAAGGAACATATTGCTGACATCTTTACCAAGAAACTTCCAAAGGGGACCTTTGAGTATCTCAAAAGTAAGTTGGGAGTATTTTCACTCCCATCTCATCATTGAATACCTCAAATAAAAGTAGGGAGTAAGGGGGAATTGTCAAGTGTCTTATCTTTTAGCCCCAAGGATCCTTTGCCATTGATGTCAATGTTGGCAATTTTGGGTACCTTGGGTACATTGCCTTTACTCTAAGTGTATATGTTGTCATTGATGTCAAGACGGTCTTGAAGCAATTTGGTTTGATGTCAAATAATGTGTCTTGATGAAGGTTTCAGCATGGACAGTGAGTTTCCAAGAAGATCAGGGTAGCCCAGTTGCAAAAATTTAAGAAAAAGACAAGTAAGAAAAAGTATGCAGGCGGCTAGAAAAACTGTCGTGATTTCGTGACATGTTTGAGGAGAGAGAAAGTGCTGGCAAAACTGTCACGATTTCATGACATGTTTGAGGAGAGAAATTTTGGGAACAAGTGTCATGATTTCGCGACATGCTGGAAGACAGAGACAAAGTAGGCAAAACTGTCACGATTTCGCGACATGTTGGCAGGGAAGAAGAGCAGATGGAAAGTGTCATGATTTTGTGACATGTCGCATTTTAGCGACTCGAAAAGTGCAGGAAGGCAGAGAAGGAAAAGTGTCATGATTTCGTGACATTCTGCAAAGTAAGTTATACGGACGAAAAAGTGTCACGATTTCGCAACATGATGCTGAAGAGAGAGTCCACAAAAAGAACTGTCGTGATTTCATGACAAGTTCAAAGAGAGAGAAAGTTACATGTAAAATGTCACGATTTTGCGACATGCTACAGAGGTCAAGTTGAGGACTGTCATGATTTTGCGATAGAGTGAAGATGACATCAGCAAAAATCATAAGTGTCACGATTTCATGACAAAATTTGAGAGGAAGGCCATGAAGACTAAAGTGTCACGATTTCGCGACAGAAGTAAGATGACGTCAGCAAGAGGCAAAGGTGTCGTGATTTCATGATAGAAGCACAAAGGAAGTTGACAAAGGCCAAGGTGTCGTGATTTTGTGATAGAAGCACAAAGGAAGTCAACAAAGGCCAAGGTGTCACGATTTCACAACAACAGGCTATAGAAGGTGTATGGCTGTAAAAGTGTCACAATATCGCGACATGTTATCGTTTCAAGACAGAAGCTACAAGAAAGTGACAGAGGCGACAAAGGCGGTTGAAGTCGACAAAGTTAAATCTGGGCCGATGAATATTAGGGTTTTGTAGTCGATGATCTTTAGGGTAACAGTCGACTAAAGATTAAGTTTTTGATCATGAATTAATGCTATAAAAGGAGGACTATTTTTGAGTTTTAAAAGATCGAATGTGTGTATCAAACTTGCGCAAGTGAAGTCCACGGTGCACAAAGATCGAGTCGAGTCGATTCGAGTGAGGTGTGCGAGATGCAGCCATAAAAGCACAGATAGTGCAGAAGTGGCGAGTTGATGCGTTGAATGAGGAGTTCGATCACAGAGTGTTGAAGTGCTGCTGTATTTACGAAGACAGTGCAAAGGTTGGATTTCAATCAAAGGGTAGCTATGATTGTGGCTATGTTTGTGTAGACAGATTTGTGTTTCATGTTCTTAAGAAAAGCATATTACATATATCTTATTATTTTGAGATTTGAGATTGATATTGGGAGTTAAGTATAGAAAATATTGAGTCTCTAAAAATTCTCTTTATGCTTCTATGATGTCAATGAATCACATTGGGTATCTAACAATTCTCTTTGTGAGTTCATGCTAAGCAAGTTGTCTTTGTGAGCTTGTTGAGGTTTTGGATAGGTTCGGGTGGGGATGTATGAGCAGGTTTTGGACAAGTCATTGAGAGGGCTTTTTGGATAGCATTGAGCAAGCTTTTTGATTGAAGCTTGTGGAGCAGCTTGGGTAGGTTCTAAGTGAGAACTTACAAAACAGATCTGAAACAAGTCTTGAAGACTTGGGTGAAGATCAAGCCAACATTAATGCAAGCTGGTGAACCATTTTTGTGAACCAGATTTGAGGACCATTTGAGGATAGAGATTGATGTAGAGTTGAGAACAGATTTGTGCCAGACCGAAGGACTGTTTTTGGTGTAGACCTAAGAAAGAGGAAGAGGACATTTTTGCCAGACCGAAGGACTATGTTTTGGTGCAAATTCAAGGACCAGTGTTGAGGTGATAGAGTGAGGATAGAGGTCTCCAGCCAGAGTAGGGAAGACAGGTGTCTTCTGTGGAAAGAGTTCCACTTGCTAAGGGTTGAAGAGGCAGAGATCTTCTAGAGGATCACAAGCCAGAGAAAAGTTAAGGGGAAGGTATCTCCTTTGAGTAGAGGCTCATAAACTTTGTAATTGGGAAGGTTTCCTAGAGAACTGCGATATAAATTTTAGAGAAAAGTTTTATCCATGGAGTAGCCCACTTTGGGTGAACCACGTAAATTGTTGTGTCACTTTGTGGATGGTGTTTTGTGCATTGCTTTGATTACTGTTGTTGTTACTGCTATCTTTATACTGCATAATATTGAATTGAAAGCTATTTTGAAAGAAAAAGTTAAAAGTGGTCTTATATTGTTCACCCCCCCTCTCAGTATAAGCTTGTGTTCTTCAGTCAAAGTGGGAGAGTTTCAATAAGGGGGAGCAGATTGTCAAGGAGAGCAAATTTTGATCCTATTTTAGTAGAGGACAATTTCTTTGTAGGTTTACCATCAATGATAAAGGAGGAGATTGTTAGAATTATTGAGTTGTCATTGATGTCAAGGCAGATATCTTCAAGGGTGATTTAATCATATGAGTTGTCATTGATGTCAAGACAGATATCTTCAAGGGTGATTTAATATTTAAATGAAATATTTAAATATTAAAGTGGAAGGTTTATATTTAAATCAAAATATTTAAATAGATATTCAAATATTATAATATTTAAATCATATATTTAATATTATAATATAAAGGCAAAAAGAGTGGACCGAATTAAAGTGAAATTAAAATTCAAATGTTTAAATGATGGGCCAACCTCTTTGAGTATAAAAAACAAAGGAAAAGCATATTAATATGAGGCAATAATTCATTTTACAAAGATGTAAGAAATATTGAATATCCTTCGAGAGGAGCGCGAGCAGCGAGTAGAAGATAAGAGAGGAGAGCGAGTAGCGAGTAGAAGATAAAGGAGGAGAGGAGCACATGTTTGATGACATAGCAGTGATCCGAAGGAGTTAAGTATTCTATTGTACCCCTTTTTTTAATTCATTTGGATAGCCCAGTTAGTTGACTAGCCCGTGTTAGGGTGCTACAGTGTAGAAGGTTTGAGGGTTGAATCTCCTTGATGCCTTTTTTTTTGAAGGGTTTCCAAATATAGTGCAACAAAGAGTTAAGTATTTTATTGTGCCCCTTTAATTTGATTTGCTGGGGTAGCCCAGATGGTTTCCAAGATTGCATTAGGGTGCTACGCTTCTAGAGGTCAGAAGATCGAATCTCATCCGCCGCTTGCTAAGTTTTGTTGTGCAAGGTAAGGGTAAAGTTTTTTAATTAAATTTGATAAAAGGGAGATATAAGAGGTCATGTTATTATAAATGTTTATTTTGCAAGTATTAAAAGGATATATAAGGAGTTAGTTTGTTGTTTATAAAGTTTTATTTTGCAATTTTAAAAGGGAGATATAAGGAGTTATTTTAAATTAAGCTTTATTGTGAATGTTGTTAAAAGGAGTGATAAGGATATTAAGTGTTTGATTTGGATTTTAGATAAAGAAGCATAGTTTATAAGAAGATTTGTGAGTAGACTTGAGCATAGTTTATGAGCAAATTTGGGAGGATATTTGAGCATAGTTTATGAGTAGATTTTGGAGCATATTTGAGCAATTTTTGTGTAGATTTTGGAGCATATTTGAGCATAGTTTATGAGCATATTTTGGAGCAGATTTGAGCAATATTTGTGAGCAAATTTTGAAACAGATTTGAGTAGTATTTGTGAGAATATTTGTGAGCATATTTTATTAGAGCTTTGGACTATATTTTGGGGTTGGTATCTCCTATGGGTTAGTGCCCATGAACCTATGAGAGGGTATTGGTTTCTCCTATGGGTTGGTGCCCATAAATTTGTACTAGGGGATTGGTGTCTCCTATGGGTTGGTGCCCACAAATTTGTACTAGGGGATTGGTGTCTCCTATGGGTTGGTGCCCAAAAACATTGTTGAAGAATATAAGCAATATTTTTCCATGGTTTTCTCTCGAGAGGGTGTTTCCATGTAAAAATATTTGTCTCTTATTTGCGTGATGATTTATGCATTGTTTCATTATTGTATTGATATTATTTGAGGTTATTGCTTTGGAAAGAAAAGAGAAATTTTTTATCTTATATTGTTCACCCCCCACCTCAGTATAATCTTATGTTCTTCAGTGACAAAAGGATAATTCACTACAAAACTAGAGTTAGGGACTTGGCTAATTCTCTAATTTCTTGAAATAATAATTGTGTTGTAGATTCTTTGGCAGTTGTTGTAGGTACGTTAAATCCCATCGATAAAAGAAAAATTAACAGTTTTCAATAGAATTGGTTCCATGCCCTTCTATACCTGATAATGTTAAAAATGTACAGGTATTTGAAAGTGACAGACACATATTTGACTTTGTAACTAACTCGGGTGTTTTTAAAAATTAGGAGAATGACGAAGACCAAAGGTTACAAGAATATGAAGGTGAAGAAGATGAGGTAACGAAGAGAACTAATGCTATCCCAAAAGGTATTTTCTCACTTGAGAAAATTTTTTATATTGACTACCAAAGCAAAAGGTGTGATAAAATCTTGCCTTCAAATGATGCATATGATGTAGTTAATATTGGAAATAAGAAAGATTCACATAATGTACTTATTATGAAACCATGTACACATCAAGAAAAATAAAAAATAGTACACGCACTTAAATGTTACATGGATTGTATTGCATGGACTTATGAGGAGCTAAAGACTTACAATCAAGACATTATCATGCATACTATTCCCTTGAAGCCTGACTCTAAACCATTCAGGTAGAAACAACATCTAGTTAACCCATTTTTGGAACCTCTCATAAAGAAGGGAGTTAAAAAGCTATTAGATGCAAAAATCATATTTCCTATCTGGAATTCCACATTGGTTAAAAACATAGTTCCTGTTAGAAATAAAACTGGAGAGATTCAATTATGTATTGATTTTTAGAATCTTAATAAAGCTTCTCAAAAAAATAACTACCCTCTTCCTTTTATCAATAATATTTTACAATTGGTTAATGGATATGAAATGATGTCATTTATTTATAGACATTCTGGATATAATCAGATTCTTATTGACCCACATGATAGAATGAAGACTGCATTTACTACTAAATGGGGAAAATTTATTTACAAGAGAATACCTTTTGGTTTGCTCAATGCAGGTGCTACATTTTAGCGTGACATGGACTATGCTTTTAGAGATCTCATTGGTAAATGCATAGTCATTTATGTAGATGATATCCCTATTTTATCAAATAAATGAGATCATATTAATGATTTGATAAAGGTTCTTCAAAGGTGCAGATAACATGGAATTTCACTTAATCCTAAAAAGTGCATCTTTGGAGTAACTAAGGGGAAATTGTTGGGACATGTCATATCAAAAGATGGTATTTCTATAGACCCTACGAGGATAGAGGTAATTCAAAATATTCCTTTGTCAGGTATTAAAAAGGAGCTTAGGTCATTCTTTAGGAAAATTAATTTTGTTAGGAAATTTATTTTGGATTTGTGAAAAATTTTAAACCATTGAACGAAATTTTAAAAAAGGATGTTAATATTAAGTGGGCATGTGAGGCTAGGACTGCTTTTTAGAGTGTTAAATATGCCATTTCTATTGAGCAAGGTGCAGCAAAAGAATTGCAAAAGTATTGTCATTGTTGTCAACATAGATAGATTGATGTAGTTGATGCAGTTCAGAGGTCAGTCAGATCAAGTGCAATGAATTTCAAGGAAAACAGAGGTGACCCAGATTCAGAAATTGGCAGAAAAAGACAAGGAAGAAAACTGTCGCGATATCGCGACATGTTTTCTGTCGCGATATCGCGACAAAACAGAGGAGAGAGAAAATGCAAGAAAAATTGTCGCGATTTCGCGACATTGCCGAGGAGAGAGAAAATGCAAGAAAAATTGTCGCGATTTCGCGACATTGCCGAGGAGAGAGAAAGTGCATGAAAAATTGTCACGATTTCGCGACATGGCCGAGGAGAGAGAAAGTGAAAGGCAAACTGTCACGATTTCGTGACATGGCCGAGGAGAGAGAAAGTGAAAGGCAAACTGTCACGATTTCGTGACATGCTGGCAGAGAAGGAAGCAAGGTGAAAAGATGTCACGATTTCGCGACATAAATGGAGGAAAGGAGCTTGCAACGAAAAGTGTCACGATATCGCGACACGTCGGGTTTTCGCGACCCGAAGAGGAGAGAGAATGCTCAGCAACAAAGGTGTAGCGATTTCGCTGC
Organism: Wollemia nobilis; assembly: GCA_028583015.1. Taxonomy (NCBI): domain Eukaryota; kingdom Viridiplantae; phylum Streptophyta; class Pinopsida; order Araucariales; family Araucariaceae; genus Wollemia; species Wollemia nobilis. The sequence continues at coordinate 1,340,761 of JAQPPZ010016974.1, read as the reverse complement.
ATGTTGAAATGAATGGCAACAAAGGTGTAGCGATTTCGCTGCATGATGGAAATGCAAGGCACAAAGGTGTAGCGATTTCGCTACAAATAGGAAGTGCAGAAAACAAAGGTGTAGCGATTTCGCTACAAGTGAAAAGGCACAAACAAGAAGGTGTAGCGATTTCGCTGCATGACAAAATGTATGGAAACAAAGGTGTAGCGATTTCGCTACCAGTCAAAATTGCAAAATTGAAAGATGTAGCAAGTCGAAAGCACAAGGCACAAAGTTGTCACGATTTCGCTATCGCATAAAGCAAAGATTGTACGGAAGCGAGAACGTCACGATTTCTGAATGTTCCATTTTTTTGTGAATGATTTTGGAAAGAAGAGTGTAGGAAGCGAAAGTCAGATTTTGTGACAAGGAGGATGACTAGAAGGAGTGGAAGAAGAAGCGTCATGATTTCGCGACAAGAATAATGATGACGTCAGCAAAGTTGAAAGTGTCACGATATCGCGACAAGTTGCAAGGAAAGCCTGGAAGCCGAAAGCGTCACGATTTCACGACATGCTTAAGGATGACGTCAGAAAATGTTGAAAGTGTCACGATATCACGACAAGGTACAAGGAAAGCTTTCAAGAGCCAAAATGGTCACGATTTCGCGACAGCAAGGGCATGAATGGTACGGCTACAAAAAGTGTCACGATATCGCGATAGGTAATAGTTGGCGGGTAAAAGCCGAAAGAGCATGCAAGGTGACACGTGTCAGAAAAAGTAGATAGGAAAATCATGCAGCCAGTTACGTAAAAAGTAACTGATGTCAGATCTGCAGTTACAGATTGACAAGTGTTAGTCATGCACTAGAACAGCTGTATATTCTTGATTGAAAAAGCATTCGATGCATCACATATGCAGTTTTGAAAAAGCATTCGAAAAGCCGTATTTGAAGAAATTGAAAGAATATGAAGGATCGAAAAGCTTTCGAAAAGATGTATTTGCAGCATTCAAAATAGTTGTATTGCAAGGAATCGAATCGCCGTATTGCAGGGTTTTGAATAGTCGTATTGCATGGATTCAACAAATGAGGGTTTGAACGATCGTATTGCATGGATTCAACAATCGTATTGCAGGTTTCAAACAGTCGAAGTGCATGGAATCGAACAACCGTATTGCATGGATTCGAACAGTCGAGTATGTGATTCGACTACATGCAGGATTGAAAGGTTATAAAAGAATAGTCGTACAGAGAAGATGTTGTTGTAAGAGGGAAATTGCTGTAAAAAGAGGGTTAGAAAAGAGTCAAGAGAAAAATTAGCAGAGCCATGAGAGTGTGCAGAGTTGGGTTAATTGCAGACCAGTCAGGGTCGTGCATGAAGTGAAGACATTCTTATGTCATTTTAAATTGAACAGAATTGCAGTCCAAGTTGGTGCTTGGTACTAGGGGTTGGTGCTCCATCTGTTGTAGCAAAAAATTAAGGGGTTGGTGCTCCTTCCAGTAGATGCTGGTAAAGTATTTGTAAAATTGATATTTTGCAAAGACTGGATTTGGATTGGAGTCCAAGCAGTCATTTTTGAGGAGTAGCCAAATTGGTGAACCTCGGTATATTGAGTGTTGTGGTGTGCTCTCTTGTTCAATCTATTTTTCTAGTTTTCAAGTTCTCTTTATTTCATATTAAATGTTATAGATATAAAAATTAATAGCTACACTGATTCACCCCCCCCTCTCAGTGTCATTGTGTGAATATCAATTGGTATCAGAGCCAGGTTCCTTGTTCAAGCTTAATCAGCTAAGGAGATCTTGGAAGAAACAATGGCAAGCGGTGAAGGATTCTCATCCAACAAAGCTCCCTTATTTGATGGAACAAATTACACTTTCTGGAAACTCAGGATGCAAACATATCTGAGTGCATTGGGATATGATATTTGGGATTCTGTAGATAGTGGATACACAGCACCCACTACTCCTCCAACAGATACTGCTGAGAAGAAAAAATTTGAGAACAACTCCAAAGCTAAGAATGCCATAATGTGTGGGCTTGTTGACAGTGAACTGATAAGAGTCATGAGCCGTAAATCAGCAAAAGACATGTGGGATAAATTGAAGAGCATCCATGAAGGAGACAGCAAGATCAAGGAAGCCAAGCTGCAAACTCATCGAGCACAGTTCGAAGCACTGCAAATGAATGAAGATGAGAACATAGAGGCTTATATGCTGAGAGTCAACGGAATCATTAATGCAATCAGAGGACTCGGTGAAGAAATTGATGATGCAGTTGTTGTGAAAAAGGTTCTCAGAACACTGCACAAAAGATTTAACTCCAAAGTTTCTGCAATAGAAGAGGCAAAAGATCTAAACAACTTCAGCTTGGATGAGATGCATGGTTCCCTGACAGCATATGAAATGAGAATAGGACAAACCAAGTCTATAGACAGAGAAGCAGCTTTTAAAGCACACAAGAATATAAAAGTTGAACATGAATCTGAGGATGAAGAGACACTGGATGAAATAGAAGCTAATTTTGTTCGAAAACTCACAAAGGGAAAAGGAAAATATAGAGGAAAGCTACCTTTTAAGTGCTTCAATTGTGGAGGAGTCGGTCATTTTGCAGCCAAATGTCCAATGCAGGAGAAAACCAAAAATGGTGAAGGCTCACACCAAGAAAAAGGTGACTGGAAGAAGAAACAAAATTTTAGAAAGAACAACTTCAAGAAGAAAAGCTTCATATCCAAGAATGTCAAGACTTCTGAAGAAAGCTCAGATGAGGATTCTGAAGAAGAAAAAGGTGAAGCTCTGTTCATGGCACTTGAAGAGGAAAGAACAGAAGAAAATCAGGAAGGTGATGAAAACTTTAAAGATGAGGCTGAAGTTTATCTGGAAGGAGAATTGGTTGCTGCACTTGAAGAGTTGAGTGTTGAAAGGAAAAAGAACAAAAAGTTTTCAAGAAAACTAGAAGATGCCACTGACATAATAAATAGTTTAAAAATACAGACAGAGGAATTCAAGAAAATGTCTGAAGTTCTTGATGAACAATTAACTGTAAAGACAGTTGAATGCAGACAAGCTAGAGGAAGACATGGTTAAGTTAAGAATGCAGTTAGAGGAGATGAATAGAAAATTGAACTGTTTTCATAAGTTTGAAGAAAGTACTGTAAAGCCGGATAAAATGTTAAATAACCAAAGGCCTTCCGGCATCAAATTTGGTTTAGGCTTCGATGAAGGAGAATCATCAAAGGGTTCAAAGGCCTTGAATGTAGAACCCATAAAGAAAGAAGAAAAGATCAAGGTTGACCTAGAAAAAACAAATCATGCCCAAGAAAGCAATAATGCCAGACTCAAGAAGAGTACTGACAAAGATGGCTTCACAAAAGTCACACATCCAAGAAGGAGAAGATTTATGGCTCCTACTTCAAACTGGCAAAGACCGGCACCCAGGTTTAATCATTCCTTTTCTGGTTATTGTTTTAAATGCAATGCTTATGGCCATAAGATTTCAGATTGCAGGCATAATGTATCTCAAAGGAATTTCACAAGCAAAAATGTTTTTTCTCCTTTAATGAATTATGCAGTTGAATGTTATAATTGTCATAATTTTGGACATATTGCTAGAAACTATAGAAGCACTTTTGCAGCAAATAATTATCAGGGTAGAAAATCTCAACCAAGTGAGTTGAAACAAAACAAGAAATTTCTTGAAAAACAAGCACATGCTAATGAGAAGACAAAGGCAAAACAAGTAGCCAAATCTGTCATCAAACCGTAATGGAAAGAAAAGGAATCTTTGATTGTTCAGATCGCCTTTAAAGCTCGTAACAAATCTGCACCTTGGATACTTGGATAGTGGTTGTTCCAAGTCACATGACAGGTGACAAGCAAAAATTTGAGAATTTGCAGAATTATGAAGGTGGTTCTGTGAAATTTGGAAATAATGATGGAGCAAAGATTGTTGGAAAGGGATCAGTCAAGATCAATGATGGCAATATAAAATCAAAAGAAGTCTTGTTTGTGATTGGTCCGAAGCATAACTTGCTGAGTGTAAGTCAAATCTGTGACAGAGGTCATGATGTAATCTTCAAGAAGGAGGGTTGTGAAGTAAGAAAGACAAAAAATGGAAAGTTAATAGCCACTGGACTGAGAACTTCTGGAAATCTGTATACACTTTCAGAGACTTCAGAAGGAGCTTGCTTGGTTGGTCAGGAAGAAGAACAAGAGACTCGGTCACATAAGCTTTGATAATCTGGTAAAAATCAGCTCAAAAGGGGCAAGAAGAGACATACCAACTATTGGTAAACCTTCAAACAAGTATTTGTGAGTCATGCCAAAAGGGAAAACAAACCAGAGCCACTTTCAAAGCAAAAGAATATTTCACGAGCAAGCCATTAGAACTAATTCACACTGATTTATGTGGACCCATGAGAACTGAAAGCATAAATGGACACAAATATTTTATGCTGTGTATAGATGACTACTCAAGAATGACATGGGTACTATTTCTGAAACTTAAATCAGAAGCCTTTGAGATGTTTAAAACCTTCAAAAATCTTGTTGAGAATCAATCAGGAAAAAGAATTAAATGCCTAAGATCAGACAGAGGAGGAGAGTTTATTTCGAAGAATTTGCAGAATACTGTCAAAAATATGGGATAAGAAGACAGCTTAGCAACTAGAACACCTCAAGCAGAATGGTGTTGTAGAAAGGAAGAATAGGACAATGCAGGAAATGGCAAGGACAATGCTGGTTGAAAACAAAATAGCTGATAGATTTTGGAAAGAGGTAGCACATACTACAGTTTACATTCAAAACAAGTGCATGCTAAGACCACATGAAAGCAAAACACCTTATGAGCTGTGGTTTGGCAGAAAGGCAACAACAAGACATTTCAAAGTATTTGGCAGCAAGTGCTACATCAAACGGACTAAAGATAATCTCGATAAATTTGAAAATAGAGCTCGATGAAGGTATCTTTCTTGGTTACTCAACAAAAAGCAAAGCCTACACATGTTACAACAAAAGGCTAAAGAAAATTGTTGAGAGTGCTGATGTGAAAGTTGATGAAGGTAGAGAACAAGAAATTACTTATCAAGAAAACTACCCCATCTATGAAGAAGTCATTGAAGGTGATGATGAAAAGGAAACAGATAAGAATCAGAAAATTGATCCAGATGGTGTAAAAACTGAATCAGAAGAAGAAGAAAATAGGAAATTTAAAACAGGCAACTGGCAGAAAAATCATCCAAGTGAACAGATTATTGGGGATCCCAAAGATGGTATTCAGACAAGAAGAGCAACAGTGCGGAACTATTCTCTGTTATCTAGCATTGAACCTAAAAATGTTGTTGAAGCAAGCACTGATGAAAGTTGGTTGAAGGCAATTAATGAAGAACTAGATCTGATTGAGAAAAACAATACCTGGGAATTAGTACCTAGACCAACAAATAAAAACATAATTGGCACTAAATGGGTTTTTCGAAATAAATTAAATGAAGATGGACAAAGTTGTCGTAAATAAGGCAAGATTGGTCTCAGTAAAGGCTATGCTCAAAGTTGAAGGCATTGATTTTGAGGAAACTTTTGCACCGGTAGCTGACTAGAGGCAATCGTAATGTTTCCGGCATTAGCAGTTCATAAAAACTTCAAAGTATATCAAATGGATGTAAAATCAGCATTTTTGAATGGAAAACTGGAAGAAGAGGTTTACATTGAACAGCCGGATGGCTTCCAACTTGGTGACAACCCGGATTTTGTTTGCAGTGTTAAAGAAAGCATTATATGGTTTGAAACAGGCACCCAGAGCATGGTATGCAAGGTCGGATAACTATCTAATTAAACAAGGGTTCAAGAAAGGTTTGGTGGACAACAACTTATATGTCAAAACAGAGAAGGGCCATCTTATTGTTCTTGTTGTTTATGTAGATGATATAATATTTGGCAAGCAAAGATGGATGAATACCGCAAAGACATATCAACTAAAATGAAGAAAGAATTTGAGATGTCTATGATTGGTGAACTTTCTTATTTCCTAGGACTCGCAGGTCAATCAAAATGAAAAAGGCATTTTTATTTCTCAAGTTAAATATGTAAAAGAAATGCTGAAAAAGTTCACAATGGAAGACAGTAAACCGGTTAGCACTCCCATGACAACAAGCTGCAAGTTGAGCAAGGATGATAAATCCCCAGATGTAGATCAAACAATGTACAGGTCTATGATTGGAAGCCTGCTGTATTTAACGACCACTAGACCAGATATATTACAAGCAGTATGCATGGTTGCAAGATTTCAGGCCAGTCCCAAAGAAACTCATGTAACAGCTGTAAAGAGGATCTTCAGATATCTCAAGGGCACTATGGATTATGGGTTGTGGTACCCAAAAGGTAAAGATTTCACTTTGATTGCATATTCTGATGCAGATTGGGCAGGATGTATTGATGACAGAAAGAGCACAAGTGGAGGAGCATTTTATCTTGGAGACAAGTCGGTAGCATGGCACAGCAAGAAACAAGAATCAGTATCTCTATCCACTGCAGAGGCAGAATACATTGCAAGCAACAACATGTCGTACTCAGATATTATGGATGAGACAAACGTTGAAAGATCTTGGTATTCATTTCAAAGAGCCAATTTCAATTAAATGTGATAACACTAGTGCTATCAACATATCCAAGAATCCAGGAATGCATTCAAGAACCAAACATATTGCAATCCGATATCATTTCTTGAAGGATAAAGTTGCAGAAGGAGAGGTCAAATTGGATTTTGTTCCAACTACAGAGCAAGTAGCTGATATATTCACAAAACCTTTGCCAAAGGAAGTATTTGAATACCTTCGAAAGAAGTTGGGAGTAGTCACACCACCCAAGCACTGACTAGCTATGGGAAACACATTCTCATGGGGAGCATTCAAACTTTTTAAGTCTGAGAATGTTGTGCATAGACTCAGGGGGAGTCTGTAGCAGCCCTTTGGTATTATTGGCAAAGGGGGAGAAGAAATTGAGCAAGGTTGCAATGTGTTGCCAACAATTCCAAAGGGGGAGATTGTTGAGCAAGGTGCAGCAAAAGAATTGCAAAAGTATTGTCATTGTTGTCAACACGTATGCATTGATGTAGTTGATGCAGTTCAGAGGTCAGTCAGATCAAGTGCAGTGAATTTCAAGGAAAATAGAGGTGACCCAGATTCAAAAATTGGCAGAAAAAGACAAGGAAGAAAACTGTCGCGATATCGCGACATGTTTTCTGTCGCGATATCGCGACAAAATAGAGGAGAGAGAAAATGCAAGAAAAATTGTCGCGATTTCGCGACATTGCCGAGGAGAGAGAAAATGCAAGAAAAATTGTCGCGATTTCGCGACATTGCCGAGGAGAGAGAAAGTGAAAAATTGTCGCGATTTCGTGACATGCGAGGAGAGAGAAAGTGAATGCAAATTGTCACGATTTCGTGACATGGCCGAGGAGAGAGAAAGTGAAAGGCAACTGTCATGATTTCGCGACATGTGGCAGAGAAGGAAGCAAGGTGAAAAGATGTCACGATTTCGTGACATAAATGGAGGAAAGGAGCTTGCAACGAAAAGTGTCACGATATCGCGACACGTCGGGTTTTCGCGACCCGAAGAGGAGAGAGAATGCTCAAGAACAAAGGTGTAGCGATTTCGCTGCATGTTGAAATGAATGGCAACAAAGGTGTAGCGATTTCTGCATGATGGAAATGCAAGGCACAAAGGTGTAGCGATTTCGCTACAAATAGGAAGTGCAAAAAACAAAGGTGTAGCGATTTTGCTACAAGTGAAAAGGCACAAACAAGAAGGTGTAGCGATTTCGCTGCATGACAAAATGTATGGAAACAAAGGTGTAGCGATTTCGCTACCAGTCAAAATTGCAAAACTAAAAGATGTAGCAAGTCGAAAGCACAAGGCACAAAGTTGTCACGATTTCGCTACTGCATAAAGCAAAGATTGTACGGAAAGCAGAGAACGTCGCGATTTCGTGACATGTTCCATTTTTGTTGTTGGAAGGGTGGGCACGATTTCACGACAAGATTAATGATGACGTCAACAAAGTTGAAAGTGTCACGATATCGCGACAAGGTGCAAGGAAAGTTTCTGGAAGCCGAAAGTGTCACGATTTCGCGACATGCTTAAGGATGACGTCAGAAAATGTTGAAAGTGTCACGATATCACGACAAGGTACAGAGGAAAGCTTTCAAGAGCCAAAATGGTCATGATTTCATGACAAAAAGGGCATGAATGGTACGGCTATAGAAAGTGTCACGATATCACGATAGGTAATAGTTGGGGTAAAAGCCAAAAAGCATGCAAGGTGACACGTGTCGAAAAAGTAGATAGAAAATCATGCAACCATTATGTAAAAAGTAATCGATGTCGATCTCAGCTATAGATTGACAAGTGTTAGTCATGCACTAGAACAATGTATATTCTTGATTGAAAAAGCATTCGATGCTTTAAAAAGCATTCGAAAAGTCGTATTTGAAGAAATTTGAATACGAATATGAAGGATCGTAAAAAGCTTTAGAAAAGACGTATTTGCAACATTCAAAATAGTCATATTGCAAGGAATCAAACGTCAGTATTGCAGGGTTTTGAATAGTCGTATTGCATGGATTCAACAAATTGTGGTTTCGAATGATCGTATTGCATGGATTCAACAGTCGTATTGCAGGGTTTCGAATAGTCGAAGTGCATGGAATCGAACAACCGTATTGCATGGATTCGAATAGTCAGAGTATGTGATTCGACTGCATGCAGGATTGAAAGGTTATAAAAGAATAGTCGTACAGAGAAGATGTTGTTGTTGTAAGAGGGAAATTGCTGTAAAAAGAGGGTTAGAAAAGAGTCAAGAGAAAAATTAGCAGAGCCGTGAGAGTGTGCAGAGTTGGGTTAATTGTAGACCAGTCAGGGTCGTGCATGAAGTGAAGACATTCTTATGTCATTTTAAATTGAATAGAATTGCAGTCCAAGTTGGTGCTTGGTACTAGGGGTTGGTGCTCCATCTGTTACAGTAGAAAATTAAGGGGTTGGTGCTCCTTCCAGTAGATGCTGGTAAAGTATTTGTAAAATTGATATTTTGCAAAGACTGGATTTGGATTGGAGTCCAAGCAGTCATTTTTGAGGAGTAGCCAAATTGGTGAACCTCGGTATATTGAGTGTTGTGGTGTGCTCTCTTGTTCAATCTGTTTTTCTAGTTTTCAAGTTCTCTTTATTTCATATTAAATGTTGTAGATATAAAAATTAATAGCTACACTGATTCACCCCCCCCTCTCAGTGTCATTGTGTGAATATCAATTGGTATCAAAGCATGGTTCCTTGTTCAAGCTTAATCAGCTAAGGAGATCTTGGAAGAAACAATGGCAAAGCGGTGAAGGATTCTCATCCAACAAAGCTCCCTTATTTGATGGAACAAATTACACTTTCTGGAAACTCAGGATGCAAACATATCTGAGTGCATTGGGATATGATATTTGGGATTCTGTAGATAGTGGATACACAGCACCCACTACTCCTCCAACAGATACTCGTCGAGAAGAAAAAATTTGAGAACAACTCCAAAGCTAAGAATGCCATAATGTGTGGGCTTGTTGACAAGTGAACTGATAAGAGTCATGAGTCGTAAATCAGCAAAAGACATGTGAGATAAACTGAAGAGCATCCATGAAGGAGACAGCAAGATCAAGGAAGCCAAGCTGCAAACTCATCGAGCACAGTTCAAAGCACTGCAAATGAATGAAGATGAGAACATAGAGGCTTATATGCTGAGAGTCAACGAAATCATTAATGCAATCAGAGGACTCGGTGAAGAAATTGATGATGCAGTTGTTGTGAAAAAGGTTCTCAAAACACTGCACAAAAGATTTAACTCCAAAGTTTCTGCAATAGAAGAGGCAAAAGATCTAAACAACTTCAGCTTGGATGAGATGCATGGTTCCCTGACAGCATATGAAATGAGAATAGGACAAACCAAGTCTATAGACAGAGAAGCAGCTTTTAAAGCACACAAGAATATAAAAGCTGAACATGAATCTGAGGATGAAGAGACACTGGATGAAATAGAAGCTAATTTTGTTCGAAAACTCACAAAGGGAAAAGGAAAATATAGAGGAAAGCTACCTTTTAAGTGCTTCAATTGTGGAGGAGTCGGTCATTTTGCAGCCAAATGTCCAATGCAGGAGAAAACCAAAAATGGTGAAGGCTCACACCAAGAAAAAGGTGACTGGAAGAAGAAACAAAATTTTAGAAAGAACAACTTCAAGAAGAAAAGCTTCATATCCAAGAATGTCAAGACTTCTCAAGAAAGCTCAGATGAGGATTCTGAAGAAGAAAAAGGTGAAGCTCTGTTCATGGCACTTGAAGAGGAAAGAATAGAAGAAAATCAGGAAGGTGATGAAAACTTTAAAGATGAGGCTAAAGTTTATCTGGAAGGAGAATTGGTTGCTGCACTTGAAGAGTTGAGTGTTGAAAGGAAAAAGAACAAAAAGTTTTCAAGAAAACTAGAAGATGCCACTGACATAATAAACAGTTTAAAAATACAGATAGAGGAATTCAAGAAAATGTCTGAAGTTCTTGATGAACAATTAACTGTAAAGATAGTTGAATGCAGCAAGCTAGAGGAAGACATTGTTAAGTTAAGAATGCAGCTAGAGGAGATGAATAGAAAATTGAACTATTTTCATAAGTTTGAAGAAAGTACTGTAAAGTTGGATAAAATGTTAAATAACCAAAGGCCTTCCGACATCAAATTTGGTTTAGGCTTCGATGAAGGAGAATCATCAAAGGGTTCAAAGGCCTTGAATGTAGAACCCATAAAGAAAGAAGAAAAGATCAGGGTTGACCTAGAAAAAACAAATCATGCCCAAGAAAGCAATAATGCCAGACTCAAGAAGAGTACTGACAAAGATGGCTTCACAAAAGTCACACATCCAAGAAGGAGAAGATTTATGGCTCCTACTTCAAACTCGGCAAAGACCGGCACCCAGGTTTAATCATTCCTTTTCTGGTTATTGTTTTAAATGCAATGCTTATGGCCATAAGATTTCAGATTGCAGGCATAATGTATCTCAAAGGAATTTCACAAGCAGAAATGTTTTTTCTCCTTTAATGAATTATGCAGTTGAATGTTATAATTGTCATAATTTTGGACATATTGCTAGAAACTGTAGAAGCACTTTTGCAGCAAATAATTATCAGGGTAGAAAATCTCAACCAAGTGAGTTGAAACAAAACAAGAAATTTCTTGAAAAACAAGCACATGCTAATGAGAAGACAAAGGCAAAACAAGTAGCCAAATCTGTCATCAAACCAGAATGGAAAGAAAAGGAATCTTTGATTGTTCAGACTGCCTTTAAAGCTCAGAACAAATCTGCACCTTGGATACTTGACAGTGGTTGTTCCAGTCACATGACAGGTGACAAGCAGAAATTTGAGAATTTGCAGAATTATGAAGGTGGTTCTGTGAAATTTGGAAATAATGATGGAGCAAAGATTGTTGGAAAGGGATCACTCAAGATCAGTGATGGCAATATAAAATCAAAAGAAGTCTTGTTTGTGATTGGTCTGAAGCATAACTTGCCGAGTGTAAGTCAAATCCGTGACAGAGGTCATGATGTAATCTTCAAGAAGGAGGGTCATGAAGTAAGAAAGACAAAAAATGGAAAGTTAATAGCCACTCGGATCGAGAACTTCTAGAAATCTGTATACACTTTCAGAGACTTCAAAGGAGCTTGCTTGGTTGGTCAGGAAGAAGAAAATTGGTCGTGGCACAAGAGACTCGGTCACATAAGCTTTGATAATCTGGTAAAAATCAGCTCAAAAGGGGCAGTAAGAGACATACCAACTATTGGTAAACCTTCAAACAATATTTGTGAGTCATGCCAAAAGGGAAAACAAACCAGAGCCACTTTCAAAGCAAAAGAATATTTCACGAGCAAGCCATTAGAACTAATTCACACTGATTTATGTGGACCCATGAGAACTGAAAGCATAAATGGACACAAATATTTTATGTTGTGTATAGATGACTACTCAAGAATGACATGGGTACTATTTTTGAAACTTAAATCAGAAGCCTTTGAGATGTTTAAAACCTTCAAAAATCTTGTTGAGAATCAATCAGAAAAAGAATTAAATGCCTAAGATCATACAGAGGAGGAGAGTTTATTTCAAAAGAATTTGCAGAATACTATCAAAAATATGGGATAAGAAGACAGTTTTCAGCAGCTAGAACACCTCAGCAGAATGGTGTTGTAGAAAGGAAGAATAGGAAAGTGCAGGAAATGGCACGGACAATGCTGGTTGAGAACAAAATAGTTGACAGATTTTGGAAAGAGGCAGTACATACTGCAGTTTACATTCAAAATAGGTGCATGCTAAGACCACATGAAAGCAAAACACCTTATGAGCCGTGGTTTGGCATAAAGGCAACAACAAGACATTTCAAAGTATTTGGCAGCAAGTGCTACATCAAACGGATCGAAGATAATCTCGATAAATTTGAAAATAGAGTTGATGAAGGTATCTTTCTTGGTTACTCAACAAAAAGCAAAGCCTACACATGTTACAACAAAAGGCTAAAGAAAATTGTTGAGAGTGCTGATGTGAAAGTTGATGAAGGTAGAGAACAAGAAATTACTTATCAAGAAAACTACCCCATCTATGAAGAAGTCATTGAAGGTGATGATGAAAAGGAAATAGATAAGAATCAGAAAATTGATCCAGATGGTGTAAAAACTGAATCAGAAGAAGAAGAAAATAGGAAATTTAAAACAGGCAACTCGCAAAAAAATCATCCAAGTGAACAGATTATTGGGGATCCCAAAGATGGTATTCAGAAAAGAAGAGCAAGTAGTGCGGGAACTATTCTCTCGTTATCTAGCATTGAACCTAAAAATGTTGTCGAAGCAAGCACTGATGAAAGTTGGTTGAAGGCAATTAATGAAGAACTAGATCAGATTGAGAAAAACAATACCTGGGAATTAGTACCTAGACCAACAAATAAAAACATAATTGGCACTAAATGGGTTTTTCAAAATAAATTAAATGAAGATGGACAAAGTTGTCGTAAATAAGGCAAGATTGGTCTCAGAAAGGCTATGCTCAAAGTTGAAGGCATTGATTTTGAGGAAACTTTTGCACCGGTAGCCAGACTAGAGGCAATCGAATGTTTCTGGCATTAGCAGTTCATAAAAACTTCAAAGTATATCAAATGGATGTAAAATCAGCATTTTTGAATGGAAAACTGGAAGAAGAGGTTTACATTGAACGACCAGATGGCTTCCAACTTGGTGACAACCCGGATTTTGTTTGCAGTGTTAAAGAAAGCATTATATGGTTTGAAACAGGCACCCAGAGCATGGTATGCAAGGTCGGATAACTATCTAATTAAACAAGGGTTCAAGAAAGGTTTGGTGGACAACAACTTATATGTCAAAACAGAGAAGGGCCATCTTATTGTTCTTGTTGTTTATGTAGATGATATAATATTTGGCAGTAGCATGGATGAATACTGCAAAGACATATCAACTAAAATGAAGAAAGAATTTGAGATGTCTATGATTGGTGAACTTTCTTATTTCCTAGGACTGCAGGTCAATCAAAATGAAAAAGGCATTTTTATTTCTCAAGTTAAATATGTAAAAGAAATGCTGAAAAAGTTCACAATGGAAGACAGTAAACCGGTTAGCACTCCCATGACAACAGTGCGTAAGTTGAGCAAGGATGATAAATCCCCATATGTAGATCAAACAATGTACAGGTCTATGATTGGAAGCCTGCTGTATTTAACAGCCACTAGACCAGATATATTACAAGCAGTATGCATGGTTGCAAGATTTCAGGCCAGTCCCAAAGAAACTCATGTAACAGCTGTAAAGAGGATCTTCAGATATCTCAAGGGCACTATGGATTATGGGTTGTGGTACCCAAAAGGTAAAGATTTCACTTTGATTGCATATTCTGATGCAGATTGGGCAGGATGTATTGATGACAGAAAGAGCACAAGTGGAGGAGCATTTTATCTTGGAGACAGGCTGGTAGCATGGCACAACAAGAAACAAGAATCAGTATCTCTATCCACTGCAGAGGCAGAATACATTGCAGCAACAACATGTCGTACTCGGATATTATGGATGAGACAAACGTTGAAAGATCTTGGTATTCATTTCAAAGAGCCAATTTCAATTAAATGTGATAACACTAGTGCTATCAACATATCCAAGAATCCACAAATGCATTCAAGAACCAAACATATTGCAATCCGATATCATTTCTTGAAGGATAAAGTTGCAGAAGGAGAGGTCAAATTGGATTTTGTTCCAACTACAGAGCAAGTAGCTGATATATTCACAAAACCTTTGCCAAAGGAAGTATTTGAATACCTTCGAAAGAAGTTGGGAGTAGTCACACCACCCAAGCACTGACTAGCTATGGGAAACACATTCTCAGGGGGAGCATTCAAACTTTTTAAGTCTGAGAATGTTGTGCATAGACTCAGGGGGAGTCTACAGCAGCCCTTTGGTATTATTGGCAAAGGGGGAGAAGAAATTGAGCAAGGTTGCAGTGTGTTGCCAACAATTCCAAAGGGGGAGATTGTTGAGCAAGGTGCAGCAAAAGAATTGCAAAAGTATTGTCATTGTTGTCAACACAGACAGATTGATGTAGTTGATGCAGTTTAGAGGTCAGTCAGATCAAGTGCAGTGAATTTCAAGGAAAACAGAGGTGACCCAGATTCAGAAATTGGCAGAAAAAGACAAGGAAGAAAACTGTCGCGATATCGCGACATGTTTTCTGTCGCGATATCGCGACAAAACAGAGGAGAGAGAAAATGCAAGAAAAATTGTCGCGATTTCGCGACATTGCCGAGGAGAGAGAAAATGCAAGAAAAATTGTCGCGATTTCGCGACATTGCCGAGGAGAGAGAAAGTGAAAAAGTGCGATTTCGTGACATGGCCGAGGAGAGAGAAAGTGCATGCAAATTGTCACGATTTCGCGACATGGCCGAGGAGAGAGAAAGTGAAAGGCAAACTGTCATGATTTCGCGACATGCTGGCAGAGAAGGAAGCAAGGTGAAAAGATGTCACGATTTCGCGACATAAATGGAGGAAAGGAGCTTGCAACGAAAAGTGTCACGATATCACGACACGTCGGGTTTTCGCGACCCGAAGAGGAGAGAGAATGCTCAAAGAACAAAGGTGTAGCGATTTCGCTGCATGTTGAAATGAATGGCAACAAAGGTGTAGCGATTTCGCTGCATGATGGAAATACATGGCACAAAGGTGTAGCGATTTCGCTACAAATAGGAAGTGCAGAAAACAAAGGTGTAGCGATTTCGCTACAAGTGAAAAGGCACAAACAAGAAGGTGTAGCGATTTCGTTGCATGACAAAATGTATGGAAACAAAGGTGTAGCGATTTCGCTACCAGTCAAAATTGCAAAACTAAAAGATGTAGCAAGTCGAAAGCACAAGGCACAAAGTTGTCGCGATTTCGCTACTGCATAAAGCAAAGATTGTACGGAAGCAGAGAACGTCATCGATTTCGCGACATGTTCCATTTTCGTTGGCAAAGAAGATTGTAAAGAATTGTTTGAAAGAAGAGTGAGAAGAAAGCGTCACGATTTCACGACAAGAATGATGATGACGTCAAGAAGTGTCGCGATATTCGCGACAAGGGAGGGTTTGTGACATGTATAAGGATGACGTCGAAAAGTTGAAAGTGTCACGATATCGCGACAAGTTGCAAGGAAAGCCTCGGAAGCCGAAAGCGTCGCGATTTCGCGACATGCTTAAGGATGACGTCAAAATGTTCAAAGTGTCACGATATCGCGACATGATACAGGGAAAGCTTTCAAGAGCCAAATTGGTCATGATTTCACGACAGCAAGGGCATGAAGGGTACGGCTATAAAAAGTGTCACGATATCGCGATAGGTAACAGTTGGGGTAAAAGCCGAAGAAGCATGCAAGGTGACATGTGGTGAAAAATCATACACAAAATCATGCAACCGCTACGTAAAAAGTAATCGATGTCGATCTGAGCTACGATTGACAAGTGTTAGTCATGCACTAGAACAGCTGTATATTCTTGATTGAAAAAGCATTCGATGCATCACATATGCAGTTTTGAAAAAGCATTCGAAAAGCCGTATTTGAAGAAATTGAACAGCCAAATATGAAGGATCGAAAAGCTTTCGAAAAGACGTATTTGCAGCATTCAAAATAGCCGTATTGCAAGGAATCGAACCATCGTATTGCAGGGTTTTGAATAGTCGTATTGCATGGATTCAACAACCGTATTGCAGGGTTTCGAATAGTCGTATTGCATGGATTCAACAACCGTATTGCAGGGTTTCGAACAGTCAAGTGCATGGAATCGAACAACCGTATTGCATGGATTCGAACAGTCAGAGTATGTGATTCGACTGCATGCAGGATTGAAAGGTTATAAAAGAATAGTCGTACAGAGAAGATGTTGCTGCTGTAAGAGGGAAATTGCTGTAAAAAGAGGGTTAGAAAAGAGTCAAGAGAAAAATTAGCAGAGCCGTGAGAGTGTGCAGAGTTGGGTTAATTACAGACCAGTCAGGGTCGTGCATGAAGTGAAGACATTCTTATGTCATTTTAAATTGAATAGAATTGCAGTCCAAGTTGGTGCTTGGTACTAGGGGTTGGTGCTCCATCTGTTGCAGCAAAAAATTAAGGGGTTGGTGCTCCTTCCAGTAGATGCTGGTAAAGTATTTGTAAAATTGGTATTTTGCAAAGACTGGATTTGGATTGGAGTCCAAGCAGTCATTTTTGAGGAGTAGCCAAATTGGTGAACCTCGGTATATTGAGTGTTGTGGTGTGCTCTCTTGTTCAATCTGTTTTTCTAGTTTTCAAGTTCTCTTTATTTCATATTAAATGCTGTAGATATAAAAATTAATAGCTACACTGATTCACCCCCCCTCTCAGTGTCATTGTGTGAATATCAATTTCCAATGTACAAGTTTTGGTAAGTCCTGATTACAAGAAATCATTATTCATCTATACTTTTACATCTGATCATTCATTTGATAGCTTGCTAACTCTAAAAAGTGAAGATAATTTTGAAAACTTGTAGACACCTAAAACACATCATGTTTAGGAGACTACTCATATGGGCACCTTTGCAAACCATATGAATGACTTTGGAACTTCCCAATGCTAAGCCATTATTCTAATCACTCATTTAGGGTAGTTTAGTCTTATTCAGCCTTAGTCATTGATGACATCAATAGCTAAGATGTCAGCCACTGATGACAATAGTAGCTAGGGTCCTAGATGCACTGAGCAACAACAACTAACAAACTCAACCTTGAGCTGAGCAAAATCAGTTGCAAAAACCCAATTGCAATGGTTTTGGAGTGGTTTTGGGTGAGGAAGCTTCCAGAGGATTCCTCCCAACTACTCAGGCCAACTAATTCTTGATCTTGGCTTCCTTGAGAAGCCAAGATTAGTATTTGGAGAGTCTATTTATAGACCCCAAAAAGAGGTAAAGAGAGAGACAAGTTGAATGTAGTGAAGCCCTACCATATTGGAGAGTCAATTGCAAACCTTGATGAGTACCAAAATGTTATCCAATTGGAGAATGACACCTACATTTGAAGCAATGTATTTCCCAATAGCTTGAGGAGCAAGCTTATCATTCTACATGAACCCCTCATGAATTCACAATAATTCACCCATAAATATATGTTTAGACACACTGACAACCCTTGATCATCAATTCCAAAGAGAAATTGAGCATCCACAGACCTGATTTCAAGAGTAGGATACTTTTCCCATGGTTGTTGTTTTCAATAGTGACCCATAGGCTTAGTTGTTGGAATCAACAGTGGCTAGTAGAGCCAACTGCTATGAGCATTAGTGGCTAGGGTTTTACATGCTTAATTCTTTGATTTAGCCATAGATTTACTTTTCTTAGTAGGCATTTAGATTAATTCAGCATATATTAATCATATTTCATGCATTTCCATGGTTCATTTGCAGTTTAATAGGCATATTTGCTTATATTTGTGCACTTCATGCTTTCCTTTATATGCTTTCATATATTAGGTTCTTTCATGCTTAATATGCAAGGTTACATGCATTTCTAGGTTCCTTTATATGTTTCAAGCTTTGCTTCATGTTTATTCATCAATATTTTAAGTAACATTATACATCTTTATACATGTTCATGCATTCTTTACATATTTGCTATATTTCATACATTTTCTTGGAAATCAACCTCATCATGAGAGGTTTCATGTGCTACTAATGTGCTTTGTTGTTTCCTTGCATGTAGGTGATAGATTTATTCAAGATTCAAAGCATCAAGATCACATTTCTTGACATCCAAAAGAGGAGGCAGCTCATAAGCCCTCTTATAAAAAAATTAGTGGGAAGAGTGAAAGTCTTTTGCAATGCATCTCTCCCTTTTGGAAGGGTTACAACTTTGTAATGAATTGTATCAAATTGAGGGATTCCCTAAGAGGGAAATAATGTAACCTTGACTCATTGTGATTAATAAAGAGCACTTCATTTGCAAATCATTTCTTTATCTTGCAATAGTTACATTATCTTTTGCTTTCAATTTGATTACATGTTTACAAATAGTTAGATGCATGATTTTCACTATTTACAAAACCCTATTGCTTTTATGAGTTTACCTTTGAAATATGAACAATTAAGGTATACCAATTTAGATAAACAAGTGTATATTTTATTTATAACTATCAAAAAGATTAGGTATTACATTTTGCATAGTAGATTTTTTGCCATTGTACCTGATACTACTGTAAAAACCATGTTGATGCATAATAAACTAGGCAAAATTGAGTAAAGTGGATGTCTACCTTATAGGAATTTGATCTAGATATCCATCCAATGAATCTAGTTCAGGGACAATGCTTGACGAGAACACTTGCGGATATTAACCCTCAAATTTCTTATCAACAATATAATGTAGAGGATGTCATGCAAGATGAATGGTATATTGATATTGTTTATTTCCTTTTGAATGGTAAGTGTCCTTAATATTTTAATTCCACACAAAAAAGGATCTTAATTTAAAATGTGTGAAATTTATGATTAACGCTAGTGTATTATACAAGAAGAATCACAAAGGAATATTTCTTCGTTGTTTGAATAAGGAAAAATCCACTCACATATTACATGATTTTCATGGTAAGTATGGGATGGGGCATGGTTCTGCAAATGCCACGAAATGCTAGATAGTGATATTTATCTACTATTGACCACATATCTTCAAATATACCCATTCCCATGTGTAGTCTTTCCATATTTATTAGTTTACTGCTAATAGAGAGAGATAAGCACCCATGCCATTACAATCTGTAGTTGAGATGAGACCTTTTACTCAGTGGGTCCTAGATTTTGTAGGGGTTATAAGCCCTAATTTTTTAGTTTACCTTAAGTACATTCTAATTGTCTCTAATTATTGCACTAAATGGATAGAAGTTATTCCTACCAAGAATTGCACTACTAAGGTAGTTATTGAATTCTTGGAAGAACACATTGTAACTAGGTTTGGAATACCACATTCAATTATTGAGATAATGGTCCTGCTTTTATTTCACTCTATTTTGTAGAATGGGTATATCATAGTAAGGTGATCATCAAACATTATTATAATTATTATCCACAAGGTAATGGATTAGCTAAATCATCCAATAAAAACTTGTCAATCATTAAGAAATTTCTTGAATGTAATCCTTGGGATTGACATAATAAGTTGAAGTTTACATTGTGGGTGGATATAATAAGAATTAAAGAATCCATTGGAACATCACCTTATCATTTGGTGTACAGTCAAGATCCAAATTTTCTTGCTAATATTAAATTGCAAAATTTACAGTTCACGAAAGAATATCTTGAAATAGATGATAAAATTGAAGCTCGTCTCATTCACCTTATGCATCTATATGAAAAATGAGAGGAGGTCTTGCTTCATTTTAGTAAACATCAAGATATTGTTAAAATATGGTTTGAAAATGAGCTAAAATTAAATATTTTAGGATTTTTTATTTGGTTTTGCTTTGGGATATATCACATTAGAAAAAGGGTGACTATGATAAATTTGGCTATCTTTGGATTGGTCCTGTTGTGACTGTCGTACAACTCACCCCAAAATTGGGGACCCACCTTTCATTTTTGTGTTTGGGTGTTTTTGTTTCATTTTGAGTGTCTAGTAGGTTGTTTTGTTTTGGGTTTGTAGTTTTCGTCAAATTTTTTGTTGATAATTTTTATCGTCAAATTATTGTCGATGATTTTTATTTTCAATTTGTTGTCGATGATTTTTTATCATCAATTTGTTGTCGATGATTTTTTATCATCAATTTGTTGTCGACGATATTTTTATCGTCAATTTGTTGTCGATGATTTTTTATCATCAATTTGTTGTTGACGATATTTTTATCGTCAATTTGTTGTCGATGATTTTTTATCGTCAATTTGTTGTTGACAATATTTTTATCGTCAATTTTGTTGTTAGCACGTTTACTATTAAATTTTTTGATTTTGCCTTTATTTATATGTTAAAAATTACATATAAAATGAAAATAAAAGAAAAAAAATAAAATAAAGTAATATATATATATATAACATTATATATATATGACATTATAAAAAAATATAAAATACATATATTATTATTATGTGTTATATATATATATATAATAATATATATTAAAAATAATAATAGTAATATAATAAAAAAGACATAAAGGAGTAATCGTAAAGTACATATGTTTATATATCTATTTCATGAATATGTAGATATATGTAAGCGAATTGAAGCCCTCCAGACCTCCCATTTGTCGTTAGTGTAAATTATTCAAGATCTTTAGTTTTGAGGCTTTAAAATTAAACTTGGTGTTATATTTGAATATGAAGGAATTTAACGAATGATTTTCTTTCATGGTTTACAGGGTTTGGCAAGGGATAGGATAAAGATTCAATGGAGCAAATTGCAAAGCAATGATTGCCAACTAGGTATGATTGCAAACCTAATGTGGTATGACAAAGGGAATTTGCGACAGACACGGTGGTTGAAGATGTGGATAGGACAAGCTAGCATGGGGTTCACCGTGGATGGGGTTGAATGGCACCGAATATTATGTAGACAAAGATAAATGTAACCTGATTTGGTAGACTCATGGTAGACACAATGATGAACAGCTGTAGACCAATGACATAATCACCAGTTGATAGTGGTATCGAATACCATACGTCGAGTGTAGAATCTAAGTAAAATCATAGGGGTCATCATCGAATCTTTAAACTCTATCTGGGGGAATATGAGGCATATTCAATCTATAGTGTGTAGCTTTTGAGATAGGCATATAATTTAATTTAAAATTTATAATGCATGGTAAACATATTTTGGGGGGCTACGTTGTGAAGAGCGGTAAAGGCCGTGTAGTTTCTATGGTAAGCATGGACAAATATAGGCAATGGATAAGAAATAATTATCAGGCATTATGTCCCTCAAATATGGACAAGAATAGAGGGCGGTTATAGTGCTAACAAATATCATATCATCCAAAACATTGAGAAAAGGAGTGGAATGAAATTGACACATGGCAAATTACATGAAATTATTATTTACCAAACTAAGTAGAGAAAAGAATCATTTGGAAAAATGAAACAAAAGGGCTACGTTGAAACCTGCGTTGGAAAACAAAACTAAATGAGAGGAAATGAAATGAAGGGACACAAATGTAAAACTTTAAATATCTCATCAAATGGAGAAAATGAGGCAGGTTCCTTTTGGCAAGGCCAAACGTTACCAGAAATAAGATGTAAACATAATTTTTTTTTTTTTAATGCAAACTTTGGCAGGTTTTCAACACTTTATTAGCAAGAAAAGAGGAGAAAAGTTTTTTAATGTTTCGGTTGAGTGCTTATTTTTTCTTTTCTCTGTTTTAGATTTATAGGCAATGTTTAATGCATTTCATGGTTGCATTACTGAATATCTGAAAATCGAGAATTTATTTTATTCCTTAGAAGCTTACATTTGACTTATTTTGGGATGTGCAAATGCAGTTCCGGTTAGGTTGGGTTATGTTCAAAAACTCTCATATCTTGGGTTTTGCAAGATAAGATAGTATGGAAACTGTTAATATTTTGTTTTTTGGATTTTCTGCATTTTATTTTCATTTCCAGTTTTTATTTTTATTTTTCTTTCATTTTGCAGATTTTTTTAAAACTTCGAGGATTAAAATAAAAATCGAAAAAAAATAAAATGACAAAAATAAATACATGGGTGTGAAGAATGAGATTCAACCTTTCATTCAAAACAAATTAGAGCTCATTCCGAAGTCATTTCGATTTTATAAAAAATTGTTGAAAATGACTGCTTTATGCAGATTTTTATAATTTCGAAATTTTATTTTTTCACATTTTGGAGGTAAATCAGATTTTTTAGCTTTACAGTTATATTTGCAAGCATAAATGAACTTACCTTTATGAAAATTTCAATTTCATTAAAGGGGAGTAAATTTTAATGGCATTCCATGAGCCATAATTCTCGAAGCAATAAATTTGTCTTTCTTTATGAAAATTCTGATTTCATTAAAGAGATGTAATTTATACATTACATCAAATTTTATCATTTTAAAGCATTAAATTATTTCTTCTTTATGAAAATTATGATTTCATTAAAGAGGGATAATTCATAATTATATTTTGAGGCCATTTTTTTAAAGCAATAAATTGTTGTCTCTTTATAAAAAATAATTTTATCAAAGAGGAATAATTTATTTACTATATCAAAGGCTTTATTTATCTTCATGATAGAATCTACATTAATGAATCCTTTTATCATTTGAAATTCATATTTAGAGATAGGTTTTAATCATCTATTGCATGCTTAAAGTAGGATTTAATACAAGATAAAACTTGTTTAAAATCTCCTTAATAAATGAAGATAAAATCTACCTAAAAATATTCAAGATAAAAGGAATTAAGGATACATCGTGGTCATATGAGGGCCAATTCATATTTACATTTAAATTTCATGAACAATCATTAATATGGCATAATAAAATAAACCAACACATGCCCCTTGTTAATAGTTACTTGCAATCACTAAGGTGTTCCTAGAATTCAATTGATATATCTTCATTGATATTACTAATACACATATGCAATGCAATGTTAAGAAGTTTTTGTTTTAACTTCTTTGCAAGAGAGGGTTTTGGGATCAAAATCCTAAGGTGAGTGTGATTTTTCAATTGGGCAAAATTACCACTCAACATTTTGGTGCTAGAAGGAGGGCTGAATTGGTGTTATTTTATTTATGCTAAGTTGTTCATTGTTGTTCTAAATTATTTTGAATTATTCATGCAATGAATAATATAATTTTGGTGTAACCTTGAGAGTTCTAAATTGCTAAATATTTCAATTCCATTTGATTAGCATCTTTGGCCTCTTTTAACACTCAACGCTTTGGGATTTAAGAGGGTCTGAATTGATTTATTTTATTGCTATCTAGATGCTAAATTGTTCATGTTACTTGAAATATTTATTCAAAGACATTGGTCTTGACTAACAAGGTTTTGTTTCCATATGATCACTTTCATTGATTCTAACATTCTCTATTTTGATGATGCATTGATGCTAACCTTTTTATAAATTTGAGAATGTTCTTCAATGTCATGGTTTAATTGATGCATATCCTTTGGATGATGCTAACATGATGATTCATATGTTAAACATTTGAGATTTTTTAGTCATTTCATGCTTCTTTGCAAGATATTTTTATTTGACTAACAAAATTGATTCTGAAGTTATTCTTTGAGTTTCACTAATGGCGACATTTGATGAAATAAGTGCAAAAATGGTATATTTAAGAGCAGGAATGGTATCTCTCTTAGGTCAATATTATGAGTGTTTACATATGCTTGGAATACCCCATCAAATTCCTGAATGTATATTGGAGGGTCCACCGCAGTGTGGGCAGAATTTGGCATTGGGATACATACAAAATTTGGATATCTACAAGAGCATGTTAATTCAATGGAAAATTTTCCATGAGGATGTTGCTTGTAGGTTATTCTCATACATTTTGGATGACATATCATTCATTTGGTATGGCCAATTACCCATGGAGGTTAGGACTTCTTGGGTCCAACTAGAAGCAGCATATATTTATCATTTTGGTAATTAGGTTGACTTAGATATGTTGCAAAATTAGTTTACCTCTATTCACAAAGAGCCTAATAAATTTATAATTCAATTCAATGAGAGATTTCGTGAGTTGCAAACTCAAGTGTGGGAAATTTTTGACACAACATAAGAGGAATTTATTCAATTATACATGAGAGCCATACCCCATACTTGCTACACTTTTAAGGGAAAATATTGATGACCCATATTTGCATAGAATATATGAGGTTGCAATAATGGTAGAACAAGGGCAAGTGGAGGCACAACATGTTCCCATGAGATATTGTTCTTCTAGAGTTATTGATGCCAACCTAAACCAATCATAAAATATAGCACCCTCCAATCCAATGATTCCTAAGGTGAATGATCAAGGGGATGAATTTGAATGTCCAAATGTTATAACCACCTTAGATATCACCCAAGAGGAGGTGCAAGTTGCCAAGCAAACATCCACCAATGAGGATTGTGTAGAGATGGGTTCATTTCTATAAATGCATGAGTCATATAATGGAGGTTTCCTAAATCTAATTAGTTTTGAGATATGTGATAGGACAAAACCTTCCATAGTATTGAATAAAGTTGTTGAAAGTGAAGTTGGAAGAGAATCAATAAATTAATTTGAAGATATAATAGAATTTCATCACTTGTTTTCAAAAAATACTTTAGATGAGATTGTTGAAACTAAGAGTCAAGAAGACCCACACCTTCCAAATTGTGATAAAATCGAATCATGGGTTACAAATGTGGATTATGATAGCCTTACAAATTTGAATACAAGAAATGACCCACTTTTGGAAATAATTGAACCATCTAAGGAAGGTGAAGATGAATTTGATGAGAAACACGTTGATGAATTAGAAGATGTTGAAGAAGTAGTTAAGCATCACAACTCGATCTTGGAAGATGATTATTATGATTCTCGAAAGAAATTGGATGAATATTCTCACTCTAAACCTTCTAATGAATCCTTTGTGTCAATTAATATGCAGGATAACACAATTGCTTTCTCGCAGGAAGATATTACAAGTCTTGTACAATCTAAGGATGTTTTGGAAAAAGGGTTGGAATCTCATCAAGTGTTGGAAAATGATGATGATCCTACTACCATGCATAAATAAGAAAAATAATTGATAGAAGAATCAAAAGATCATACAAAATATACCATAGAGTTTCATCCCACAAATTTAGATGATAATTTTTACAATGGTTGGGGAAGATATGAAGAATCATCTACTTTTCACACCCCTATCGATGAGATTTCTATTAATATATAGGATGCTAAAATCGCCATTTCGCATGAGGATATTACATTTGCAAGAATAGAGAAAGTTCCCAAATTAGATCATGTTGAATATGAATTCATTGAAAATCTTGTTGAAAGAGAAATGGAAGAAATGGTAAAGGTTTCTTATGACTCATCTGCATTGGATGAGGAAGAGGTAAAATATGCTCTTTCATTTCGGGATTCTAAAATTTGGATACATATTCACATGATATATTGAAGGTTTAAAGGAAGAAATACCATTGGTGGTTAACAAGGAATTGGAACCAAATGACAAAGAGGTTGATCTATGTGAAGCAACTCAAGTGATTGATCATGGTGATGGGTTACTTGACACACACCTTGACCAATAAGATTTAAGGTTTGAAAAGGATGGGCATACTTTTGATTGGGTGCCTAACTTTGGTATTTTTTAATAGGTGTTTGATGAAGAAGGTAAAGACCATGAGGTAAAAGAGGGAATTGCAAATCCTTACCAAGCCTTGGTAAATGAAAATATACAAAAGGTAGAATCTAACCTTTTGTGTAGGGTTATGCATAGTGGTGAATATTCACAAATTGGACAAATATTTAGGATTTCTAAATTTGGAAATTGGAGAATATGAGGACCCTCGACGTCAGCCCATTCACCTAAAATTTTTAGGATCAATTTTTTTAGGGTCAATTCGCCATAATATATATCCAAACATAGGTATATTTGTACTCGTTGGAAAGCTCTTTTCAAGCCTTATCTAATGGTGGTATTTATATGAAGTTATAAGATGATTTAATAGGTCAAAAGTATCCCCAAATATGACCTTACATTTTAGGGCTTCAAATACCCCAAATTTTGATGTGAAAATACTCGATTTCATTTTCTTAGAATTCTCCATGATTCACCTTGATTTTGATTAGAATTCACCAATTTTTTACAAGTACATTTTGAGTCCAACCCCTTATGCATAACCCTACTTTTGTGTCCAAGCATCCAAGCTTCAGGTGAAGATTTGTATAATCACTCATTGGATTCAAATGTTATTTATGATGAAATGCCATTGGAGGTTAATGAAGAACAAGGATTGATTTCTATTCATACCTCTAATAAGATTGCTTTGGTGAATGAAATAGAAATTGATGTGCTTGAAATGCTAAATCAAGTTCATAATCAATTAATTATTGAATCTAGGATACAAATTTATGATGATCCTCATTTAATAAATATCCTAGATGCTTGCAAATTTTTGCATAAGTTTGATTGGCCTACAAACATAAAAAATTATTTGGCTTTGAAATTTCTAGAAATAGACTCTTATTTGCCAGATCTCATATTTGAAAAAGAAAGCCTAGTTCTAAATCAAGAATTGAGTTGTGAAATTGACATCTTAAAGAATAGACAAGAAAGAATTGAAAATAAAATATTGTCTAATCAATTTAATTATTTGAATCTCACCTATGGGATTGTTAATGGAACTAAATCAAATTGGTGGGATGAGAGTGGTAAGAAGAATATGGTTGCATGGTTTGGCCTAATCTTGTTTTTGTTGGATTTCTATAAATCTTGGCTTGCATATCATGTTATATGTCTTTTGAAATGTGTTAGTCATGTTTGGGATCTAGGGAAGTGATAGTTCAAGCTTCGCACCATCCTATACCATATTGTACATTTGTATATAGTTTTGGTGTTCTTCTTTTGTTTTTGGTTTGTTGTTTTGTGTTTTCATTTGTTTTTAGTTTTGTGTTTTGGGTTGTTCTCTTGTTTTGAGGTTATGTTTCATGGTCACTAACTGATGGTCTTTGGCCTATTTTTTGTGTTCCTTTGCTAAGTAGGTTGGAATACCTAATCTGAAAGCAGGTGAAACTAAGAAAAGGGGACGAATTATTTTGTGATTATGCTTAGATTTTGGGACTAAGATGGTGGGAGTGGAACAATGAAATATTTATCTAAAGCTCCACATGTAACTCACATATTAAAGAGTATTTATAAAAATTGTGAAGGATGAAGTTATCTTGATTTGCAGATTAAGGCAAATTTCAACACACTCTATCTCTATTCTTCCTAACCTTAGTGATACATATATTATCACAAAGCCATGAAAAAAAGAGCATTGAAAAGCTTGATCAAATCAGTTACAAAATCTAGATAAACCCTACCGGACCTATGGACGCCTGACTGGAAGTAGGGCTCTGCCTAGACATAGCACGATCATAAGAAATTATTTGCAAAGTATTAAATAAACCCAAGGGTGAATTAGATAAACCCTACCGAGGCTATAGATGTCTGACTAGCAGTAGGTCTCTGTATGTAAAAGTTCTCTTTTATGAGTCATGCTTCATAGCCTAAATGCGAATCAGATGAGGGAATCTAGAAGGTTTTCAGAGGTGCAAAAATGAATCACATTTTCACACACTAAGCAAAGGCAAATGGATTAATTATTTTTATTCGAAGTTTTTTACCCCCACATTCTCGGGACATCACTAAATAATTATATTTCAATGATATTTTGTGTTTTCGTTTCATATTGGGTTCTTCACCCGAAATGCTCGGGAGCATTTCCCAACAGAGTCACCATTTGTTGTGACTGTCACACAACTCACCCCAAATTGGGGACCCACTTTTTTTTGTGTTTGGGTGTTTTTGATTCATTTTGAGTGTCTAGTAGGTTGCTTTGTTTTGGGTTTGTAATTTTCATCAAATTTGTTGTCGATAATTTGTTATCATCAAATTTTTGTCGATGATTTTTATTGTCAATTTGTTGTCGATTTTTTATCTTCAATTTTTTTGTCGATGATATTTTATCGTCAAGTCGTTGTTCACAATATTTTTATCGTCAATTTTTTGTCGATGATGTTTTATCATCAATTTTTTGTCGACGATATTTTTATCATCAATTTGTTATCGACAATTTTTTATCATCAATTTTTTGTCGATGATATTTTTATCGTCAATTTGTTGTCGATGATTTTTATCATCAGTTTTGTTGTTAGCGATTTTATTGTTAAATTTTTTATTTTACCTTCATTTATATGTTGCAAATTATATATAAAATGAAAATAAAAGAAAAAATAAATAAAGTAATATATATATATATATATATATATATATATATATATATATAACATTATATATATGACATTATAAAAAATAAAATACATATATTATTATTATGTGTTATATATATAATAATATATATATATATATATATATATATATATATATATATTAAAAAATAAATAGATAAATAATATAATGAAAAAGAAATAGAGTAATCATAAAGTACATATGTTTATATATCTATTTCATGCATATGTAGATATATGTAAGTGAATTGAAGTTGTCTAGACCTCCCATTTGTCGTTAGTGTTAATTGTTCAAGATATTTAGTTTTGAGACTTTAAAATTAAACTTGGTGTTATATTTGAATATGAAGAAATTTAACGAATGATTTTATTTCATGGTTTTCAGGGTTTGGCAAGGACTCGGATGAAGATTCGACGGAGCAAACTGCAAAGCGATGATTTCCAACTGGGCAGCAACATGGATCGGTTACATGAGACTTCGAACGTGATTGGGACCGGATGTTTTTGAGATGAATGATGTGGATGGCAGTGATTTAGCGGTAAAGGATGGATCCGATGTGGTGGTCACCACGTAGATGACTTGGTGTGGACTCGACATCAAAAAAAACATGTTGGGGATGAACGAGAGTTTATCAAAGGATTGAAAGAGTTCATAGTAATCATCATGGTGGTAGCATGTGTCATCAAGCGATGAATGAAATGGATCTATGGTGGCAAGTTTGAAGAGCTGCATCCACAAGTGCGCTAATCGGTGTGGAGGACAATGTAGTACATGGATGGATCGGTAATAGTGAGACCAATAGGCTCAATGCTAACCCCAAATACCCCTCCAGTGAGGATGTCTATGACAATTTGGATGCATCAAAAAAGATGAAATGGAAGCACTATGGATGATGTGTAGATGACATGGGTAACCAGATACCATAGTGTATGGTGCCAACATTAGTGGACGCTACGATTCGGATACTGGATAAAGTGATAAATGGATTGGGATATGGATGTTGTTGTGTATAACTGGTCAAGGAAATTTAAAAAAAATGGTTACAAAAGGAGACATAAGGTACATTCTTAGTGTAGTGCTCATCATAGGAAATGACAGATAGGTTTGGATGAGAATTGACAATGCAGATATTACCGATGATGGCAGAAACATAAGTTATGTATACGATGGCCAAATTACAAGGTTAAACAGTAAAAATATCAGAATGTTGATCGATGTCCCAATGATGGCATTTAGAAAAGCCCCATCGATGATGAATTATAAGGAGAAACATGGCACATCACTCGATGGATTTGAACTGAAATGGTCATAGATATCATGAGATTAGATGCGACGAGGATGTGTTTAAGCTATATGTTGATAGTACAACTAGAGATATTGTTAGAAAACAATGAGAGTCACAATGGATAGCCACGATGGACAGAACGTGAGTAGCGATGACACTAGGACTGCATTTGTAGAAGGAATCATCACCAAGTGTGTTAGCATTAATGAATACATGTGATAGGGTTGAAAAAGCACCCACATATTTGACAATATAGCAAGCATGGGGTTCTTCAACAAGTGAAGCATAACAAATCATGTTGGGGGCATTATAAATGAGACATTATTAAATATATTCATTACGAGCTAAAAGGGACAATAATTTATAAAAGAAATACCAGTAGCCACAACAGTTGGAGATAATGACATCAATAAGCATGGTAGAAGAAAAATATGGGCAACATATCTGGTGTGACTCAGACCTAACACAACATGACAAAGGAGATTCATAGTGGATGTAGTGGTTGAAGATGTGGATAGGACAATCTAGCGTAGGGTTCATCGTGGGTAGGGTTGAAGGGCATCAAACATTATGTGGACAAATATAAACGTAGCCATATTTGGCAGACTTATAGTAGACATAGCGGCGAACAAGTGCAGACCAACAACATAATCTCCAATTGACAGTGGTATTCTAAACTCGGATACCATACATCCAATGCAGAATCTGAGAAAAATCATAGGGAGTCATCATCAAGTCTTTAAACTCTATCCAAGGAATATGAGGTATATTCAATATATAGCGT
Organism: Wollemia nobilis; assembly: GCA_028583015.1. NCBI lineage: Eukaryota > Viridiplantae > Streptophyta > Pinopsida > Araucariales > Araucariaceae > Wollemia > Wollemia nobilis. Next base: position 1,310,198 of record JAQPPZ010016974.1, on the reverse strand, counting down.
GTAGCCTTTGAGATAGGCATATAATTTAATTTAAACTTTATAATGCATGGTAAACATCTTTTAGGGAGCTACATTATAAAGATCAGTAAATGCCATGTAGTTTCTATGGTAAGCATGGACAAATCTAAGTAGTGGCTAAGAAATAATTATCAGGCATTATGTCCCTCAAATATGGATAAGAATAGAGTGTGGTTACTAATAGAGTGTGGTTACTATGCTGACAAATATCATATTATCCAAAACATTGATAAAAGGAGAGGAATAAAATTGATACATGGCAAATTGCATGAAATTCTTATTTACCAAACTAAGTAGAGAAAATAATCGTTTGGAAAAGTGAAATGAAAGGGTTACGTTGAAACCTGCATTGGAAAACAAAACTAAAGGAGAGGAAATGAAACAAAGGGATAGAAATGTAAAACTTTAATATCTCATCAAATGGAGAAAATGAGGTGGGTTCCTTTTGCCAAGGCCAAATACTGCCAGAAATAATATGTAAACACAAACATTTTTGTTTTATTTAATGCAAACTTTGGCAGGTTTTCAGCACCTTATTAGCAAGAAAAGAGGAGAATAATTTCTGAATGTTTTGGTTGAATGCTTATTTTTATTTTCTCTATTTTAGATTTATAGGCAATGTTTAATGCATTTCATGGTTGCATTGTTGAATATCTGAAAATCGAGAATTTATTTTGTTCCTTAGAAGCTTGCATCTAACTTATTTTGGGATGTGCAAATGCAGTTCCGGTTAGGTTGGGTTATGTTCAGAAACTCTCATATCTCGGGTTTTGCAAGATAGGGTAGTATAAAAATTGTTATATTTTATTTTCTGGATTTTCTGCATTTTTTTCCATTTCCAGTTTTCATTTTTATTTTTCTAACTTTCATTTTGCTAATTTTTTTTAAACTTCGAGGATTAAAAAAATAATAAAATACCAAAAATAAATACATGGGTGTGAAGAATGAGATTCAGTATTTCATTCAAAACAAATTCGAGCTCATTTCGAAGTCATTTCGATTTTATAAAAATTGTTGAAAATAACTATTTTATATAGATTTTTATAATTTCGAAATTTTATTTTTTCAGATTTTGGAGGTAAATCAGATTTTTTTAGTTTTACAGTTTTATTTGCAAGCATAAATGAACTTCCCTTTATGAAAATTTCAATTTCATTAAAGTGGGGTAAATTTTAATGGCATTCAATGAGCCATCATTTTCGGAGCAATAAATTCGCCTTTCTTTATGAAAATTTTGATTTCATTAAAGAGATGTAATTTATATATTACATCAAAGTTTATCGTTTTAAAGAATTAAATTATTTCTTCTTTATGAAAATTCTGATTTCATTAAAGAGGGATAATTTATAATGATATTTTGAGGCCATTATTTTAAAGCAATAAATTGTTGTCTCTTTATGAAAATTAATTTCATCAAAGAGGAATAATTATTTACTATATCAAAGGCTTTATTTATCTTCATGATAGAAGCTACATTAATGAATTCTTTCATCATTTGAAATTCATATTTAGAGATAGGTTTTTATCTTCTATTTCATGCTTAAAGTAGGATTTAATACAAGATAAAACCTATTTAAAATCTACTTAATAAAGGAAGATAAAATCTACCTAAAAACATTCAAGATAAAAGGAATTAAGGATACATCGTGGTCATATGAGGGCTAATTCATATTTGCATTTAAGTTTCATGAACAATCATTAATATGACATAATAAAATAAACCAACATATACCCCTTGTTAATAGTTACTTGCAATCACTAAGGTGTTCCTAGCATTGAATTGATATATCTTCATTGAGATTACTAATACACATATGCAATGCTTGCATAGCGGAACCTTGGAGAAGTTGTTTTGGTTTTAAATTCTTTACAAGAGAGGGTTGTGGGATGAAAATCCTAAGGTGGGTGTGGTTTTGCAATTGGGCAAAATTACCACTCAATAAGTCCTTACCAAATTTAAAAAATACTTGGTAAAAACACTTTTAGGTTGAATACTTTGAGTGGGAATGACATTCAGTTGCCTATTAATGGGCAGTTTCTCAAGCACTACTTTCATGTTTCTCAAGTTCTTGTATCATTTGTACCATGTTTGTATATAATTGTACATATCTTTTTGATGTAAATCCAGCTGTAAGAGGTTAAAACAAAATACCTCCCATTACATAAAAACTACGATAAATGAAAATAATATGTAAAACCCTCCATTCACATAAAAACTATAATACATGGAAATAAACCAATAAATATTTTCTTTTTTTATTCTTGGATTCACTTCCCCTTTTACAATGCAATACCAAGGGAATATATATCCCCAAATAAACCCTAAAAGAAAACCCTAAAGCTTGAAGCCCTAAAAGAAACCCTAAAAGAAAACCCTAAAGCTTAAAGCCTAAAAATAAAAAAAAATACTATTTTCAAAAAAATTATTTTTCCACCAAAAACTGCCTTTTTAAGTAATTATTCTTTTCGGCAAATTATTTTTATCAAAATTTACCTTTTTTAGTAATTATCATTTTCGAAAATTATTTTTACGTCAAAGAATTCCATTTTTAGTAATAAAAAATTTATTTTAAAACTCCTTTTAAAAAAACCCTCTAAAGATAGGCTCCTGCATCATTCTCCTTTGGTTGAAAAGAACTCTGCTCCTGTGAGTTTCTTTGATCAAACTCATAATTGCTCTCTATATAGGGCCACACATCTGCAAGTACTCCTCAAAGTACCAATCTTCTTCTAAGGTTCTATATCTCAAACCTCCTGCAAGCACTACACATAGTGCCAATTTCATTCTCTAAGGTTTTACAAACCTTCTACAAGCACTACACAAAGTGTCAATTCCTCCTTCTGAGGTTTTACATAAAAAACCTCCTGCAAACACTACACAAAGTGCCAATTTATTTCTCCAAGGTGTTACAAACCTTCTGCAAGCACTACACAAAGTGCCAATATCTTTCTCTGAGGTTTTACATAAAAAAACCTCCTACAAGCACTTACATAGAGTGCCAATTTCTTTCTCTAAGGTTTTACAAACCTTCTATAAGCACTATGCAAAGTGCCAATCTCTTTCTCTAAGGCTTTTATAAAAAACCTCCTACAAGCACTTACATAGAGTGTCAATTTTTGTCTCCAAGGTTTTACAAACCTTCTGCAAGCACTGCACAGAGTGCCAATTTTTTTGGAGCCCCTTTGCTCTCCTCTCATTTTCTCTTTTATTTTCTTCTCTTTTCTCCCCAGCAAGATCCAACTTGCTTTGATACCAAATGATGTAAATCCAGCTACAAGAGGTCAAAACAAAATACCTCTCATCACATAAAAACTATAATATATTGAAATAAACCAATAAATATATTTTTTTTTATTCTTGGATTCACTTCCCCTTTTACAATGCAATACCAAGGGAATATATCCCCAAAGAAACCCTAAAAGAAAACCCTAAAGCTTGAAGCCCTAAAATAAACCCTAAAAGAAAACCCTAAAGCTTAAAGCCCTAAAAGAAAACCCTAAAGCTTAGAGCCTAAAAAAAAATTACTATTTTCGAAAAATTGATTTTTCCACCAAAAATTACCTTTTTAAGTAATTACTATTTTCGGCAAATTATTTTTCATCAAAATTTACCTTTTTTAGTAATTATCATTTTCGGCAAATTATTTTTGCATCAAAGAATTCCATTTTTAGTAATAAAAATTTTATTTTAAAACTCCTTTTAAAAAAAACCCTCTAAAGATAGGCTCCTGCATCACTTTTGGATTTTCATGCTTTCACTTTTAGCTTTTTCTTGGTGTCATGCTTTTGTACATAGTCTTTTGTTTTGCAAATCTTTGTTATTTGCTTGTTTGTCAGTTTTCATCAGGTTGAGTTTAGGTTTATGGGTTTTCATTTTTGTTTTGTTTTTTAGGCATGTAGGATGGTTTGCTTAATCTAAAGCCAAGTAAAGTTGAGGAAAAGGAAACAAAATAGTTTAGTAATCATTCTTAAAATTGGGACTAAGATAGTGGTGTTGTGACGTCCTTCACAACGACCCCAAAAATTTGGGGACCCACTTGAAATATGATGGTTGTTTTGAGTTTGTGTTTTGTAGGTCGTTGATTTTTTTCATCTATAGTCAAAAAATCAATTGTCATAAACGTTGTCTTATTGTTGGTCCTGTTATTAGATGTTGATATCATGTAAAATTATTCGTTTATTGTTTTGAGTGATTATGTGGTATTTTGGTAAGTTTTATTAGGTTGTTCTTTCATATTATTTGTTATATGTAATTATGTTAAGTTTTAATTTTATTTTATGTTAGTCTTTATGTTCTATATCTTGTTTATATTATATGTTAATGTTCTTATGTTAAGTTTCTATTTTTATTTTATGTTAGTATTTTTTTTATGTCTTGTTTATATTATATGTTAATTTTATTATGTTAAGTTTCTATTTTTTTTATTTTATGGTAATCTCTTTTGCTTTATGTCTTGTTTATATATGTTAATGTTATTAAGTTTCTATATTTATTTTAGTCTTTTTGTTTTATGTTTTCTATATGTTAATGTCATTATGTTAGGTTTCTATTTTTTTTATTTTTTTTTTGTCTTTGTTTGTTATACTTGTATGTCATCATTTTCATTGTGTTTTATTTTAATTATATGTTGTTTTATTTATTAATGTTAGGTTATTATGATTAAATTTTGTGTCATTTTAATTAATAAAATTTTATTTTGGTTGTTTTTTGCAGGTTTTAAGGTACGGTGCAGGCATAGTTTGCTAAAATGTCCAAGATATGGATTGGGTACAAAGAAGATGTTGAGGTAGATAGTGAATAACAGTAGATTTCAAATTCAAGGCATGGCTTGCATGTCATAGATGATAACTCATAGGAGTTTGGGGAGAAATTACACAACTAGCAGTAATATGTCAAATAACATCGATATATCGACGACTTGGACATTACCAGACTCTTGGATACATATCAAGAATACTAATTGACAGACATTCACGTTGTAGTGTACTATCGATGATAGGGTGCAGTGGAATAATTTTCGCTGATCTATGAACTGAATATGGTGGGAAATGTTATCTGATGTTTGAATTCTTGTGACACTTGCGTGGACATCATTAGCATCTTTGCTTCCAAAATCATGCATCCCCTAGTGGAAAATGGAAGGACATTTTCTATGTTGATGAAGTCATTATTTAAAGTCTTGATTGAACATAACTGACTTTGTAAGTGGGTTATATCTCGTGTCTCACCAGTGTTATTGACAATACAGGGAACCTTGCTACCTTGCAGAAAGTGTTGTCGAGGATTATGAAGTTACTCATTAGTCAAAGCCTTTTATTAATATTTCTTTGCTTTCAATCATCGAAAGTATTGTTCAGGAAGGGGAAACATCTTTGCACCAAATATTAGATTTTACTTGTACCTCGCATGTTAGATGTTTGCAAAATACTGATTGGGAAACTCATAAAGTAGCAGCGGAGTCTTTTGAATGCATGGTTTGGAGTTTTAGATCTTCACTTTCATTCTTTAAGTCACCCTGTATTGTAGCATTAGAATCATGTCATTTTGACAACCAAGTGAAACTGGTTAGAGACACTATTGCACATACATTACAAGCTTGGAAGAGCATTCTAGATTTGTTGCACCAATTGCAGAAAAGAAATCAACACTAAAATAGAATTGGTGTTAGGAGGAACATGTAGCGCATGCAAAACAATAGTGGCAGTAAAGCTTTAAAATCTTAATAGGAATAGCCGGAACTCGAGATTGTTTGATGTAGATAGCATGGAACATAAGATAGGCATTCGAAAGGTTGTGATATAGCACCATGATGAAATAACAACAAGCATGGACAACAAAGACATACCCAACACAAATATTATGGGAAGTGAGGTTTTGAGGATACACAACGATGGAAGTAATTAGACATCACCATATTTTGATAGTTAAATCATTTACATAAAATGAATATGGTGTAAGTATTAAAAATACAAAATCAAAATGATTATTAATGTTGTAATGTAATTACTTCATTAATTATACAAACGCAAAAGGATGGATGGAGCTCACTTACGAAATAGTTTTAAAGTTCATTTCTCAAACTATCATGGAACGGAATGGGTGAATAGAATAAACTAAAAATTTTCAAGTTATAAATAAATAATTTAAATTTGAAATGGTGGTTGGACAATTGCAGGTCAAAGGAGGGTAAGAAGATTGGAAGGTTGCATTTTGTGGAAGATACAAAAACTTTTTAAGAGCTTTATTGTAATATTTACCCATTATATTAAATTATTTTTTATTCAATTTTGATCTTTTATTAAATAGTTTGATATAGTTTTTATATAAGGTTTCCATAGAAGATTGCACCAAATTTATTGTTGTTTTGTGTGAATGCTGGTTAGCATAGATCTGGTTTTTATGTTTCTGTAATATCATTTTGTATTTATTTGTTCAAAGTTTTTTTTTTTTCTTTTCTTTAAAACTTTTGATTTTATTTCACATTAAATTTATAGGAATTAATCTAGTTTTGATTTTATAAGGTTTAACTTTATAACTAGGTTAAAATTTATTTGTTATTCAAATATTAAATTCAATTAATATTTGAATATATAAATTACCGACTTTGGGTTTCAACTTTAATTTCATAAAATTGGGAACTCATAATTGATATTTATTCACATTAAAGGAGTTTGGATTAATATAGTTTTTATTTTAATTATTGAAGAATCCAAACTTTACATTTGAGATTCACATTTATTTTCAAATATTTAAGAAATAAATTTTATGAAAAAGGGAAATTTTTATGAACTTTATATTAGTTTTCTAAAATTTAAAAGGTTCATAATCAAGATTTATATTAAACCCTATTTTATAATTATCAAGGTTCAAAACCTTATAATTAGGGTTTAATTATTTTTATATTTGTTCATTCTTCAAATATTTAAATTTCAATTTCATATTTGGATGAACAAATATTTAAATTAAATAAAACCTTAATTTTGAATATTATAAAGTTCAAACTTTATAATTAAGGTTTATATTTAATTAATTTTATTAAAGTTTATTAAATTTTAATGTTAATTAAAAATGCTAAATTAAAATCTATTTCAAAATCCTTTGAAGCATTTTAATTAATCATTGTTTTGAGATTATAGAATAAGTTTGCATAGTGTTCAATATTAAACTCAAAAAGGCAAATTTATTCATTAGAAAGAGAATTTGATTAAAGGATGTATAGCACATGATGAATTTAAAGTTAATTACCTGAATTCTAGGCCCCTTGTTATCAGTTACTTGCAAACCATTGAGATAGTTCAAGCACTTATTTTAATACATATGCATAATACATAAAGACATTAAGTGAAGGAACCTTGGAGAAATATATTTCTTTACAAGAGAGGATTTCAATCCTAACTATCAGGTGATTTTGTAATTGGACAAAATCATACCTCAACAGAAATGGTGCTAGAAGGAGGGCCTGAAAGGTAAATATTTGATTTTCATTTGTAGTTATTCACATTAATTATTTAAAAAAAAAATGAATTTTTTTTTATTTATATTGCATTAAAGTTAATGTCATATATTCAAAAATTAGGTTATGATTTAATTTATGTGAATTTTTTATACATAGCCTTGCATACTAAAACTAGTTCAATGGTACAAAATGATTTTCCCCATTTTAAGCATGATGGAACAATTATGACAGAAGAACATATTCATGCATATAAAAACATTATGCTTCATTTTCAAATTATGCAGGAAGATGTTCTCTATAGAATATTTCCATACACTTTGGATGAATTTACTAAATATTGGTTTATTAATTTACCTGCAGGTTCTACCGCTTCTTGGGATCAACTAGAAGCAATGTTTCTTGAAAATTTTGGAAAATCGGTTAACACATATATGTTATCAAATCAATTTGCCTCTATCTATAAAAAAATTGATGAATCCATGAGTCAATTTAATGATAGGTTTCATAAGTTGTATACTAAAATAGAGACACATTTCATTATTTTAGAAGAAGTCATTCAAATATACTTGGAAGCCTTAGATCCTTTTACTGTTAAGTTGCTCGTAAAGCTTCTTAAATATTTATCCTTGTCTAACACCTATGGTGGGGCAATAGTTGTAGAACAATGGTTGATTTTAGGAGGAATTGATGTGGGTAAATTATCATTACTTAACCAAATCAATTATCACCTATGAGTCATGATACACATTTTTTGACACCATCGAATGAAAATGAATGTCCTATTTTTTCAACCACTTTTGATATTGTCCAAGAAGAAGTTCAAGTTTCAAAGCCAATATACATCAATGAGAATTGTAGTAATCGAGTTTATCAAAATGTAGAAATGCATGAGTCTTCATATATTGGAAGAGTTTTAGATCTAACTAGATTTGAAATATATGATAGAATAGAATCTTTCGTAGAGTTGAATTAAACAATTAAAGCTCCAAATTTGAAAGATTCTAGAGGTAATTTCATTATGACTGATCATAAAAATTTATTACTTGAGGAAGATGAATTTTTTATTGAGGATAAATTTTTTGAAAGTGATGAAAATGAATTGGAAATGCATTCGATTTTTGAATTTACAAAGTGTGAAGATATGGTTGAACCTCACATTTTAATTATAGAAGATAATTTTTATAATGGTTCGGGAAGATATGATGAATGTTTTTATTTTATACCTACTGATAAGAATTTTCTTCATCTGATATGCAGGATGCTAAAATTGATATCTTAAATGAAGAGCCTACAACTCCTCTATAGTCAAAGAATCACATGTTTTCTAAAGCCACAATAAAATATCACCCCTTAGCTTTAGAAGGTAATTATTATAATGGATGGGGTATGTATGGTGAATCATTGTTTTCTCACACTCCTGATAAAATTTTTGTTTCACTTGATATGCAGGATGTTGAAACTTTTATTTCAAAAGATGATTTCGTAATTCCTATGCAATCATAAAATGACATGCCAATTTCAAAAATAGAAGAGATTCCAAAATTTGATCATTTTGAACATGATTTTGTAGAACATCTTGCTGCAATAGAAAGAAAATAAATGGTCATTGATGAAATAATACGAAATGATGATGATGATGATAGAGATCATGAAGAAAAATAAAAGACTATAATGGCTCATCAAGTAGTGGTAAATGAAAGTGTACAAAAGGTAGAATCTTATCCTTTGTATTCAAACATCCAAGAATCAGGTAAATTTTTGCATAATCATTTATTGGATTCTGCTATTATTTATTATGAGATGTCATTAGAGGTTGATGAAGCAATATAATGGATTCTTATTCCCACCATAAATAATATTGCATTGCTAATTGAAAAAGAAGATATGCTTGAATCATTGAACCAAGTTCATCAACATATAACAATTCAATTTAGGATAGAAAACTATAATTATTCTTATATTTGTAAATATCCTAGATTATTGTAAATTGTTACATGAATATGATTGGCCTAAAAACATAGATGATGATTTTGCTTTAAAATTTTTAGAAGTTGCTTCTTATTCAAAAGAAATCCTATATGCTTGTGAAAATGAAAATTTAAGTCAAAGTGATGAATCAAGGTTTGAAATTTCCATCTTATTGAATAAGGATAAGATCATAGAAGATCATGTATTTACTTGTAACGTTAATGGATAAAATATTAAACATGGAATTGCTTATATGTTTGATTTAAATCAGTGGGGTGTGAAAGGAAAAATGAAGATTACATTGTTTCACTTAATTTTGTTTTGGTTAGATTTATGTAAATTTTGGAATGCAAATCATATATATCTTTTACAGTGTGCCAATCATATCTGGGATCTAGGAAGGTGATAGCATAAATTTGTTATCATTTTATACATAGTGTATATTTTTGTAAATAGTTTTTTGGGTTTTTGTGTTTTTGTTTTGTTTTGTACATAATTTGTTGTTTCATGAAATTTTTTTATTTGCTTGGTTGTTGATTTTTTGGTTTTATGAAATCATGGTATGTGTTTCCATTGTTGTTTCTAAATAATACTGGCTTATGCCACATTTTTTATATTCAAGTTGTCATTTTGTATTTTGTGAGAGTTTTGATATGGTTTCTTCTATTGAGTTAGTTGTGATAGTTTCGATAAACACTTGATGATTTTATTTGGTATTTGTTCTTGTGTCATATAGGATAAAATTACCCGTTTTGAAAACATGTAAAACCTGAAGAAAAGGGAAAATGAGATATTAGTGTAAATCTTCATAAATTTTAACTAAGATAAGGAAATTTGAAATATTAGAATCATATGGCAAAAAGCTTCACAAGTACTACAAACACATTAAAGAATATCTTTTGAAATTCTAGAAGTATGAAGTTGTCATTTTTGCAAATTAAGGTGAAAAATCTTATATACTCTTTCAGCCTTACCTGATATCTAACCCAAATGGCAGGTGGATTTTTTTGCAAAGTACCATATTACTAGATAAAAGAAAAAGAAAAAAAATGATGAATACGAAGAAAAGTAAAGTCAAATCTATCACCATAAACTAGATAACCTTCACCGGAGCTATAGACGCTTGGCTGGTAGTGAAGCTATGTTTAGAATAAAAAGGAATGCAAAATTTAAAATTCACCTAAGATATGGGAGATTCAGATAATCTCTACCAGGGCTATAAACACCTAGCCAAAAGTAAAGCAATGTCTGAAGAGAGCTAGGTGGAGGTATACTTCAAAGAAAATGTGTTCATAACCTAAATATAAAATTGATAATGGAAATTTGAATGGTTTTAAGGATATAGAATGAATCACTTTATACACACTAAGCAGATGCTTCTGATTCTACTATTTCATATTGAATTGGTCTGTTCACATTATCTGGATATTATTTATGCTCATGGTTCTAATATTTGAGTTTTTATTGTTTTCAAAAGTTGGGTTCTTAAGTCCTAAATATCCAAGGACATTTACCAGTAGAGTCACCATTTGTTGTGACGTCCTTCACAATGACCCCAAAAATTTGGGGACCCACTTGAAATTTGATGGTTGTTTTGAGTTTGTGTTTCACAAGTCGTTGATTGTTTTCATCATCTAGAGTCAAAAATCAATTGTCATAAATGTTGTCTTATTGTTGGTTTTGTTGTTAGATGTTGATATCATGTAAAATTATTTGTTTATTGTTTTGAGTGATTATGTGGGATTTTGGTAAGTTTTATTAGGTTGTTCTTTCTTATTATTTGTTATATGTAATTATGTTAAGTTTTTATTTTATTTTATGTTAGTCTTTATGATCCGGAATTATTTTTCGGATAAATAAAATTTTAATAATCATGGTGAGTAAGTAAACATCTGAGTGGAGTTATTTGACATCATACTTCAATTTTGGGTGTTGTTAGTACCACCAAATCTTGTAAAATTTGGCAACTACATACTCTTTTGCAAAACTGGAATGCACATTTGACAGCTGGAAACAGGGTAAAAATCAGCCTCAGTGGCCATATTCGTGGACATGCTGGGAATGACTCATAATGAATTAGGACCTCAAATTTTAACCAAATGTATTTCTAATTATTGAGAATGCATGGTAAAATTTTCAGGTCGATTGGACAGGTAATCCGAAATCTGTGCGCGTTCCAAAATGACAATCTGGCACTTTTGACAGCTGGAAACAGGGTAAAAATCAGCCTCAGTGGCCATATTCGTGGACATGCTGGGAGTTACTCATAAGGATTTAGGATCTAAATTTTTAACCATATGTAGTTCAAACTATTGGGAACACGTGGTATAAATTTTAGGTCGATTGGATATGCAATCCAGAAGTTGTACATATTCCAAAATGGCAATCCGATGCGTTTGACAACGTAATACCAAAAAACAGTTGGAGACCAAAAGTCACGCTTGGTAGCCAAAAGGCCAGGAGTTATTGGAATGTTTATTTATGTCATTTTTAGCATCTATGGCAGGGTTAATGAGGGATTGGAGAGTATGTACGTGAGCTTTGTTTATGGTGAACAATTTGCAGACTGTTGGGTAAAATTTCTTGCTTAGTATTGGCTGTTTCAAAAAAGTAGCAATGCTTGGTAGCCCTTCGAAGGTTGCAATGTAATGTTTGTTCAGTAATAAAATAATGAGCTCTCTTGTACAATGGATGTTTCCCCACATTGGGGTTTTACCACTATAAATTTCTGTGTCAAATTTGTGTGAATGTTTTTGAATTAGATTTTAGCAATTGCATAGAGATTTGGTAATTGTTTTCAATCCTTAAATCTGTAATTGTGAGAATAGTCAGGTTTGGCTACCATTACGGATCAAGTGGTATCAGAGCAAGTTCTTTCGTAAGGCCTGTGTATGCAAGGTAGAAGGTCTCAGAATTCGGAGTTAGTTCCTTATAACCCAGAAATTGGGAGAAGGCAAAGAAATACTTCCATGGCTGAAGAACAACGAGCCCGAATGTCTGATGAGGAATATGAATGCAAATTCCTCAAGATGGAAAACACTCTCGCACAACTCACCAAAATGATGGAGATGATGCAATTACAGCTGAACCAGTCTAGAAATGAGGAGCAAGCGATTTCTGTGGGAGAGGATGAAGGTGCTTCGATTTCTAATAAGGTACCATTGGTATCTGATCCATTTAAGATGGAGGTGAAGCTGGACATACCTGTCTACAAGTGGAGAGTTGGATCCCGAGAAGTTGGACGGCTGGTTGAAGCAGCTTGGAGGTATACTTCAAGTATCAAGCATTATACAAAGCCCCAAAAAGTGAGTTTTGCCAGATTGAAGCTTGGAGGACATGCTCTCACATGGTGGGAGGCATATGTTGCTGGTTTGGCTCGTAATAGGCAACCACCTATACAAACATGGGCTCAATTTGTGGCTGCACTCAAAGCTCAATTCTATCCGGTTGGATACCAAGAAAGGATGGAGGAGAGGTGGCAATTTTTGAGGCAGAAACAAGGACAAGATGTTCAAGAATACACCACTGAATTCAGGAAGCAAGCGGTGTTATTGAACATAAATTTGCAGGACCCATCAATTCTGAAGAAGTACAAGGGTGGATTGCACTACCATCTCAGAACAGAGTTGGCACTTTTCAATGTCACAAGCATAGATGAGGCATGTGTCAAGGCAATGTACTTGGAGATGAAGAATAGGAAGCCAAATAAAACGCAGCAGACCTCTAATCAGCCCAGTGGTAGTAAGAATGTGGCAAAACCACAAAAGCAAAGCAAAAATCAGACCAAAAAGGCTTCTACAGCAGTGCAAAAAGATGAAAAACATTGTGACCATTGCAAGGTTGATGGGCACACTACAGAGAAATGTTGGAAATTGCATCCAGAAAAGAAGCCCAAATGGTTGAACAAAGGTAAAAAGAAAACAGCCAATGTGTGTCAACAAGATGAGGATTGTATTAGCACTGCAGAGGTTGAAGAAAAATTGGCTTGTGTAGCCAAGCAAGGGCAAAAGAAACTACAGACTTTGGAGGCTCATGGAAAAACCCATATTCAAGCTACAAAGGAGGAGATAGTTTCAAAAACCACAAAAGAAGAATTGTTTTGGGTGTATATCCAAATAAAGATGACGAAGGTAGTTGCATTGTATGATTCTGGATCACAAAGAAATCTGATCTCAAAAAAATTAGTACAGCAGTTGGGATTTGAGGTAAAACCTCATCCTCAACCGTATCCATTGGGGTGGCTACACAAAGATGTAGAATTGCAGGTAACTAAGCAATGCACATTTAAATTTTCTGTTGATGAGAAGTTTAAAGATGAGGTAGTTTGTGATATTGTACCTCTGGATATATGCCAAGTTGTCTTTGGTAGCCCATATTTATGGGAAAGAGATGCTGTTTTTTATAGAAGGCTGAACCAGTGGCGCTTGGTGAAAGATGGCAAGGGATTTAGAATTCATGCCTACAAAGGGCAAAAGAAATTTCAGCTTGTTACTGCTCAACAAGCAAAACATATGGTGAATACTAGCAAGAGGTTTGTGCTTCTCATGGTGAGACGTGTGGGTGAAGACTTGCAAATTGATGGACCTAAAGTAGAGGCAGCTGATTGTACTCCTAGGCAAAGGGGAGAGTTGAAGAAGTTGCTTCAAGAATTCCAAGAAATTATGCAGGCACCTCGGGGCATCCCACCAAAGAGAGATGTAGAACATGAGATTCAACTATTACCAGATTCACCAGTACCAAACATTGGGTTGTATAGGCAGTCAATATTGGAATCTGATGAGGTGAAGAGACAAGTCCAAGAATTATTGGAACAAGGGCTTGTGAGGCCTAGTACATCACCAGCAGGTTCTCCCATTGTGTTGGTTCCAAAGAAATATGGGACATGGAGGATGTGCATTGACTACCGGGCACTCAATAAAATCACCATTAAAAATAGATATCCACTTCCTCGCATTGATGATTTACTTGATCAGTTGAAGCATGCCCGATATTTCACCAAGTTGGATTTAAAATCTGGTTATCACCAAATCCGGATGAAGGAGGAAGACATTTGGAAGACAGCTTTCAAGACTAAGCAAGGTCTTTTTGAGTGGCTAGCTATGCCATTCGGTTTAACTAATGCTCCTGCAACATTCATGAGAATGATGAACGATGTACTACGTCCATTTCTGGATAAATGTGCAGTTGTCTTCTTGGATGATATACTTGTGTATAGTGCATCTTGGGAGGAGCATATGCAACACTTGAGAGAGGTATTGGCAGTTTTGCAGCAGTCACAATTGAAATTAAACATCAAGAAATGTGAGTTTGGAAAGACTTCTTTGGTTTATTTGGGCCATGTGATTGGTGGAGGAGAGATTCGAATTGATCCAGCGAAAGTTGCAGCCATCTTAGAGTGGGCCCAGCCAAAATCTCAGATTGAATTAAGAAGCTTTATTGGAGCAATTCAGTATTTGAGGAAGTTCATTAAAGATTTCTCACATGTGGCTGCACCACTGCAGAAAATGTTGCAAAAAAACAGCAAGATATGTGGGGTAAAGAAGAAGAACAAGCATTTCGTAAGTTGAAGGATAAGGTTTGCAATGCACCAGTTCTTGCCATGCCAGATATGAGATTACCTTTTGAAGTAGAGACTGATGCTTCTGGCCATGCTATGGGAGCAGCTTTTACTCCAAGGAGGTAAGCCGGTATGTTATCATTCTGAGTTATTTTCTGGAGCTGTTCTTAATTATCCTACATATGACAGAGAATTGTATGCTTTGGTGCAAGCGGTTAAGAAATGGAGGCACTATTTGATGGGTAAAGAATCAGTTATTCATACTGATCATGAACCCTTAAAATATTTGCAAACTCAGAGTAAATTGCAGCAGTCAAGACATTTTAAATGGATGGGTTTCTTGCAACAATTTAACCTTTTGATCAGGTATAAGAGGGGTAAAGCTAATAAATTGGCTGATCTATTATCCAGACCTCCCATGAAACTTGCTTCAGTTGTTATGGAGTTAGAGCCTTTTGCTTTTGATAGTTATAAAGGTGAATATGAGGAGGATAAGGAATTTAAGGAAGTGTATCTCAATCTTGGAGCAGGAAAAAATACCTCAGTGGAAGACTATCACTTGGAGGATGGCTTACTGTTCAAGGCTGGCAAGCTTTGTATTCCAGTTGGTAGTAGATTGCAGCTGATTAGAGAATCTCATACTTCATTGATTGCTGGTCACTTTGGGGTGCATAAAACAGTAGCAAATTTGCAGCGTTATGTGCACTGGCCAAATATGCAAAATGATGTTTCCAGATACATCCGTGGGTGTGCCATTTGTAATACAAGTAAGCCAAGTAACCGGAAATTAGGATTGTACACTCCCCTACCAGTTCCTAGCCGGCCTTGGGAGAGCATTTCAATGGATTTTGTGGGTGGACTGCCTACCACTCGCAAGGGGAATGATTATTTGTATGTGATAGTTGATAGATTTAGTAAAATGGCTGTTATGATTCCATGTAAGAAGACTATCACAGCTGAAGGAGCAGCTGATTTGTTCTTTCAACAGGTTTTTGTGAATTTTGGTCTACCCAAAAGCATTATTAGTGACCGTGATACCCGGTTCCTTAGCAAGTTTTGGACTGCACTTTGGGGAATGTTGGATACAAAGTTGAAAAGATCTACCGCATTTCATCCCCAAACTGATGGTCAAACAGAAGTTGTCAATAGGACCATTGTTCATTTGTTGAGAGGATTTAACCAACAAAGACCAAAGACTTGGGATGACAATCTGCCTTATGTGCAATATTGCTACAATAGGGCTATTCATTCATCAACTCAGCTATCACCATTTGAGGTATGCTATGGTTTCCTACCACATTCACCTTTTGATGGAGTATTTTCAAGTGGTTCAGATGCAGCAGGGAGTAATGAGCCAGAAGGTAGCAAGGCTTTGAGGTTCATCCAGAAAATTCAGCTTATCCATGAACGAATTGAGGAGAAGTTGAAGAAGACTCAACAGCAATACAAAGAGCGCCATGATAAACACAGAGTTGCACATCATTTTCAGATTGGAGATATGGTGTGGTTGCATTTGGGTAAGGAGAGGCTTCAAGGAGCTGGTAAGAAGCTAAAACCCATACGTTATGGACCATTCAAGATTGTGGATCAATATGGGGATAATGCATTCAAACTTGACTTGCCTAGTTATATGCAAATGTATTCTGTTGTTAATGTGGAGAATTTGAAATTGTTTGAGCCTTCATTATTGGATGCCAAAGAAGATACTCCAGCTCTACCACATTGGGATGACTCGACTTCATCAACTTTTGAAGAGGTCAGAGAGGATGTGGTGTTTGAAAAGAAAATTTGTACTTCAAGAAGGGGTGACCAAGATTTTTGGTTAGTTTGTGGAAAAGGTAAAAGACCGAACAAAGCAATATGGTTACCTTTGGCTCGGGTGAAGGATTTATATCCTCACCTAATGGCTTAAATCTTTTGAGGGACCAAAATCTCCCCAAGTAGGGAGGCCTGATCCGGAATTATTTTTTGGATAAATAAAATTTTAATAATCATGGTGAGTAAGTAAACATCTGAGTGGAGTTATTTGACATCATACTTCAATTTTGGGTGTTTTTAGTACCACCAAATCTTGTAAAATTTGGCAACTACATACTCTTTTGCAAAACTGGAATGCACATTTGACAACTGGAAACAGGGTAAAAATCAGCCTCAGTGGCCATATTCGTGGACATGCTGGGAATGACTCATAATGAATTAGGACCTCAAATTTTAACCAAATGTATTTCTAATTATTGAGAATGCATGGTAAAATTTTCAGGTCGATTGGACAGGTAATCCGAAATCTGTGCGCGTTCCAAAATGACAATCTGGCACTTTTGACAGCTGGAAACAGGGTAAAAATCAGCCTCAGTGGCCATATTCGTGGACATGCTGGGAGTTACTCATAAGGATTTAGGATCTAAATTTTTAACCATATGTAGTTCAAACTATTGGGAACACGTGGTATAAATTTTAGGTCGATTGGATATGCAATCCAGAAGTTGTACATATTCCAAAATGGCAATCTGATGCGTTTGACAACAGAATACCAAAAAACAGTTGGAGACCAAAAGTCACGCTTGGTAGCCAAAAGGCCAGGAGTTATTGGAATGTTTATTTATGTCATTTTTAGCATCTATGGCAGGGTTAATGAGGGATTGGAGAGTATGTACGTGAGCTTTGTTTATGGTGAACAATTTGCAGACTGTTGGGTAAAATTTCTTGCTTAGTATTGGCTGTTTCAAAAAAGTAGCAATGCTTGGTAGCCCTTCGAAGGTTGCAATGTAATGTTTGTTCAGTAATAAAATAATGAGCTCTCTTGTACAGTGGATGTTTCCCCACATTGGGGTTTTACCACTATAAATTTCTGTGTCAAATTTGTGTGAATGTTTTTGAATTAGATTTTAGCAATTGCATAGAGATTTGGTAATTGTTTTCAATCCTTAAATCTGTAATTGTGAGAATAGTCAGGTTTGGCTACCATTACGGATCACTTTATGTTTTATATCTTGTTTATATTATATGTTAATGTTATTAAGTTTCTATTTTTTATATTTTCTTTTTGTCTTTGTTTTTGATACTTGTATGTCATTGTTTTCATTGTGTTTTATTTTAATTATATGTTTTTTATTTATTAAAAT
This sequence comes from Wollemia nobilis, assembly GCA_028583015.1. Lineage (NCBI taxonomy): Eukaryota > Viridiplantae > Streptophyta > Pinopsida > Araucariales > Araucariaceae > Wollemia > Wollemia nobilis. Next base: position 1,292,076 of record JAQPPZ010016974.1, on the reverse strand, counting down.
TATGTTATTATGATTAAATTTTATGTTATTTTGATTAATAAAATTTTATTTTGGTTGTGTTTTGCAGGTTTTAAGGCAAGACGTAGACATAGTTTGCTAAAATATCCAAGATATAGATTAGGGACAAAAAATATGTCGAGGTAGGTAGTGAATAACAATGGATCCCGAATTCATGGCATGGGCTTGTATGTCATAGATGATAACTCATAGGAGTTCATGGAGAAATTACATAGCAACCAATAGTAATATGTCAGTTAACATCGATGGACCGATGACTTGGACATTACCAAACTTTTGGATACATATCACGAATATTGATTGGTGGGTGTTTGTGTTGCAGTGTACTATCGATGATAGGATGCAGTGGAAGAATTGTCATTGATCTATGAAGTGAATATGGTGAGAAATGTTATATGGTGTCTGAATATCTATGACACTTGCATGGACATCATTAGTATCTTTGCTTCCAAAATCATGCACCCCTGGTGGAAAATGGAGGGACATTTTCTATATTGATGAAGTCGTTATTTAAAGTCTTGATAAAAAAGAACTGATAATTTTAAGTGGGTTATATCTCGTGTCTCACCAGTGTTATGGATAACACAAGGAACCCCACTACCTTATAGAAAGTGCTATCGAGGATTATGAATTTGCTCATTAGTCAAAGCCTTTTATTAATATTGCTTTGCTTTCAATCATCGAAAGTATTGTTCAGGCAGGGGAAACGTCTTTGCACCAAATATTGAATTTTACTTGTACCTCACATGTTAGATGCTTTGAAAAATAATGATTAGACAACTCATAAAGTAGCAGCAGAGTCTTTTTGATGCATGGTTTGGAGTCTTGGATCTTCACTTTCATTCTTTAAGTCACCCTATGTTGCAGCATTAGAATCATGTCATTTTGACAACAAAGTGAAACTGGTTAGAGACACTGTTGCACATACATTACAAGCTTGTAAGAGCATTCTAGATTTTTTGCACCAATTACAGAAAAGAAATCAACACTAAAATAGAATTGGTATTAGGAGGAACATGTAGCACAGGCAAAACAATAATGGTGGTAAAGCTTTAAAATATTAACAGGAATAGTCGAAACTCGATATGGTTTGATGTAGATAGCATGGAACATTGGATGGGCATCTGAAATGTCATGACATAGCACCATGGTGAAATAGCAGCAAGCATGGACAACAAAGACATACCCAACATAGATGTTATGGGAAGTAAGGTTTTGAGGATACACAACGAAGGAAGTAATTAGACATCACCATATTTTGATAGTTAAATAATTTATATAAAATGAATATGGTGTAAGTTTTAAAAATACAAAATTTATTAATGTTGTAATGTAATTACTTCATTAATTATACAAACGCAAAAGGATGGATGAAGCTCACTTACAAAATAGTTTTAAAGTTTATTTCTCAAACTGTCATGGAACAGAATGGGTGAACAAAATGAACTGAAAGTTTTCAAGTTATAAATAAATGATTTAAAGTTGAAATGATGGTAAGACAATTGCAGGGCAAAGGAGGGTAAGAAGATTGGAAGGATGCAAATTGTAGAAGATATAGAAACTTTTTGAGGGCTTTATTATAATATTTGCCCATTATATCAAATTATTTTTTTATTCAGATATGTGTGAATACGGTGTTTTGATATTTTATTAAATAGTTTGATATAGTTTTTATTTAAGGTTTCCATATAAGATCGCATCAAATTTATTGTTGTTTTGTGTGAATGTTGGTTAGCATAGATTTGGTTTTTAGGTTTCTATAATTTCATTATGTATTTATTTATACGAATTTTATTTTATTTTATTTTCTTTAAAACTTTTGATTTTATTTCACATTAAATTTACAGGAATTAACCTAGTTTTGATTTTATAAATTTTAACTTTATAACTTGGTTAAAATTTATTTATAATTCATATATTAAATTCAATTAATATTTGAATAAATAAATTTACTGAATTTGGGTTTCAACTTTAATTTCATAAATTTGGGAACTCATAATTGATATCTATTCACATTAAAGGAGTTTGGCTTAATATAGTTTTTATTTTAATTATTGAAGAATCCAAACTTTACATTTGAGATTCACATTTATTTTCAAATATTTAATTCAATAAATATTTGAGAAATAAATTTTATGAAAAAGGAAAATTTTTATGAACTTTATATTAGTTTTCTAAAATTTAAAAGGTTCATAATCAAGATTTATATTAAACCCTATTTCATAATTATCAAGGTTCAAAACCTTATAATTAGGGTTTAATTATTTTTATATTTGTTCATTCTTCAAATATTTAAATTTCAATTTCATATTTGGATGAACAAATATTTAAATTAAATAAAACCTTAATTTTGAATATTATAAAGTTCAAACTTTATAATTAAGGTTTATATTTAATTAATTTTATTAAATTTTAATGTTAATTAAAAACATTAAATTAAAATCTATTTCAAAATCCTTTGAAGCATTTTAATTAATCATTGTTTTGAGGCTATAGAATAAATTTGCATAGTTTTCAAGATTAAACTCAAAAAGGTAAATTTATTCAATAGAAAGAGAATTTGATTAAAGGATGTATAGCACATGATGAATTTAAAGTTAATTACCTGAATTCTGGGTCCCTTGTTATCAGTTAATTGCAAACCATTGAGATAGTTCAAGCACTTATTTTAATACATATGCATAATATATAAAGACACAAAGTGAAGGAACCTTAGAGAAATATATTTCTTTGCAAGAGAGGATTTTGATCCTAACTATCGGGTGATTTTGTAATTGGACAAAATCATACCTCAACAGAAATGGCGCTAGAAGGAGGGCCTAAAAGGTAAATATTTGATTTTCATTTGTAGTCATTCAAATTAATTATTTAAAAAAAATTAAATTTTTTTTATTTATGTTGCATTAATGTTAATCTGTCATAAATTCGAAAATTAGGTTATGATTCAATTTTTGTGAATTTTTTATACATAGCCTTGCATATTAAAACTAGTTCAATGATAGAAAATGATTTACCCCATTTTAAGCATGATGGAACGATTACGGTAGAAGAACATATTCATGCATATAAAAACATTATGTTTCATTTTCAAATTATGCAGGGAAGACAGGGTTATGCATAGTGGCTATTATCGCAAATTAGGTAAAACTAGGATTTTTAAAAATTAGAATTGGCTAATATTTGGTACCCTTGACCAGGGTCCATTAGCCAAAAATTTTTGGGTGCAATTTTTTTTAGAGGTTGATTCGCCCCAATTTTATAATAATTTGACTTCAACATTGTCCCTAATAATAGTGAACCTTCTACATGTGTTTTGAAACTATTCACCTGGATTTTGAAATTGATTTGCAAAATTTTTATAGCTATATTTTGGGGTCGACCCCTTACACATAACCCTGAGGGAAGATGTTCTCTATAGAATATTTCCATATACTTTTGATGAATTTAGTAAAGATTGGTTTATCAATTTACCTGCAAGTTCTAGCGCTTCTTGGGATCAATTAGAAGCAATGTTTCTTGAATTTTTTTGAAAAATGGTTAACACAGATATGTTATCAAATCTATTTACCTCTATCTATAAAAAACCCAATGAATCCAAGAGTCAATTTAATGATAGGTTTCATAAGTTGTATACTAAAATAGAGACACATTTCATTATTTTAGAAGAAGTCATTCAAATATACTTGGAAGCCTCAGATCCTTTTACTATTAAGTTGCTCATAAAGCTTTTTAAGGATTTATCCTTGGCTAATGCCTACGATGGGGCAATAGTTGTAGAACAATGGTTGATTTTAGGAGGAAATGATGTGGATAAATTATCATTACTTAACCCTAATATTTCAAATCAATTATCACCTATGAGTCATGATACACATTTTTCGACACCATCGAATGAAATTGAATGTCCTAGTTTTTAAAACACTTTTGATATTCTCTAAGAAGAAGTGCAAGTTTCAAATCCAATATCCATCAATGAGAATTGTAGTAATCGAGTTTATCAAAATTTAGAAATGCATTAGTCTTCATATATTGGAGGATTTTTAGATCTAACTAGCTTTGAAACATATGATAGAATAGAATCTTTCGTAGAGTTGAATGAAACAATTGAAGCTCCAGAATTGAAAGATTCTAGAGGTAATTTTATTATGACTGATCATAAAAGTTTATTACTTGAGGAAGATGAATTTTTTATTGAGGATAAATTTTTTTAAAGTGATGAAAATGAATTTGAAAAGCATTCGATTTTTGAATTTACAAAGTGTGAAGATATGGTTGAACCTCACCCTTTAATTATAGAAGATAATTTTTATAATGGTTGGGGAAGATATGATGAAAGTTTTTCTTTTATGCCTACTGATAAGAATTTTTCTTCATCTGATATGTAGGATTCTAAATTTGATATCTTACATGAAGAGCCTACAACTCTTGTACAGTCAAAGAATCACATATTTTATAAAGCCACAATAAAATCTCACCCCTTAGCTTTAGAAGATAATTATTATAATGGATGGGGTATGTATGGTGAATCATTATTTTCTCACACTCCTACTGATAAAAAAAAATTCACTTGATATGCAGGATGTTGAAACTTCTATTTCAAAAGAAGATTTCGCAATTCCTATGCAATCAGAAAATGATATGCCAATTTCAAAAATAGAAGAGATTCTAAAATTTGATCATTTTGAACATGATTTTGTAGAACATCTTGCTGCAGTAGAAATAAAAGAAATGGTCATTGATGAAATAATATTAAATGATGATGATGATGATAGAGATCATGAAGAAAAATAAAAGACTATAATGGCTCATCAAGAAGTGGTAAATGAAAGTGTACAAAAGGTAGAATCTTATCCTTTGTATTTAAACATCCAAGAATTAGGTAAATTTTTGCATAATAATTTATTGGATTCTGCTATTATTTATTATGAGATGCCATTAGAAGTTGATGAAGTAATAGAATGGATTTTTATTCCCACCACAAATAAGATTGCATTGCTAAATGAAAAAGAATATATGCTTGAAGCATTGAACCAAGTTCATCAATAGCTAACAATTAAATTTAGGATACAAAACTATAATGATTTTTATTTTGTAAATATTCTAGATTCTTGTAAATTGTTACATGAATATGATTGGCATAAAAACATAGATAATTATTTTGCTTTAAAATTTTCAGAAGTTGCTTCTTAGTTGAAAGAAATCCTATATGCTTGTGAAAATGAAAATTTAATACAAAGTGATGAATCAAGGTTTGAAATTCCCATCTTGTTGAATAAGCATAAGATCATTGAAGATCATGTATTTACTTGAAAGGTTAATGGATCAAATCTTAAACATGGAATTGCTTATAAGTTTGAATTAAATCAGTGGGATGTGAAAGGCAAATTGAAGGTTACATCATTTCACTTAATTTAGTTTTGGTTGGATTTATGTAAAGTTTGGAATGCAAATCATATGTATTTTACAGTGTGCCAACCATATCTAGGATTTAGAAAGGCGATAGCATAAATTTGTTATCATTTTGTACATAGTGTATATTTTTGTAAATAGATTTTTGAGTTTTTGTATTTTTGTTTTGTGAAATTTTGTTATTTGTTTGTTTGTTGATGTTTTGGTTTTGTGAAATCATTGGATGTGTTTCCATTGTTGTTTTTGAATAATACTGGCTTATGCCACAATTTTGGTATTCAGGTTGTCATTTTGTTGTTTGTGAGAGTTTTGGTATGATTTCTTATATTGAGGTAGTTGTGGTATTTTCGATAAAAACTTGATGATTTTGTTTGGTATTTGTTCTTGTGTCATATAGGATAAAATTACTCGTTTTGAAAATATGTAAAACCTAAAGAAAAGGGAAAATGAGATGTTAGTGTATATCTTCATGAATTTGAACTAATATAAGGAAATTTGAAATATTAGAATCGTATGGCAAAAAGCTTCACAAGTACTACAAACACATTAAAGAATATCTTTTGAAACTCTGGAATTATGAAGTTTTCAATTTTGCAAATTAAGGTGAAAAATATTATATACTCTTTTAGCCTTACCTGATCTCTAACACAAATGGCAGGTGGATTTTATTTTGCAAAGTACCATATTACTGGATAAAAGAAAAAGAAGAAAAAAAGGAGACAAAAAATAATGAATATGAAGAAAAGTAAAGTCAAATCTGTCACCATACACTAGATAACCTTCACCGGAGCTATAGATGCTTGGCTGGCAGTGAAGCTATGTTTAGAATAAAAGGGAATGCAAAATATGAAATTCACCTAAGATATGGGAGATTCATATAATCTCTACCGAGGCTATAAACACCTGGCCGATAGTAGAGCAATGTCTGAAGAGAGCTAGGTGGAGGTATACTTCAAAGAAAAAATATTCATAACCTAAATACAAAACTGATAATGGAAAGCTAAACAGTTTCAGGGATATAGAATGAATCACTTTACACACACTAAGCACATGCTGATGATTCTACTATTTCACATTGAATTGGCCTATTCACATTATCTAGATATTAATGATGTCATGGTTCTAACATTTGAGTTTTTGTTGTTTTCAGAAGTTTGGTTCTTAAGTCCTAAATGTCCAAGGATATTTACTAGTAGAGTCACCATTTGTTGTGACGTCTTTCAAAACGATCCCAAAAATTTGGGGACCCACTTGAAATTTGATGGTTGTTTTGAGTTTGTGTTTTGTAGGTCATTGATTTTTTTCATCATCTAGAGTCAAAAAATCAATTGTCATAAACGTTGTCTTATTGTTGTTTCTGTTATTAGATGTTGATATCATGTAAAATTGTTCATTTATTGTTTTGAGTGATTATGTGGTATTTTGGTAAGTTTTATTAGGTTGTTCTTTCATATTATTTGTTATATGTAATTATGTTAAGTTTTTATTTTATTTTATGTTAGTCTTTATGTTTTATATCTTGTTTATATTATATGTTAATGTTATTATGTTAAGTTTCTATTTTTGTTTTATTTTTTGTTTATATTATATGTTAATTTTATTATGTTAAGTTTCTATTTTTTATTTTATGTTAATATTTTTTGTTTTATGTATTGTTTATATTATATTTTAATGCTATTAAGATTCTATTTTTATTTTAGTCTTTTTGTTTTATTTTTTCTATATGTTAATGTTATTATGTTAAGTTTCTATTTTTTATATATATTTTTTTTCTTTGTGTGTTGTACTTGTATGTCATCATTTTCATTGTGTTTTATTTTTAATTATATGTTGTTTGATTTATTAATGTTAGGTTATTATGATTAAATTTTGTGTCATTTTGATTAATAAAATTTAGTTTTGGTTGTGTTTTATAGGTTTTAAGGCATGATGCAAGTATAGTTTGCTAAAACATCCAAGATATAGATTGGGGACAAAGAAGATGTTGAGGTAGGTAGTGAATAACAGTGGATTCCGAATTCAAGGCGCAGGCTTGTATGTCACAGATGATAAATCATAGGAGATTAGGGAGAAATTACACAAAAGCCAGTAGTAATATGTCAATTAACACTAACAAACCGATGACTTGGACATTACCAAAATTTTGGACACATATCACGAATACTAATTGATAGGTGTTTGCATTGCAATGTACTATCGATGATAGGGTGCAATGGAAGAATTGTCACCGATCTATGAACTGAATATAGTAAGAAATTTTATTCAGTGTCTAAATATTTGTGACACTTGCGTGGACGTCATTAGAATATTTGCTTCCAAAATCATGCACCTCCTGGTGGAAAATGGAAGGACATTCTATGTGTTGATGAAGTCGTTATTTAAAGTCTTGGCTTAACAAAACCAAAAATTGTAAGTGGGTTATATCTCGTGTCTCACCAGTGTTATTGACAAGGTAGGGAATCCTGCTACATTGTAGAAAGTGTTATCGAGGATTATGAAGTTGCTAATTAGTCAGAGCCTTTTATTAATATTACTTTGCTTTCAATCATCGAAAGTATTTTTCAGGTAGGGGAAACGTCTTTGCACCAAATATTGGATTTAACTTGTACCTCGCATGTTAGATGCTTTGCAAAACAATGACTGGGTAACTCATAAAGTAGCAACATAGTATTTTGGATGCATGGCTTGGATTCTTAGATATTCACTTTCATTTTTTAAGTCACCCTATGTGGCAGCATTAGAATCATGTCATTTTGACAACAAAGTGAAATTGGTTAGAGACACTGTTGCACATACATTACAAGCTTGGAAGATAATTCTAGATTTGTTGCACCAATTGCGAAAAATAAATCAACACTAAAATAAAATTGGTGTTAGGAGGAACATGTAGCGCAGGCAAAATGATAGTGGTGGTAAAGCTTTAAAATCTTAAGAAAAAAATCCAGAACTCGAGATTGTTTGATGTAGATAGCATGGAATATAGGATGGGCATTCAAAATATTGTGATATAGCACCATGGTGAAATAGCAGCAAGCATGGACAAAAAATACATACCCAACACAGATTTTATGGGAAGCGAGGTTTTGAGGATACACAACGAAGGAAGTAATTAGACATCACCATATTTTGATAGTTAAATCATTTATATAAAATAAATATGGTGTAATTATTAAAAATACAAAATCAAAATGATTATTAATGTTGTAATATAATTACTTCATTAATTATACAAATGCAAAAGGATGGATGAAGCTCACTTACAAAATAGTTTTAAAGTTTGTTTCTCAAACTATCATGGAACGAAATGGGTGAATAGAATGAGTTGAAAGTTTTCAAGTTATAAATAAATGATTTAAAGTCTAAATAATGGTCATACAATTGCAAGACAAATAAGGGTAAGAAGATTGGAAGGCTGCATTTTGTGGAAGATACAAAAAAATTTTCAGGGCTTTATTGTAAGATTTACCCATTATATCAAATTATTTTTTATTCAAACATGCGTGAATACGGTGTTTTGATATTTTATTAAATAGTTTGATATAGTTTTTATTTAAGGTTTGCATAGAAGATCACACCAAATTTATTGTTTTTCTGTGTGAATTCTGGTTAGCATAGATTTGGTTTTTAGGTTTTTGGAATTTCATTCTGTATTTATTTTTCCAAGTTTATTTTCTTTTCTTTTCTTTAAAAATTTTGATTTTATTTCACATTAAATTTGCAGGAATTAACCTAGTTTTGATTTTATAAAGTTTAACTTTATAACTAGGTTAAAATTTATTTATTATTCAAATATTAAATTCAATTAATATTTGAATAAATAAATTTTACCGAGTTTGGGTTTCAACTTTAATTTTATAAAATTGAGAACTCATAATTGATATCTATTCACATCAAAAGAGTTTGGATTAATATAGTTTTTATTTTAATTATTGAAGAATCCAAACTTTACATTTGAGATTCATATTTATTTTCAAATATTTAATTCAATAAATATTTGAGAAATAAATTTTATGAAAAAGAGAATTTTTTATGAACTTTATTTTAGTTTTATAAAATTTAAAAAGTTCATAATCAAGATTTATATTAAACCCTATTTCATAATTATCAAGGTTCAAAACCTTATAATTAGGGTTTAATTATTTTTAAATTTTTTCATTCTTCAAATATTTAAATTTCAATTTCATATTTGGATGAACAAATATTTAAATTAAATAAAACATTAATTTTGAATATTATAAAGTTCAAACTTTATAATTAAGGTTTATATTTAATTAATTTTATTAAAGTTTATTAAATTTTAATATTAATTAAAAATGCTAAATTAAAATCTGTTTCAAAATCCTTTGAAGCAAAATAATTAATTGTTGTTTTGAGGTTATAGAATAACTTTGCATAGTTTTCAAGATTAAACTCAAAAAGGTATATTTAATTATTAGAAAAATAATTTGATTAAAGGATGTATAGCACATGATGAATTTAAAGTTAATTACCTGAATTCTAGGCCCCTTGTTATCAGTTACTTGCAAACCATTGAGATAGTTCAAGCACTTATTTCACTACATATGCATAATACATAAAGACATTAAGTGAAGGAACCTTGGAGTAATACATTTCTTTGCAAAAGAGGATTTCGATCCTAACTGTCGGGTGATTTTGTAATTGGACAAAATCATACCTCAATATAAATGGTGCTAGAAGGAGGGTCTGAAAGGTCAATACTTGATTTTCATTTGTAGTCATTCAAATTAATTATTTAAAAAAAAAAACTTGAAATTTTATGATTTATGTTGCATTAATGTTAATATGTCATAAATTCGAAAATTAGGTTATGATTCAATTTTTGTGAATTTTTTATACATAGCCTTGCATATTAAAACTGGTATAATGGTAAAAAATGATTTACCCCATTTTAAGCATGATGAACGATTATGGCAGAAGAACATATTCATGCATATAAAAACATTATGTTTCATTTTCAAATTATGTAGCAAGATGTTCTCTGTAGAATGTTTCTATACACTTTGGATGAATTTACTAAAGATTGGTTTATCAATTTACGTGTATTTTCTATCGCTTCTTGGGATCAACTAGAAGCAATATTTTCTTGAAAATTTTGGAAAATTGGTTAACACATATATGTTATCAAATCAATTTATCTCTATCTATAAAAAACCTAATGAATCAATGAGTCAATTTAATGATAGGTTTCATAAGTTGTATACTAAAATAGAGACACATTTCATTATTTCAAAATAAGAAGTCGTTCAAATATACTTGGAAGCCTTAGATCCAGGGTTATGCATAAGGGGTCGTTCTCGAAATCTATTTATAAAATTAAGGTGAATTGTCTCAGAATCCCGGTGAATTATGTAGAAGGATACATGGCGAATTGCATTCATTTGTCTCCAAAAATTTTCAAATCGTGGTGAATTTTTTTGTGTTAGGGCTTTGAATATTGGTTTGCAAAATCTAAAAATGTACGAAAAACTTAAAGGTTTTAGGTTGACATGAAAGGCTTTTAGCCTTTATGCTTTATGATGACTGGTTTGAGATATATATGACGATCGACTATAGACATGATGATCGAATGCAGATATGATGATCAGCTATAGGTATGTCGATCAACTGCAAACATGATGATCAGTTGCAGGTATGATGATCGGCTACAAATATGATGATCGGTTGCAGGTATGATGATCAACTGCAAATATGATGGTCGGTTGTAGGTATGATGATCGTATGTAGATATGATGATCGATTATAGGTATGATGATTGGATGTAGGAATGACGATTGGTTGCAGGTATAATGAATTATTACAGGTATGACAATCAGATGTAGGCATGATGATCGACTGCAAGTTTAATGATCAATTGTAGATATGATGATCGATTGCAGGAATGTCAATCAGGTGTAAACATGATGATCGATTGTAGAAATACCGATCGATTGTAACCATGATGATCAGGTGCAGATATGATGATCAGATGTAGACATGACGATTGACTATATGTATGATGTTCGACTATAGGTATGATGATCAAATGTAGGCATGATTATTGGATGGAGGAATATTGATCAGGTGCAGGCATGATGATTGGTTGCAAGAAATCCAAACGGGTGCAAGCATGATGATCGATTGTAGCAAATATGATCGATTGCTACAAATTTGATTGGTTACAATAGTATCGATTAGCTACAAGTATGACGATCAAGTGCATCAAAGTCAATCGATTGCACAAAAGTCAATCAGTTACAGAGTACCAAGTCATTTGCAGTGATACATCTATGCCATGTGTCAACCATACATGAAACAGTTATATGTATATGCCACATGTCACCCATATATGAGCTAATTGCATGTAGAAAACTCTATATAAAGGGATAAACAATCATTTTTCACCTTTTCTATCGTAGTTTTAACCCTTTTCCTCCCATTTTAATGTATTTTTAACCCTCTTGCTCATATTTTATCCTATTTTTTAACCTTTTACCTTAATTTTTAAGCAAGGTTTAACCCTTTTCCTTCCATTTGAACCCTTTTCTATCAAGTGTCACATACCATCCACTGTATATTTTGATCCATACTCTCATACACAATGAAATAACACTATGGCATCCCCTGTCACCCCTGGAATGTCCAAAATTAATTTTAAAAACCGGGTTTGCCCCTAATTTCTAAAATTTTATCAACACCAAGTTACAACATGTCATGGGTCATTGACTCTGGTCTTTGGGGTCTAGTTTCGATTTTGTAGTTCGACACAGACACTAAACTACTGGAGAATATCATTATAGGTTATAATATTAATTTGAGCAAGGTAAATGTTGTCATTGACAACAAAAACATCATTTTTTCCTTCATAGCCTCTGATGTTGCTAGATTGACAGCATTGTGCCACGCTGGTTGTGAGCCAATCACATCAAAATATGCATTAATTGATGAAGATAAACTCTATCTGGAGACCAATTTTAATGTGCAATCAAAATATTTTCATGGTATAACTACTTTTTTTAATTTAATTGAATTTAAATTCTAGTCACTAGTGTCTACAATTACTAATTTTTTTTTTGTGCAGTTACGACCACAAATTCCAGAAGGGGTTTGACTGTACCAACTATTGAAAACAAATTTCTTTGGGCATGTTGCAAATTCTTTCTTGCAAGACTCATTCTACAAGGAAGACAAATAGAAATTCTGATGTGGGCCTTAGCTTATTTTGTTTGTTGTGTTGCACACCAATAATTCAACTAGTCCAGCTATGTCTCACATTGGATCAAATTAGAAATCTAGAATGTGATAATCCATGCTTCACCCTCACCGACAGTTAGCATATACAACTATATTCTTTCTTTTTTTTATGAATCGTTTTATCATTTACATAACACTAAGTACCGATATCTTAGCACTCAACCCTAGCCAATGTAGCCATGATAGAATAGCAGGTTTAGGTAATTTTTAGTTAATATTGAAGTAAAATTTTTTATTTTTTATATGTTTATCTTTTTTATAATTTTGAAATTTTATACAAAGCACAAAAAATGGCATCATCTTCCACTTCAAATAGAGATGCTACTTTCAGAGGTTATAATCCAGATGAATTAGGAGACTCCAAAACACCTGCAAAGCAAACAACACCATCGCTAAAGAGAAGATCAACAAGGAAACGTATAATATCTAGTTCCCCTTATCCTTGACAATATCCACCTATGGTTTCATGTCCACTGCCAACAGGCATAGTTGCACAAGAGGTTTCATCTTCGGGGAGTAAGTTTTAATGACTACCGAAACAAAAAATTTACTATTTTTTATTAAAAAATTTCAAATGTACAGCATGCCCACATTCCATTTGCATATGTAGCTATGCAAGATGTCTCTTATTCTTTCGATAAGTATTATAACAAATTTTGTAACTATTTTTCATAATCTACCTTCACAAATTTTATAACTAATTTTTATTTTTATGTTTTAAGTTCCTATACAACAATTTCATCAACAAAATCAACAATTGATGTCACCCCCTCCTCCACCACGCCAACCTCAAATGCGAGGTCAATGCTTCCCAATTGGAAAACACATTCTTCCATCTAGGCCACAAAGAGAAGCAACACATCAATTTTTAGAGAAAGAAGCATCAAAGACATTTTTAGGATTTAAATGTATTTCTCTTGTTAATTTTAATTTTAAGGATGTACCAAAAGCTTCTGGTGTTGGGTTGGATGAAGTTCCACTTGATCAAGATTTCTTTTTGCAAGGTAACACACCCACTACTTTCCAAGTATCAGAATTGCTTCAAGATAAAGGAAATGAAGGAGTAGAATGTTCAAGCAAATCTCCTCCTAAGGAAATAGACACCCATCAGACTCATCCTCGACCAAAGGATAAAAGATTAAATATTTCAAAAAAATATTTAGTTTTTGATAACATTGAATCTATCATTAAGGATTTACTACTTCTAGATATAAAAAAAATTAAAAAATAAGGGTATCGGGCCAAAGTGTTGATAAAGGAAATTAATGCTCGATACAATAATTTTTCAAAATGAGAAAACAAATTTTCTATTGTTGAAAATGAACCTGAAAATATGGAGGCTCTACTATAACAAGTAAAATCTGGCATTGTGAAGGTTAATACATCTTAAACGGATGAAATTATAAAGTTATGTTGAACATATTGGAGAACATAAATGGTGAGGCCCAAGCTTATTATAATGAATGGGCTAGTGATAAGAAAAAAAAATAGTTATTGTAGCTACAAAGAATGTTGTTGAGGTTTGACTTAGTCACTTATGTGTTAAAAAAAATTGTATTCTATTTTTTCAAATGTACTTATCTGTTGACTAATTATTTTTTCTTTTTGTAGGTAAAGTATGATAATCTCATGAAGCGGGTTCAAAAATTGCAAGACTATCTCAGGATGGTAAAGGAGTTCTTAAATGCTTCAAAGGCAATAAAAAAAAGAGCTTAGGAAGTAGTTTGTCAAAACAATATTTTGTGGAAAATAATTATCCAAAACAGATTGGATCCTGATGTTCTACTAAAGCAGAAGGGTAAAAAAATTTCATGGACCAATATCTAAAGATGTTGGGAAAGAGGAAAACACCCTGCTCGATGGATTGGAAAATATTGAGAAGATCCTTGTCAATTCTGGAGCAATTGAGAGTACTATTACCCAGCCCAAGGGAGGAGCCATTGGAATGTAGAATGTGGAAGTCATGGAAGTAGTGGAAGAGGAAAAATGATTTGAACAAGGAAAATATGAGGGAGGAGCCATTGCTATGCAGAATGTGGAAGTTATTAAAAAGGAAAAAGGAGTGGTGGAACAGGGAAAATATTCTGAAGCATGAAACTATTTTATGACATTTCATATGTTTTCATTTGAAAACAAGATACTTGCTTTTATTATTTTACTATTACACTATTTACATTTATAATTATGTGTTATTTTCATCTCTTGAGTATTGTGGTGTTTCAAATATGCTTGAGTTTACAAAGAATATATGTATGCATAGGTTTAGATTTTTATTTTATTCAAAGTTATTCATTTTGTGATATAAAATGAGTATTGTCTTGTGTATTCTGCTATTTTGTTTATATATTTCAATTTTCAAATGAGTTTACGAATGATATATCTATTTATGGGTTTAAATTTTTAGTTTATTCATAGTCATTCTTGTTGTTATATAGAAAAATATTGTCTTTTCTATTATGCTATATTGTTTTTATATTTCAAAGTGATTTTACGATGGAGTTCCATGTATTATGCTATGTTGTTTTTATATTTCAATTTTCAAATGAGTTTACAAATAATATATCTATGCATGGGTTTATATTTCAGTTTATTCATAGTCATTTTTATTGTAGCATAAAAATGAGTATTGTCATTTCTATTATGTTATATTATTTTTATATTTCAAAGTGAGTTTGCAATGGAGATATCTATGAATGGGTTTAAATTTTCAATTTCCATGTATTATGCTATGTTGTTTTTATATTTTAATTTTCAAGTGAGTTTACGAAGGATATATCTATGCATGGGTTTAAATTTTCAGTGCATTCATAGTCATTCTAGTTGTATAAAAATGAGTATGGTCATTTGTATTATGCTATATTGTTTTTATATTTCAAAGTGAGTTTACGATGGATATATCTATGAATGGGTTTAAATTTTCATTTTCCATATCTAGATTAATATACTACATGCATTTTTCCTTTTGGAGTCAAATCATACATACTAATGATACTAAGACATTTTTACTATTTATGTATACATGCATGGTACACTCAATGACAAAGCATAAATCATAAAATTTTGTCAACATAGAATTTTTAATAACACTTTTAGAGTCATACCATATATACTAATGATACATATAGACATACATTTAAATTCAAAGTAAAATTCACTATATTTTGTCAACATAGACAATTAATTCAATAACATAGCATCATTACGTATGCATAGTTTTCAAATTTTTAGCTTACTCAAAGCTATAGCATAAATTATAAATTTTGAAAACATAGACAGTCCATAACATTAAAAATCAAATATTCTTAATCATTGAAAATAGAAAAATTATATGATTTTTTTCAAATCACTAGAATTTTACAACTAATCAAATTCGGAAAATCATTGATAATATCAATATTTTCAAATCATTGAAATTTACAAATGATATCAAATATGGAAAATCATTGATAATATGAATTTATTCAAATCACTAAAATTTTACAAATGATTTCAAATTCGTAAAATCATTGATTATATGAATTTGTCATATAATCATTACAATTTTTACATTTTTGGAAGTTGATACAAAGCTTTATCGACTTCTCCAAAAGAACTAAGAATAATTTGTGAATTGTATGTTTCCATAATCTCATCATCACTCCAAGCTTAATCATTTTCATCATTATCAACAGTATTACTGATACCTCTCCTTTCTACTAGGGACTTCCAATATGTCAATGCTCTGTCATAGGGAAACTTACCCACTTCCTATGATGACACATACATTCTCAAATAATTTTCCAAATTTTTTCAAACTGGTTATGAATTTTTTATTTAAAAAAAGATAAAGCACTAAAAACCCCTTCATCTTTAACAGATCCTAAAATCATTTTCTGACATAATTCACATAAAATAAAGTATTCACTCATAGTTTCTTGTAAGACACTACTTCGATACAATTTTTTCCAAAAATGCATGATTGAACCAGTCACATGTGGATTTTTGAAATGTGTAATTTTATTATCCATTGTTATTCCAAAATTGGTTTATTTTTATCTCAAAAGATCTTTGTTCAGAATACCATTGATTTTAATGTCATTTATTTCTACACTTTTAGAGAAATATGTCATAAGAGTATCCATATATTTTACAAACAAATCACTTCTACTACTATGGTGACCACAATGATTCCATAAGATGGGATTAACAACAGACATGGCCTCAAGTGTCTCATCTCTCTTAAAATGATCTCTTATTTCACTTGTTAATGTATTTGCAATTCTTTTCAATTTATTCATAGTACTATCCAATTCCTCATTGAATCTAGAATGTGTTACGAGCACTTGTTCAACATCATCTATTAGTGTATCTAATCACTTTTCATAATGATATACAGGAATCATATTTCCATGGATAGCAATACAAATATTATCATTAATGTTAAACTTTAAAAAGCAATTCAGATCATTGACATCAACTAACGTATTCCAACTATCAAACTTGTGATCTTCAAAATGTTTTTAAATAAATAAATTCTTTCAATAATCATACATATTTTTTTTCTCATCCTAATGAAATTGACAATATAAATTACCCTTTCCTATGCAAGTTTAATCAAAGAATCCATTTCTTGTAACAATGGAAGAATACCACATAATATGAGAAAAATTTCTAAGTTAGTCATACAAAAAAGCAGATCTTTTGCCTTGTCAACATCCCTACGATGTGCATACATAAACCCAACCAAGGATTGATATTCTAAAAATGCCCTTTTTTAAGGAAGAAACAATGAAATCCACCTGGTGTCCACATTTTTTAATATTTTTTTGCCTTCAATTACACCTAGAGAAAACTATTGAAACTTTGCAAATCTTTTTGGACTACATGAAAAGTATGAGTGTATTTCACGGATGAGTTCTTCCACTCTAGCTACATTATCAAAATTGCTCATAATTTTTTATGCAAGATTCATTCAATGAGCCATGCAATGAATAGGAATCACATATGGTATAATTGATGTTTGAAGCCTAACACAAAGACCATTCCTTTGTCCTTGCATTGTAGCTACACCATCATCTCCAACACAAATTAACTTTGTGTCAATTTCCTTTTCATCCTTTCTGGAAATATCCTTTAAATTGGTTACAACAAAATTATAAATATTTTCCGCATTACCATTTTCAATCATCTTATGTAGTGATAGTAAATGAGGCTGTCTCAAATGATTTTTGAATGTGTAAACATGTATACAAATTCAATATGTGTTGTCAACGACTATTACCTCATCAATGTAAAGTCAAATAAATTTGGCTTGTTTCACATTCTCTCTCAAGTCTTCTTTCTCAACCAGTGATAGATATTTTACCATTTCCCAACCACTTCAATCTAACCAATGTGAACTGGTAAGGTTTTTTACATTGGTTAGTTGAAGTATTTGCTTAAATTAGCAAAATCAGATATGGATCGACATTTTTTTAGAATATTGTATACAACAGCAAACTACAATTTCTTTGAGGCTAATATAGTCTTATTAATTTTTTGAAATTGTGTCTCAATTGTTCTACCCTTCTCAATGAGAGTTTTTTGTTGTTTCATTACTTTTTTGTATTCAAGTGCATATCTCACATGCACACATTCTAATGCATCCTTCCACCTATAAAATTTGTTAATTGTTCCATCACTTCATATTTCTTTGATGTAAAGTTTTCCATAGTGTTTTTCTATTGTGTCTTTCTTATTTTACAATAAATGATCCTTTCCCAAATTCCATATACAAATAATGCATTTACACATTTTTTTTCTCATTTCGCTCAATAAAGGGGTTTTACCATACCCATTCATTTTTAAAATCCCTTCCAATAGTCCATTTGCTTATCTTTTGATGTTTAGATTTTTGACTACAAGATTCTCCAGAGGTCTGTATTTTAATTGTACTATCATTTTCTTTTTTTATTGATGTGTCTAAATTTTAAATCTCTTGAAGTGTTTGTTGAGTGTCATTATTAGGAAAATTATCATGTGGTCCCATATCGTCTACTAAAATATCTTCAAGTGAATGCACATCAAGGTCAATAATTTTTACTTCATTTAATGTTGAAGAACACAAGCTTATACTGAGAGGGGGGTGAACAATATAAGACCACTTTTTACTTTCTTTCCAAACCAATATCAATTAATGTCCTTAATTGCAATAACCAAATATAATAGTGTGCATTAATAACTCATATAGCAATAGTAAGCAAGAGCACAAGTCACCACACACAATTGAGACACAAGATTTAACATGGTTTCCCCAATGTGGGGTACTCCACCAGATAATATCCTTATAATATTTCACACAGAAATAAGTATCCTTATCCAATACAATTATTTCTTTGATTTTCTCAAAGCTAGGCAATAACAAGTTCACATATAACTTGTCCAAATCTGAATAACAAGCTCTTGTCCAAAATTGAATAACAAGTTCACACAAAACTTGTCCAAATATGAATAACAAGCTCACACAGAACTTGTCCAAAACTGCTCCAACAAGCTCACCAAGAACTTGTCCAAATCTTCTCTAGCAAGCTCACCAAGAACTTGCCCAAAACTGCTCTAGCAATCTCACCAAGAACTTGCTCAAATATGCTCTAGCAAGCTCACCAAGAACTTGCCTAAATCTGCTCTAGCAAGCTCACCAAGAACTTGCTCAAATCTACTCCAACAAGCTATCCCAAAATTGTCCACAAATTTGTCCGCAAAGTTATCCCAAAACTATCCACAAAGTTATCCCAATTGTCCATAAAGCTATCCCAAAACTGTTCTCAAAGGTCTTCTCAAAATCTCAATCAATAATGCACATGTAGCACTCAAATCTCATCTACAAATCTATCAAGGCAAATCTTCAAAGATTAACTCAAAAATGAATTGCAATGTACTCTTCAATGGATGATAACAATGATACACAATGATCTCAACTCAACTCAACTCAACTCAGATCAACTCATAGAAGCATAAAGAGAATTGTTAGAGACTCAATATGTTCTAATCTCAATATCAACTCAACTCAACTCAAATCAATCTCAACTCAACTCAACTCAAATCAATCTCAACTCAACTCAAGTCAACTCATAGAAGCATAAAGATAATTGTTAGAGACTCAATATGTTCTAATATCAATCTCAACTCAAATCTGAATTATGGAATAGTTTGTTACATGGAACTTGACAAATCACCTCACACAATCACTTGACTAGGCTTAATCAACTCAACTCAACCAATCACCACAAGGGACTACTCTTTCTCACAAAAACCCTAGTCCAAGCATGTATCAACCAATTCAAATATTTCCAACAATGCTCAACCATAAATCTCATATAACAATGATATTCATGTTCTTTTCAAGTCTTTCCACAACCAATGGGGTTCAACAACTATGCTTATAAAACAAGGTTTAAACACAACCCTCAAACCAGAAAACCTTGAAGCATTCAACCAACCACTTTCGAAAAGGAAATCACAATCAATCCTTTTTACTCCAATGATATTTCAGAAATCAACCACCATAAACAATCAATAGGAGAATGTGCCCATACCTTTTTTATGCCAAGAAGTTGTCCACAAAATCTGCCACACTAAACACAACTTTCATTTCCAATCTCAATAAGGGTTAGTGGACTTCAAATAATAATCATAAGATAAGCATAACCCAACTTACATCTTTTTACTCCAACTTAATAAACACATCCACAAAAGTCATTTTTAATAAAAACCCTTATCAAAATAATAATCAATAAGGCTCTCCAAAATATTTTATAAAAACTCCTTATTTCTCCTAAATATTAATTTTCAATTTCATGAATATCAAATTTAAATCAACAACTCATCTCCTCTAAAATAATAATCACAGCCCTTATAAAAATAAATTTTAATTGAAACTTCAATTTAACCACCTTATAACTCCTATCCTAGGGCATCAACCAAATTGAATTAGAGCAAAACGTAATTACCTCCTCAAGGGGATTTGAACCCCCAACTTGCACACACCGTGAGTGCCTTAGCCATGGCTAAGGTTGCCACACAAGCTAGCCACTCATTCAAAAGGAAAAAGGTACGACGTGCCTTAAGTCCTTCCTCTCTTCCATGCAAACCAAAAGTACTTCGAGCGCTTTCCTTATGATATCTTCAAATGTAGTCAAGGAGATTCGAACCTTGACGTAAAGTGCTACCACACACCTTAATAAAAATCCAATTGCCAATGAGCCACTCTGCCCACAATTTCTTGGGCATTCGACCAACCTTGGATTTATTTGTTGTCTCCCTTTTCAAAACGATTTTCGCATGAGCTCTCTTCAGATGCTAGCCAACGATTAACACGAGAAAGGATGAATTTCAAATGAACCTTAGGATCCCCATTTATATATTATTCTCCTCATTTTCGATAACGTCGGTACATTATTAATTTTCCCTCTTTCTTTAGACGTCGGTGCTAACTTTAATTTTAATTTTAATTTTAAAATTTTAATTTTAAAATTTTAATTTTAAATAATTAATAATTAAACTAAATGTTTAAAATTAAATATCTCCATCATCGGGGCACCTTTTTCGATGAAACGAAATGCCAACCTGGGTTTTAAGAAAAATCCATTTCAAATCTGTCATCCATGATTTTAAATAAAACCTTTTATTTTGCCTGCCTTGGTTTTCACAAAAACCTTGAATTTATCCATGCTTTCCAAAATATCATCTACCCACCAAAACTCAATGTGATCCATATGACATCAATGATTCATGTGACATCAATGACAACATAAAATAACTCAAATTGCCAACAAATTTTTGGTGTTCTCTATCATTTTTTGATGTAAAAAATGTATTATTTTAAAGAATTAACATAATACAATTTTACAAAGCATTCAAAAAGAGGTAGATAAGTAGACAACCATTTATCTATTAATAAAGAAAGACTTTATATTTAAGAATAACAGAGAGATATTAAAATTTTTATGGTAAAATATGTTTATACCTACATATTGTGTAGAATTTGTAGATATTGATGCCTCACCGCATTTTGATATTTGTATAAAATATTTTAGAATTATATTTTTACAAGAATATTGGCCTCTCTTCTTTCCATATTCAGTAGGTGACATTGTATCTATAAAGAAAAAATCTTTAGATGTTAGGAAATGTATATGAAATTGAAGGAAAATAGCATACATCCCTCAAGACGAACCTACACTGCCTTGTAGAATGATATTTGAAAGACAAGAAGCAGTCTTTAACAAGAAAAATGCTCCTAACATACAACATGACATGGATACTTATCGATCACAGTTGCAGATAGTGCTTCTACACTGCCTATGAAACATACTCTAAGAGACAAGAAGTAGTCTCTGACAAGAAAAATGCTCCTGACACACAACTAGATGACATTGATAGTTTACTACTATAGTTGCATATAGTTCACCTACATTTCCTATGAAACTAAAGAAAAAGAGCTTTGGATAAAAGAACAATGGAAGAAGAATACTCTACCTATTTTCATAGTCATGAATCTTCTATAACCGATAGCCCTATGCTGATCGACACACTTCTACAACAAATCAACTTAGAAACACAAACACACCTCTACAATCGATCAAATTTTTTTTTAGTCTCTCCTCTACAACCAATCGGCTTATGTTGATAGTTTCTCCTCTACAATCAATCATCTTAGGCTAATAAATACATCTCTACAATCGATCGATTTGTGTTGATAGATATTACTCTACATACGATTGGCTTATACCGATAGACACGTCTCTGCAACAGATCAGATTATATTGATAAACACATCTCTACAATCGATCGGCTTATACCGATCAACACTTCTTTGCAACTAATCAACTTATACCGATATACACATATTTGTAATCGATCAGCTTATACCAATCGACACTTCTCTACAACTAATCATCTTATACCAATCAACACGTCTTTGTAATTAATTGACTTATACCGACTAACACTTCTTTGCAACCGATAAACTAATACTGACAGACTCTCCTCTGCAACCAATCCTTTAAAGCTAACATATACATCTCTACAACTGATTATCTTATACCGACAAACACTTTTATACAACCGATCAACTTATGCTGATAGTCTCTGCAACCCATCATCTTATGTCGATCAACCCTTCTTTACAACCGATAGGCATATGCGGATCGACACTCCTCTATAATCGATTAGCTTATACCGATCATATTACGTCGATCAAAACTTCTTTGCAATCGATAGTCATATGCTGATTGACACTCCTCTACAAATGATCAGCTTATGCCAATCGTCTTACATTGATCGACACTTCTCTATTGGAAATATGAGCAGGATTTGTTGTCATTGATCTTAAGAGTCAGTTTTAATGAGCAAGACAAAAGGAACGATGTCAAGAGTTAGTCGTGTAAGAAAAATATTGCTTCTAAACCTAAGTAAAATAATATTAAAATATCCCTAATGATAATATTCAAGGTGGTCATATGAGGTCTAAAGAGCAACATGAAAGCCCAAGAAAAATAATATTATAATATTTTATTCTAATATTAAAGGTCTAAGGTTTTTTTTTTTGAAAATTTTGAAAAAACTTATATTAAAAAAAAGATCAATTACAATAAGGGAAGAGACTCTTCCTAGCCGAATTTAGAGAGAACACAAGCTTACAATAGTAGAAGAAGATTTGCAATGGAGCCAAATCTCCTAAACCATAAACTAGCTAGCAGGGGGTCGGCATGGACAGTTGATGCAGCTTGTCATGAAATCATGACACTATTCTTCTCCTTAGGCTGCAAACATGCACCATGTCATGATATCGCGACACCTTTCCCGTTTGGCCATGAAAAAGCAACATGTCGTGATATCACGACATTTTCCTCCTTTGGCCACAAAAATTCAACAAGTGACTTTTCTCCTTTGGGCACGAAAGTGCAACATGTCGTGATATCATGACACTTTTTCTCTCTCAGCCGTGATGAAGCAACATGTCACGATATCATGACACCTTTTCTCCCTTGGCCATGAAAAAGCAACATGTGATGATATCGCGACACCATTTCTCCTTTGGTCGTGAAAATGCAACATGTCGTGAAAGCGCAACACCTTTTCTGCTTTGGCCATGAAAAAGCAACATGTCGCGATGTCGTGACACTTTTTCTCTCTTGGCTGCAAAAATGCAACATGTCGTGATATTGTGACACCTTTTCTCCTTTGGCAGTGAAAATGCAACATGTCACGATATCGCGATACCTTATCACCCCTGGCCGCAAAAAAGCAACATGTCGTGATATCGCGACACCTTTTCTCCCTTAGCCACGAAAAAGCAACATGTCACAAAATCACGACACCTTTCCTCCCTAGGCCATGACGAAGCAACATGTCATGATATCGTGACACCTTTCCTCCCTTGGCCGCACCCAAGTGACATGTCACGATATCATGACAACTTTTCGCCCATGACCGCGACGACGTAACATGTCGCGATATCACGACAACTTTCCTCCAACGATCGCGACGGTGCAACATGTCATGATATCATGACAACTTTCCTCCAGCAACCATGACGATGCAACATGTCATGATATCATGACAACTTTCCTCCAGTGATCGCGACGGTGCAACATGTCACGATATCGCGATAACTTTCCTCCAGCGATCGTGATGGTGCAACATGTCGCGATATCACGACAACTTTCCTCCAGCGACCACAATGGTGCAACATGTCATGATATCGTGACAACTTTCCTCCAGCGACTGTGATGATGCAACATGTGATATCATGACAACTTCCCACCAATGACCGCAATGGCACAACATGTCGCGATATCGTGACAACTTTCCTCCAGTGACCACGACGATGCAACATGTCACGATATCGCAACAACTTTCCTCCAGCAACCACGATGGTGCAACATCTCGAGATATCGTGACAACTTTCCTCCCTTTGATTTTTCTTTGGTCATTGGCTCAAGGACCTTTTCAAACCCTGTCTAATCACCTCATCCTCAATATCCATGTCACTATGCAACTGAACTCCAACCTCCTTTTTTGCACCCATCTTAGCCATAAAGTCAGCCACTTTGTTCAAATATCTACTTGCATAAACTGGGATCACGTCCTCCAATTCCTTCCATAATTCTTTAATTTGGGTAACAAGAGTGCTCAACCTCCAAGATTTTAGATCAAATTTCCTCATGAAGTCTAGAGCTCCAACCATTATTTGTGAGTCTGATTCAAGAATAATCCTACGGTGGCCATGTTTCACTGCCCAAACAAAATCAGACCGGATGGCAATGGCTTTGGCTTCATTGTTAGTGGATCTTCCCAGGCCTTGCAATTCCCAATAGAGCACAGTCCCAGCATGGTTCCGACACACCACTCCAATTCTGGCTCTACTCGGATTGCCTTTTGCAGCTCCATCAGTATTGATTTTAATCCAACCTTCAGGGGGAGGTTTCCAACAATTTATGTCTTGTCCCTCTTGCTATTCAGGGCATTCTTCCAAAGCTCCAATGCCAATTTGAGCTTCCTCAGCATGAACAGCCACATTTTTGGTAACCTTGCTCCAAATGGTCTGCCAAACCCCGTCTAGAGTAGTAAAAGTTTCTCTAAAAATTTTGGCATTTCTTTCCAGCCATACTTGCCACTAGATAAAGCTTAAACTGAGCTCTCAGCCAAGATGAAGAGCTTTATATTTGAATCTACCTTTCTACCATTTTGCCTAGATATTCATCTGATTCAGGTCACCACTTAAATTTTAAAGTAAGCAAACCAACGTAGCCAAATCTATCGGGTAAAAGGGCAACCAAATAGCAAATGGTCAACAGTTTCCTCGCTTTTGTAGCATAGAACACATTGAGAAGGGCCGATGATACCTTTTGATCTGAGATTATCAAAAGTGAGGATTCCATTATGCATGCACTGCCAGGAGAAAAAGTTAACTTTCGTCCAGTCTTTAGAGTTCCAGATTTTCCTCCAGTCCTCAACATGAAAAGTATGAAGGGGGGCTCTGGGAGAATTTTGTCATATCTGTCCTTTACTGTATAGATGCCAAGACTCCCAAATCCCTAGGCTAATTCATCGTCCATGTCTCCCCCTGTAAGAAATATTTATGTTAGAATTTTAGTCATGATAGGCGACAAATCCGGAGGGATTGAAATGGGCCACTCATCCAACTTCTTGAATTGCTTAAACTTGCACTCCCCTAGCTGAGTAGTTATGAAATAAATTTCAATACGGATCCATCCCTTGGATTCAATGGCTGCTTTTATTGGTAGCAATTTTGGAAATTCAACAATGATGGGTGGGAACTGATCCCAAGAATCTGTCCAAAAATGAGCCTTCTCCCCTCTTCCCACTTTCCAAAATAAGCGGTCTTTAACAACCTGAGACCCTAACTTGAGAGCCTGCCAAACTAGGGACCCAGTACCATCCAAGGGGATGCGAGCTACATCGATTGGGTTGGCCTATCCCAGGTATTTGCTAGTTGGGATTCTACTAAAAAGGGAGGTGGGTTGGGAGATCCATCTCCAGTACAGCTTTCCAGCCAAAGCTTTATTATTTAGCTTAGATTTTCTCAAACCCAAACCTCCTTTAACCTTGGGCTGGGTAACTTTGTCCTAGCCCACTAAGGCCCACTTTCTCTCTCCCTTTTCTCCTTCCCATAAAAACTTTCTAGCCATCATGTCCAACTCTTTCCATATTGTAAACGGGGTAGCCAGGATAGAGAATTTGTAAATTGGCATGGCTTGAATGACTGACTGTAAAAACGTTAATTTTCCACCATAACTTAACCACTTGTGAGACCAGTGATTAAATATGTCCTTGATACACTCTAGCAGATTCTTCCATGTGTCTAATTTCAGCTTCTTAAAGTGCAAGGGGACCCCCAAGTAAAACCACTGGGAGAGAAGTCCTTGTGAATCCCAAGATTTCTAAAATTTTGTTCTGAAGCCTTTGCTCCAGATTACAAAAAAACCTCTTTGGATTTCTTGTCATTAATGACCTATTGAGTAGCCCTGAGATAGACATTAAGAGTATCCCTAATCATTCTTGCTTCCCTAAAGCTGGCCACTCCCACCAAACCAGTGTCATCCATAAACTACAGGTGCGTTAAATCTTCGTCACCCACCCTGATACCCAATAATCGACCTTGTTGTCTTCTCCTCAAGAAAAGTTTGCCAAGACCTTTAGCCAAAATGAGGAAAATATAATGAGAACAAGGATCCCCCTAGTGTAGTCCTCGAGAAGCTCCAAATGGTTGTGAAGGAAGGCCCTTGATTAGCACAGAGTAAGTCGGGGAAGAGACACAGCTCATGACCCACTCTATCCAGTCCTGAGAGAAACCAAAGGCTGCCATCATTTTAGCCAGGAAACTCCATTCAACCCTATCATAAGCCTTTGACATGTCCATTTTTATGAACATCCCTTTATTACCAGAAGTGTGCATTGAATGGATTGCTTCCTAGACCACAACCACCCCATCCAAAATATGTTGTCCCTCAACAAAACCCCCTTGCTCAGAGGAGACAATGTTGTGAAGAAAAGGTTTTAGGTGCTCAGCCATTACCTTTGTGATTATTTTTTACAACACATTACATAAGGCAATAGGCCTATAATCTAAAATATGAACCCCCTCCTCCCATTTTGGAATTAAGGTAATGAAAGTGTGGTTTATAGATTTAAGCATTCTCTTATTTTCTCTGGACTCTTCTACAACAGCCCTTACATCTTCCTCTAAGTAGTCCTAGAAAGCCTAAAAAAACTCAATTGAGAAGTCGTATGGACCTGGAGTTTTACCAGTACTCATTCCAAAGACCACAGTTTTCAATTCATCTCTATCAATGGGTTTGAGGAGGGCCTGATTTTCATCCTCAAAAATAACAGTAGGTATGATAGAAATAACTTCATTTTGCGCCTCTACATCTTGTACCACACTTTCCTTAAAAAGCTTAGAAAAATACTCCATAGCATAGGAATGCATACCTGGAAGTGTATCAAAGG
Source organism: Wollemia nobilis (assembly GCA_028583015.1). Classification (NCBI taxonomy): domain Eukaryota; kingdom Viridiplantae; phylum Streptophyta; class Pinopsida; order Araucariales; family Araucariaceae; genus Wollemia; species Wollemia nobilis. Next base: position 1,264,404 of record JAQPPZ010016974.1, on the reverse strand, counting down.
AATGACCATTCTCATCTTGAAGGGCCTCCATCTTATTCATCTGTCTTCGAGCACAAGCAGTCTAATGAAAGAATTTTGTAATTTTGTCCCCTTCTAATAACCAGGTGGTTCTTGCTCTCTGCTTCCAATAGGTCTCCTTCTGGTTGTCAATGTCCTCAATCGTTGTATGCAAGGCATCATCCTCAGCTTTGAGCTGGTCTGTAATAACTCCTCTAAAATATTTTTGGACCTCATCCCATCTGGCCACCAATGGAGCGCTTTGGGCCTGGAAGTCAGTTTTATTAGCATGCCTCCAATACTTCAACTGAGCTTTGACATATTGTAGTTGTTTGTGGATTATGAACATTGCTCTCCCATAAGCTGGGCGGCCTTCTTCCCACCACTGTGGAATTTTCTCTTGAAGTTATTCTTTTTGAAGCCAAAAATTCTCAAATCTAAAAGGTTTGTGATGCTGCCCCATCCTAGCCCCGCCTTCCAACAGAATGGGACAGTGATCTAAAACTGGGCCTTCTAAAATCTAAAATTTTATATTCCATTTTACAAACGTCTCCTCTGAAACCAGAAAGCGATCTAGCTTAACCTTCCTGCTATGTGGCTCCCGCCTTTTATTAGTCCAAGTGTAGTTAATGCCAGGACATTTAATGTCCACTAAGTGCAAAGCCTGGACTTGGGAAATCATGAAACGGTCCCCTGGGTCCAAAAATGGTGTTCCCCCTTCCTGGTCTCTAGAAGATAATTTAGCATTAAAGTCCCCTGCTATAATCCAATCTAGATCTTCCCTTGAGGTTCGCATGTTATGCACAGCCTTCCACTACCGCCTCTGACCATCTAGGTTTTGAGACCCATAAAAGTTTGTGATTAGAACGTGTTCCGCAGTGACATTATTCCTAAAAAGAGAAGTGAGAACCCCCTCCAGGAAAGATGTTCTATTGCATACCATTCAAGAGAGTTCCACGGAGTAACAATCCCCCCCGAGGCACCTTGGGCAGCCACATCCATATGACCAGCACCCCTCCAAATTCTGTTGACTGTTTTGGACATAAGATCTAATGACATCTTAGTCTCCTGTAAAAGCAAAAAATTAGTATTACGATTCTCTAAAATTCTTCGAACAGTAGATTGATGGGTTCTGTTGTTTAAACCCCTCACATTCCATGATTGTATAATCATTGGTTACCCTGGGAGCAATAAGATTCTATTGTCCTCACCGATCCTCCCGTGATCAATTTGTCTCCTTGGGCTGCTAGCAACTCCTTATTGGATCTTCTACCTACTCCCTGAGAATTGTTGTTTTTTGATCTTTTTTCTACCTAGGTTATCCCCAGAGTTGGCCTTTCCCTGTTCTTCTCTGGTATTCCCATGCTGACGTCCTGAGATACTGTCTGGTCCTGGTTATGCACTACTGAAGCCCCTAAACACACTGGCTGTGATCCCTCGCAGAGGTCAACTACCTATTGTATGATGGGAGGAGAAGAGAGAGGGAGTTGCCCGAGAATATTAGAATTTTCCTTAATACCCTCCATGCCCTCCATAAATTGTTCCTCTTCGTCAACCAGTGACTTAAATATCTCATACCTATTGATAGATCTGAGATGGGATTGCTCCTTTCCCTCTTTTTTCTTTGTTCGTATTTTTATTTTAGGCTATACAAAACCCTCTCTTTGAGCTTTCTGGCCCTGAACGGTGCTATTAGAATCTTTATTAAGTGATGTCTTATCCTCTTTAGGAAGGGTTGGCATTCCTAAAGGGGCCTCCATTTTAGCATTCATATTATTAGGGCAAAAACAGGCCAAATGTCCATGTTTGTGACAAACCCTACATCTAAAGGGTAGGGCCTCATAGTCTAGTTGTTGAATCCAGGAGAGACCTTCCAATTCAATTTCCATCTCTGTCAACAAAGGCTGGCTGAGATCCATCTCCACACATATTCTTGCATACACCGCCATGCTCCCTTCAAGTGTGTCTCTGGAAACACCCAGATGTCGTCCAATAGAATTGCCAATCCTTGCCAACACCTGATCACTCCAGAATTCCATTGGGAGAGCATATAATCGGATCCATATTGGGACAGCAGTAGGTTCAACTCGGGGATCGAATCCCACTCTCCATGGCTGAAAAAATAGCCCTGTCGGGCCATGACTTTTCTTCTCTAACTTGAAAGCCTTATTTCTATCAGCCAAAGATGAAAAGCTGACAATAAAATATCCATTGCTAATAAACCACAATGAATACTCATCATGAGGCTCCCAGTTTTGGCGGATCCACGAGTGCAAAAAATTCATGGAAGGACGTATACCCATGAACTTGTAGATTAAATCATGGTTAGCTCTGTAAATGATTTATTCTTCAACCATACTTGGCTCGATGATAATTTTTGGCCTAGATTCGGCCTGCGGCAAACATCCATTCACACGAGGTGCTGTCGACCTATTCCCAGCAGTCGTGAAGAGCATTTTATAGGCCATTTTCTGAGCTTCGTCATTCTTTGGATGAGAATTTTCTTTAAAAAGATCTGCAAATGAGCAGCTACTCCTAGGAACAGGAGCCGGAGAAGTCCCCATTGGACCCTCCTGGGTCACCGATCTAGCCTTCAGATCCATCGAACCCCTGAAGGCACTTCTGCAAACCAGCTAATGCCCAAAATTTTTGAAGTTCCAAAAACCCTAGTTTAGAGGAAAAAATCGCCAGAGCTCATTTCATATTAAAGGTCTAGGGTTGAGACATAAATATTAAATTAATTATAATAATTTCATTATAAATTAATTTAAAATTTAATTTTATTAACTCTAAGAGTTATTAAATTAATTATAAGTTAATTATAATTTAATTATAAGTTAATTATAATTTAATTATAAGTTAGTTTATAACTTAATTTAATAAAACCCAAAGGATAGGGTTATAAGGGGCATAAAATATTAAATAATTCGAATTAAAATGGTCGTCGACATTTTGAACACATGACATAATGCATATAAGAAGGGGCAAGTTTCATTCATTTTATTATCCATGCGATCAATTGAAATCCAAAGTAATTTGTGCGCAAAGAGGAGAGAAGTATTCACATGTGTTTTGAAAGGTTTAAGGAAAAAAAGCAAAGGAAAATAGTGGGGAGCCCACTTCATTTTGCAAGGTGCTTGGTAGCACGGTTGGCAGCCAGTGGTTGTGCTAGGACGTTGTAGGCGCAAGGTCAAGGGTTCGAGTCACACAGTATTTTTTTTACGAGCGGATAAGTTTTTTATTGATTGCACCATCAGGGAAGGTTCAAAGGGAAGGCATGTACCTTTACCTTTGCATTGAGGCACATAGCCCACTTGGTGGGTGCACACTATGCAAAGGCACTTGGACAAAGGGGTTCACGTGTTTGAAACCCACTGAGGCCTTTTTGGTGTTGGACAAGGTATGCACTCACATTTGCTAAGGTTTGATTGTTGCATCCGAAATTGCAAAAGTGGAAATTAATTTTTTTATTTCTTAAAGGTTGGTTAGTTGGAAATTTCATGTTTAAAAGGGATTAAAGAGTTATACAAGGGATATAAAATGGTATGCAAAGTTTTATTTTTTGGTTTGATTTTTGAGGTGTTAAATTTAATAAAATGAGAAATATGGTGTGCCAAGGGTGTTAGATATTTTGTTAAAATAAAGTTATATTATAAATATTGTATTTGTAATGAGAGATAAGGTATAATTGATTTTTGATATTTTGACTTTGTGAAATATTTTTTGAAAATAAATATTAAGGATAATTTTTTGTTATCTAGCCCTTGAGATTGGTAAAGAGAGTAATTGTGATAGAGACAGGTTTTGAGATCAAAATTCATCAAACAAAATGTATGGGCATATCTTCCTTGTGAGTGAAATACTATTGGATTTTGTGAATTCTAAGTTGGAGTGAAAAGGATTGTTTGATAAGCATTGTTGAGTTTGGTTTTCTAGAATGAAAGTTGATACTAGAAACCTTGTTTGATAAGCATTGTTGGGAATATTGAAGTAAGCTTTCATATGCTTGAACTAGGGTTTGATCATGAGTATAATTGTTATGTGAAATTTTTTTGATAAGCATTATGACTAAGCTTTCATTGAGTGATTGGTTGAGTGAAGTAAGCTTTTGTGGAAGCTTACAATACAGATTTAAGATAAGTCTTAGTGAAGGCTTGTTGAGCAGATTGGACAAGTTCTTGAGAGGACTTGTGGACATATTTGAGACAAGTCTTTGAGAAGACTTGAGAGCAATATTAATTGATTTATTTGTTAAAATATTGGGTTAAGGTTTGGGGTAGATCTAGCAGAGGTGATTTATTATTAAGTCAAGCTTTGTGTCAAGGCTTGAGGATAGATTTGAGGATAGAGTTTGGTGTAAATCTAAGGACAAAAAATTTGGTGTAGATTTGAGGATAGATATTTAAGGATAGAGATTGAGAAGATTTGTGCTAGACTGAAGGACTATGTTTAGTGTAGATCAAAGATAGAGATTAAGCAGATTTGTGCTAGACCGAAGGACTATGTTTAGTGCAGATTTGAGATAGAGCTAAGAGCAAGCTTTGGAGGTGACAGAGTATAGAGTATGATAGTCTCCAATGGATAGAGGTCCATTAGCCAGGGCTAGGGTTATACATATGGTGAATATTCATAAATTAGGTGAATATTAGGATTTCTAGAATTAGAAATTGGTGAATATGAGGACCCTCGATGTCGGCCCATTTACCTAAAATTTTTAGGACTAATGTTTTCTTAGGGTCAATTCACCACAATATATATTCAAACATAGGCATATTGGTACTCATTGGAAAGCTTTTTTTGTGCCTGATCTAATGGTTATTTTTTTATGAATTTATAAGGTGATTTAATAGCTCAAAATTAACCCCAAATACGACCTTATGTTTTAGGGCTTTAAATGCCCCAAATTTTGGTGTGAAGATGATTGATTTGATTTTCTTAGGATTTACCATGATTCATATTGATTTCAATGAGGATTCACAATTTTTTTACAAGTACATTTTGATTCCAACCCCTTATGAATAACCCTAGCTAGGGTAGTGAAGACAGGTCTTCTAAGTGATGGTAGGAGCCTTCAGTGGATAGATATCCATAAGCTAGTGTAGTGGAGGTAGTAGTTCTTCTAAAATATCACCAACCAGAGTAGAGGAGAAGGAGTTCTCCTATGGATAGAGATCCATGAACTTGATTAGGGTATTGGTGTCTCCTTTGGATAGAGGTCCATAAACATTGTAATAGGTAAAGGATTCCCATGAGAATTTATTTGAAAAAAGTTTATAAGGAATATTTTCTCTGTGAAGTAGCCCACAATGGGTGAACCATGTAAATCATATCTCTCATGTGTGTGATGCTTTGTGTGATGTTTATTGCTTTAATATTATTTATGTTATCATATGGATTGAAAAGAAAAAGGTTTTATCTTATACTAGTCACCCCTTTCTCATTATAAGCACATGTTCTTCAATTGGTATCAGATCAGGTTTCTCCATGAAAAGACTAACAACTTGGAGTATGTTAGGATCTCATCCTAACCCTTAATGTAATAACTTCCTTGATGTAATAATTCCTAGTGAACGTGGGTAGTACCCATGATTAATATTTTGTAATGTTCTAATTTTTAGCTTAGGTAATGCCTATGAAAAATGGCACCCTTTTGTATGTAACACATGGTAGATAGGATAGATAAGGTGGCCTTGTACATGTAATTTGAGTGGCATTGTGCATGTAATTCGTGTGGCATTATGCATGTAATTCGAGTGGCATTGTGCATGTAATTCAAAGTGGCACTATGCATGTAATTCGGGTGGCATTATGCATGTAATCTAGGTGGCATTTTGCATGTAAGCCAACCTTGGAAGGAAACTCTTTAAATACCCGAAAAGGCACCAATGTAATCATCTTTTTGAAAATTAATGAAGTGTTGAAGGAGGTTGCCCCCTCGAAGAGGCCTACAATTCTATCTATTGTGAGATTGTTCCTTTTAAGTAATTTCTATTATCATATGCATTTAATTCTAAATACTGTTATAATTTTTTTGTGAGTTTATTCCAAGAAAATGTGTGAGAGTGTGTTTATTTGAGTTGAGAGTGTGTTGTTTAGTATATTTTATAGTAGGATCTTAACAAGTGGTATTAGAGCACTTTCCAGGGCCAAGTTCTGCTACAACTGCAATGATTCTTGCCATCCAATATGCCTTTTAGGTATAAATTTTGTGTGTTTTTTCCATTCCTATTTTTTTGGTTTAAAAAAAATCTAAAAAATACAGTGCATTTTTTTTTTAGACCAAAAAATATATATATTTTTAGTTGAGTAGGTAGAAACCCTGTACCGGGGGTTTTAAAATATCATGAAGGATATATCATTATTGGCTAAGCTAGATAGCCCATAAAGCATCTAGTGAAGTGAGGGGTGATTAGGCTCCAATACCCAGGCCTCAGACAGAACTCACGCACGAACTTGAGCTCCCACGTATCTTCGGGTATATCGAGAGACCATCTAGGTTTAAAAAAAATTTAAGCCATTAGGAAGCTTTTCGGCCTTGTATTACTCATAGTCTATGGGACACAACATCCTGGATGATTACCCTCCCATATTGTCAAAGAGGCAGGTAGTGTGCTCAAGGGTATGTGTGGAATCCTCCTTGAGTAATGGCCTAAAATATTGGTCCGAGCACTATTGTTCATCACTGTCGATATAATAGAGGGCCTATGGGTGGTACATACTCCTATACCTAGAATTCCCTGGTTCTGTTAAATCTTCAACCTATAAAAAATGAAAATATAAAAAAAAAAAAACCAAACCTCCCTATTCGTAAACCTACATTTCAAATCCCCAAAAGTGAGCATATGAGAAAGGAGTCCTCTAATAAAAAAATAACAGAAGGTACATGAATTTTGGATATACCATGATTACACTTAAGCTAACAGTCTAGATAATAATAGTTAAATTTATAGTGGCAGTGACAGTTAGGTCAGTCAGGTCAGAGAGGTCAGCACAGTCAGGTCGAATTTATAGTTTTTAGGGTCAGAATAGAACTGTCATAATAGTCACCTGCAAAATATAGAGAATATTAGGGCTAGTGAGGTTAGTAGTGTTATAGAGACTATCAAGACTGGTCCAACCAGTGAGAGCATGACACGAGGCCAGTTATAGATAGTGCTACAGTAGCCAACTTTTGCTCTGTAGCTCAGAATCAAAAACTGTAAACACTGTTAGACTTAGCAAAATAGGAGATAAAAAAAAGGTTTGGGGTGCCAAAAAGTAATGTTGAGAGATATAGCTCATTGTGACCACCTCTTCGAGTTGGTTGTTTTGATATATAGCACCCAAGCACTTTTTTGGGCACTTACTAAAAATAGTAAGTCCTAAAAACTTAATTCTATTTTTAGTAACTGGTCACAAAAGGTTTCAAAATGGCCCAGGGTACCCGTGGACATAAAAAAGAAATAGACCACTTGGAATCCTTAACAAAATCCATTGATAACTTGCACTCAACTTTTCACTCCATAAGGGAAGAATTCCAAGGTCTTCGCCTAGAGCATGAGGCCACTAGTAACCACTTAGAAGAAGCACTGATAGAAGTAGATAGCAAACTAAAAATAGGACCAACCAAAATAGAATACAATCTGAGGGTTCTGCAAGGAATCATGACCATGATCCATCCTTTAAAATGCCCAAATTGGACTTTCCCAAATTTAGTGGGAAGGATGTTGATAGGTGGCTATGTAGGGTTGATCAATTCTTTAGACTTCATAATGTCCCCATATTTCATCGAGTCCATATGGCTTCCTTTAACTTGGAATCTGAGGCTCTACACTGGTTTCAATGGTTACGTATTGCCAACCCAAATCTCTCTTGGGAGAATTTTTAATCCCAACTACTCACTTGATTTGGTCCTAGTGAGTATGAGGACTTTACAGGGGCCTTGACCAAACTACAACAAACAGGGTCAGCCCATGAATACCAAGCTCAATTTGAAAAATTGGCCAATAATACAAGAGTATTGAATGAAGGGTTCTTCCAGAGTTATTATATCAGTGGGTTGAAGGGGGAACTCCAAGCGGAAGTAAGAATGTTGAAACCACAAACTATGATGGAAGCTATCAGTTTGGCCCGTTTGGCCGAATCTAAACTCTCTACCCAAAGATGCCCATCAAAGTTTCCTCAAAATAGACCTTCATTTCCTTCTCAATCCCAACACCCAATTGATAATAAACTTTTTGCACCTAAGCACCTAACCACAGAAGATATGGATGCACGTCATTCCCAAGGATTATGCTACAATTGTGATGAAAAGTTTTTTAAAGGGCATAAGTGTGCACACAAAAAATTGTTCTTGATAGATGTTGAAGAACCTGATAACTCTGACTAGATGAGGATGAGGACCCTCCAGAAACACCTTCTCCATAAGAAGAAATGAAATAGGAACTTGAGATAGCAATTACAGTCCATGCTCTTGCAGGCATTACTACTCCACAAACCATGAAGGTTGCGAGATTTTTCAAGGGCAAACGTCTTTCCATCCTTATGGATTTAGGAAACACGCACAACTTCATTGACCCTAGATTTTCTCAGTGGGAAAATTGCTATACCCACACTTGTAATTCCTTTGAGGTCATGGTAGCCAATGGGGGAACCTTACCTTGTAAAGGAAAATGTCGCAATGTTAAAATCAAGATAGGGGACTATGAACTCAAGCAGGACATGTTTTCCCTCCAGTTGGGTGGATGTGATATTGTTTTGGGGTCTCAATGGTTGAGTACATTGGGCACTATCAATTGGAACTTTGTTGAACTCTGGATGCAGTTCTCCCAAAATGGACAAACACACATCATCAAGGGCTCCCCAGTAGGAACACCTCAAATTATTAGTTCAAATGGCATGGAGAAATTGCTAAAGAAATCATCACATGGGGTCATTGCACAACTATTCTCCATCCAACCATCCACCTCTCAAATGGGTGAAACCCCATCAGACCTATAATAGATTCTCCACAAACATGAGGCCATCTTTGTGGAACCAACTACACTACCACCGCATCGCTCTCATGACCATGTCATTCCATTATTTTTGGATAGTGCACCTCCCAATATCAAACCATACAGGTACCCTCATGCCATGAAGTTAGAGATTGAGACAATGATATAGGAATTACTCAAGGCGGGTATCATTCGACCTAGTACTAGTCCCTACTCTGCACCAGTCTTACTGGTCCTTAATAAGGATGGCTCCTGGAGACTATGTATTGACTACCGAGAACTCAACAAGATAACTCTCAAGGATAAATTTCCTATCCCTATGGTTGATGAATTACTAGATGAATTACATGGGACCATGTACTTCACCAAGCTAGACCTTCGCTCTGGGTACCATCAGATCTGGCTCAGGGATGAAGATATTCCTAAAACTACTTTTGGCACTAATGAAGGTCATTATGAATTCTTGGTAATGCCATTTGGTCTCACAAATGCTCCTTCCACATTTCAAAGTCTTATGAACAACATCTTTCACCATTTTTTGTAGAAGTTCATCCTTGTGTTCTTCGATGACATCTTGATTTACAGTCACACATGGGAAGAGCATCTCAAGCATGTAGATCAAACCCTACAACTATTGGCCGACCATCAACTATTTGCAAAAAGGTCCAAGTGTTCCTTTGGTTTGACTGAAGTGGAGTATCTGGGATGCATTGTCTTAAAGGATGGTGTCAAGGTTGACCCTAAGAATATCCAAGTAGTCCAAGAATGGCCAAAACCTCACACTCTCAAGGGACTTCGAGGATTTTTAGGGCTTACAGGTTATTATCGTAAATTTGTTTGTAATTATGGAAAGATAGCCACCCCCCTCACCTCCATGATGAAGAAGGATTATTTTACTTCGATAGGGCCGACTGAGCAAGCATTCCTGGAACTCAAGCATGCCATGACCACCACTCCAGTTTTAGCCATGCCAGACTTCTCTAAAAAATTTGTCATTGAAAGTGACACTTATGGTCATGGTATTGGGGCGATATTGATGCAATAAGGATGCCCTTTGGATTTCACCAGCAAAGCCCTATCTGATCATAATTTAGGGAAATCCACATATGCCAAGGAAATGTTGGCAATATTACATGCAGTCTTGCATTGGCGACCTTACCTCATTGGGTGTCATTTCTCCATCAAAACTGACCACTAGAGTCTAAAATACTTTCTATAACAATGGTTTTCCACCCCCGAGCAACAAAAGTGGGTATCAAAACTCATGGACTATGATTATGACATCATGTACAAAAAAGGAAAAGAGAATCTTATGGTGAATGCTCTCTCTCGCAAATTTGAGACCCTTAGTATGTTGTGTGTCATTTTTGCACCATTGCCCCAATGGATTGAGCCCTTCCATAAAAAAATACTTCAGGATGCATATTTGAAAGACTTGGTTGCTTCACTTATGAATGATCCAGAGTCTACACCAGGATATAGTTGGGATGGCCAGGATCTTCATTACCATCAACACCTAGTTCTTCCTCCTAAGTCCCCACTTCGAGAGCTCCTCATGAAGGAATCACATGCTACTCCATCTGTTGGCCTTTCAGGGTTCCTAAAAAATTATGAGCAACTCAAGCGCACCTTCTTTTGGAAAGGTATGAAACAGGACATTCACTCTTTTATAGTTGACTATGACACATGTCAAAGGATGAAATGGGAAACAGTGCACTCTCCAAGCACTCTTCAACCATTACCGATCCTATAGCAGGTGTGGACTCACATCTCCATGGACTTCATAGAAGGACTACCTAAATCTAGATGCAAGTCATTTATTTTCATGGTAGTGGACCGCCTTTCAAAGTATGCTCAATTTTGTGCCCTAACCCATCCTTACACAGCATCCACTATTGCCCAAATTTTTCTTGACTCCATCTTTCGCCTTCATGGCATGCCAGCCTCCATTGTATCTGATCGTGATCCCACCTTTACTAGCAATTTTTGGCAAAAGTTTTTTAAGTTGCAGGGGACTCAGCTCAAAATGAGTTCATCCTACCATCTGCAAATAGATGGTCAAGCAGAGGTTGTTAATAAATGCTTGGAAACCTACCTTTGTAGCTTTGCCTCCGATCATCCTACTCATTGGGAAAAATGGCTTTCCTTGGCTGAATGGTGGTACAACACTTCCTATTATACTGCCACCAAACTCACACCGTTTGAGGCATTTTATGGGCGCCCTCCACTCACGCCTTCCTCCTACATTTCGGGCAGCTCCAAGGTCTAGGTCGTTGACAATGCTCTGAGTCAACACATCGAGGTCCTCCGCCAACTCAAGAAAAAATTGAACATGGCCCAGAATCGGATGCACCAACAAGCTTATCAGCATCGTTCTGAGCACAATTTTTATGTGGGTGATATGGTCTTCCTTCGCTTGCATCCATACAAACAATCTTCCCTACAACTTCAAACTTCCTTGATGTAATAATTCCTAGTGAACATGGGTAGTACCCATGATTAATATTTTGTAATGTTCTAAGTTTTAGCTTAGGTAGTGCCTATGACAAATGGCACCCTTTTCTATGTAACACATGGTAGATAGGTTAGGTAAGGTGGCATTGTGCATGTAATTTGAGTGGCATTGTGCATGTAATTCGTGTGGCATTATGCATGTAATTCGAGTGGCATTGTGCATGTAATTCAAAGTGGCACTATGCATGTAATTCGGGTGGCATTATGCATGTAATCCAAGTGGCATTTTGCATGTAAGCCAACCTTGGAAGGAAACTCTTTAAATACCCGAAAAGGCACTAATGTAATCATATTTTTTAAAATTAATGAAGTGTTGAAGGAGGTTTCCCCCTCGAAGAGGCCTGCGATTCTATCTATTGTGAGATTGTTCCTTTTAAGTAATTTTTTTTATCATATGCATTTAATTCTGAATACTATTATAATGTTTCTGTGAGTTTATTCCAAGCAAATGTGTGAAAGTGTATTTATTTGAGTTGAGAGTGTGTTGTTTAGTATATTTTATAGTAGGATCTTAATAGAGGAAGATCCATCAGAAACACACATGACTTCAGAGAGTGAAGAAGAGACCATGTTTGACATAAAAGAGGAATTATTTTTTGCTCTCGAGAACCTTGAAATTTTTTGAAATAAAAACTCAATTTTGAAGGATCAAATTCAAGAAGATGAAGAAGCAAGGATAGAACTTCTACAAAGTATCATAGAACTCAAGATAAATATAGAAGAGGGAAAGAAAATTGAATAGGATATGATAGATCTATTAAGAGTAAGAGAAACAAAATGTGAAATATTAGAAGCAAAAATATTTTATCTAAGGAATGAAGTTGAAAATACCAAGGTACTATCAGATATAAAGCTTGGGAAATAAAAAGAGGAGTCAAGTCTTAAAGAAGCAGAAACTTTAAATAAATATAACCAAGTGATGTATACTCTAGAAGGAAAAGATATCAGGATGGAAGAAAGCAAAGAAAACCATGGATGAGAGTTAATCACAAAAGGAGCAGCACCCAACCATAATATCAAAGGCATCCAAACAGGTTACATAATTTCTTACATGGCTATTACTTTTCTTGTAACAAATATGGTCATAGAGTTGTACATTACACTGGTTATATGAAAAATGGTGTCAATGGAATTTTCAACTCTTTTGCACCTCTTATGAGTAATGATATCATATGTTACAAATGCAATAATTTTGGGTACAAGGCTATATGGTGCAAAATTGTACTTCTCGAGTCTAGTAAAAATAATATAACTTCAACAACTAGGAAAGAGAAAAAGGGAAATGAAAAGACTATATCAATGTTAGTTCAAATAGCTTTTCATGCTCAGGATAAAGAAGAACAATGGTATATTTATAGTGGTTTCTCTAGTCACATGATAGGAGATAAAGACAAATTTCTTGTACTCAAAGAAACTAATAGAGGATCAGTAAGTTTTGGTGATAATGGATAAACAAAAATTGGTGGAAGAGGAACTCTAAGTTTAGCTGATGGAAAAAAGTGAAGAACACAATATTATACTGAGAGGGGGGGTGAATAGTATAATACCTCTTTTTACTTTTTCCTTTATACTTCAAAATAGTAAAGCAATATACCCAAAGAAATATCAAAACAATGCACAAAATCATCCACAAAGTGACACCAATTTTAATGTGGTTCACCCAGAATGGCTGGGCTACGTCCACAAAACTTTTCTCTAAAAATTATCTCAAAATTCTTTGGGAATCCTTCCCAATTACAATTTTTATGAGCCTCGTCCCAAAGGAGATACCTTCCCCCAATCAGAATTTATGAGCCTCTGCTCAAAGGAGATACCTTCCCCCAATCTAAATTTATGAGCCTCTTCTCAAAGGAGATACCTTCCCCCAATCTGAATTTATGAGCCTCTGCTCAAAGGAGATACCTTCCCCTCTACTTTGGAAATGATCCCTTAGAAGATCAACTACCTCTACCTCTTGCCAGCACATGGAAATCCTTTCCACCGAAGACCTCTTGTCCTCAATGCTTAGCCTAAGAGACCTTTGCCTTCTATGATCACGTCCACAACAGCTCAACAACCTATACCAAACACAGTCAGTCGGTCTAGTACAAGTCTTCCTCTGTCTGTCAGATCTATCCAACACTTGAACAAATCAATCCTCTATCCACAAGCCTTCTCAAATACTTTCCAAATATGTCCTCAGGTTCTTCTCAAAGAACCATTGCTCTTCTTTCCTCAAGTTCTCTGATAGAACTAACAAACTCAGCTCAAAAGTCCTCTACTAGGACCTGTCCAAATCTACTCACAAGTCCCCATCGAAACCTATCCAAAACTGCTCATAAGTCCCCACCGAAACCTGTCCAATATCTTCTCACAAGTCCCCACCAGAACCTGTCCAAAATTTGCTTACATGTCCCCATAGGAACCTATCCAAAACCTACTCACAAGTCCCCATCGAAACCTATCCAAAACCTCAGCAAGCTCACCAAGAAAAACTTTCTTAGTAGGAAATCACAAGGTTAATTGTTAGAGACCCAATGCAATTTTTCAAACTCATAGAAGCATAAAGATAATTGTTAGAGACTCAATATGTTCTATACTCAACTCCCAATCTCAAAATTCAACTCAAATCAACTCAGCTCAATCTCAATCTCAAATCTGAAAACTCAACTCAATATCTAAAATGGATAGGATAGAATGCTTTCTTTCAAGAACATGAAACCCCAAAAATTGCCAACTATGCAAAGAATCACATAAAAATGATACTCATGTTCTTTTCACCATCAAATAGGGCTTCAACATTAATGCTCATCAAACAAGGTTCAATCAACACCATTCAGCTCAAAACACAACCTTGAAGCATTTCACAATCAATATCAGAAAAGGAAACAAGTAAAACTCCTTTTCTCTCCAATATTTTTTGAACAAAAAGCATCCACCAACTCAAATCTCAATAGCACAAAACAAATTTTCAAATCATCAACAAAGAAGTAAGCCCAACACTTTAACCAAGTAAAAAATAGCTTGATTATAACCAATTTAATGAAAGCAAATGTCAATCTCAAAGCTATCCACTTAAGGTTTCATACTTTCACACAAGAAGCAATTAACCTTAACACATCATGCTTTCATTTCCATAAACAACCAAAAGCACTCTCAACATTACAAGAAAAATTTATCCATTATACACCTTATTTCTCCCTTATAGTCTTATCAAAAAATAAACTTTATCTCTCACAAGAATGCAATAGGATATTTCAACAACACTTTCAAAATAATCTTTTATCAAAATAACAACAAGCTTTGAAACTCCTTATAACTCCTAAGCTATTTTTCTTTTAACAAACTTCCTCCATCCGCAACATACACTTAGCAAAAGATTAATTTTGAAAATACCTTAGCCAACATCAAAAATCGCTTTGGAGAAATTTGTGCCCGAAATCTAACACCACCCGCTGCATCCACGATGAAAAACCCTTCTACGTGATTCAAACACGAAACCTCCTATTCGGGTAGCGCACCAATAGCCTAGCCGCTACCGATGCACCAAAGGCACCCGATGAGGTTAAAACCTCATGCTGTTACACTTGTCCCTTTTGCGTCAGGAAAAATAAAACATAGTCCTCCCTTCCTTCTGACGCGAACTCGTAGACGACAAGCTATACATCAGATTTGATAAACGGCGAGACAAACGAATGAACAGTGGATTACAAAAAATTATTAAGACACAAAAACGTTCAGTGAGTTACGAAAATCGGTGAAGACACGCAACGATCAGTGGATTACGAAAACCAGCAAAGACACAAAAAAAATCAGTGAGAAACTCTTCAAAAATTGGATGGGATCCATCTTTGTTTTCACCGAGGGGTATTAATATGAATCCTTGCCATGAGCTCTTCGACGTCGATGGGGAGTTTACCACGTCGACGGAGGTCTTGGGCTAGTGCCCACCGAGTTTAAAACATAGTGCCCACCTAGACATTTGCACCATGGATTAGGAGAACCCATTGCAAACCATAAATTAATATTTATTTAAAAAATAATTAAAGGGAACCTTAACAAGGTTTTTAATTATTTAAATAAATATTTCCTCTTGGACCCAATTGCATTAAATTAATGCATCCACCTGAAATCTTTAAACCTGCCAACTTGGGGTTAACAAAAGACCTTTGAAACTGTCATGTCGAACCTTCATCAAAACAAGTTATTTGACATCAAACCAAAATCCTTCAAGAGATTTTTGACATCAATGACAACTTATACACTTGAGCAAAGGCAATGTACCCAAAGTACCCAAAATTGCCAACAATATCCCCCTTTGTCATTGATGGCAAACCTTTACTAAAAACACTTCTCAAGAGCCAAAATTGAAACCAACTGTGCTAACAACTGACCAACTGTGCCCACAACTGAGAATCTTCCTTTGAATTTTTTCTCCCCCTAACTTGAAGCTCTCCTCTTCACTCTAAAGCTCCCCCCCTTACTCATATCTCTCCCCCTTTGTCATCAATGGCAAAGGGTCACCTTTGGGGCTCGGGACTAAGAATGAGCCTCTTAGCTTAGTCCCTCCCCCACCTCCTGATGAGGTGATTAATTCTTGGGTGGGAGTAAAACTCCAATTAGGCACTGATCATCATCAACGTCTATAACTTCCTTGCTAGGCCTTCTCTTTAACTCTTTTTCCATATTCTTGTTCTTGTCACTATTCTTGTTCTTGTTCTCATCCCTGTTCTTGTCCATGCCTTGATCCTTGGACCTGATCATGCCACTGTTCCTATTCCTATATTCTAAAATTTTAGCTCTACATTGTTTGATTATGTGACCTTAATTATTGCACTTGAAACACTTGACGATTTTGTTTCTCTAAGGTAAACATGATCTTTGAATCCACTTGTTCTAACCAAACCTGTTCTGGCCAATCCTGTTTTGATCAAACCTGTTCTGGCCAACCCTGTTCTGACCAAACCTGTTCCTGTTATTTACCTTGCAATAGACTGCCTTGTGCCCAAACTGTTGACAAGAGTAACAATACACTTGAAAGAAACTAGCACTTCTAAAATTGTCATTTACCTTATTTACTTGAGCCATGCAATGTGAAGCCATGTGACCAAACCTGTGACAAGCAAAACATCTACCTTGAAACTTTCCTTTATTTGACCTCTTGGGTTCTGAAAACTTCTTCTTCTCATTCTGAATTATATTTTCTATTTATGTGCATCTATCATTCAAGGACTCATGATCTGAAATACTTTCCTCATAAGAACTCTCTTCCTTTTGGAGTCTCTTACTAGACTCTCCAACTTGTTCCTTGTGTGGCTTAACAAAACCAAGGCCTGTTTTATCTGTTGTCTTTCTTTGACCTTTGATGAGTGACTTAATTTTTTTGGAGCTATCTTGAAACCTATAAAGCTTATTCTTGTACTCTTTAGTTTCCTCTTTCAAAGAAGCCATATTCTGTTCTAACTCACTATACTCAAGAACCTTAGACTCTAACTCATCCTTGAATTCTTGTGTCTTAGCTATAGAGAAATCAATATTTTCTATAAGATCATCTCTCTCCATACAACATTCATCTAACTTATCCTTGAGTCTAGCATTCTTCTTTCCTTCCTTTTTCAAAGCACTAAGAGCACTAATAAGTTCACTTTCAAGATCCTTTATTTGTTTGCTTTCTGAATCATCAAAGCCTTTTTCAGATTTCTTATCACTAGAGGTGCTACATTTTTCAAAAACCATACATGCATCTTCCTTATAGTTTTTTGAAGCATCCTCATACATACTAGAAACCAAATCATTATTTGTGCAATCATCCTCAAGGTGACCAAAATTTCCACATCTAAGACATTTCATGATAATGAATCTATGTTTTGGTTCTTCCTCTTTTTTTGATATGAACAACATCTCATTTTCATTATCACTTGAAGAACTCTCACTATCACTACTAGAACACTTACTTGCTTTGTCTAGGTAGAAACTCTTCTTGTGCTTGTGAGAATACCTCTTTCCTTTATTTATGTGCTCATATTTGTTCTTCCTGTGATGCTTGTGCTTTTCAGAATTCTTTCTCTTAGAATCCTATTTATCTTCATCACTTTCATTCTTGGGAACAATACAGTTAGTAGCATAATGACCAAACTTTCCACAATTGAAACATCTTATATTTTTCATACTTTTGTGTTTTCTAGAGAACTTGCCTTTCTTGCTGTAATATGCCTCTTCATCACTAGAAGACTCATCACTATCTTGAAGATGTTTACCCTTGGATTCCTTGGTAGCCTTGAAAGTTGCCTCTTTCTTGACATCAACCTTTACTTGAGTTCTCAACTCAAATGCTGCAAGTATACTATGGAGCTCATCCTTTTTTAACTTATCCAAATCTTTAGCTTCCTCAATAGCAAAAATATTTTCACTAAATCTATTAGGAAGAGATCTTAAAATCTTATCACAAACATCATTTTTAGCAAGCTCAAGACCTAGGTCTTTCATGGAGTTAACAATCTCATCCATACGAAGCATGTAGTCACTAATATTTTCATCATCATTCATCTTGAGTTGTTCAAACATACCTTTGAAGTGTCTCAAATTGTCCTTTCTGACATTTGTATCACCTGTATGAACCACCTTCAACTGTTTCCACATTTCACTAGTTGTCTTGCAGTGAATCACTTTGGTGAGATCTGCTTTCCGTAAGCCTTTCGGGATTGCATTCATTGCTTTTGAATTGCTGTGATGTAGGAGCCTTTCTTCTTTAGTATTAGGACCATGTACGGGAATAGTGTACTCATCTTCAATCACTTCCCATACCTCATTACCAAGTGCCATTAGATGAACCTTCATCCTTGCACTCCAAAGACCAAAATCTGACCCATCAAGAATAGGTGCTACATTGCCACTTGAATGATCCATTGTGTTCTTTACTAGATTTTCCTTCAAGCTGTTAAAATTTTTGAAGGCACCCGCTCTGATACCAATTGAAGAACACAAGCTTATACTGAGAGGGGGAGATGAACAGTATAAGACCTCTTTTTACTTTTTCCTTTATACTTCAAAATAGTAAAGCAATATACCCAAAGAAATATTAAAACAATGCACAAAATAATCCACAAAGTGACACCAATTTTAACGTGGTTCACCCAGAATGGCTGGGCTACGTCCAAAAAACTTTTCTCTAAAAGTTATCTCAAAGTTCTTTGGGAATCCTTCCCAATTACAATGTTTATGAGCCTCAACCCAAAGGAGATACCTTCCCCTAATCATAATTTATGAGCCTCTGCTCAAAGGAGATACCTTCCCCCAATCTAAATTTATGAGCCTCTGCTCAAAGGAGATACCTTCCCCCAATCTGAATTTATAAGCCTCTGCTCAAAGGAGATACCTTCCCCTCTACTTTAGAAATGATCCCTCAAAATATCAATTGCCTCTACCTCTTGCCAGCATGTGGAACTCCTTTCCACCGAATACCTTTTTTCCTCAATGCTTAGCCTAAGAGACCTTTGCCTTCTATGATCACGTCCACAGCAGCTCAAAAACCTGTACCAAACATAGTCAGTTGGTCTAGTACAAGTCTTCCTCTATCTATTAGATATGTCCAACACTTGAACAAATAAATCCTCTATCCACAAGCCTTCTCAAAGACTTTCCAAATCTATCCTCAGGTTCTTCTCAAAGAACCATTGCTCTTATGTCCTCAAGTTCTTTGATAGAACTAACAAACTTAGCTCACAATTCCTCTACTAGGACCTGTCCAAATCATCTCACAAGTCCCCACCGAAACCTGTCCAAAACTGCTCACAAGTCCCCACCGGAACCTGTCCAATATCTGCTCACAATTCCCCACTAGAACCTGTCCAAAATCTACTTACAAGTCCCCACTAGAACCTTTCCAAAACTTGCTCACAAGTCCCCATCGAAACATGTCCAAAACCTCAACAAGCTCACCAAGAGAAACTTTCTTAGTAGGAAATCACAAGGTGAATTGTTAGAGACCCAATGTAATTTGTCAAACTCATAGAAGCATAAAGAGAATTTTTAGAGACTCAATATGTTCTATACTCAACTCCCAATCTCAAAATTCAACTCAAATCAACTCAGCTCAATCTCAATCTTGAATCTGAAAACTCAACTCAATATCTGAAATGGATAGGATAGAATGCTTTCTTTCAAGAACATGAAACCCCAACAATTTCCAACTATGCAAAGAATCACATAACAATGATACTCATGTTCTTTTCACCATCAAATAGGGCTTCAACAATAATGCTCATCAAACAAGGTTCAATCAACACCATTCAGCTCAAAACACAACCTTGAAGCATTTCACAATCAATATCAAAAAAGGAAACAAGTAGAACTCCTTTTCTCTCCAATATTGTTTGAACAAAAAGCATCCACCAACTCAAATCTCAATAGCACAAAACAACTTTTCAAATCATCAACAAAGAAGTAAGCCCAACACTTTGACCAAGTAAAAAATAGCTTGATTATAACCAATTTAATGAAAGCAAATTTCAATCTCAAAGATGTCCACTTAAGGTTTCATACTTTCACACAAGAAGCAATTAACCTTAACACATCATGCTTTCATTTCCATAATCAACCAAAAGCACTCTCAACATTACAAGAAAAATTTATCCATTATACACCTTATTTCTCCCTTATAGTCTTATCAAAAAATAAACTTAATCTCTCATAAGAATGCAATAGGATATTTCAACAACACTTTCAAAATAATATTTTATCAAAATAACAACAAGCTTTGAAATAGCCTAGCCGCTACCGGTGCGCCAAAGGCACCCGGTGAGGTTAAAACCTCACGTTGTTACACTTGTCCCTTTTGCGTCAGGAAAAATAAAACACAGTCCTCCCTTCCTTCTGATGCGAACTCGTAGACGACAAGCTATACGACAGATTCGATAAACGGTGAGACAAACGAATGAACAGTGGATTACGAAAAATGGCGAAGACACAAAAACGATCAGCGAGTTACGAAAATCGACGAAGACACAACGATTAGCGGATTACAAAAATTGATAAAGACATAGAAATGATCAGCGAGCATCTCTTCAAAAATCGAATGGGATCCATCTTTGTTTTCATCGAGGGGTATTAATATGAATCCTTGCCATGAGCTCTTCGACGTTAGCGGGGAGTTTACCACGTCGACGGAGGTCTTGGGCTAGCACGCACCAAGTTTAAAACATGGTGCCCACCTAGAAATTTGTGCCATGGATTAGGAGAACCCATTGCAAACCATAAATTAATATTTATTTAAAAATAATTAAAGGGAACCTTAACAAGGTTTTTAATTATTTAAATAAATATTTCCTCTTGGACCCAATTGCATTAAATTAATGCATCCACCTAAAATCTTTAAACCTGCCAACTTGGGGTTAACAAAAGACCTTTGAAACTGTCATGTCGAACCTTCATCAAAACAAGTTATTTGACATCAAACCAAAATCCTTCAAGATCTTTTTGACATCAATGACAACTTATACACTTGAGCAAAGGCAATGTACCCAAAGTACCCAAAATTGCCAACAAAAAGAACAAAAAATGTACTATATGTCAAAGGGTTAAGACACAATTTGCTAAGTGTAAGACAACTTTGTGATCAATTTCATATGGTTACATTTCACCTATATAGATGTGAAATAAAAAAGTCAAAAACTAGAAAGGTCATTGCAAATGCAAGTAGAACTCCAAACAACCTCTATATGCTTAGTGATATCAAAGGGGAAAATTATTTTCTATCACAAGAATATGAGATTTGGTTGTGGCATAGAATAATGGGTCACAACATAAGCAATAAATAGGCTGTCAAAGATTTACCCAAGCTAAAAAGGCCACAAAACACAATCTATGCACCTTGTCAACATGGAAAGCAAACTAGCACAAGTTTCAAATCAAAGGGATATATGTCATCAGAGCCATTAAAGTTAATACATACTGATCTATGTGGTCCTAATAGATTACAAAGTATTCAAGGTAAAAGTTACTTCATATTTTTCATAGATGATTACTCCAGAATGACTTGGGTAGCTTTCCTAAAAGATAAGTCAGAAGCATTTGATAAATTCAAGGTATTTAAAGAACGGGTCAAAAATAAAACTAGCAAAAGGATTAAGTGTTTGATATATGACAAAGGAGCAGAGTTTACCCCAAATAAATTTATAGATTTTTGTGAACAACATGGAATGAAGATAGAATACTCGGCTGCAAGAACTCCTCAACAAAATGAAGTAGTTGAAAGTAAAAATAGGACTATTGAGAATATGGGTAGAGCAATGTTAAATGAGTCCAATATTTTAGATGGATTTTGAAGGTAAGCAATCAATATAGTAGTATATATAATCACTAGGGCTCAAATAAGGAAAAACCATAACAAGACTCCATATGAGCTTTGGAAAGGAATACCAACCATTGTAAAGCACTTCAAGGTTTTTGGAAGCAAGTGTTACATAATATGGGAAGAGAAAAACTTGGGCAAGTTTAATCCAAGATGTGATGGGGGAATTTTTCATGTTTATTCTAGATGCTACGACAAAAGGACATGCACTATTGTAGAAAATATAAATGTAACAGTTGATGAGAAGATAGATTCAAAAGAACCAATTTAAAAAATTGTGTATCAGAAAGATGGAAGTTGTCAAGAAGATTTTCGTGAGGAATCAGAAGAAGAAGAGGAAGAAACACAAATACTTCTTCCTAAGACTCCATCTAGGTATGTACAGAAACATCATCCAAAAGAATAAATCATTGGTAATCCAAATGAGAGACATACAAGGAGAAGGATAATAACACCATCTCAACAAGTAATTTTTTTCTTGTTATCTAAGATTGAGCCAAAAGACTTCAATCAGGCAAGTGAAGATAATTTCTGGATTAAGGCAATGGATGAGGAAGTAGATTATATAGATAAAATCAAGACTTGGGAACTTGTTCCCTGATCAAAATATAAAAATATGATTGGCACTAAATGGGTATTCAAAAACAAGTTAAATGAACATGGTCAGGTGGTTAGAAATAAAGCAATATTAGTGTGCAAAGGTTATGCACAGGTAGAGGGAATTTACTTTGATGAGATATTTGCTCCAGTTGTATGACTTGAAGCTATCAAAATATTCTTAGCCTTTTCAAGCTTCAAAAACTTCAAAGTATATCATATGGATGTTAAATCAGCCTTTCTAAATGGTGTTCTAGAAGAAGAGGTTTACATTGAGCATCCAAAAGGTTTCAATTTGACTGATAAACCAGACTATGTATGCAGATTGAAGAAAGCACTTTATGGACTAAAGCAAGCTCCTAGAGCTTGGTATTCAATATTAGATAAGTATCTATAGGAATAGGGTTTCAGGAAAGGAATAGTGGATAGTAACTTATACATCAAAAATTAAGGGAATGACTTACTAATTGTGGTTTTTTATGTTGATGATATCAATTTTGGAGAAAACAATGATAATATGTGTCAAAAATTTGCAAAGAGCATGCAGAATGAATATGATATGTCTATGCTTTGTGAGTTGTCCTTCTATCTTGGACTTTATATTTTACAATCAAAGAAAGGGGTGTTTCTTTCACAAACCAAGTATATAAAAGAGATGCTAAAGAAATTCAAGTTAGAATATTGCAAGTCAATAAGTACTCCCATGGTTATAGGATGTAAGCTAAGTAAATATGATGAATCTCCAAAAGTAAATCAAAAATTATACATATCTATGATTGGTATATTATTGTACGTCACAACTACTAGACCATATATCATGCAGGCAGTGGGATTAGTGGCAAGGTTTTAGGAAGCACCCAAGGAAACACATGTAGCAATAGTAAAAAGGATTCTTAGGTATTTAAAAGGGACTATGGATTTTGAGCTCTGGTATCCCAAAAGTGAAAGTTTCACTCTCACAGCTTATACAAATGTAGATTGGGCTGGCAGTATTGATGATAGGAAAAGTACAAGTGGTGGAGCATTCTTTCTTGGAGACTATTTAGTCTCTTGGTTAATTAAGAAATAGGCATCAATATCCTTATCTACAGTAGAGCCAGAGTATATTGCAGCAGTTGCCAGTTGTACATAGGTATTATGGATGAAGCAAACTCTAGAGGATTTCAATATAAAATATGATCATACTATTCCCATATTGTGTGATAATACAAGTGCTATAGATATTTCAAAAGTCCAATGATGCACTCCAAAACAAAGCACATTTAGATTAAGTATCACTTTTTGAGAGAATAGGTGACAAACAAGCAGGTCGGGTTGGAATATGTTACTACAAAGAAGTAGATTGCAAATATTTTCACTAAGCCACTTCCGAAAGAGACCTTTGAGTACCTTCAAGAAAAATTGGGAGTAGTTCTACTCCCACACCAGAATTAACCACCTCAAGAGGAGGTGGGGGAGGGGCTAAGCTAAGAGACTCATTCTTAGCCCTCAGACCCAAAGGTAACCCTTTACCATTGATGACAAAGGGGAGAGATTTGAGTAAGGGGGAGAGATATAAGTTAGAAGGAAAGCATTCAGTTAAGGGGAGCAGAATAGAAAAAGGTAAAGGAAATGATAAAAGGAAAATGGATTGCCATCAATGACAAAGGGGGATATTATTGGAAATATGAGCAGGATTTGTTTTCATTGATGTCAAGAATCAGTTTCAATGAGCAAGACAAAAGGAACGATGTCAAGAGTCAGTCGTGCAAGAAAAATACTACTTATAGACCTAAGGAAAATAATATTATAATGTCCCTAATTATAATATTCAAGGTGGTCATATGAGGTTTTAAGAGCAACAGGAAGGCCCAAGAAAAATAATATTATAATATTTTATTATAATATTAAAGGTCTAATGTTGAGACCTAAAGATTAAATTAATTATAATAAATTCATTATAAATTAATTTGATTAACTCTAAGAGTTATTAAATTAATTATAATTTAATTATAATTTAATTATAAGTTAGTTTATAACTTAATTTAATAAACCCTAAAGGATAGGGTTATAAGGGGCATAAAATATTAAATAATTCAAATTAAAAATCAAATTAAAATGGTCGCAAACATTTTGAACACATGACATAATGCATATAAGAAGAGGTAAGTTTCATTCATTTTATTATCCATGTGATTGATTGAAATCCAAAGTAATTCATGTGCAAAGAGGAGAGAAGTATTCGCATGTGTTTTTAAAGGTTTAAGGAAACATAGAAAAGGAAAATAGTGGGGACCCCACTTCATGTTGCAAGGTGCTTGGTAGCATGGTTGGTAGTCAACGGCTACACTAGGACATTGCAAGTGCAAGGTCAGGGGTTCGAGTCATGCAGTCTTCATTTTGTGAGAGGAGAAGTTTTCTATTGATTGCACCATCGAGGAAGGTTCAAAGGGAAGGTGTGTGCATTTCCCTTTGTGTGGAGGCACGTAGCCCACTTTGTGGGTGTGCACTATGCAAAGGTGCTTGGATAGATGGATTTGCATGTTTGAAATCCACCGAGGCCCACACATTTGCGAAGGTTTGATTGTTGCATCCGAAATTACAAAAGTGGAAATTAATTTTTTTATTTCTTAAAGGTTGGTTAGTTGGAAATTGCATGTTTGAAAGGTATTAAAGAGTTATACAAGGGAGATAAAAGGGTATGCAAAGTTTTATTTTTGTGTTTGATTTTTGAGGTGTTAAAGTTAATAAAAGGAGAAATAAGGTGTGCCAAGGGTGTTAGATATTTTGTTAAAATAAAGTTATATTATAAATATTGTGCTTGTAAGGAGAGATAAGGTATAATTGATTTTTGATATTTTGACTTGGTGAAATATTTTTTGAAAATAAATATTAAGGATATATTTTTTTATCTAACCCTTGAGATTGACAAAGAGAGTAATTGTGATTGAGACAGGTTTTGAGGTCAAAATTCATCAAATAAAAGGTATGGGTATATCTTCCTTGTGAGTGAAATATTTTTGGATGTTGTGAATGCTAAGTTGGAGTGAAAAGGATTGTTTGATAAGCATTGTTGAGTTTGGTTTTCTGGAATGAAAGTTGATACTAGAAACCTTGTTTGATAAGCATTGTTGAAAATATTGAAGTAAGCTTTCATAAGCTTGAACTAGGGTTTGATCATGAGTATCATTGTTATGTGAAGTTTGTTTGATAAGCATTGTGACTAAGCTTTCATTGAGTGATTGGTTGAGTGAAGTAAGCTTTTGTGGAAGCTTACAATACATATTTAAGACAAGTCTTAGTGAAGGCTTGTTGAGCATATTGGACAAGTTCTTGAGAGGACTTGTGGATAGATTTGAGATAAGTCTTTGAGAAGACTTGAGAGCAGGATTGATTGATTGATTGATTTGTTCAAACCTTTGGTTAATGTTTGGGGCAGATCTAGTAGAATTTATTTGTGATTAATTCAAGCTTTGTGTCAAGGCTTGAGGACAGAGTTTGGTGTAGATTTGAGGATAGATATTTTAGTGCATATTTGAGGATAGAGATTTGAAAATAGAGTTTGAGTAGATTTTTGTTGCACTAAAGGACACTGTTAAGTGCAGATCAGAGACAAAGAATGAGTAGATTTGTGCTAGATCGAAGGACTGTGTTTAGTGTAGATTTGAGATAGAGCTAAGAGTAAGCTTTAGAGGTGATAGATTATAGAGGATGATAGTCTCCAGTGGATAGAGGTCCATTAGCCAGGGTAGTGAAGATAGGTCTTCTAAGTGAGGGTAGGATTTTTTAGTGGATAGATATCCATAAGCCAATGCAGTGGAGGCAATAGTTCTTCTAGAATATCACCAGCTAGAGTAGAGGAGGAGTTCTCATGTGGATAGAGATCCACAAACTTGATTAGGGGATTGATGTCTCCTTTGGATAGAGGTCCATAAACATTGTAATAGGGAAATGATTCCTAAGAGAATTTATTTGAGAAAATTTTATAAGGAATATTTTCTTCGTGGAGTATCCCACATTGGGTGAACCATGTAAATCATGTCTCTCATGTGTGTGATGCTTTGTGTGATGTTTACTACTTTAATACTACTAATTTTATCATATGGATTGAAAAGAAAAAAGTTTTATCTTATACTATTCACCCCCCATCTTAGTATAAGCACATGTTCTTCATTCTCTACAATCGATAGTCATATGTTGATCGACACTCCTCTGCAACTGATTGGCTTATGTCGACAGACACTTCTCTGCAACCTTGTCAAGCTTTTCGTTGTTTCAGAGCTTTTTTTGAGTTAGAGTATTTTAGATGTATGTTTATCGGTACCCACTACAGTATATATATGGGTAGTATATGAGGTGAATTTATCAAGAAAAACAAAATCATTTATAATTTGAAGGTGAATTATCCGTGGAATGGAATGAAAGTTATCGGTGAATTAAAATAAAAATAGGATAATTATTATCAACGGCATGCGAATTCACCCTAAAAAAACTTCCACCTCGTAAATTTTGGGTGAATGGACCCCAGTGAAAGGATCCAAAATTAGCCAATTTAAAATTTGGAAAATCCTAAATAGAGCCAATTTATGATATTTTGTGCTTATGTATAACCTTGCTTAGATCCTTTTACTGTTAAGTTACTCATAAATCTTATTAAATATTTATCCTTGTCTAACACCTATGGTGGGGCAATAGCTATAGAACAATGGTTGATTTCAAGAGGAATTTATGTGGGTAAATTATCATTACTTAACCCTAAGGTTTCAAATCAATTATCACCTATGAGTCATGATACACATTTTTCGACACCATCGAATGAAATTGAATGTCCTAGTTTTTCAACCACTTTTGATATTGTCCAAGAAGAAGCGCAAGTTTCAAATCCAATATCCATCAATGAGAATTGTTGTAATCAAGTTTATCAAAATATAAAAATGCATGAGTCTTCATATATTGGAGGAGTTTTAGATCTAACTAGCTTTGAAACATATGATAGAATAGAATATTTTGTAGAGTTGAATGAAACAATTAGAGCTCTAGAATTAAAATCTTCTAGAGGTAATTTCATTATGACTGATCATACAAGTTTATTACTTGAGGAAGATGATTTTTTATTAAGGATAATTTTTTTTAAAGTGATTAAAATGAATTTGAAATGCATTTGATTGTTGAATTTACAAAGTGTGAAGATATGGTTGAACCTCACCCTTTAATTATAAAAGATAATTTTTATAATGGTTTGGGAAGATATGATGAATGTTTTTCTTTTGTGCCTACATATAATAATTTTTCTTCATCTAATATGTAGAATGATAAAATTGATATCTTACATGAAGAGCCTACAGCTCCTGTACCGTCAAAGAATCGCATGTTTTATAAAGCCACAATAAAATCTCACCCTTTAGATTTAGAAGATAATTATTATAATGGATGGGGTATGTATGGTAAATCATTATTTTCTCACACTCCTACTGATAAAATTTTTGTTTCACTTGATATGCAAGATGTTGAAACTTCTATTTCAAAAGAAGATTTCACAATTCCTATGCAATCAAAAAATGATATGCCAATTTCAAAAATAGAACAGATTCCAAAATTTGATCATTTTAAACATGAGTTTGTAGAACATCTTGCTACAATAGAAAGAGAAGAAATGGTCATTAATGAAATAATACAAAATTATGATGATGATGATGATGATAGAGATCATGAATAAAAATAAAAGACTATAATGTCTCATCAAGAAGTGGTAAATGAAAGTGTACAAAAGGTAGAATCTTATCCTTTCTATTCAAACATCCAAGAATTAGGTAAATTTTTGCATAATCATTTATTGGATTCTTCTATTATTTATTATGAGATGCCATTAGAGGTTGATGAAGTAATAGAATGGATTCTTATTCCCACCACAAATAATATTGCATTTTTAAATGAAAAAGAAGATATGCTTGAATCGTTGAACCAAGTTCATCAACAGCTAACAATTCAATTTAGGATACAAAACTATAATGATTCTTATTTTGTAAATATCCTAGATTATTGTAAATTGTTACATGAATATGATTGGCCTAAAAACATAGATGATGATTTTGCTTTAAAATTTTCATAAGTTGATTCTTATTTGAAAGAAATTTTATATGCTTGTGAAAATAAAAATTTAAGTCAAAGTGATGAATCAAGGTTTGAAATTATCATCTTGTTGAATAAGCATAAGGTCATGGAAGATCATGTATTTACTTTTAAGGTTAAAGGATCAAATATTAAACATGGAATTGCTTATAAGTTTGAATTAAATCAGTGGGGTGTGAAAGGCAAAATGAAGGTTACATCATTTCACTTAATTTTGTTTTGGTTGGATTTATGTAAATTTTGGAATGCAAATCATATATCTTTTACAGTGTGCCAACCGTATCTGGGATCCAGGAAGGTGATAGCATAAATTTGTTATCATTTTGTACATAGTGTATATTTTTGTAAATAGCTTTTTGGGTTTTTGTGTTTTTGTTTTGTTTTGTACATAATTTTTTGTTTCATGAAATTTTGTTATTTGCTTGTTTGTTGATGTTTTGGTTTTGTGAAATCATTGGATGTGTTTCCATTGTTGTTTTTGAATAATATTGGCTTATACCATAGTTTTGGTATTCAAGTTGTCATTTTGTTGTTTGTGAGAGTTTTGGTATGGTTTATTCTATTGAGGTAGTTGTGGTAGTTACAATAAACACTTGATGATTTTGTTTGGTATTTGTTCTTGTGTCATATAGGATAAAATTACATGTTTTGAAAACATGTAAAACCTGAAGAAAAGGGAAAATGAGATGTTAGTGTATATCTTCATGAATTTGAACTAATATAAAGATATTTGAAATATTATAAGTATATGGCAAAAAGCTTCACAAGTACTACAAACACATTAAATAATATCTTTTGAAATTCTAGAAGTATGAAGTTAGTTTTGCAAATTAAGGTGAAAAATCTTATATACTCTTTTAGTCGTACCTAATCTCTAACCCAAATGGTAGGTGGATTTTTTTTTACAATGTACCATATTACTGGATAAAAGAAAAAGAAAAAAATAGGAGAGAAAAAAATAATGAATACGAAGAAAAGTAAATTCAAATCTATCACCATAAACTAGATAACCTTCACCGGAGCTATAGACGCTCTACTAGTAGTGAAGCTATGTCTAGAATAAAAGGGAATGCAAAATATAAAATTCACCTAAGATATGGGAGATTATGATAATCTCTACTAGGGCTATAAATGTTTGGACGGTAGTAAAGCAATGTCTGAAGAGAGCTAGGTGGAGGTATACTTCAAAGAAAAAATATTCATAACCTAAATGTAAAACTGATAATGGAAATTTGAACGGTTTTAGGGATATAGAATGAATCACTTTACACACACTAAGCATATACTGATGATTCTACTATTTCATATTGAATTGATCTGTTCACATTATCTAGATATTATTGATGCTCATGGTTCTAATATTTGATTTTTTGTTGTTTTCAAAATTTAGGTTTTTAAGTCCTAAATATCTAGGGACATTTACTAGTAGAGTCACCTTTTGTTGTGATGTCCTTCACAACAACCCCAAAAATTTAGGGACCCACTTGAAATTTGATGGTTGTTTTGAGTTTGTGTTTGGCATGTCATTGATTGTTTTCATCTAGAGTCGGAAAATTAATTGTCATAAACGTTGTCTTATTGTTGGTTCTGTTATTAGATTTTGATATCATGTAAAATTGTTCGTTTATTTTTTTAAGTGAATGTGGTATTTTGGTAAGTTTTATTAGGTTGTTCTTTCATATTATTTGTTATATGTAATTATGTTAAGTTTTTATTTTATTTTATGTTAGTCTTTATGTTTTATGTCTTGTTTATATTATATGTTAATGTTATTATGTTAAGTTTCTATTTTTATTTTATGTTAGTATTTTTGTTTTATGTCTTGTTTATATTATATGTTAATGTTATTATGTTAAGTTTCTATTTTTTTATTTTATGTTAATATTTTTTGTTTTATGTCTTGTTTATATTATATGTTAATGTTATTAAGTTTCTATTTTTATTTTAGTCTTTTTGTTTTATGTCTTCTATATGTTAATGTTATTATGTTAAGTTTCTATTTTTTATATTTTCTTTTTGTTTTTGTTTTTTATACTTGTATGTCATTATTTTCATTGTGTTTTATTTTAATTATATGTTGTTTTATTTATTAATGTTAGGTTATTATGATTAAATTTTGTGTCATTTTGATTAATAAAATTTTGTGTTGGTTGTGTTTTGTAGGTTTTAAGGCACGATGCAGGCATAGTTTGCTAAAACATCCAAGATATGGATTAGGGACAAAAAATGTGTCAAGGTAGGTAGTGAATAATAGTGGATTTTGAATTCAAGGTGTGGACTTGCATGTCATAGATGATAACTTGTAGGAGGTCAGGGAGAAATTACACAGTAGCCAGCAATAATATGCCATTTAACATCGATGGATTGACGACTTAGACATTACCAAACTTTTGGACACATATCATGAATACTGATTGGAGGGCATTTATGTTGTAGTGTACTATTGATGACAGGGTGTAGTGGAAGAATTGTCCTTGATCTATGAAATGAAGATGTTGAGAATGTCTGTGACACTTGTGTGGACATCATTAGCATCTTTGATTCCAAAATCATGCACCCCCTGGTGGAAAATGGAAGGACATTTTCTATGTTGATGAAGTCATTATTTAAATTCTTGGCCGAACTAAACTGACAATTGTAAGTGGGTTATATCTCATGTCTCACCAGTTTTATTGACAATGCAGGGAACCCTGCTACCTTGTAGAAAGTGTTGTCAAGGATTATGAAGTTGCTCATTAGTCAGAGCCTCTTATTAATAGTGCTTTGCTTTTAATCATCAGAATTATTTTTCAGACAGGGGAAATT
The DNA here is from genome assembly GCA_028583015.1 of Wollemia nobilis. Taxonomy (NCBI): domain Eukaryota; kingdom Viridiplantae; phylum Streptophyta; class Pinopsida; order Araucariales; family Araucariaceae; genus Wollemia; species Wollemia nobilis. The sequence continues at coordinate 1,233,081 of JAQPPZ010016974.1, read as the reverse complement.
TCTTTGCACCAAATATTGGCATTTACTTGTACCTCACATGTTAGATTCTTTGCAAAAAAATGACTAGGTAACTCGTAAAGTAGTAGTGGAGTCTTTTGTATGTATGGTTTGGAGTCTTGGATCTTCACTTTCATTCTTTAAGTCACCCTGTTTTGTAGCACTAGAATCATGTTATTTTGACAACAAAGTAAAAATGGTTAGAGATACTGTTGCACATACATTTGAAGAACACAAGCTTATACTAAGAGCGGGGGTGAATCGTATAAGACCACTTTTTACTTTTATTTTCCAATCAATATCATTCAATGTAAAGATAGCAGTATCAAAAGTAGTAATCAAAGCAATGCACAAAACACCACACACAAGAGAGACACCAAATTAACGTGGTTCACCCAATGTGGGCTACTCCACGAAGAAAATATTTCACTAAAATTTTCTCAATCAATCTCTTGGGAATTATTTCCCTATTACAATATTTATGGATCACTATACAAAGGAGACACCAATCCCCTAATCAAGTTTGTATACCTTTATCCATAGGAGAACTCATTTTTCCTTAGATTTGACTGGTGATCTTCTAGAATAATTGTTGCCCCCACTGATCTGGCTAATAGATCTCTATCCACTGAATACACCTATCCTCACTACCCTAGATAATGGATCTCTATCCATTGGATATTTTCATCCTCTATACTTTGTCACCTTCAAATCTCTATCATAAATGTGTACTAAACACAGTCCTTCGGTCTAGCACAAATCTACTCAATCTCTATCTCTGGTCTGGTACAAACATGTCCTCAAATCTGCACCAAACTCTATCCTTGAATCTGTACTAAACATAGTCCTTCGATATAGCACAAATATATCCTCAATATCTATCCTCTGATCTATACTAAACACAATCCTTTGGTCTAGCACAAATCTATCCTCAATCTCTATCCGCAAGCCTTAACACAAGGCTTGAATTAATATTAAATCAACTCTGCTAGATCTGCCCCAAATATTAACCCAATGTTTGAATAAATCAATAAATCAAATCTGCTCTCAAGTCTTCTCAAATACTTGTCTTAAATCTACCTTGTAAGCTTCCACAAAATATCACACTAATTTGTCCACAAGTCCTCTCTATAACTTATCCAAATCTTCTCTACAAGTCCTCACTAGAACTTGTCCAAATATGCTCAATAAGTCCTCACTAGAACTTATCCAAATCTACTCTCAATTTGTATTGTAATATTCCACAAAAGCTCACACAAATCTGTCCACAAGTCTTCTCAAAGACTTACCTCAAATCTGCTCAACAAGTCCACACTAGAATTTGTCCAATCTCATAGAAACATAAAGAGAATTGTTAGAGACTCAATATGCTTCACATTCATAATAATTCTCAATTACTTTCAATCACTCTTTTAGAAATATATAGAGAATTGTTAGAGACTCAATATGCTTCACATTCACCTCAATACTCAATCACTTTCAATAACTCTTTTGAAACATACAGAGAATTGTTAGAGACTCAATATGCTTCACATTCACAAACTCTCAATCACTTCCAATATTTCTTTTATCATAGAAACATATAGAGAATTATTAGAGACTCAATATGTTTCACACTAATTTATACTCAACCTCTTTCTCAAATCAATTTAGAATATAGAATAATTTTTTTCATATAACTTGAGCTATCACTTCACACATCCACTTTACTAGGCTCAACCAACTCTACTCAAACAATCACTCAATGAAAAATCCTTGCTCATAAACCCTAGTCCAAGCATATGAACACTCACTCAAAATATTTCCAACAATGCTTATAAACTAAGGTTTTATCAACAACTCTTTATTCCAAAAAATATTGAAGCATTAATTCAAAATACAATCAACAATCTTCACATATAGCTCAACAACTCAATAAGGAAACCTAATTAAGTCATTTTCACTGCAAAGATATTTTCCAGAAAACCAACTAATCAACTCAACCAAGGAAGAATATGCCCATACATTTTTCTTTGATGTAGAATGATCTTCAAAAGCCTAGATCAATTATCACAACTTTCTTTTCCAAGTACAAAGGGTTATATGACAAGAATTATCACCCTAACACTTTTCACAATTTACCTTAAACACAAAGATAAATTAAATCCCAAATACACCTTATTGCTCCATCTCAATAATAAATTTCAACATCATAATTTTCATAAAAAACCCTCTTATAAAATATAACACAATTTCTACTTATAAATCCTTTCTTAAATTGCACTTATCAAATAAAATAATTTATAAAATAATGCAATTTATTCTTCTAAGGTAAAATTAATTTTTTTTATTGAAAAAATACTTCATATTAAATAATAATCAAAGAATACATAATCATAGAAATATTACAGCAGTTTGCGAATGAGCAACAAACAATATGATCTAACACTTTTATCAATTCTAATACAGTCCTTAATAATCTCAGACCTAAACACCTTAAGCTGACTAGAAACAAGCTCAGCAGCTTTGCTAACAGTAAGGGTGTGAATATTGATGGAGTCAAGGGAATATAGAAGATGTAGTTGGATTTACAAGCTTTCTGGAAGGATTGGAAGTGGAATTTGAAAAATGGAAGAAGTTAAGTAAGGCTTATTTTTGGGAATGTTCGAGAACGAGAAGGTTTGGTTGTATGATAATGATACTCAGGGACAGCTAAAGTGAAAGGCAGTGTTGCTTGAAGAAGATATATTTTTAATAATAAGGTAAAATTAATTACCCTAGTTTTTACTTTATCAAAAACAACTTTTTACCATGCCCAAAAATCACTTTAACGTATAGGTAAATAATCCAATTTAATTACCACCTTATACCTCCCAATTTACTCACAACAACCTTACGACAAATAAAATTTAAATCAAAAAATGTACCTTTTCCCTTAGTGGGTTTTGAACCCACAACACTGCCTTCCCAAGCGCTCTAGCTGTAGCCTTGGCTGCCACATGAGCTAAGTGCTCACATGGGAGCTAAACTCCCCATGTGCCTCAAATACATTCTACTACAACCGAAAAAACAAAATGTGAAAATGCTTCCCTCAACTTGTTGCCACCGGGTTTCGAACCCAAAACCTCCTTGCCATAAATACCAAGCAAATGCCACCTGTACTAGCCACTGGATGGTGCTAGAAGTTAGGCCTTTTGACTTCTTCAACCTCCCCAAAAAATTGGGTTTGATGCAACGCATGAATACTCTTCTCTTTCTTCCATGAAATACCGCATGTTTTTCCAATTTGAATTTCACATAGTTTTTGCCTTAGCAAAGCAATATATATATTGCTTTTTATATTTTTCTCAACATGTCGGTGGAAAGGTCTTCAACTTGCACATCGGCATAATAGCCTTAGGGTCTTGCTATTTCAAATAAATAAATATTTATTTATAAAATTTAAATTCAATTTGAATTTAAATATTTATAAATTAAATAGTTAAACCTTCCTTGGACTTTTTAATTTGGAATAAAAACCCTCCTTGGGTTTTTATGAAAACCTTTTATTTTACCAATCCATGGGTTTTAATAAAACCTTTTACTTATGCTTCCTATAATATCAAAAATGAATATAATGAAGCTTTTTTACCATCAACTTTTTGCATTGATCCTTTTGATCTTTTGGCATTAATGGTGGTTCACTCCTTGGCATCAATGACAACCTCATGCCTTGACATCAATGACAACGTTATGGACTCAAAATGTCCAACAACATTACAATCTTGGAAGAGCATTCCAGATTTGTTGCACCAATTGCGAAAAAGAAATCAACACTAAAATAGAATTGGTGTTAGGAGGAACATGTAGCGTAGGCAAAACGATAGTGGTGGTAAATCTTTAAAATCTTAACAGGAATAGCCAGAACTCGATATTATTTTATGTAGATAGTATGGAACATAGGATGGGAATCCGAAAGATCATGATATAGCACCATGGTGAAATAGCAGCAAGCATGGACAACAAAGACATACCCAACATAGATGTTATGGGAAGTGAGGTTTTGAGGATACACACCGAAGGAAGACATTACCATATTTTGATAGTTAAATCATATATATATAATGAATATGGTGTAAGTATTAAAAATACAAAATAAAAATTATTATTAATATTGTAATGTAATTACTTCATTAATTATACAAACGTAAAAGGATGGATGAAGCTCACTTACGAAACAGTTTTAAAGTTTCTTTCTCAAACTATCATGGAACATAATGGGTGAACAGAATGAACTAAAAATTTTCAAGTTATAAATAAATGATTTAAAGTTGAAATGGTGGTCAGACAATTGCACGACAAAGGAGGGTAAGAATATTGGAAAGTTGTATTTTTTGGAAGATACAGAAACTTTTTGAGGGCTTTATTGTAATATTTGCCCATTATATCAAATTATTTTTATTCAAACATGCGTGAATACAGTGTTTTGATCTTTTATTAAATAGTTTGATATAGTTTTTATTTAAGGTTTCCATAGAAGATCACACAAAATTTATTGGTGTTTTGTATGAATGCTGGTTAGCATAGATTTGGTTTTTAGATTTCTGTAATTCCATTCTGTATTTATTTGTCCGAAGTTTATTTTCTTTTTTTTTTTTCTTTTTTTTTTTTTATTTCACATTAAATTTGCAGGAATTAACCTAGTTTTGATTTTATAAAGTTTAAATTTATAACTAGGTTAAAATTTATTTATTATTCAAATATTAAATTCAATTAATATTTGAATAAATGAATTTACCGACTTTGGGTTTCAAATTTAATTTCATAAAATTGGGGACTCAGAATTGATATCTATTCACATTAAAGGAGTTTGGATTAATATAGTTTTTATTTTAACTATTGAAGAATCCAAACTTTACATTTGAGATTCACATTTATTTTCAAATATTTAATTCTATAAATAATTGAGAAATAAATTTTACGAAAAAGGGAATTTTTATGAACTTTCTATTAGTTTTCTAAAATTTAAAAGGTTCATAATCAAAATTTATGTTAAACCCTATTTCATAATTATCAAGGTTCAAAACCTTATAATTAGGGTTTAATTATTTTTATATTTGTTCATTATTCAAATATTTAAATTTCAATTTCATATTTGGATGAACAGATATTTAAATTAAATAAAACCTTAATTTTGAATATTATAAATTTCAAACTTTATAATTAAGGTTTATATTTAATTAATTTTATTAAATTTTAATGTTAGTTAAAAATGCTATATTAAAATCTATTTCAAAATTCTTTGAAGCATTTTAATTAATCGTTGTTTTGAGGTTATAGAATAATTTTGCATAATTTTCAAGATTAAACTCAAAAAGGTAAATTTATTCATTAGAAAGAGAATTTGATTAAAGGATGTATAGCACATGATGAATTTAAAGTTAATTACCTGAATTCCAGGCCCCTTGTTATCAATTACTTACAAACCATTGAGATAGTTCAAGAACTTATTTAATACATATGCATAATACATAAGACATTAAGTGAAGGAACCTTGGAGAAATATATTTCTTTGCAGAGGATTTCAATCCTAACTGTCGGGTGATTTTGTAATTGGACAAAATCATACCTCAACAAGTGGATTTTGGGGATAATAAAACATTTTGCGAAACCTCCACATATAACTCACATATTAAAGGAGGTTCTTTGAAATCTTGAAGGATATAGTCATTTTGGTTTGCAAATTAAGGTGAAAATCTAATACACTCCATCTCTAGCCTTAAGTGGTCTCTAACCCAGGTGGTAGGTAAATATTGCAAAGCAATACAATGTTTGATAATAAAAAAATGGAGAAAGAAGGAAAGAAAATTCAAATCAATCAAAAATTTTAGATAATATTCATGTTGGAAATATGAGCGAGATTTGTTGTCATTGATATCAAGAGTCAGTTTCAGTGAGCATGACAAAAGGAAGGGTTTCAAGAGTTAGTAGTGCAAGAAAAAGATTGCTTCTAGACCTAAGGAAAATAATATTATAATTTCCCTAATTATAATATTCAAGGTGGTCATATGAGGTCTAAAGAGAAACAGGAAGGCCCAAGAAAAATAATATTATAATATTTTATTATAATATTAAAGGTCTAAGGTTAAGAATTAAATATTAAGTTAATTATAAATTAATTATAATAATTTCATTATAAATAAATTTATAATTTTGATTAGCTCTAAGAGTTATTAAATTAAATATAAGTTAATTATAATATAATTATTAGTTTATAATTTAATTTAATAAACCCTAAAGGTTAGGGTTATAAGGGCATCAAATATTAAATAATTCAAATTAAAAATTGAATTAAAATGGTCGTCGATGTTTTGAGCACATGACATAATGCATATAAGAAGGGGTAAGTTTCATTCAAATTACCATCCATGCGATCGATCGAAATCTATAGACACTCGTGTGCAAAGAGGAGAGAAAGAATTGCATGTGTTTGAAAGGTTTAAGGAAAAAAAGCAAAGGACAAATAAGGGGGGAGCCCACTTCACATTGCAAGGCACTAGGTAGCGCGGTTGGAAATCGATGGCTGCGCTAAGACCTTGCAGGCGTAAGGTTTGTTGTTCGAGTCTCATGGTCTTCATTTTTGCAAGTGGAGAGGATTTCAAGTGCACCGTCGGGGAAGGAAAAAAGGGAAGGTGTGTGCCTTTCCCTTTGCGTGGAGGCATGTAGCCCACTTGGTGGGTGCACATTGTGCAAAGGCACTTGGACAGAGGGGTTTGCGTATTCAAAACCCACTGAGGCATTTTTGGTAGCTGGACAAGGTATGTGCTCACATTGATATGGTTTGATCGGTGCATCCAAATTTATAAAGGTGGAAATTAATTTTTTAATTTGTTAAAGTTTTGTTCATTGGAAATTGAATATTTAAAAGGGATTAAAGAGTTATACAAGGGAGATAAAAGGGTATGCAAATTTTTATTGTTATGTTTGGTTTTGAGTAGTTAAGGTTAATAAAAGGAGAAATAAAGTGTGCCAAAGGTGTTAGATATTTTGTTGAAATAAAGTTATATTATAAAGTTTGTTTTGAAAGGAGAGATAAGGCATAGTTGATTTTTGATCTTTTGACTTAGTGAAATATTTTGAAAGAAAATATTAAGGACAATTTTTTTTATTATCTAACCCTTGAGATTGGCAAAGAGAGTAATTATGATTGAGATAGGTTTTGAGGTCAAAACTTCATCAAAAAAAAGGTATGGGCATATCTTCCTTATGAGTGGAATATTGTTGGATGTTGTGAATGCTAAGTTGGATTGAAAAGGATTGTTTGATAAGCATTGTTGAGTTTGATTTTTTGGAATGAAAGTTGATGCTAGAAACCTTGTTTGATAAGCATTGTTGGAAATATTTAAGTAAGCTTTCATATGATTGAACTAGGGTTTGTGAAAGAACATGAGTATCATTGTTATGTGAAGTTGAGAACTATCTTGAACTAGGGTTTGTGAAAGATCATGAGTATCATTGTTATATGAGATTGTTTGATAAGCATTGTTGTGAGTGTAAAACATATTGAGTCTCTAATAATTCTCTATATGTTTATGTAATATTGAACAAGATTCTATGTGAAGCTTGTTTGTGTGGTTGAAGAAGTTTTCTATGATAATATTGAGTTGAATTAAGTAAGATTTTGTGGAAGCTTACAATATATATTTGATACAAGTCTTGATGAAGACTTGTTGAGCATATTGGACAAGTTCTAGTGAGGACTTATTGAGCAAATTTGAGGTAATTCTTGGTGAAGACTTGTTGAGCAAATTGGACAAGTTCTAGTGAGGACTTGTTGAGCAGATTTGAGGTAAGTCTTGGTGAATACTTTTTGAGCATATTGGACAAGTTCTAGAGAGGACTTGTGGATAGATTAGTGTGAGCTTTTGTGGAAAATTACAATGTATATTTGAGACAAGCCTTTGAGAAGACTTGAGAGTAGAGTTGATTGATTAATTTATTCAAATATTGGGTTAAGGTTTGGGATAGATCTAGCAGATTTGATTTGTGATTGATTCAAGCTTTGTGTTAAGGCTTGAGGAAAGATTTGTGCTATATCGAAGGATTATGTTTAGTGCAAATTTAAGGATAGACATTGAGGATAGATTTGTGCTAGACCAAAGGATTGTGTTTAGTGTAAATTTGAGGACAGATATTGAGAAAATGTGTGCTAGACCAAAGGACTGTGTTTAGTGTATATTAGAGATAAATATTGAGAAGATTTATGCTAGACCGAAGGATTATGTTTAGTGTAGATCAAATATAGATACTGATCAAATTTGTACTAGACCAAAGGACTATGTTTAGTATAGATTTGAGATAGAGCTGAGAACAAGCTTTGGAGGTGACAGAGTATAGAGAATAATAGTCTCTAATGGATAGAGATCCATTAGCTAGGGTAGTGAAGATAGGTCTTCTGAGTGAGGGTAAGAACCTTTAGTGGATAGAGATCCATAAACCAGTGTAATGGAGGCAGTAGTTCTTCTAGAAGATCACTAGCTAGAGCAAAGGAGGAGTTCTCCTATGGATAGAGATCCATGAACTTGATTAGGGGATTGGTGTCTCCTTTGGATAGAGGTCCATAAACATTGTAATAGGGAAAGGATTCCCAAGAGATTTGTTGAGAAAATTTTAGTGAAATATTTTCTTCGTGGATTAGCCCACATTGGGTGAACCACGTTAAATTGGTGTCTCTATTGTGTATGGTGATTTACGCATTGCTTTTATTACTGCTATTAATATTTCTATTGATATATTGCATAATATTTTTTACGAAAGAAAAGTAAAAAGTGGTCTTATACTGTTCACTCTCCCCTCTCAGTATAAGCTTATGTTCTTTACTTCATTGAGGCAATGGACACCTTATTGTAAGTGGAGCAATTTCTAGATGAAATAAATGCAAAATTAATCTAATACCTGGGTGACTCGGATAATCTCTACCGAGGCTATAGATGTCTGGATAACAGTAGATCAAGGTTTAGAAGAGATCAAGGTCATCTCCATCGGGGCTATGGATGCCTGGATGGTAGTGGAGAAAGTAGAGGCACATTTTAATGATTAACATTCTATAGCCTAAATGCAAAATAAATGATGGAATTTGAATTGTTTTAAGAATGCAAAATGAATTACAATTCACACACTAAGCAGAGGCAAATGGTCTATTTGTTCTCATTTGAAACTATTTACCCCACTTTATTTGGATATTGCTAAATGATGTTCATATCTCTAATATTTGGTTTTCATGATTTTAGATTCGGTTATTCATCTAAAATGCTCAGGAGCATTTCCCATCAGAGTCGCCATTGGTTGCAGCCATTGCACAACTTGTCGTAAATTTGGGGACCCACCTCAAAAAATTTATGTTTGTTGGGAATTTTGATTTGCTTTGAGTGATAATTGTGATAGGTCCCTACCCATGGGTTTGCATTATGGATTCCAAGGTTCTTTTTTGGGTAGTGTTTCCTTTCAGTTTTTTTTCAAAGTGTTTAGTGTTTTGGTTGGGTTGATAGGATTGGTTTCTTTTGTATTAGTTTCTATTGTGTTGGTTAGATTTTTAGTGTTTTTATTAATGTTAATGTTTTATTTAAACCAAATAAAACATGTGAAATTAATTAAATCAAATTTTAATAAAGCAAAATAAAAACATATCCTTAAAATTTGATCCACTCTATTTAGTTCATGCATTGGATGAGGGCATTGCAATTCTGATGATAAGCCCTCTATGTTGTTTACCTAATACCTATGACCATGATTTAAGTATTTATATATATATATATATATTAAAAAATAATAAAAAAATAAAAAATGTGTATAAAATGAAAAAGAAGGTGAATAGAATAATCGATTGGGCCCAAGGTTTATTTGGGAGTGGATATCTCTTTAGTTTTACCTTATAAGGTTGTTAAGGTTAATTAATATATTACATTATGTGGTTAGCTAGATTAGTTTCAAATTAATGTCTATTAATGTGTTATGTTTATATGAGGGTTTGACCAGCAAAGACAAAAGAAATCAGACACCACTTTCGAGGCCAGTGAACACAATGAACATGCAGGGATGTAAGCTACCAGAGATATACTAAATATGAGAACATGGACCTATGATGATGGGTGACCTTGACAACTAAGACATAGATGAGAAGACATGAACGTGGATGCTATGATGATGTGGATGGGAAAATATTGTATGAATGACATGTTAGATATCCTATGAATTGGACAAATGAATCATGGTGGACTCATTGAATGGCATGGTGACCACTAGTGGACCAATTCACACTTACCACCCTATAATCATTTACACTCATCACTCTCATAAATATAGACTGCCTACGCTAATTTTCTCATGAGCAATGATGTTGAAGGTCATGATTCACCCATCTTGGTGCAATAATAAGCACATATGAATAAATATAGAGTTGGGGTTATTGTCATACATTGATAGGAGTCATTATTCATAGAGAGATATCATAAAAAAATATTCTTCAATTAAATGACCTTGTATTTAATTAGCCTCGTAAGGTACACCATCCATTTTAAATGTAACGATCACAGCGATCGGTTACGATGATGGCTGGTACTATCAATGGAGGAACATTTATGAGATGGAGAGAATCATCACTTTTTAAAATATGCTCAATTTTGGAGGTGTTAAATTCCCACTGAACCAGTACCCTACCAAAAGAGAACCAATATCAAAATAAACAAAAGATAAATAGTTAAATTTAGCCATTGAAAGCCAACAATTACAAAGGGATAAAAATTTACCCACAAGTCGATGGCTATAACAAACCAAGGAAGGAAGAAGGCATTATCAAATGCAATGGCAAGCTTTAGCTACAAATTAGGTAATACAAAAGAGAAATGTTACAAAATGGAATGAAGCATATAAGGGTTATTGCAAGGTCGTCTTCGTTATTTGCATATGGTGATGACGATGGAACCAATTACCATGGGTATATTTGGGCCAAATATGGACTGTGTAATACTTTCCCATTATATGAGTTGCTACTATGGTGAGGTAGTGGTGATGTCTTCGGTCCATCGTGGTGCGACTGAGGTAGAGGAATGGCTGGACAAGACCAAGAGCTTTTTCATGGATTGTAGGGGCTCCAATGGAATTAAGTTGCATGGGCATGGGGGGGCCTCCACCATGAAAGCATCAAAGGAGTACCATGCTGGTGAATAAAAAATGAGTATGTGAATTATTGTTTTATATGCAATGATACTCCGAAGATCATTCATTGTTAATAATAGTCAGAGAGAAGGTTTGATAAGTTTTTTTATTTTGTTTAATTTTTTTAATAATTTAATATTGGGATATATAAGTGGCTTTGGAAGAACGTAAAACTATATGTTTTTTTATTAATATAATAAGGTTTATGCATTATCTAATACAATTATTCACACCAAAGCTAATGATGAGGAATATAATATGAGGCTAGCTAAATGGAGGGAAATAAAAACCAAGCCAGGGGAAAGTAAATGAAGGGTTTCTTGAAAACTTTAAAAACTCATGTGAGCTCATGAAGAGGGGCTAGAAATTTTTGGAACAGGAGGTGTGAAGAAGGATTGGAAGTCTCCAAAAAATTGCCAACATTTGGTCTCACCTTGTATGCAAAAAGAGAGAGGTTTTGAACATAATGAAAGCTTTATTGCATATTTTATCTACATGTATTGGATACATTTAATGATGTTTTATGCATAGATATGGTAGCATCGTTTAAGTGTTTTTAATGCATGTTTTACCCCTTAGACTCTTGCACTTAACCATATTTAGATTGTGTGGATGCAGGTCTAACCTGGTTTTGTTTAGTGTTCATGATCTAACATTTTCTATAGAATAGGAGGGATTAGTTTTCAGTAGTTTTCTTTGATCATTTTCAGTATTCTATTTCATATTCTAGATTTTTTTTATTTTTTTCTCTAACCCTAGATTTTATTATTTTTTATCTTTCATTTTATTTTCTTTAAAATTCCATCAAGCACTCAAAATCCTAACAAGTTCATGATTTTCTGCATTAAAATTAGGGATTTTGAAGTAATTAGACATCCAAGTAATTGTGTTGTTTAAGGATAACATATCCAATTATTTGAACACATTATTAGGCATTTTATTTTAAGGTTTTGAAGTATTTTTTTTGCACTCCATAGGTTATATCATTTTCAGATAAGCTTAACAAAGTTCACATTTTTAAGGAATTTTGCAATTTTCAAGTTTTCACACAAGTTCACACTACTAAGAGGAAATTTGCAATTTAAGTTTTGCACAAATTCATTTTAAAAGGGAATACTAAATTCAAACTTTGCACTATTAAAGACAAGCAAATTAATTTCATTTAATGTGAAAGAGGGAAATTTTAATAACTTCCAAAATTTCATTAAAATGAATCATTAAGGTGTTATTCTAAAGCTACTACATTGTAAAGTTAGATTTTAGTTATTTTTATTTTATGCTCAAATAGAACTTAACAAAGCAAGATAAAATCCATTCAAAAAGCAAGATAAAATGAATCCAATCATCATCCAAGATTCACATTTCAGAGATAGATTTTAGTCTTTTCTTTCATGTTCAAAGCAAAGTTTAACAAAGAAAGATAAAATTTGTTAAAATCTGCTTAACCAAAAGAAGATAAAATCTACCTAAAACACTTCAAGATAAAATGAATTAAATCACCATTTCAACATGGTCATATGAGGGCCAATCACATCATATTTTCTTTTCTTTTAAGTTTCATGAACAATAAAAAGCATGGAAAAATCAAAGTAATACCAACACAGACCCCTTGTTAACAATTACTTGCACCTCTAAGGTATTTCAGCATTTATTTTGACACATTTTCACAAGCATACAAGCACACATTAAGTAAAAGGAACCTTGGAGAAATTTCAATTTCTTTGCAAGAGAGGGTTTTTCTAACAAAATCCTGAATGTGAGTATGATTTTATAATTGGGAAAAATTATCACTCAACAAGAGGATTTGGATCATACTACTACCTTTTCAATAAGCTTCCCCCAAGGTTTAAACCTAGGTCTCTTCTTGGTAAGTGCCCAACCAAACTAACACTTACCAATCCACCTAGCCCTTGGGGGTACTAAATATATAAATATTACAAGCATAAAATAACCTTAACTAAAATTAAAAAAAATCCAACCTTAGAGAATCAATTAATAATGATAAATAATATAAATAAATAAATGAATGAAAATAACAATATTATAATAATGGTCATTATTTTGAATATTTTTCCCACCAATTATAAATTGGAATTAATATACGCTTCCTTCTATGTTGCAGGCATAAAACATAAAGTAAGAAATAAAAGAAGGTAATTGAACCAGGCTATGAAAGACACCAAAAGCTAAATTTTCGAGGCTACATCCATTGAACCTAGTGCTTGATAGATAGATTAGTTCAATAATTGAATATTGATAGCTTGGCCAAACAAATAATTGTAGAGATCAAAGGCTAGAATTCTAGATCTAGACCAAGAGGAACCACAACTTGATACATCATCCAGGATATAGCTCATCAATCCAACTATAAACCATTGAATCCCAAATATAAACCACCAGGATAAAACTGTAGAGCACTAAAAATTTCAAATTGTAAGGCTATAAAAATCCATTGAGACCCCATTCCAAAGGGTTGGATGTTATTTTTAGTGATATATTTTTAGGAATTTTTCTTTATCTAGTAGTTGATAAGCATCTGCACCCCTTTCATTGTGATTGGAGAATCTTATGCCTTGCAATCATTTGATGCAAGTGATTCTGAGAATTGTAATAATTGAATACTTTTATTAATATAAATTCTAGAGTTTCTTGGTGTATTCTACGCATGCGGATGGTGTTTACATATGAGATAATTCTATTGTTTGTCTTTCTCCTTTGAATATAGCACCGCTTTGGTCTCAAATTGTGCAAAGGCTGGTTAGTTAAAGTTGGTTAAATTCATAATGTTTTCTTCTATAAATTCAACATAAGGCTTCAATTGTAGTGGCTTGTTTTCTTTTCTCTTTAACCTTCTCATTTTAAATTTTTTTCATGAAACTTATTAGATTAGGAGTAGATTAGCTAAATTTTAGATTCTAAAGCTCATTTTATGTGTTATATCTTTATAATTTTTAGAGTAATCATTGTTATGTGCTATAACAAGTATGAATGTGATGCAATGAATGTTATATGTTTGATGAATTTCAAGGTAGCAAGCCTAGAACCTTGCTCTATTCCATTTTATTGATGCAATTTGTGATATCAAATGCTTATATCTTGATAATTGGTTGAATATTAAGCTAGATTTATGTTTTAAAGGTTTAAAAAATGAATTCACACTCACCCTTTTTAACAGTAATATGTTCCTTTGAGGTATCCATCTAATTTCATTCTCTCATGCTTTTATTTAGAGTATTTTGATAAGAACATAACTAGGTTAGACCAATCTTACCAAAATCTTGGGGAGATTAATTATCTCCTTTGAAGATAGGACATTCTAACTGATTCCTAGTTGTTAGTATATATTTGTAATTGGATAGATGTATCACTCAACAGGACCCTCATAGGATACCTATCTTATTTTGATCATTCAATTGAGCCAATAAAAATAAGATATATCTTTGGTAACATTTTTTTGGATAATCAATAGTCTACTCAAGCTTTGACAATTGATTAATGGTGTACATTTTGTTGTTCAACTTCCTCTGGTTGGGAACAAGTAGATGAGTATATATAATAAGCATATCTAACTAATGATGATTATATAAACTAAAAGAAGCCTCAACTAAGGAATCAAGAGAAGTAAAACAATACCCCAAAAGTAATCAATGGATTTGACCCTCTTGTTCACTTTGCCATCATACTCAATATTTCCTCTCCCACCCTAATAGAATACCACAACATATGCAACCCCTAGCCTCCAATATTTGGCTATGGAAAGTAGGGTAGATAATTGCATTTGTATAATCAATAGAAATCAGTAGATATTCTTTGATTTTCCAACTCGTATCAAATGCTAATTAAAATTTATATAGGGCAACAAGATGATTACCTTTCAAAAAAAAATAGAAATTAGAAATAAAAATCCAATAGGTATCAATATCTTAGGGTCCAACCTTTTGGTCAAAGCGCTCCCTTGGGATGGTGGAGACCATGGTTTGAATCCCTCAAGTCTTGTAGAACCAGATGATGTGTCATTCTAGCACCATAGGCTATGTTAAAAATTTTACCCAATGCAACTGGAGGTTATAGTGGCAGCAAGGAGCAATATTTGAACCCACAAAGAGGCGATGAAAAATGTAACGAGTTACTGATTCCTCTAGTATATGCAAAAAAAATCCAATAGGTATCCTTTGAGAAATATTGAGATTGACATAAGGGGCCTCGAATTCCTAAATATAATCCTTTGCTCATAATTAATTTTTAATATTAGGATTTAGGACACCTTCAAATGTTGACTTATGGACAAGATTCAAGGGAGTTTCAACATCAAATTATAGTAAACTTCTAATGACCAACCTTCAAATAGGGTCAAGGGCACTTCCAACAGTCACCTTTCATTTAAGATCTTGTTTGCTCTTATTTTGTATAAATACATACCCGACCCTCAAAGGAAACTCCTATAGGTATGACTTATGTTAATTTTGAGTATTATTGATTTAGATTCAATTTTTTATGGTGTTTTTTGCTTGATTGGCCTCGTGATTGTATCCTTCCTAGAATTTATATCTTTACCCTTAAGGGCAATGATATGAAGAACATGAGCTTATACTGAGATGGGGGGGATGAACAATATAAGATCAACTTTTACTTTTCAATATTATCCAATATTATCAATGACAATATCAATAGTAGTAATCAAAGCAATGCATAAATCACAAAACACATGAGAGACACAAATTTAACGTGGTTCACCCAATGTGGGCTACTCCACGGAGAAAATATTTCTTCTAGATTTTCTCAATAAATCTCTTTGGCAATTAATTCCCTATTATAATATTTATGGACCTTTGTCTAAAGGAGACACCAATCCCCTATGCCCTAATTTGTGGATCTATCTCCATAGGATAAATCTATCCCCTTTGCTCTGGTTTATGGATCTCTCTCTATAGGATAACTCTTTCCCCTTTTCTATGGTTCATGGAACTTGATCCAGGAGAACTCTATCTCCTTAAATGTTTTGTGGATCTCTCTCCATAGAATAACTCTATCTTCCTATCTAGTTCATGGATCTCACTCCACAGGAGAACTCTTTCCCATTGCTTTAGTTTATGGATATCTCTCCATAGGATAACTCTATCCCCTCTACTTTGGTTGGTGATCTTATAGAATACTTCTACTCCCACTACTCTGGCTTGTGGATCTCTCTCCACAGGAGACCTTTGTCCCCACTGCATTTATTGACGAATCTTTATCCACTAGAGAATGTTGTCCTCTTTACTCTGTCACCTCAAAATCCTACTCTCAACTCTATCTCAAATCTACACCAAAATTTATCCCAAGTCTAGCATAAATATGCTCTAACTCTCCTCACAAATCTGCACTAAACTTTATCTCAAATTTAACCCAAGCCTTAATACAAGACTTGAAAAAATCAGTAGTCAAACATACTCTCAATTCTATCTTCAAGCCTTCTCAAAGACTTGCTCAAATCTGCCCTCAAGTCTTCTCAAAGACTTGCTCAAATTTACCTTAATGTTGCTCACTTAACCTGCTCAAATATTTCCAAACTTTGCACACAAACAAAGCTTATATATTTTTTAGAATACTTTCTTCAAACAGATATATTCTACTCAGAATTTAGTTAAACTCTGGAACATATAGAGAATGATGTACACTATAATAATCCCAATATGTTCTTCATATTCACAAATCTTGCATTCAACTAATCCAATATTTATCTCTTGCAAAATCCTTTTCAAAATAAATCAACACAGTATATATCTTGCTTCACAAAAATAAACTATCTTTCTTGTAAATTTACTCTCAAACATAAACCTCAATAATGCACAAATTTCTCTCACAATATTTATCTCAAACACTTTCACAATTGCTTTCAATATCTCTTAACTAATGCTCAAAATATTTCACAATGATTCACAAACTTGTCTTCAAACTTAACACGAGTAGTTCACAATCTCTAGCACAAATGTCTCAATCTCTTTCAACAATAGAAGCACACTGGTTTTCAAACTTATCTTAAATATTTCCAATACCATTCAAAAATGAAGTACAAGCCTTAATATAATTGTTTCCTCTTTCTCTCAACAAATATGCACAATGTAAATCTCAAACCCTAATTTAAATTTTCAACAGTGTATACCAAACAATCCTTTTATCACCACCTTATGATCCAGAAAACCTTTCTCAACAACACACCTCAAAGAAGGATAAAATTCCCATACCTCTTATTTGCTTTGATGAAGATATGTCACAAAACCTGTCTCACAAACAACCAATCCTTCTTGTGCCACTTCAAGAGTTAGATAGCAAGATTCTATTTCAAAATATCCACATGAATTTTCCCTCAAAAATATGCTCAATGAAATCTGAAAATAATGTTCTAGGACTCTTCTTTTGTTCTCAAGGATAATGCATTAAATCTCAACAAAACCCTCTCAAAAAATTCTTTTTCATAAAGCAAGAATTGCAAACAATAAAATCATCTTTTAAACCTTTTATCTTCCACTTTCATAAAATAATTTCCAATCCACTTTAATGTCCAAGAACAAATATTTACAATTTTAAATAAACCATTTACACCTTATCACTCCAACCTTTACATATATAAAATAAATGATAGCAATTCCCTTAAAATATTATGCAAAAATTAGTTTCCCCTTATACCTCCTATATGCCAAGACTATACACCAAATCACATCTGCCAAACACCAAGCATAACCAACATTAATCAACTTAGAGCATACCTTATAAAAATTAATCTCCTTGCTAGTGTGAACGGGAATTGACCCTCCGACCTTAAAATCCTAAGCACAATGCTCGATCGCTTGTGCTAGCCAAGCGGTTGAGACCTAACACATATCCCCCACCCTTTATCTCCTACCATGTCCACCAAAAAGGATAAAACACTTTAAAATTGGTGCTAGGTAGAATCAAACTACAACCCTCTTCCCCACTATTCCTTAGTGTGAGATGAGCTACCATTGGGCCCCTCTGGTGGATGACGTCAATGCATGAACAAATGGAATTTTTTCATTCTCTTGTGTGCTAGCAAAAAACAAAGTGTTGTCCTCTCCTCGTATTCATTTTCTCTTTGTGCTTGGGATACACAAATCTATCGGTAGCCTTTCCAAAGCATTGAGGGGCTATTAATATGTTTCATGCATGATTTAAACGACATTGTCCCTCCTTTGAATCATGCTCAAAAATTAGACGTCAGGTCTTCTTTAACTTTTAAAAAGAACAATTTAATTTTTCTTTGGTGCCTTCAAACATTAGACATCCTCAACTCATTGCCATGTCTTATATCCTTGTGCCATCAAGTAAGTCTTCATTCTTATCCTGTAGAAAAAGTAATTTTTCCTATCAAATAATGGTGTCTTATTTGATGAAGATACATTCTGAGATGCTATCAGTGTTCCTATAATATCTTCTTTCAAGTTGTTAGAATTTTTTGAAGGAACCCGCTCTGATACCAATTGAAGAACACAGGATTATACTAAGAGGGGGTGAACAGTATAATACCAACTATTCCTTTTCTTTTCTAAACAATATTATCCAAAATTATCAATGGTAATATCAATAGAAGTAATCAAATCAATTCATAAATCATCACACACATGAGAGACACAAATTTAACATGGTTCACCCAATTTGGTATACTCCACAGAGAAAATATTTCTTCTAAATTTTCTCAACAAATCTCTTTGGAAATCAATTCCCTATTACAATGTTTATGGACCTGTATCTAAAGGATACACCAATACCCTATGCTCTAATTTATGGATCTCTCTCCATAGGATAAAACTATCACATTTTCTCTGGTTTGTGGATTTCTCTCCATAGGAGAACTCTTTTCCCTTTTCTTTGGTTCGTGGAACTTGATCTAGGAGAATTATATCTCCTCAATTGGTTTATGGATCTCTCTCCATATAATGACTCTATCTCCCTAGTTGGTTCATAGATATCACTCCATAGGAGAACTCTTTCCCCTCGCTCTGGTTCATGTATCTATCTCCATAGGATAACTCTATCCCCTCTGCTTTGGCTGGTGATCATCTATAAGACTTCTACCCCCACTAATTTGGCTTGTGGATATCTCTCCACAGGATATCTCTATCCCCATTACACTGGTTTATGGATCTCTATCCACTGAATAATGATATCCTCTTTGCTCTATCACCTCCAAATCCTACTCTTAAATATGTATCAAACTTTATTCCAAGTCTAGCACAAATTTGCTCTAACTCTACTCCCAAATCTGCATCAAACTCTGTCTGAAATCTCCTTTCTAGTACGGACGGGAATCTGCATAGTCAACATTAATCAACTTAGAGCATACCTTATAAATATTAATCTCCTTTCTAGTACGGACGGGAATCGACCCTCCAACCTCAAACTCATAAGTGCATCACTCGACCCAGGGTTATTCATAGTGGCAAATTTTCATAAATTGGGCAAATATTAGGATTTTTGAAATTAGAAATTGGCAAATATGAGGACCCTCGATGTCGGCCCATTCGCCTAAAATTTTTTAGATCAATTTGTTATTAGGGTCAATTCACCATAATATATATCCAAACATAGGCATATTTGTACTCGTTGGAAAGTGCTTTTTGAGCCTAATCTAATGGTGGTATTTTTATAAATTTATAAGGTGATTTAATAGGTCAAAATGTGTCCCAAATATGATCTTACTTTTTAGGGCTTCAAATGCCCCAAATTTTGGTGTGAATATGATTGATTTTATTTTCTTAGGATTCACCATGATTCACCTTGATTTCAACTAGGATTTACCATTTTTTTACAAGTACATTTTGAGTCCAACCCCTTATGCATAACCCTAACTCAATCGAAGTTACTGAGACCTAACATGTAGCTTCCACCCTTTATCTCCTTCCATGTCCACCAAAAAATATAAAACACTTCAAAATCGATTCTAGGGAGAATCGAACCGTGACCCTCTTCCCAACTATTCCTTAGCATGAGATGAGCTACCTCTAGGCCACCCTAGCGAATGATGTCAATGCACAAACAAATGGAATTTGTTCATTCTATTGTGTGCCAGCAAAAAATAAAGCATTGTCCTCTCTTATTCATCATCTCTCTATGCTTAAGGTAAAAAAATCGATCAACAGTATTTCCAAAGCATTAAGGGGGTATTAATATGTTTCATGCATGCTTTAAATGATGTCGGACCTCCTTTGAATCATGCTCAAAAATTAGACGTTGGCCCTTCTTTGAATTTTAAAAAGAATAATTTAATTTTTCTTTGGCACCTTGAAACATTAGACTTAGGGTTTATAATATTTTAAAAAATATTATAATAAACCATTTTATTTTCCTTGGGTCTTTTTCACCAATAAGTAAAATTATACTTTCCTTTGCAAATTGGAAACCCCATTGGGTTTTTATTTATCAAAGAAAACATTTGTCACTGTCAAGCTTCCTTAATAATATTTAAATATTAAAATTTAAATATTATAATCCTTTTGAAGAATTCTCTTTGCTTGCTTTCTTAACAATGGAAAAATATTTTGTATTTGCCACCATAAAAAAAAATTATTTTGCAAGTACCACCATGGTAAATGCCTCATCTTTTCTTGTTGTCATATTTCCTTAAGACCCTTTGAGAAATATCATCAACTTATGACATCAATCCTTTGACATCAATGACAACTCATCATTCTTAAATTTCCAACAATATCCCCCTTTGTAATTGATGGCAACCCTTTCTAAAAAAAAAAACTTTTCTTGCCACTGGATCCCAAAACAACTCCTCCTGATTCTGCTCTCTCTGAGAAGTTTCTCCCCCTGACTGAATGCTCTCCTCCTTACTCAAATATCTCCCCATTTGACATCAATGGAAAAGGGACATGTTTGGGTCTAAATATAAGACTCTTAACTCATCTCCATCCCCATATCTTCTCCTTGAGGTGATAAATTTTGGGGTGGGAGTATTTCTACTCCCATCATACAACACCATTTTTCTTTATCAACCTTCTTTCTCAAGATACCCTTTTGATCCTTTTGAGTGTCCATGTTCTTGCATGTCTCTGGAAGATTTGGAAACTCTATTCTACACCACTTTATCTTATGCCCTATATTATTACACTTATAACACTTAATTTTCTAGTTCTTGGAAGGTGCAAATATCTTGAAGTTCTTCTTGGTGAAGCCATAATCATTTATGTCATGAACCCTATAGTGGATTGCTTTATGACCAAATTGATTACAAGAGTAGCAATACCCTTGAAATAAATATCCATATTTGAAAGAGTTGAAATTCCTTTTAGTGAGGTCATACTCCTTTCCATGATTCCTACAATGCATAGCCCTGAGACCAAACTGATTACATGAAAAACAACATCCTTTGAAGAAATATTTTCTTGAATCATCTGGTCTCTTAGTTCTTTCTTTGCCTTATCTGTGATGATCCCTATTTCTTTTTTGTTCATTGTTTCCTTTCTTATTGAAACTTCTATTCTTCAACTTATCCACATAAGTCTCAATTTCTTCTTCACTATCTTCCTCTGAAATTTCCTCTTCCTTTGATCTTGAGCTTGATCCTTCTTATTTTTTCCCTTTTCCTTCTTCAAAACCAAGTCTTATTTTGATAGATGAAGATCTTTGTGCATTGATAATATTATCCAAATTTTTTGAGCTTTTCCCAAACCTATGTAGTTTGTCCTTAGAATCTTTTACTCCCATCCTTAGTGAAATTATCTCATGTTCTAATTTTTCATATTCTGGCTCTTTTGCTTCTAAATTTTCACTCATGATCTCTTTAAGTCTCCTTGCCTTAGCTATTGAGTTTTTCAGGTCTTTCATAAGTTGTCCTTTTTATTCCTCACATTCTTGAACTTGAGTCTTTAGTCTTTAATTCTGCTTTCTAACCTTTTTCAATTCTCTAAGAGAAACAATAAGTTCTACTTATAGATCTATTGTGCCTTCCTTTTCATTTTTGAATCTTGTTCTACTTCTTGGTCTTCAATAGCATCTTCATAAGTTTCAACTTTATCTTCAACAGGAGCATTTTCTTCCTCTTCTATTTCCAAAAATAGAATCTCTTCTTATTCAGTATCTGAGGGTATTTCATCACTGTCACTTGAAGCCTTGCCTATCTTGTTAACATAGAAACTCTTCTTGTGCCTTTGAAAGAATTTATTTTCATGCTTGCCTTGACCATACCTATTTTTCTTTTCATACCTGGATTTTCCTCCTTCATTTTTCTTATGATCCTGTTTCTCTTCATTGCTACTACTTCTAGCTTCTGGATAATTATATGCATAGTGATCAAAATTACCATAGTTAAAACATTTCACTATTTTCATACCTTTGTGCTTTCTTGAGTCCTTGTTTCTTCTACCATAGTTAGCTTCTTCATCACTACTTGACTCACCACTTGATTTTGGTTTCTTATATTTTATCTTCTTTGATGATTTTAAAGTTGCATCTTTCTTGGAGTTGGGATCCTTTACTATTCTCATCTCATAAGTTGTGATAATTCCATGTAACTCATCCATAGTCAATTTTTCAATATCTCTCATCTCTTCTATAGCTGAAACTTTTCCATCATACCTCATAGGAAGTGACCTTAATACTTTCTGAGCAACACTAGAGTCTTCAATTTTGAAACCAAGTCCACACATGGTATTTACAACTTCATCCACATGAAGCAAGTATGTAGCAATATCTTTCTCATCTTCCATCTTCAAATCTTCAAACCTTTTCTTATGGTTTTGTAGTTTTGCCATCTTGACCTTTTTATCTTCCTCATAGGTTTTCTTTAATTTGTCCCATATCTCTTTTGCTTATTTGAAATGCATAAATTTTACAAATTCTAGTTCATGTAATCCACTCAAGATTCCATTCATAACCTTGGTATTATTCACATGCAATAGTTTACCATATTTATCTATGGAAGGATTAGTTGTAGGTGTGAACCCATCCTCAACTAATTGCCATATCTCATATCCTTGTGCCATCAAGTAAGTCTTCATTATTATGCTTCAGATAATATAAGTTTTACCATAAAATAATGGTGCCTTATTTTATGAAGATCCATTTTGATATGCCATCTGTGTTCCTATAATATCTTCCTTCAAGTTGTTAGACTTTTTCAAAAGAACCCGCTCTATACCAATTGAAGAACACAGGCTTATACTGAGAGGGAGGGGTGAATAGTATAATATCAACTTTTATATTTATTTCCCAAACAATATTATCCAATATTATCAATGGTAATATCAATAGCATTAATCAAAGCAATGCACAAATTATCCCATACATGAGAGACATAAATTTAATGTGGTTCACCCAATGTGGGCTACTCCATGGAGAAAATATTTCTTCTAAATTTTCTCAACAAATCTCTTTGGCAATCAATTCCCTATTATGATGTTTATGTACCTCTATCCAAAGGAGATACCAATCCCCTATGATCTTATTTATGTATCTCTCTCCATAGGAGAAATATATCCCATTTTCTCTGGTTTATGGATCTCTCTCCACAGGAGAACTCTTTCCCCTTTTCTTTGGTTTGTGGAACTTGATATAGGAGAACTATATCTCCTCAAATAGTTTATGGATCTCTATCCATAGAAGAAATCTATCTCCCCATCTGGTTCCAGATATCACTCCATAGAAGAACTCTTTCCCCTTGCTCGGGTTTGTGGATATCTCTCCACGGGAGAACTCTATCTCCTCTACTCTAGCTAGTGATATTCTATAAAAATTCTACTCCCACTACTCTAGCTTGTGGATATTTATCCATAAGAGATATATTTCCCCACTACATTGGCTGATGGATCTCTATACACTAGAGAATATTATCCTCTTTTATCTATCACCTCCAAATCCTGATCTTAACTTTATCTCAAATCTGCACCAAACTCTATCCCAAGTCTAGCATAAGTCTGCTCTAACTCTACTCACAAATTTGCATCAAAATTTATCTCAAATTTGTCCCAAGCCTTAACATAAGACTTGAAAAAATTAGCAATCAAAACTGCTCTCAATTCTATATTCAAGCCTTCTCAAATACTTGCTCAAATCTGCCCTCAAGTCTTCTCAAATACTTGCTTAAATTTACCTTAATGTTGCTCACTTAACTTGCTCAAATATTTCCAAAATTTGCACACAAACAAAGCTTATATATTTTTTAGAAATACTTTCTTCAAACAGATATATTCTACTCAAAATTCGTTTAACCTCTAGAACATATAGAGAATGATGTACACTATCAAAATCCCAATATGTTCTTCACATTCACAAATCTTGCATCCAACTAATCCAATATTTATCTCTTGCAAATTCTTTTCAAAACAAATCAACATAGTATATATCTTGCTTCACAAAACTAATATATCTTTCTTGTAAATTTACTCTCAAACATTAACCTCAATAATGCATAAATTTCCCTCATAATATTGATCTCAAACACTTTCACAATTGCTTTCAATATCTCTCAACCAATGCTCAAAAGGTTTCACAATGACTCACAAACTTATCTTTAAAATTAACACAAGTAGTTCACAATATCTAGCACAAATGTCTCAATCTCTTTCAACAATAGAAGCACACTTGTTATCAAACTTTATGATGTAGGAGTATCCAGGGGCACCTGATGCAAAAGCATCCAATGGCAGGAGGGCCACTTCTAAAGAGTCAGCCAAGGAGAGAAGTCGTCGTGATTTCGTGATGTGTCACGAAATCGCAATAGAAGAAGCCGAAGAAGGCAAGGAGGAAAGTCTGTCATGAGATCGTGATGGAAAAAGTGTCACAATATCGCGACACAAAGTGGAGATAGGAGATAACATAGAAAACTGTCATGATATCGCGACGGAAGGTGTGTCGCGATATCGCAACACAAACAGAGAACGGGGCCAACAAGAAGATGTCGCAAAATCACATGTCATGATTTCATGACCCAAGCAGGAAGGAGAAGGCTGCAAGCAGAGATGTCACGATTTCGTGACCCAGGGGCAGAAGGAGAGTACGAAAGGAGTAGATGTCACGATTTCATGACATGTCACGGTTTCGTGACCTGGGGAAGAAAGAGGAAGTCGAAAGCAAAGATGTCATTGTCGCGATTTCATGACCCAAAGGCAAGAAGAAGTGCGGAAGAGGAAGATGTCACGATTTCATGGCATGTCACATTTTTGTGACCCGTCGAAGAGAGAGAAGGCACAGAGGAGAATATTTCATGATTTTGTGAAATGTCACAGTTTCGTGACCCATTGAAGAGAGAGAAGGCACAGAGAAAGAGATGTCACGATTTTGTGATAGGTCATAGTTTCATAGCCAGAAGGCAAAGAAGGAGCCAAGGAGGAAAGATGTCACGATTTCAGGACATGTCGTATTTTTGTGACCAGAAGGCAAGAGAAGAAGCCAAGGGAGGAAGATGTCACGATTTCACAACATGTCGCATTTTTGTGACCAGAAGGCAAAAAGTAAGCCAAGGGAGGAAGATGTCGCGATTTCATGACATGTCGCATTTTCATGACCAGGAGGTGAAGAAGGAGCCAGTAGAGGAACATGTCACGATTTTGCGATAGGTCACATTTTCATGACCCGAAGAAGCGAGGGGAAGCAGAGAGGAGAAGATGTCACGATTTTGTGATAGGAAGAAGCAAGAGGAGGCCAAAAGAGAAGATGTCGCGATATCACGACATGTCACGATTTCACGACAGAAGCAGGAGAAGGAGAACAGAAGGCAAAGAAGTCACGATATCGTGACTTGTCGCGGTTTCACGACATGAAGAAGAAAGAGAAGGCAAAACGGGAAGATGTCATGATTTTGCGACATGTCACGAAATCGTGACCTGAAGGAGCAGAAGAAAGTAGAAAGGGAAGATGTCACAAAATCACATGTCACGATTTCATGACCCAAAGTGGAGAAGAGGAACGAAGAAGAGAGATGTTGTGATAGCGTGACACATTGCGATTTTGCTATCAAAAAGGAAAAGGAAGGGCGAGCACAGAAAGATGTCGCGATATCGTGACATGTCATGAAATCATGACAAGAAGAGAAGCAGAGCGCCAAGGGGGAAAAACTATCATGATTTTGTGACATGTAGCGTTTTCACGAGGCAAGGGGAAGAGCCGACAGAGGACACATAAATGTCACAATTTTGTGACACGTGGCTCACGACGTGAGAAGAGCAGGTGGATGTAGAGGCCATTATAGAAGGGCACATGGCAGCAAGATGCAGGCGGCGACAAAGCATGCCATCACTCTAAAAATGATGTTTCAACAGGTCGAGGTGTAGGCGGCTACAGAGCACTCTGCCACTTCATGAAATGATGGCCAATGACACATGGCATCAAGACGTAGGGAAGAAGATGAAGATGGAGAGTCACAGTGGAAGATAGAGTGTCGGTCAGATGGTCGGGGCCTCTATAAAAACCTAGCAATGTAATAGGTTAGGGGTTGGGAAATGACAGATTACAATATTAGAGAACTACAGACGAAACTCACGAAGTCAAGTTGAGGAAGCCGAGGACAGAGAGCCGGCTTGAGAGCGTGATTTCCTTCCAAGGGGTAGGCAGGATTAGGAAATTGCATGGAGTGAGTTAGAAATCTGAGCCGTGCGCCAGTTTTTGTGAACCAAGTCGAGCGCTGGTGATTGTAAAGCCTACGGGCTATTATGTGTATAGATTTTCTAAAAATGAATGATAAATTTGGAATTTTTGGGTCATAATTTTCTATCCTGCATCAGTGGTATCAGAGATGGAGTTCCTGAGTGCACAAGCAGATCATCGACCATGAGGCAGTTTGCACCAGGATCTATGGTTGAAGGGTTCTGAGAGAGAGAGAGAGAGTCAAGGTTCCAAGCTTGTGAGCGGATCCGTTCGGGTTGTAAGAAAAACAAAGAAAAATGCCTCCACGAAGAGGCATGGTAGAAATGGAAGAGGCCCGAGCTTTGCAAAGGCAAATACAAGCCCTACAAGATGTGATCCTCATAAGAGATTTGTAGAGGCAAATGAAAGCCCTACAAGAGGAGATGCGTAGAAAGCGTAAGGATAAATCAAAAAGTAGAGACCAGGGCGAAAGAACCGGTGAAAGAGATGATGGAGTGCATCGAAAGTTGAAGCCGTTGAAGGCTGTAGATGAGGAAGTGCATAGAAGTGAAGATCACTTCTCCACCAACCCCGGGTGTCTGATGCAGGAGCATCCAGGGGCACCTGATGCAGAAGCATCCAATGGCAGGAGGGCCACTTCTGAAGAGTCGACCAAGGAGAGAAGTCGTCACAACTTCATGATGTGTTGTGAAATCGTGACATAAGAAGCCAAAGAAGGCAAGGAGGAAAGTCCGTCATGAGATCACGACAGAAAAAAGTGTCACGATATCATGACACAAAGTGGAGAGGGGAGACAGTGCAGAAAACTATCGCGATATCACGATAAAAGGTGTGTCACGATATCACAACACAAACGGAGAACGAGGCCAACAGGAAGAAGATGTCACAAAATCATGACATGTCACAATTTCATGACCCAAGCAAGAAGGAGAAGGCTGCAAGCAAAGATGTCATGATTTTGTGACCCAAGGGTAGAAGGAGAGTACGAAAGGAGCAGATGTCACGATTTCATGACATGTCGCAGTTTCGTGACCTGGGGAAGAAAGAGGAAGCCGAAAGTGAAGATGTCACAATTTCATGACCCAAAGGCAAGATGAAGTGCGAAAGAGGAAGATGTCACGATTTTGTGACATGTCACAGTTTCATGACCCACCGAAGAGAGAGAAGGCATAGAGGAGAAGATGTCATGATTTCATGACATGTAGTTTCACGACCCGTCGAAGAGAGAGAAGGCACAGAGAAAGAGATGTCGTGATTTCACGACAGGTCACAGTTTCATGGCCAAAAGGCGAGGAAGGAGCCAAGGAGGAAAGATGTCACGATTTCGTGACATGTCACATTTTCGCGACCAGAGGGCAAGAGAAGAAGCCAAGGGAGGAAGATGTCGTGATTTCATGACATGTCGCATTTTCACGACCAGAAGGCAAAAAGGAAGCCAAGGGAGGAAGATGTCGCGATTTTGTGACATGTCGTATTTTCACGACCAGGAGGCGAAGAAGGAGCCAACAGAGGAAAATGTCATGATTTCATGACATGTCGCATTTTCGTGACCCAAAGAAGCGAGGGGAAGCAGAGAGGAGAAGATGTCATGATTTTGTGATAGGAAGAAGTGAGAGGAGGCCGAAAGAGAAGATGTCATGATATCGCGACATGTCACAATTTCATGACAGAAGTAGGAGAAGGAGAACAAAAGGCAAAGAAGTCATGATATTGTGACTTGTGGTTTCACAACATGAAGAAGAAAGAGAAGGCAAAACGGGAAGATGTCACGATTTTGTGACATGTCATGAAATCGTGACCCAAAGGAGCGAAAGAAAGCAGAAAGGGAAGATGTCGTGAAATCATGACATGTCACGATTTCATGACCCGAAGTGGAGAAGAGGAACGAAGAAGAGAGATGTCACGATAGCGCGACACGTCGTGATTTTGCTACCAAAAAGGAAAAGGAAGGGCGAGCATAGAAATATGTCACGATATCGTGACATGTCACAAAATCATGACAAGAAGAGAAGCAGAGCGCCAAGGGGGGAAAACTGTCATGATTTCATGACATGTAGCATTTTCGTGAGGCAAGGGGAAGAGCCGATAGAGGACACAAAAATGTCACGATTTCATGACACGTGGCTCATGACATGAGAAGAGCAGGTGGATGCAGAGGTCGTTATAGAAGGGCACGTGGCAGCAAGATGTATGCGGCGACAGAGCACGCCATCACTCTAAAAATGATGTTTCGATAGGTCGAGGTGTAGGCGGCTACAAAGCACTTTTCCACTTCGTGAAATGATGGCCAATGACACATGGCATCAAGACATAGGGAAGAATATGAATATGGAGAGTCACAGCAAAATACAGAGCATCGATCAGAGGATCAGGGCCTCTATAAAAACCTAGCAATGTAATAGGTTAGGGGTTGGGAAATCACAGATTGTAGTATTAGAGAACTACAGACGAAACTCGCGAAGTCGAGTTGAGGAAGCCGAGGGTAGAGAGCCGGCTTGAGAGCATGATTTCCTTCCAAGGGGTAGGCAGGATTAGGAAATTGCATGGAGTGAGTTAGAAATCTGAGTCGTGCACCAGTTTCTATGAACCAAGCCGAGCGCTGGTGATTGTAAAGCCTACGGGTTGTTACGTGTATAGATTTTTCGAAAATGAATGATAAATTTGGAATTTTTGGGTCACAATTTTTTGTCCTACATCACTTTATCTCAAATATTTCCAATACCATTCAAAAATTAAGTACAAGCCTTAATATAATTGTTTCCTCTTTCTCTCAACAAATATGCACAATGTAAGTCTCAAATCCTAATTCAACATTTCAACAATGTATACCAAACAATCATTTATCTTCACCTTATGATCTAGAAAACCTTGCTCAACAACACACCTCAATGAAGGAGAAAAATGCCCATACCTCTATTTTATTTGATGAAGATATGTCTTAAAATATGTCTCACAAACAACCAATCCTTCTTGTGCCACTTCAAGAGAGTTAGATAGCAAGATTCTATTTCAAAATATCCACATGAATTTTCCCTCAAAAAGGTGCTCAATAAAATCTGAAAATAATGTTCTAGGACTCTTCTTTTATTCTCAAGGATAATGCATTAAAGCTCAAAAAAACCCTCTCAAAAAAAATATTTTCATAAATCAAGAACTACAAACAATAAAATCATCTTTTACACATTTTATCTCCCACTTTCATAAAATAATTTCCAATCCACTTTAATGTCTGTTGGTTTGACTTTTATACACACCCTGTGAAGAATGAGCATAAAATACCGATAACACTTATACGAGATAAATCCCACTCACTTTAGGATCTTGCTGGATATCCAAGGTGTGAGTTACAGAGTTGGGTTGAATGTCTATTCACTCTTTTCCACTTCTGGAATAGTTTCAAGTTGACTATCTATTACCTTACAACGGGCTTGAGACTTCAGTTCAGTAATGTTTTTGAAGTTGGTTATCTTTGTGGATAATCAGATTTACAATCAGTTCTTTGATCTAGCTCTTTATGCTTTAGCAGATTTAAATAAATTATAAATTTAAAGAAAGATAAAAATGGATCATTTCACGGTGGAACAGAGAGAGTAGGGTAGGGCAAAAAAGAGAAGTTTATCTAACTTAGCTGCAAAACCAAAACTGCCACTTTTAGTTATATCGGTTAGCTTCACAATAGAACAAATCAAAGAGGAAAGTGCCTAGCTTTCTAAGATCACTTTCAACTAAGAGCATAAGACAAAGATGAAACAGATCTAACAAAAAATTATAAATAGAAGGGAAGTCAGCTAAAATTGGTATCTCTCACCGACGAGCCTAGCTCGCACAGGTGAGGACAGAGCAATTAGAACAGGCTCGAACCTTAAATCAGTAATTTTCCCTAACATACAATAAAGAAAATGAAGCCTAACAGCATATCCAATCCTGGTAACATAGATCTATAGCATAAATTAAATAAATCTTAATGAAATGAAAACAAAAGAAGATGAACTTATCACAATCTGAAAGAGATTAGGCTCCTGGCCATGCTATCACAGAAAAAGAAAAATCACACCAACTCTAAGTCCAGAAAAAAACATTCAAACAAGATTTGCAGAAAATTGCTCCAATAGCTTCTATTTCTAAGTTTTTGCCTCTCATGATTTACATTCAGAAGATGTATTTATAGACCCAAGACAGACCCTGATATTTTTAGGAATATCTTCTTCTCAAACCCTAAATTTTATCCTCTCAACCTTACTACCCCCAGGTTTTACAATATAAGCCCTTTTTAAAAATAGAGTTTTGAATAAACCCTAACCACTTTGCAAATCTGAGTGCAGTTACTTGCCATAAATGTAAAAGGCATGATCTGATGTTATTCTCATCCATCTATAACTGCAAGTAAATATCTTCATTTTCTGGTCGGTCACCGATATATTCCATAAATGGGCACTGCGTAAGTAAATATCTTCATCTTTCTGATGCACTTGTCGGGATGGTCTCATTAATTCCTCAGAGAAATTCGGATGAGTCACCGGCTTTTCTGACATTTTATCTTGCAAAGCCGCCTCTGAGTTGAAATTCTCTACACGCCATTACTTTCACCATAAATTCTCCTGTTAAATGCGTCCATCGGCAAATTTCGGTAACTGTGTGCAGATATTTTCATTTTTTGGTCAACTGTCGACATACTTCATTAAATGGGTAGCTGCTTAGTCACCGTAAAGTCTCTTTGCAGCCAGATCTATAAAATCTAGACAAACCAAAAATTCTCGGCATCTCCCATTTCAATGTGATGGTCCTCGATTAATTTGTGCTTAACTTTGTCTTTCTCGTCATTACTTTTGCCATCATGCAATTGTATCGCTCTCTGCAAAAGAAAAGCAAGGGTCAGCATTTTAATATTATTAAATCAAAACCTTAATGTTCATTATATGTTGGCTTTATTTCTTTTGACACGTGTCGTGATAACACGATGCTTTCCTCTAGCTGTTTTTTATTTTGGCCTCTTTGTCTCTTTTGTCACAAAAACGTGACATGTCACGATTTCGCGACATGTCACAAAATCGCGACGGTCTCCCGACTTGGCAACTTTTCTTCTTCCTCTGCTGCGAAAACGTGACATGTTACGATTTCGTGACATGTCGCGAAATTGTGATGGTCTCTCGACTTGGCAACTTTTCTTTTTCCTCCGTCGCAAAAACATGACATGTCGCTATTTTGCGACATGTCACGAAATCGCGACGGTCTCCCGACTTGGCAACTTTTCTTCTTCCTCCACCATGAAAACATGACATGTCATGATTTCGTGACATGTCGTGAAATCGCAACGGTCTCCTAACTTGGCAACTTTTCGTCTTCCTCCACCGCGAAAACGTGACATGTCACAATTTCATGACATGTCATGAAATCGCGACGGTCTCCCGACTTGGCAACTTTTCTTCTTTCGTGTCGCGATTTCGTGACACCTATCTGCCTTGGGCTCTTTTTTGTTTGTCGTGTTGTGATTTCGTGATGTCACGAAATTGTGACGTCATGATTTTGTGACACATATCTGCCTTGGGATTTTTTTTTTTTATCGTGTCACGATTTTGTGACGTCGTGAAATCGCGACATCACGATTTCGTGACACATATCTACCTTGGGCTTTTTTTTGTTTGCCGTGTCACGATTTTGCGACGTCGCGATTTCGCGACACATATCTACCTTGGGCTTTTTATGGTTTGCCGTGTCACGATTTCGCAATGTCGCAAAATCATGATGTCGTGATTTTGTGACACCTTCGGGACTTAGGTTCTCTACTCAAAACCCATCACAAAATCGTGACGGTCTCCATGCCTTAACCATTTTTTTGCTCCTTTTGCCGTGAAACCGTGACATGTCACGATTTCGCGATGTGTCACAAAATCGTGCCCTTTTCATCAAGACTTGCATTCATCCAAAATGTGTCACGATATCATGACGTTTCCAAAAATAGAAATGTCACGATATCACGACGTTTCCAAAAATGAAAATGTCGCGAAATCGCGCTGCTTTTATTACTTAGCAAATTTTCCAAAAATAGTAGGTTGGCTCTAATGAATTTATCTATCTGTATTCTGCATTTTTTCATATCAGTGAAAGATTTTCTTTACTCAGAAATGATTCTAACATTTGAAAAATGAATTCTAAAATAAATCAAAGCCAGATGCAAGCCTACTTGGATATTTTAATATAAGCAAAACTTGAAGAAGAAAGAGGCAAGCAAAAATTTGGAATTAAAACTTAAAAAACATCAAGAGGGTCCTTACTACAAAAATGAAAGCTCAATATTTTCAAAGGATGGAAATTCATTTTTCAGTGGGG